>JAQPPZ010017102.1:2477000-3715500 GCA_028583015.1 Wollemia nobilis | reverse complement strand
AAAGACCGTAGGAATGGTAATGCTATAGTCTCACTTACTTCTGATCAGGGGGAAACTCTCTCATCCTTTGAAGATATCTCTAATGAAGCAGTCAGGTTCTTCTCCTCTCTTTTCTCTGAGCAGGGTCCTCATGATGTTGTTAATATGAGGCTTATTTTGGATTGTATTCCTAGGTTGGTCTCTAATGATATGAATAAGATGCTAATGGACCCCATCTCGATGGAGGAACTTAAAGTGGTGGTTTTTCAAATGAAAAAAGGTAAAACACCTGGACCTGATGGTTTCCCTATAGAATTTTTCCAAGAATTTTGGGAAGTGTTATCTTTTGATCTGCTAAAAGTTGTTCAAGAATCCCAAGTTAATAAGCAAATGCTTAAAGCTATTAATTCAACCTTCCTTGCTCTTATTCCCAAATCTAAAAATGCTAGCTCATTGGGGTCTTTCCATCCTATTTTCCTATGCAATGTTACTTACAAAATTATTACCAAGATTATTGCGGATCGATTGAAGAAAGTTCTTGGTTTTCTTATTTCTCCTGAGCAAGGTGGGTTTGTTAAGGGTCATCATATTTTAGATGGTGTGGTGGTTGTTGTTGAAGCTATTCACTCTATGGATATCTCTAAGGAAAAGGCTATGTTCATTAAGCTTGATATGTCCAAGGCTTATGATAGGGTTAGCTGGCCTTTTTTGCAGAACATCCTTCAAGCTTTTGGGTTCTCGTATAATTGGATTGAATGGGTCATGAGTTGTGTGACTTCGACCTCCTTTGCAGTTTTAATCAATGGTTTACCATCCACTTTCTTCTCGACCTCTAGGGGGATTCATCAAGGAGATCCCTTGTCCCCCTATCTTTTCATCCTTATGGCTGAAGGTTTGGGTAGACTTCTCAAGAGTTTTCAGAATCATGGTGCTATCTAGGGATGGTCTTGGGTGGAGAATTATTTATCCCAGTCTCATATTCAGTTTTTCGATGATACTGCTTTGATGGGGAGGGAAAAATTTGAGGAAGTAGTGAATTTTAGGAAGGCTTTAGATATTTACTTATCTGCCTCTAGTCAAATGATTAATGAAGAGAAATCAAATATCTTCTTCAATATGGATGGTCGGATTCAATGTAGGATTGCTAATATTCTACATTTTTAGGTGGGTTGTTTGCCAGTGGAGTATCTGGGGATTCCTATTTCTTCTAAAAATATTGGAAGGGCTTACTGGAAAAGTATTTTGGATAGATTTCGATCAAGGGTTAATCATTGGACTTTTTGGTGGCTATCCTTTGTTGGTAGATTAATGCTTTTGAAGTTTGTCCTTCATGCTTTACCTATTTATAGGTTTTCTATCTTGGTTGCTCCTAAGTGCTTTCTCAAAGAATTTGATTCTCTTTCTAGAAAATTTTTATGGGTAGGAAACTTGGACTATAATAAATGGAGCCTGGTCAGTTGGGATACTGTGTGTTGCCCTAAAGATATGGGGGGTCTTGGTTTGAGGTAATCCAATTTGAATAGTCTCGCTTTGGCTGCTAAAATTTATTGGAGGTGGTGCAGTAATCCTGATCAGCTTTGGGCTAAAATTCTTAGCCTCAAATATTTTGGTGGTGCTCCAACTGATGAGATTCTGAGATTGGAGTTGAGGGGGAAAGGTTCCATTGTTTGGGACACTCTCAAAAAATGTGCCATGCTTATTAAGTAGGGTCTCTTTTGGATTGTTAATAAGGGAAACAATGCCTTATTTTGGGAATATTCTTGGGATAATCATCCTCCTATCCTTTCTTCTTTCCCCCACCTTCATCTTCTTTGGGATATTTTTTTGATGCGGGTTGGTCTAAGGTGGCTGACTTCAAGCGATAAAGTCCTCTTGGTAGTTCTTTTACTCACTGCTGGTGGGATTCATAGGGCTGGCCAGAGGGTGGTTGTCCTGAGGATCATGACACTCTAGCTTCTATTTTGGCTGAGAGACCATGTTGTTCTATTGAAGACTCTGATATTCTTGCTTGGGGCCATAATTCGAAATGGAAATACATCATTGCTCTGGGTTATCAAACCCTTATTATGCAGAGAAGAGAGGAGATTGTGTCCCCCTGGTGGAAGAAGATTTAGAATAAGTTTGGTTGGCCCAAATGTAATTTTTTTCTTTGGCTTCTATGTCAGAAGAAATGTTCAACTTGGGATAATATTCAGAAAAGAGGTTTTTAGGGTCCTTCACTATGTTTTCTTTGTGGAAAGAATGAGGAAACCATTCCCCATATTTTCTTCCAATGCTCATATTCCCTGGAGGTCTGGAACTTGTGGTGGCAGATCTGGAAAAGGCCCATCATCCATGCTACTTCTATTTTTGAGTTTTGGGAAAGCTTGGGTAGACCCCCTACCTCTGCTTCATGTCTTCAAACTGCCTGGGATATTGGTCCTTCCTTCATATTTTGGCAGATTTGGTTGGAATGCAATCAAAGAATTTTTTAGGGATGTCAACTTGGAGCCTTACAGGTATGGCTCAGAGTCAAAAGGATGGTTAAGGAGACTATTGAGGCCAAGTGTGTTCTGAGTTCTCCTCTTACTTCCTTCGATTGGTATATTATCAATAGATTGGAGATTTCTTTATCATCACCAACTGCAAATAGAGGCCTTGTTAGGGGGATTGGTTCATTGAAGGTCAATAGATCTGGGAAGTGGAGTCCCCCCTAGGGGTGTTATCAAAATAAACATGGATGGTTCTTCCAGGGGTAAACCTAGGTAATGTTGGTATAGGAGGAATTGGTCGTGATAGTGAGGGTGTGGCCCACCTCTTTTTCTCTGTGTACAAGGGAATTCATTCGAATAATCATATGGAAGCATTGGCAATTCTCCATGCATTGGAAACAACTTTTTCTTTGGGATGGAGAAGGGTTATTTGTGAATCTGATTCCATGATAGTGGTGTCTCTTCTGAACAACAAGCATTTTTAGGATGCTTCCTGGTTTATGGCTAGAATAGTGAAACAGATTTTGAGCTTGGCTAGGAATTTTGTTGAAATTTCTTTTGTTCATATCCCAAGAGAATGGAATAGAGTGGCTGATTGTTTGGCGAAGTGGGCTTCTAAAGGATTCCCTTACTAGAAAGTTGATAGCTGGAATGATCTTGATCAGGAGAAATCCAGACTCCTTAATCAGTTAATTCATGAGGACCAGGAAAGATAATTTCAAGGTGGAGGAACCCGATTGTCATGGGTTCTTGTGTCCTATCGAAGTTGTTGTCAGAATGATCCATGGATTTCCTTGGTGGATTTATTGTATTTTGTATGATGTGCTGGCTTGGATCACTTGGAAATCCTTGTGGAATGTATTGTTTTAGATTCTGAATAAAAAAAAATCCCCAAAAAAAAATTATAAGCTATGATATGAGCTTTGGAAGAGAAAACTAGGGCATGGGTTGGGTAGATGAAGTATTTTTTGGTTGCTACAAAATTGAAGACAAGATTGTTACCCCATGATGCAGGGTTTTGCATAGTGGCAATTTTCACAATTTAGCGCGAATATTCGGATTTTCAAAATGTTAATTTTGCAAATTTTGGGACCATAGAGATCGACCCGTTCGGCCAAAAATTTTGGGATCCAATTTTTTTAAGGGTAAATTCGCCCCATTGTCATAAGGTTTCCTACCTAATTTTTTCCCTAAATTTATTAAAAATAAAAAATATCCCGCCCAATTCACCCCTTGTACCCCATTATATATAGCTAACCCTAACAACAACTCTCATACAATTGCAACATTATTTTTTTAGATAGCGAGTGATACAAAGTGGATGATTGAAAAAACATGATTACATGACTAATAGAAGGTGACTGGAAAAAGGTGACTTGTGGAAGATGACTGACAGAAGGCAAGTGGCATATGATGACTGGCATAAAGCGAGTGGCATAAGGTGACTGGCATAAAGCAACCGGTGGAAGGCGACTGGCATAAGGTGACTAGCATAATGCAAGTGGTAGAAAGCGAGTGGCATTATGTGAGTGGCATTAGGTGACTGGCATAAGGCGACTGGCATAAGATGACTAGCATAAGATAACTAGAGGATGACAACTAGCATAAGGCAACGGGTATAAGGCGAGTGGCATTAGGCGAGTGGCATAAGGTGAGTGGCATAAGGCAAGTGGCATAAAGTGACTAACATAAGGTGATAGGCATAAGGCGACTGGCATAAGGTGATTGGCATAAGGCGACTAACATAAGGCGACTGGCATAATGCGAGTGGTATAAGGCAACTCAATTTATCGATAAGTTTCTTTTACCATTAAATTTTATTTTTTAATATTTTTTTCATTGACACTCAATAAGGAGGTTTGTTCTACTTGGGATCGATATTCTTGGGATAGATACTCTACTGTATCTAGTAGTAGTTCTCTTTTATACCAGTTATTTTTATTTTTAAAAATTATGTTCATTGTTCATGTTATTATTTTGTTCATACAGGTAAAATGTCAAATGCAAGAAGTGGAAATAATTGAGGCTAGTCTTCCAATAAAAGGAGTATCCTCAAATACTTTCATAATATTTCAAAATTTGATCACCCATAAACATCTACACAAACTAAATATATGAACACCTTTACTCACTAGTTAATTTTTTTACATTGTTAATTTTAAATATAAATATCTTCATTCATAAAAAAAGTGTGCTTTTTGGTTGATGGCTTGTCCATTTTTATCTGTAGAAGGTATGCTTTTAAATTCCATAGTGATAATGACCCTACTATTGACACTAGTATTATCTCTACATAAAAAATTGTTTACCTTGATATGCCTCCACTTCCACATATCCACGTTAATGAACAGTCCATAAATGAAAATATTCTTAATCAAATGCAACAACAACATGAAGAGATTCTTGAATCTAACACGCCAATTGGAAAATAAACTAATAGTTCTTATACAGTCCCTAATTTTGGAGAATCTTCATCTAAAAAACATAAACATGTAAGGTTATCTAGGTGGACAATTAACAGATCATTTCAGCCTAATTGGATATCAAAATTTCCATTTATTGAGCCAATGCTACAAGATAATAGTAGTGATGATATAACATAATTGATATGCTTAATTTACAATTGGAAACATGGAAAGGATCATAGATTGCAACTTAAGAAAGATACAGTAGAAAAACATTGTGGAAAGGTTTATATCAAAACAAAATAAGGTGATCGACCAATACCAAAAACTTATAGGTGGAAGGATACATTAGAGTGCACACATATAAGATATGCACAATAATATGATAAATAAATGAAACAAAAGTAAACTTTGGTTGAGAAATATGAAACGATTCAAGCCCAATTTTAAAAAATAAATAAGTTAACTTTAGATTTAAAAAATTTTGCAGTTTACTGTTATATTCTCTATTCTTAAGAAGGGTAGACCTATATTTTATTTCATGGATTATAAATATCTATTTTGACTAGCTGATGTGCAGAACTTACCCAACGTCCATTGGTCAGATTGAAGTGGTTGGGAAATGGTAAAATGTCTCTCATTGATTGAGCAGAATGACCTCAAAGAGAAAGTAAAAAAGGCCAAATTCATTTCACTTTCAATTGATGAGGTAATTGATGTTGACAATACATCTTGGATTTGCATGGATGTTTACACATTGGAAAATAATTTAAGGCAACCTAATTTACTTGGATTATGTAAGATGATGGAAAATTGTAATGTAGAAAACATATACAATGTTGTTGTAACTAGTTTACAAGACGAAGCGGGAATTAATGAAATTGAAATAGCCTCTAAGTTAATATGTGTCAGAATTGATGGTGTTGCTATAATGCAAGGACACAATAATGGTCTTTGTGTTAGACTACAAATATGTATCACCCCATATTTGATCTCTATTCATTGCATGGACCACAGAATGAATCTTACATACAAAATTGTGGATACATTTACAAATGTTGTGAGTAGAAGCGCTTGTTGGTGAAATTCATGATTATTTTTCACGCAGTCTAAAAAAAAATTTAGAGTTTCAACAGTTTGCACTAGGATTTACTAAAGGTAAAAAATTGTTGAAAGATGTGGATACTAGGTGGATTTTGATGTATCAACCGGTATTAAGAGTTTTCAAAGAATATCAATCCCTGATAGGTTTTATGTATGCAAATCGTAGGGCAGATGATAATGCTAAAGATTTACTTTTTCGAATTAGTGACTTTGAAACACTTCTCACATTGTGCGGTATTCTTCCTATGTTGGAAAAAATGAATACTTTGATCAAAATTGCACAAGAAAGATCAATTTATATTGTGGATTTCATCAGGGCAAGAATACAAATTTGCATGCATATTGATATGATGTACGCATCTGGTCAAAATTTTATGGATCCCATGTTTGAGAGTTGGAGAGCATTAATAAACATGAATGATCCTCAAAGCTTTCTGAAGTTCAATATAAACTATCATCTATGTATTAATATCCATGGAAAGAAAATACCTTTATATTGTTATGGCATGCGAATGGATATAGCTACAAATGAAGTTGATAAAATACCCATAACCTACAATAGATTTCATGTAGTTGTAGACGATACAAAAATTAAACTGAAGCAAATAGTAGAATCAATGACAAAATAAATAAGAGACCATTTTCAAAGAGATGAATTGCTAGAAGCTATGGGTGTGGTTAATCTGATGTTTTGGTATCCTTATAGTGAATACCAATTTGTAAATGGTTTATTTCTCAAATACATGGGCATTATTGTTGGCCATTTCAATAAAAATGTGGTAGTAAATGCTATTAAAATCAATGGTATTCTCAACAGAGATATTTTGACAAAACAATCAAACTGTTTTGGAACAACAATGTCTGCTCAAGTTTCACAACTCTCTAACCGTCATGAAGTAGGTTCTATTTCACGTTTGTGGAGAATATTACAACCTAGTACTATCTTACAACATACTATGAGTGAATATTTTCATTTATATGAATTATTTCAAATGATGATTTTAGGATCTGTGGAAGATGAAAGGGTGTTTAGTGAATTATCATATGTAAAATCTAAAGTTCAAAATAGGTTGGACAAAAATTTAGAAAATTGTTTGAGAGTATATGTGTCGACCTATGAGGTGGAGAAGTTTCCTTATGAAAGAGCATTGTCACATTGGAAATCTATGGTAGAGAGAAGAGGTGTAATGAATACTAAGGATGATCGTAACACTGGTTAGATTGTGACGACAAAAATTTTGGGTATGAGTGGAGAATATTTTGTACAATTTGAAAATATTTTGTTCTAGATTCCAGCATTATGATGTAAGGATGCATTCATTTGATTTGATTTCACATATCATCATTTGATTGTATTTCACATATTATCATTTGATTTAATTTCACATATCAGAATGAAAGGATGCTTTCATTTGATTTAATTTGAGTTCAGCATTGTAATGAAAGGAATATTAAGATTATGTTGTTACATGTAATTTTTATGTCACTAATGATATAATATGATATTATATTTGTCATTGGATACTCTGTATAACATAGACCTCTGATTTGATTATGTATATTTGAATGAAATGTGATTATTTGATTAAAAAAATTTATTAGAATACTGCATTATCTTTAATATCATTTTAAATGTTGATTACAAATTTTGATTAGCTCTTTTATTTTATTATGTATATTTGAATGAAATGTGATTATTTGATTACAAATGTTGATTAGAACATTGCATTATATTTAATATCATTTTAAATGTTGATTATAAATGTTGATTATAACACTGCATTACAAATGTGTTACTGGATATTTTGTATATCATTTTACATAATTCTTGTTATCATACCCTGATAAAGAAAATCACAATCTAGAGTTCCCGAGGGTATTTGAGATGCACTCTTAAAATTTGAAAAATTCTCTAATGTTAATATGGGTAAAACAAAAACGTTAGATGATGACACATTACATGTATGTCTTTGTAGCACTTATTGCATGATGATACGGTGGTGTGAGGAACATTTTACCATGCATGTGTGATTGGTTCCTCACTGGTGGAACCTGCTGTGGATGGAAAAGAACTTCTAAAAAAAAAAAAATTATGTAAAAAAAAACAACATAAAAATAAAAATCACGATCACCCTAAGGTCGGGAAAACATTATGATCGCTCGCCTTAGGGGGCGACCAAAATTTTAAAAAAATAATAAATAATAAAAAAAGTGATCACCCTAGTACTATCTTACAATATTACAACCTAGTACTATCTTACAACATACTATGAGTGAATATTTTCATTTATATGAATTATTTCAAATGATGATTTTAGGATCTGTGGAAGATGAAAGGGTGTTCAGTGCATTATCATATGTAAAATCTAAAGTTCAAAATAGGTTGGACAAAAATTTTGAAAATTGTTTGACAGTATATGTGTCGACCTATGAGGTGGAGAAGTTTCATTACAAAAGAGCATTGTCACATTGGAAATCTATGGTAGAGAGAGGAGGTGTAATGAATACTGAGGATGATCATAACACTGGTTAGATTATGATGACAAAAATTTTGGGTATGAGTGGAGAATATTTTGTACAATCTAAAAAGAGTTTGGTCTAGCTTCTAGCATTATGATGTAAGGATGCATTCATTTGATTTGATTTCACATATCATCATTTGATTTTATTTCACATATTATCATTTGATTTAATTTCACATATCAGAATGAAAGGATGTTTTTAATTTGAGTTTAGCATTGTAATGAAAGGAATATTTAGATTATGTTGTTACATGTAATTTTTATGTCACTAATGATATAATATGATATTATATTTGCCATTGGATACTCTGTATAGCATAGACCTCTGATTTGATTATGTATTGTTGGCATTTTTGCCACATTTATTTGATTATTGATTATTCATGCATAAGCTGTTGAAATTCTAACTCCTCTACAGGTTTTGATGCAAAAAATGCCTAAGTTCGAAAGTTGTCGTGAAATCGCGACAAAAAACAGCATGGAGAGCCAAAGTTGAAAACCGTCGCGATATCGCGACATGTCGCAAAATCGCGGGTCGGATGAGGAGAGAGAAAACAAATGCAAAATTGTCACGATTTCGCGACGTGTCGCAAAATCGTGGTCAGCGCAGTCAATGGCAGCAGGGGGCAAAACCGTCGCGATATCGCGACGTGTTAGATTTTCGCGGTCAAAATGGTCAACGGAGGAACATAAGGTTAGAAATTGTCGCGAAATCGTGACATAACTGAGCAACGGGCGATGAGACTCGAAAGGGTAGCAAAATCATGACATAACTGAGCGATGGGCGATGAGACTCGAAAGTGTAGCGAAATCACGACACAATATGGCACAAGGCACATAAGGCAAAAGACGTCGCGAAATCGTGACGCGTCGCATTTTCGCGGCATGGGTGGACAGAAAGGCTCAAGTTGTAAAATGGTAGCGATTTCACGCCAGTTGTATGATGAAGCCAAGCCAAGCAAAGGATGTAGCGAAATCGCTACGTGTTGCGTGGTCGCGGTTCAGGTGGATGAAAGAGTCTAAGGCACGAATGGCGTAGCGATATCGTGACACTTTTGAGAATGAGTCCAAGCAAGACGAAGACGTCGCGAAATCATGACAGAAAGTGGGAACAGTGAAGAATGCAAGAAATGGTAGCGATTTCGTGACACATTGTTGAAGAAAGACTAAGTGCGGAGAATTGTAGCGAAATCACGCAGTGTTCCATTTTTGCGGTTGGCGAACAACAAAGTCCAAGGAAACAGAAGTTGTAGCAAAATCGTGACATGGTGGAAGTTGAAGAGACACAGAGGCAAGAGTGTCGCATTTTCATGAAAACAAAGCCGAAGAAGAGCATAATTGTACGAACATCACGAAATCATGCAGCGTCGCGTTTTCGCGGTTCAAGGTAGCGAAGGAGATAAAGAAGCCGAATATGTAGCGATTTCGTGACATGTTTGTTTTTCGTGGGTTCAAAGCGACAGAAGCGTACGGAGCAGAAAGACGTCATGATTTCGTGACATGTCGCGTTTTTGCGACCTGTTGCAGTTTCGTGCCAAAAGCGGTTCAAACGGCCCGATGCAGTTTTGTGAGTTTCGATGATTCAAAGCGCTCCAAAATTAAATGTGTTGTTGCTTTCCGATGCAGTCAAGGTAGAAGAACATGCCCAAGCTACCAGAATTGAAGATTTCCATTATTCGAAGTTGTTGTTCACGATTTTTCTAACGGTTTCAAGCATATTTCCAAGAACAACAATTTAATGAAGACGACCGACTCCTCCTTATGGCATTTAATTTTTGGTTTCTCCGAGGCTGTTTAAGGATATCATCTCCTTGTTTTCGTTGCATAATTTGTAGATCTCGAGGAGGTCCGTTTCATATTTTTAATGCTGCAAAGAGGCAAGACCTCTATATAAATCAATGTAAATCTCAAGAACAAGTATCGGGAGTTTGAGAGATACTTTTGCTGAAAGCTTTTCAAGTACTTTGCATGAATATAAGACATTCGGCTCTCTGGTTTCGCAAGCAATTTTTTGTGTATTTTCCCTTCTGTATTCTGCATTCCTAATTTGTGCTCGCATTTCTTATTTGCTGCTTAGTTTTAATTCTGTATTGAGTTTTAACATTTGCTAGTAAGGGAGTGAGTTCTGGAATGTTATCTTGGAGGTCATCTGCGCAAGGTTGCGAGTGAATCACGTCATTGTCTTCTGTTATTTTTTGTTTGCGTACTTAGAGTTATCTGTTGTTGTTCTTTCTCGATCAGATAAATTCGGCCTACGACCATATTTCCCGTTTCTTTCTGCATCTTTACAATTCCTTTCCTGTAACTTTGATCTAAAAACAAGCTTAGAATAGTAAGGGAACCAACCCACTCTGGAGATTGGTCTGGGAGACATTTCTTTCTCCCAGCCTTTCAATGTTGGCCGGGTCTAGGGTGCATTTTTTTGTAAAATCCTTTCCTGTGGCAGATTCGTGACCAACAGTTTTTGGCACGCCCGATGGGACAGACTTCTTCTGTCTCAAAAGATCCATAATCGGTGAGATTGATTGTTTTATTGTTTCATACCCGGAGGTCTCAAGATTTCGATGAGTTGTCTTGACCTCATAGCGGAGATTTGTAAGTTCATCTGGCGACTTTGCTGAGTTGAAGATCCAAATTTCTTGAATCGTGGACGCCTGCTTTTTTAAAGCTAAAAGAAGATACATAATGGCGAGGGTAAGTTGTCCTAGATGGGATGATCCTAGCCCTCTGAATCTCCAAATTCGGCATGAGATTCCCAAAAGTGCCTTGAAAGCCCTAACAAAATATAATGGCACCCAAGGAATGGCCCGAGAGCATGTTGAAGATATTGTCGCTTTGTCGACTTTACATGATATAGTTCACGAAGATGTTATGCTCAGACTTCTGGTTTTGTCTTTGCAAGGAAGGGCGTTACAGTGGTACAGACTGCTCAGGCGTCAAAGCATCAGCTCATGGGATGACCTAGCGGGAGCACTAATCAAAATATTCGACGAGGATCTCTTTTACAGCTCTCAGGATCCCTTTCAGTTTTTCATGTACATCACGAGAGCACCCCTGGAGAGTATCACTGACTTCAATGTTCGATTCAGCAAAAGTTGGAGGAGAATTCCAGAGATGATCCGACCCACACCCGCCCAAGCCCACTTCTTCTATGTTCGAGCTTTTCATCCAGACATAAGCCTCCTCTTGTTGCAATCAGGCGAACGTAGATTCCCTCAAATCTTTGAGGAAGCATTGCAAGCGGAACAACTTTTGCTCTTATCAGGAAAGTTGCAGTGGAGAGAAGCTCCATTACCTTATCCGATAGTCACCACCCCTGTCTACCCTATGCAGTATTCATCATGCCAGATTCCTTATACTGTGCAGAAACCTGAGATGCAGCTGTGTGGAGCTCAAGAGGCAGATTTCATCCAAGGCCAACGATGGGAATATGCAAGCATTGTCCCAGCCATAGATGATATGGTTGCTTGTAATTTCTATCAGAAGATGGATCAAGAGGAGATGAGCGAAGAAGAAGAAGAACAACCTGAGGAGGGCATAACTTTGCACAACATGCAAGCATTTAGTCGAAACTTGTTGAGTATGCCTCATCAAGAGGAAGAGTCTGAAGAGATCCTGGAGAAAGTACTGTTGCTGGACAATTTCTGTGATCAGATCCAGGAGTTGGAGGAACCCGTTCTCAGTTCACAACCAGGGAACCCTCCAAGATGGTGGTATTGGCTTCAGTCATTACTACAATGGGTACCTACAGGAGCTTTCCATGTGGCAAATTTCTTTGCTACATTATTTGTCGATTGTGTGGGTATTGGCATGCAGGATAACTTGCCCCTGTCTGCAACATGGAGAACTTTAGGAAGAGGTCATCCTAATTTTAAGGATCGACTCAAGTATGATCGGATCTGGTCAGGACACTGTCGATTTACCGGATAACCCTCTGAGACTGGGTT
This sequence comes from Wollemia nobilis, assembly GCA_028583015.1. NCBI lineage: Eukaryota > Viridiplantae > Streptophyta > Pinopsida > Araucariales > Araucariaceae > Wollemia > Wollemia nobilis. The sequence goes on along the minus strand of JAQPPZ010017102.1, from coordinate 3,703,072 downwards.
TGTGGTGGCGACATGCCAATCATGTCGTAAACTTTTGTATATAGTAAAAAAAAAAAAAAAGAAAAAAAAAAAAAGTATTGTTTTCATTTGTCCACTTCGGCTCTTTTTGCATGCGAGCCCGTAGGTACGTGTTTTTCTTTCTTTTTTCTTCTTCTTTCCCAGCAGTTAGTGGCTTCCTATCAATTTCTTCCTTCCCCTTCCTTTTTCTTCCCTTCCCTTCTTCATTTTCCTCCTTCTCCTACTCCTTTTTCTTCTGCAGTAAAAAAAAAGCCACTGCTGTTGTTTCTTTTCCCCTTCCTATTATTCCCGCTTCTTCTTATCCCTTTCTTCTAAGTTCTCTGTCATTTTTAGCATTTATCATAGTTTATCCATGGTTCACACCTTTTTCATCATTTATTCCACTTCCATTCCATTAGTTCATTTACTTCCATTCCCCTTCCATCGTAGCTGGTAGCACAGAAGCATTCTATTACTGTATCTACCGCATCACTCCACCATTCCATCATATCACTATTCCATTCGCATTTCACCGCCTGCGCATCCGTAGGATCTCATTCCATTCATTTCCATTTTTGTATCCCTGGTGCTTTCATGGAGATTATTTTACAGCACCTGATCAGTTGAGCCAAATGTAGATTCTTTCAGTTTCAGTTATTCAACAAAAGTTGTTGCAGCAGTCCACCGAGATGAACCCCAGCAGCTAGCTTTTTGTTCTAAGTTTTCATGACTCTGTTGCCCAATGGATTCAGGCCTGGGATTCTTGCATACAGCAGAACTGTATACCCCGCGAGCCGCCAAGAATGTTGGCATTTTTGCCACATTTATTTGATTGTTGTTTATTCATGCATAAGCTATTGAAATTCTAACTCCTCTATAGGTTTTGATGCAAAAAATGCCTAAGTCCGAAAGTTGTCATGAAATCGCGACAAAAAATAGCATGGAGAGCCAAAGTTGAAAACCGTCGCGATATCGCGACATGTCGCAAAATCACGGGTCGGATGAGGAGAGAGAAAACAAACGCAAAATTGTCACGATTTCGTGACGTGTCGCAAAATCGCGGTCAACGCAGTCAACGGCAGCAGGTGGGCAAAACCGTCGCGATATCGCGACGTGTTAGATTTTCGTGGTCAAAATGGTCAACGGAGGGTAGAGCATAAGGTTAGAAATTGTCACAAATTGTGACATGCGAGAGGGAATGAGGCTTAGAAATGTCATGGAAATCATGACATAACTAAGCAACGGGCGATGAGACTCGAAAGTGTAGCGAAATCGTGACACAATATGGCACAAGGCACATAAGGCAAAAGACGTCACGAAATCGTGACGCGTCGCATTTTCGCGACGTGGGTGGACAGAAAGGCTCAAGTTGTAAAATGGTCACGATTTCACGCCAGTTGTATGATGAAGCCAAGCAAAGCAAAGGATGTAGCGAAATCGCTACGTGTTGCATGTTCGCGGTTCAAGTGGATGAAAGAGTCTAAGGCACGAATGGCGTAGCGATATCGCGACACTTTTGAGAATGAGTCCAAGCAAGACGAAGACGTCATGAAATCATGACAGAAAGTGAGAACAGTGAAGAATGCAAGAAATGGTAGCGATTTCACGACACATTGTTGAAGAAAGACTAAGTGCAGAGAATTGTAGCGAAATCACGCAGTGTTCCATTTTCGCGATTGGCGAACAACAAAGTCCAAGGAAACAGAAGTTGTAGCGAAATCGCGACATGGTGGAAGTTGAAGAGACACAGAGGCAAGAGTGTCGCATTTTCATGGAAACAAAGCCGAAGAAGAGAATAATTGTATGGACGTCACGAAATCGCGCAGCGTCATGTTTTCACGGCTCAGGTAGCGAAGGAGATAAAGAAGCCGAATATGTAGCGATTTCGTGACATGTTTGTTTTTCATGGGTTCAAAGCGGCAGAAGCGTACGGAGCAGAAAGACGTCGCGATTTCGTGACCTGTCACGTTTTCGCGACCTGTTGCAGTTTTGCGCCAGAAAGCGGTTCAAACGGCCCGATGCAGTTTTGTGAGTTTCGATGATTCAAAGCGCTCCAAAATTAAATGTGTTGCTGCTTTTCGATGCAGTCAAGGTAGAAGAACGCGCCCAAGCTACCAGAATTGAAGATTTCCATTATTCGAAGCTGCTGTTCACGATTTTTCTAACGGTTTCAAGCATATTTCCAAGAACAACAATTTAATGAAGATGACCGACTCCTCCTTATGGCATTTAATTTCTGGTTTCTTCGAGGTTGTTTAAGGATATCATCTCCTTGTTTTCGTTGCATAATTTGTAGATCTCGAGGAGGTCCGTTTCATATTTTTAATGCTGCAAAGAGGCAAGACCTCTATATAAATCAATGTAAATCTCAAGAACAAGTATCGGGAGTTTGAGAGATACTTTTGTTGAAAGCTTTTCAAGTACTTTGCATGAATATAAGACATTCGGCTCTCTGGTTTCGCAAGCAATTTTCTGTGTATTTTCCCTTCTGTATTCTTGCATTCCTAATTTGTGCTCGCATTTCTTATTTGCTGCTTAGTTTTAATTATGTATTGAGTTTTAACATTTGCTAGTAAGGGAGTGAGTTCTGGAATGTTATCTTGGAGGTCATCTGTGCAAGGTTGTGAGTGAATCACGTCATTGTCTTCTATTATTTGTTGTTTGCGTACTTAGAGTTATCTCTTGTTGTTCTTTCCCGATCAGATAAATTCGGCCTACGGCCATATTTCCCGTTTCTTTCTACATCTTTACAATTCCTTTCCTATAACTTTGATCTAAAAACAAGCTTAGAATAGTAAGGGAACCAGCCCACTCTGGAGATTGGTCTGGGAGACATTTCTTTCTCCTAACCTTTCAATGTTGGCCGGGTCTAGGGTGCATTTTTTTGTAAAATCCTTTCCTGTGGCAGATTCGTGACCAACATGTATATTTGAATGAAATGTGATTATTTGATTACAAATTTTTATTAGAATACTGCATTATCTTTAATATCATTTTAAATGTTGATTACAAATTTTGATTAGCTCTTTTATTTGATTATGTATATTTGAATGAAATGTGATTATTTGATTACAAATTTTGATTAGAACATTGCATTATATTTAATATCATTTTAAATGTTGATTATAAATTTTGATTAGAACACTGCATTACAAATGTGTTACTGGATATTTTGTATATCATTTTACATAAGCCTTGTTATCATATCTTGATAAAGAAAATCACCATCTAGAGTTCCTGAGGGTATTTGAGATGCACTCTCAAAATTTGAAAAATCTCTAAGGTTAATATGGGTAAAATAGAAACATTAGATGATGACACATTGTATGTCTCTGTAGCACTTATTGCATGATGATACGGTGGTGTGAGGAACATTTTACCATGCATGTGTGATTGGTTCCTCACTGGTGGAACCTGCTGTGGATGGAAAAGAACTTTTAAAATATATATATTTATTTTAAAAAAAAAATAACATAAAAATCAAAATCATGATCGCCCTAAGGTCGGGAAAACATTATGATCGCTCGCCTTAGGGGGCGACCAAACTTTTAAAAAAATAATAAATAATAAAAAAAGTGATAACCCTAGTACTATCTTACAACATACTATGAGTGAATATTTTCATTTATATGAATTATTTAAAATTATGATTTTAGGATCTGTGGAAGATGAAAGGGTGTTCAGTGCATTATCATATGTAAAATCTAAAGTTCAAAATAGGTTGGACAAAAATTTGAAAAATTGTTTGAGAGTATATGTGTCGACCTATGAGGTGGAGAAGTTTCCTTGCGGAAGAGCATTGTCACATTGGAAATATATGGTAGAGAGAGAAGGTGTAATGAATACTGAGGATGATCGTAACACTGGTTAGATTGTGACGACAAAAATTTTGGGTATGAGTGGAGAATATTTTGTACAATCTGAAAAGAGTTTGGTCTAGCTTCTAGCATTATGATGTAAGGATGCATTCATTTGATTTGATTTCGCATATCATAATTTGATTTTATTTCACATATTATCATTTGATTTAATTTCACATATCAGAATGAAAGGATGCTTTCATTTGATTTAATTTGAGTTCAGCATTATAATGAAAGGAATATTGAGATTATGTTGTTACATGTAATTTTTATGACACTAATAATATAATATGATATTATATTTTCCATTGGATACTTTGTATAGCATAGACCTTTGATTTGATTATGTATATTTGAATGAAATGTGATTATTTGATTACAAATTTTTACTAGAATACTGCATTATCTTTAATATCATTTTAAATGTTGATTACAAATTTTGATTAGCTCTTTTATTTGATTATGTATATTTGAATGAAATGTGATTATTTGATTACAAATGTTGATTAGAACATTGCATTATATTTAATATCATTTTAAATGTTGATTAGAAAACTGCATTACAAATGTGTTACTGGATATTTTGTATATCATTTTACATAAGCCTTGTTATCATACCCTGATAAAGAAAATCACAATCTAGAGTTCCCGAGGGTATTTGAGATGCACTCTCAAAATTTGAAAAATTCTCTAAGGTTAATATGGGTAAAATAGAAACATTAGATGATGACACATTGTATGTCTCTGTAGCACTTATTACATGATGATACAATGGTGTGAGGAACATTTTACCATGCATGTGTGATTGGTTCCTCACTAGTGGAACCTGCTATGGATGGAAAATAACTTTAAAAATATATATATTTATGTAAAAAAAAAAACATAAAAATCAAAATCATGATCACCCTAAGATCAGGAAAACATTATGATCGCTCACCTTAGGGGGCGACCAAACTTTTAAAAAAATAATAAATAATAAAAAAAGTGATCACCCTAGTACTATCTTACAATATTACAACCTAGTACTATCTTACAACATACTATGAGTGAATATTTTCATTTATATGAATTATTTCAAATGATGATTTTAGGATCTGTGGAAGATGAAAGGGTGTTCAGTGCATTATCATATGTAAAATCTAAAGTTCAAAATAGGTTGGACAAAAATTTTGAAAATTTTTTGAGAGTATATGTGTTGACCTATGAGGTGGAGAAGTTTCCTTACGAAAGAGCATTGTCAAATTGGAAATCTATGGTAGAGAGAGGAGGTGTAATGAATACTGAGGATGATCGTAACACTGGTTAGATTGTGATGACAAAAATTTTGGGTATGAGTGGAGAATATTTTGTACAATCTGAAAAAGAGTTTGGTCTAGCTTCCAGCATTATTGTGTAAGGATGCATTCATTTGATTTGATTTCACATATCATCATTTGATTTTATTTCACATATTATCATTTGATTTAATTTCACATATCAGAATGAAAGGATGCTTTCATTTGATTTAATTTGAGTTCAGCATTGTAATGAAAGGAATATTGAGATTATGTTGTTACATGTAATTTTTATGTCACTAATGATATAATTTGATATTATATTTTCCATTGGATACTCTATATAGCATAGACCTCTGATTTGATTATGTATATTTGAATGAAATGTGATTATTTGATTACAAATTTTTATTAGAATACTGCATTATCTTTAATATCATTTTAAATGTTGATTACAATTTTTGATTAGCTCTTTTATTTGATTATGTATATTTGAATGAAATGTGATTATTTGATTACAAATGTTGATTAGAACATTGCATTATATTTAATATCATTTTAAATGTTGATTATAAATGTTGATTAAAAAACTGCATTACAAATGTGTTACTGGATATTTTGTATATCATTTTACATAAGCCTTGTTATCATACCCTGATAAAGAAAATCACAATCTAGAGTTCCCAGGGCATTTGATATGCACTCTCAAAATTTGAAAAAATCTTTAAGGTTAATATTGATAAAATAGAAACATTAGACGATGACACATTGTATGTCTCTGTAGCACTTATTACATGATGAGACAATGGTGTGAGGAACATTTTACCATGCATGTGTGATTGGTTCCTCGATCGGTGGAACCTGCTATGGATGGAAAAGAACTTTAAAAATATATATATTTATGTAAAAAAAAAAACATAAAAATCAAAATCATGATCACCCTAAGGTCAGGAAAACATTATGATCGCTCACCTTAGGGGGCGACCAAACTTTTAAAAAAATAATAAATAATAAAAAAAGTGATCACCCTAGTACTATCTTACAATATTACAACCTAGTACTATCTTACAACATACTATGAGTGAATATTTTCATTTATATGAATTATTTCAAATGATGATTTTAGGATCTGTGGAAGATGAAAGGGTGTTCAGTGCATTATCATATGTAAAATCTAAATTTCAAAATAGGTTGGACAAAAATTTTGAAAATTGTTTGAGAGTATATGTGTTGACCTATGAGGTGGAGAAGTTTCCTTATGAAATAGCATTGTCAAATTGGAAATCTATGGTAGAGAGAGGAGGTGTAATGAATACTGAGGATGATCGTAACACTGGTTAGATTGTGACGACAAAAATTTTGGGTATGAGTGGAGAATATTTTGTACAATCTGAAAAGAGTTTGGTCTAGCTTCCAGCATTATGATGTAAGGATGCATTCATTTGATTTGATTTCACATATCATCATTTGATTTTATTTCACAGATTATCATTTGATTTAATTTCACATATCATAATGAAAGGATGCTTTCATTTGATTTAATTTGAGTTCAGCATTGTAATGAAAGGAATATTGAGATTATGTTGTTACATGTAATTTTTATGTCACTAATGATATAATTTGATATTATATTTTCCATTGGATACTATGTATAGCATAGACCTCTGATTTGATTATGTATATTTGAATGAAATGTGATTATTTGATTACAAATTTTTATTAGAATACTACATTATCTTTAATATCATTTTAAATGTTGATTACAAATTTTGATTAGCTCTTTTATTTGATTATGTATATTTGAATGAAATGTGATTATTTGATTACAAATGTTGATTAGAACATTGCATTATATTTAATATCATTTTAAATGTTGATTAGAACACTGCATTACAAATGTGTTACTGGATATTTTGTATATCATTTTACATAAGCCTTGTTATCATACCCTGATAAAGAAAATCATAATCTAGAGTTCCCGAGGGTATTTGAGATGCACTCTTAAAATTTGCAAAATTATCTAAGGTTAATATGGGTAAAATAAAAACATTAGATGATGACACATTGTATGTCTCTGTAGCACTTATTGCATGATGATACGGTGGTGTGAGGAACATTTTACCATGCATGTGTGATTGGTTCCTCACTGGTGGAACCTGCTGTGGATGCAAAAGAACTTCTAAAAAATATATATTTATGGAAAAATAAAAATAAAAATAAAACAAAATCATGATCGCCCTAAGTTCGGGAAAACATTATGATCGATCGCCTTAGGGGGCAACCAAACTTTTAAAAAATAAATAAATAATAAAAAAAGTGATCACCCTAGTACTATCTTACAATATTACAACCTAGTACTATCTTACAACATACTATGAGTGAATATTTTCATTTATATGAATTATTTCAAATGATGATTTTAGGATCCGTGGAAGATGAAAGGGTGTTCAGTGCATTATCATATGTAAAATATAAAGTTCAAAATAGGTTGGACAAAAATTTGGAAAATTGTTTGAGAGTATATGTGTCAACCTATGAGGTGGAGAAGTTTTCTTACGAAATAGCATTGTCACATTGGAAATCTATGGTAGATAGAGGAGGTGTAATGAATACTGAGGATGATCGTAACACTGGTTAGATTGTGACAACAAAAATTTTGGGTATGAGTGGAGAATATTTTGTACAATCTGAAAAGAGTTTGTTCTAGCTTCCAGCATTATGATGTAAGGATGCATTCATTTGATTTGATTTCATATATCATCATTTGATTTAATTTCACATATTATCATTTGATTTAATTTCACATATCATAATGAAAGGATGCTTTCATTTGATTTAATTTGAGTTCAGCATTGTAATGAAAGGAATATTGAGATTATGTTGTTACATGTAATTTTTATGTCACTAATGATATAATATGATATTATATTTGCCATTTGATACTCTGTATAGCATAGACCTCTTATTTGATTATGTATATTTGAATGAAATGTGATTATTTGATTACAAATTTTTATTAGAATACTGCATTATCTTTAATATCATTTTAAATGTTGATTACAAATTTTGATTAGCTCTTTTATTTGATTATGTATATTTGAATGAAATGTGATTATTTGATTACAAATGTTGATTAGAACATTGCATTATATTTAATATCATTTTAAATATTGATTATAAATGTTGATTAGAAAACTGCATTACAAATGTGTTATTGGATATTTTGTATATCATTTTACATAAGCCTTGTTATCATACCCTGATAAAGAAAAACACAATCTAGAGTTCCCGAGGGTATTTGAGATGCACTCTCAAAATTTGAAAAGTTCTCTAAGGTTAATATGGATAAAACAGAAACATTAGATGATGACACATTGTATGTCTATGTAGCACTTATTGCATGATGAGACGGTGGTGTGAGGAACATTTTACCATGCATGTGTGATTGGTTCCTCACTAGTGGAACCTGCTGTGGATGGAAAAGAACTTTTAAAAAATAAGATTTATGTAAAAAAAAAAACAACATAAAAATCAAAATCATGATCGCCTTCAGTTTGGGAAAACATTATGATCGCTCACCTTAGGGGGCGACCAAACTTTTAAAAAAATAATAAATAATAAAAAAAGTGATCACCCTAGTACTATCTTACAATATTACAACCTAGTACTATCTTACAACATACTATGAGTGAATATTTTCATTCATATGAATTATTTCAAATGATGATTTTAGGATCTGTGGAAGATGAAAGGGTGTTCAGTGCATTATCATATGTAAAATCTACAGTTCAAAATAGGTTGGACAAAAATTTGGAAAATTGTTTGAGAGTATATGTGTCGACCTATGAGGTGGAGAAGTTTCCTTACGAAATATCATGGTCACATTGGAAATATATGGTAGATAGAGGAGGTGTAATGAATACTGAGGATGATCATAACACTGGTTAGATTGTGATGACAAAAATTTTGGTTATGAGTGGAGAATATTTTGTACAATCTGAAAAGAGTTTATTTTAGCTTCCAGGATTATGATGTAAGGATGCATTCATTTGATTTGATTTCACATATCATCATTTGATTTTATTTCACATATTATCATTTGATTTAATTTCACATATCAGAATGAAAGGATGCTTTCATTTGATTTAATTTGAGTTCAACATTGTAATGAAAGGAATATTGAGATTATGTTGTTACATGTAATTTTTATGTCACTAATGATATAATATGATATTATATTTGCCATTGGATACTCTGTATAGCATAGACCTCTGATTTGATTATGTATATTTGAATGAAATGTTATTATTTGATTACAATTTTTTATTAGAATACTGCATTATCTTTAATATCATTTTAAATGTTGATTACAAATTTTGATTAGCTCTTTTATTTGATTATGTCTATTTGAATGAAATGTGATTATTTGATTACAAATGTTGATTAGAACATTGCATTATATTTAATATCATTTTAAATGTTGATTAGAACACTACATTACAAATGTGTTACTGGATATTTTGTATATCATTTTACATAAGCCTTGTTATCATACCTTGATAAATAAAATCACAATCTAGAGTTCCCAAGGGTATTTGAGATGCACTCTCAAAATTTGAAAAATTCTCTAAGGTTAATATGGGTAAAATAGAAACAATAGATGATGACACATTGTATGTCTCTGTAGCACTTATTGCATGATGAGACGGTGGTGTGAGGAACATTTTACCATGCATGTGTGATTGGTTCCTCACTGGTGGAACCTACTATGGATGGAAAAGAACTTAAAAATATATATATATTTATGTAAAAAAAAAAACAACATAAAAATCAAAATCATGATCGCCCTAAGGTCGGGAAAACATTATGATCACTCGCCTTATGGGGCGACCAAACATTTAAAAAAATAATAAATAATAAAAAAAGTGATCACCCAAAGGGTGGTCGAATGTCACATTTGTCCCCTTAATGGGCGATCGTAATATTAATATTACGATCGCCCATGGGTTGGGTGATCCCCTTAAAAAAAAAAATAATAAGAAAAAAAATTAAAATTTAAAATTTAAAATTTAAAATAAAATAAAATAAAACATGGTTTTCCCGTCCCTTGGGCGATTAAAATTTCAAATAAAAAAAAAAAATTTTGATCACTCGCCTTAAAGGGAGACCCAAACTTTAAAAAAAAAATTAATTAAAAACATGGTCGCTCTAAGGTCAGGCGAACGTTATGTTCGCCCACCTCCTAGGGCGACCACATTTTAAAAATAAAAAAAATATGAACCAAACTAAAAAATCAATATAAAAAAAATCATGATCGCCCCCTTTGGGGTGATCATAGAACAAATAAGGGAATTTTAACATAACGTTCACCCTCTTCGGGGTGATTGTAACTAAAAAAAAAAATGGGTCGCATATGGTGTCGTAAAATGCATTCAATATTTTTTGAAGGCACACAAAGAAAGAGAAAGTTATTTTAAGGCATATTGGTTGAATATATGCCTTAAATTATTGCTGCAATTTAATGTTGGTGACGAAATGGAAAGCATTTGTGTTAATTTCAAAAACATCTTCTTAAAGGTTTTACTTTCTCTCTGAAACAAATTTAATGAGGAGTAAATTATTGAAGCATACATTTGATTTTCAAGACAATGGAGGTGCCCAAAATTTAATGTCATGGTGATCAAAATGCCTCATGACTCCAAAACATTTTTGGATCATGATTTCATAAAAATGATCTATAGCTCATTCAACCTAAGGGCGAGTGACCAAGTTTTTCAAATGAAGCTTGGTTGAATGAGCTAATGACCTACGTCTCCATGAAAAACTTGGTCACTCCACTTGCTTTATGCCACTTTCCAGTAGCCATAAAATTTTATTGATAATTTTTGTGCACAAAAAAATCACCATATTTTGAAAAAAATTCTTGCAAATTTTGAAAATTCACCCCAAAGTTTATACACCATTCACCTAGATTCACCCCAATTTTATAATTACTTTTTTGGTACTACCGTTTATGAATAACCCTACCATGAGGGCCTAATGGAGACACCTCCGGATTCTCTTTTAGAGAGACCAAGATATTTTGTAGATTTGTTGAAGAAAAAATCTCTACCAAAGACTCAAGAAGCACAAAAAACTACAGTATAAATGCTCTTTATGACTGTTGGAAAAATAACAACATCTCAAATAGTCAATGGATGCTTGCTATAATCATTGAGCACAGGATGGTAGAAGAAATAGTATTGTATAGAACCAATCATGATCTAATCCATAAATTCATGGGCATTTACCCTACCTTGATTATTTTGCATTCCTGGGTTCAACAAAATTAAGAACCTCTTGGTGAGTATTCTTTGTGGTTTATTAGTAATGGATAATTTATTATTAGTTTTTCCTCACTTACTGATAAAAATAGGGATTTTGAATCAAAAAATAAGAATCAGTGTTTGATAGGATTATTTGTTTAGCCCTAGAGAGTGAGATTTGATCCCTATATTGAAACCACTACTATCCTAATTTGGATCTATTTGTGCACATCCAATGGAGTTCAAGAGTGAGCAAGTATTGGAAATTATAGATAACTCCCTTTAAATATATTTGGAATTTTCTAGAGACACAATGGAAGGAAACACAATCGTTTATGCTAGATTATGTGTGAAAAATGGATCTTAGTAGCCTTTGCTGGCAAAGGTTGAACTTAAAATTGCAGGATTATCTTAGATTCAACAATTGGATCATGAGGTATTGCTCTTTAGGTGTAGATTTTATCATAAATGTGGGCATTTGAACTGGTCCTTCCCAAAAAATATGAAGATAAAAATGGAGGCTTCTCTAGGAATATCAAATCTTCCTAAGGAGGGGAAGTCAACAATCAATAAATAAACAACCAATATTTCTTAGGGTGGAGAAGCACAAGGAGATGGTTTTGAAAAACCCAAAAGAAGGAGAAGGTAAACAAAAAATATGGCAAAGAGCAAACCCAACTGAACCTCTCAAATAGGTATGAGATCTTTAAGACACTAGTGGACCAAGAAGAAGAACAATTCATGGAAGGAGTGGATGGGAATAATGAAAACAATAACAACTATGTTCAAGCCCCTCTTTCACCTCCTCCTATCCTAGAGTGGGTAATAGAATACAGTAAGTTATCACAATCAAAGTTTGTAGGGCCATTGATAGTGCATAACCAAGAATAGATACTAATAAAATATGTCATCATGGGTATAGCAAAAAAGAATAGAGAAAAGCCAACTCTAAGGATAACTCAGGTGGAAAATATATCAAAGAATATCATCTCTCAAGAAGTGGGTATAAAATCAAATAAAAAATTGATAGTAGTTCAAGGAGATAAACTAATCACTAGGGGATTAGTGAGGCCAATAGACTCTTATTGGTCTCAAGGTGACCAATGATTATACAATTATGAAATATTAGGGGTTTAAATAATAGAACCCATCAATCTATTATCATAAGACTCAAAAATAAGTAAAACAAATTTTTTTCTTATCCAAGAGATAAAAATATCATTAGATCTTATGTGTAAAACAATAAATAGACTTTGGAGGGGTGATGGTCATATGGAAGTGATTTCCCAAGGGGCCTCATGGGGGATAGTTACCTTTTGGAACTCTCTTTAATGGATGACAATAGAACATATAGCTTGGAGGGATATCATCACATCACATTTTAAGAACAATGTGATAGTTGAGCAAGTTTTAATCATAAATTTTTATGGGGTCAAAACCTAGATGCTCAGATTTATCAATGGAAAGTGGTGCATAATATAATAATCTCAAATGAGGAATTAGACTAAATTGTTGCCAAATATTTTAATGCTAAATTATCATCTAAATATCATGAAGGAGGAACCCCAATTTTGGATCCAGGGTATCGACTTATGCTTACCCAAGTCCATGCGTTACAGTTGGTGGATATTAAATATCTTGGAACCAACTCTACTTGGACTAATAAGAGGAGTAGTCCACATAGCATGAAGGTGAAGTTAGACCATTTTTTGGTTTTAGAGGAGGCATTTGTTAATAGGAATATAAAATTTTAGATTTTGGAGGGTCCAATTTTAGATCACTTTCCCATTCTATTGGAAGGGGGATCAAGACAAGGCAACATCACAAACCATTCAGATTTGAAATTTTTTTATTACAAAAAGAGGAACTTAAAAAATATTCCATAGTGGTGGGGAGAGGAATGTCTGACATATGGGACAACAATGTTTAGATTCCACAAGTAGCTTCATTGTGTCAAGGATCAACTAAAACAATGGAGGTGAGCTAAAAAGACAAACTTTTAGGTCCAAAGAGCTTCATTGATGGCTAGATGGGATGAGGTTCAAAAATTCCAAGGGGAGGAAGGGGTGCATATTTTATATTATAGACCTATTACCTTATGCAATGTCATATATAAAATAATCACAAAGGTAATGGATGAGATGCTAAAACCTCTCCTATATAGCATTATCTCCTTAGAGAAAAAGGGTTTTATATAGGGCAGGAAGATCTTGGATGATATAGTTCTAGTTCAATAGGTAATCCACTCAATGCAAAATAATGGTAATAGAGGAATGTTCATAAAATTGGATATGTAAAAGGCTTATGATAGGTTGGAGTGGAGCTTCTTGTCAAGGATGATGATAGCCTTTGGTTTCTCTTAGGATTGGAGAGAATGGGTCATGAGCTATGTTTCTACTCTGATATACTCATTGTTAATCAAGGGCCTTCCCTCACAACCATTTGGAGCCACTTGATGCCTTCATCAAGGAGATCCTTGTTGACCTTATATTTTTCTCATATTGGTTGAAGGATTAGGTAGACTCATCTTGAGAAGAAGACAACAAGGTTTGCTAATAGATATCAATGTGGGTGAGGAGGTTTTAACTCACCTATAGTTTGTGTATGACATGGAATTGCTAGGAGTGGTCAAATTTAGGGAAGTAAGAATGATTAGAGATAACCTTAATGTTTACCTTAAGACCACAAACCAAGTCACAGATGATAAATTTTGCAGTTAGTCATTCAGGCCATGTCAATTTATAATTTTTTTATCCTTGCTACCTGACATACCATATGAAAAGAGTTATACAAGATGGCTATAAATTTTTTATAGGGAGAAGTAAAAGGAGAGAGGAAATAGGTCTTACTAAGTTGGGAGAAAGTAAAGGTAAAGGGAGGTTTGAGAATGAGGATATCAAAGTTAAATAAAAAATATTTGACTAGAAATCTTTACTAGAGGTGGATCTCCAAACCAACTTCTTTATTCAATAGAGTTTTTTGGGACAGGTGAACCCGAATGAGGTGATTCATTTCCCTATGGATGGTAATGGGGCATTAGTGCGATAGACTCTAAAGTTAGGATCTCAGGTAGTGAAATATGAATTATTTTAGAAAGTGGAGAGAGAGGAGAAGCCATGATTTTTGGATTGATTTATGGGATCAATACCCACCTATCATTATTGAATTCCTAAAATGATAACCAGTAAAAACAATCATGGAAAGCAGGGATTGGATTTATATTGAAAGTTATTTCAACACTAGTTAGTTGAGGGATTATAAGTTTAAGAAGTTTAAGAAGTTAGATGAGTGGCCAATTCCAATCCCTCTAGAATTGATACCCATAATGACTAGAATATTGATAGAAATATTTCTCACAAATAGAGATGAGGAGGATGAATTGGCTTGGGGATATGGGAACCTTAGACTCTACAAAATGAAGGATGGATATGATAATATTCTTTAATAACCTCCTCTTCATGCATATCAAGTTGAGGATTAGAGAGATATTTAGTAGTCCAAGGGTTGGCCAAAAGTAAACTTCTTTGTTTGGTAGTTCATTCACAATAGAATTTCTTCTTTTGATAATCTAATATGTAAGGGAATTGTTGGTCCATCTCAACGTGTTTTATGCTACAAAAGCAAGGAAACATCTAACCACTTGATGTTTGAGTGCCCATTCACGTACCAAATCTAGGAGAGATGGTTTTTATTTTATAAAATTTGAGTAAATGGTGATTTGAATCGGATTAATATTTGGGAAAGATAGAATAGGGGTATATTTAAATCTAAAGCTCTTTGTATCAGTTGGAAGCTTGGATTAAACTTCATTTGGTGGTAAGTGTGGGTGGACATAAATGATAGAATTTTTAGGGAAACCTTTTCATCCTTATATGATATTAGGCAGGTCATTTGGACCAATGTCATAGAAACTATGGTAATGTATGCTAGAGAAGAAACTCAACATAATATAGGGATGGTGGAGAAGGAAGCCAAAGTGCAAGAGGGTAGGATAGAGCTAGTTGGAAACCACCCCAAAAGGTTGGATTAAAATTAATACTAATGGAGTTGCAAAAGGTAATCTAGGTAGAGTTGGAATTAGAGTGGTCTACAAGAATCATTTTGGGACAATGCTCTATTAGGAACTACAAGGCCTAGGAAGGGCCATGAACAATGAAGCATAATCCTTAGCTATCAAATTTGCTTCTATCTAGGCAGTAAGACAAGGTTATAGGAGGATAATCCTATAATCATATTATCAAATATTGGTAGGAGCTCTGGATTGCATGAGGAACTTTTCTTTGAAGACATGAAGGTTGAGGATTCTTGTCACCCAAATTAAGAAATTTTGGATGGAATTAGATGATGTGATTCCATTTTATGTGAGTAGAGATCTAAACAAAGTGGTAGACTTCCTAGCTAAGATGGGTTCTGAGAAGGAGGTAGGGGTTTAGTGGTATAGTGGCATGGCTATTGAGAATGAGAGGATTAGGCAAGTTGGTGAGAAAATCTGATGTTTAACTAATTTGGATAGCCATTGTAGAAATATGATGGCTCTAGTGTTGATTTTTTTTGCTATTGTAAAAAGGTGTTCTCATCGTCTAGGGCTAGAAGAGTTTTATCCCAACTTGTAAATGATCTTATTTTTATATAAGTTTTTCAAAATATTAAAAATATATATATAATAAACTATTGTAAAATATTGAAAATAATAAATATATTATTAATTTTATATATATAACAGGCAAAGGTCCGTTTAAAGGAAGAAAAATTGTATTAAAAAAATTTATTGGATCCTTTAAAAAAAATATATGAATTGAACGCTTGCCAATGAGCTTCCTATTGAATCTTCAGATCCAATTGACTTTTTCAAGGCGAAGCCCCGCACGATGGTAGCGTCTTCTCCGCCTTCGGCACCAAAAAAGATCATTCACCTCGCTGGTTAGCGTGAAAGGGACGGAGCTGAGAAGAAGACCTCTCTCGATTTTAATAGCTGATTGTAGGTTTTTAAGAATTCACGGGTTCGTTGTCTAAGGTTTATAAAGTTATATACGAAAAAAACTTTCAAGCCTGAACGCACTATTGACACTGCTCCACGTGAATTTATCGTCCGTTGAGGAGTATTGTCATATGTTAATGTATGTAAACGACTTGGACAGTTACCCATGCGATAAATGGGAAGCAAAAGTTTACTTAAACAATGGAGGGGTGACGATCAAGTTGACAAGTGAGAATCATGTATGGACTTTATCACTACTTTTTCCAAGCATCGTTGGAAACAAATATACAAATTTAAGCAAAGTGACCTGAGAAGAAAGAAACTCTGGATTAAGCAATACAGAGGGTAGGACACCAACCATTGATGGGATCTGTCATGAGCTGCCATTTTCTTCTATGGAATTAGGAAACTATAGTTTTTATCTGTCGACGCGACTTTAAATATTATTTGAACGAATGCTTGGAAGACTGGTGTAACCTTGAAAAAGGCCATTTCAAAGTTAGGTGAACCTCTACGCCTCCACATATGAAAATGAAGTTCTGGTATGAAACGTGATGGGATCTATTTCTTGAACAAGGTTGAATTATCTTATTAATGTCTACATTCTACAGCTGATTATCATCGCTCCATGCTGCCATCGACCCGTGATGCTAAGTGCCGCCTCCAAAATTGGAGAGCTCAGTCTGATATACAGTAAAGGTCTTCCCTCTCCCCCCAGAACGAAAGAAGTTTCAGAATTCTATTTGTATTTTACATGAATGGTTTCTTTGTAATTTTTTATCATTTATATCATCTTATGCAACTGTTTTCATATCTGAAAATGGATAGTAAATCAATGCGAGGTGCCATTTGAACCGGGAGTCTCTTATTTGCTTTATTTTCAATATTTGACTAATATTTTTTAATTTTCATTGCACGTAAGTCTGTATTTTATTGTCTTTATTTCTTGTTTGGTTAATTTAAATATATATATATAATTTAATGAATGCAAGACTTTGTTATATATTATATGTTACATGTGTTATACTTGTTATATGTTTGTCGGTGGGGAAGTCAATTAACAAAAGTTTGTCAAGGGACTCCCATACTTCCTTAATATTGATCGCCACCACCTACCTTAATATTGATGGCCACCACCTACTTATGAATATTTCTTTTCTTTACTTGTGAATATTTTTTTTCTTTAGATAATTTACAACTCTTATTTCCCACAAAATGTCTAGGCTAGGAGACATACAAAAAGAGCTTAAGATATTCTTCACAATAAAGTTTAATATATTTTTCACAATAATTTCTGTTATAAAAGTAAATTATTGTTTGGTTAATGTAGTTGAATCTAAGGGTAACAGGAGAGTAACAATCGTTTCATAAAATTCAATTATAAATTATTAAATTGAAGTTAATTTTGTTAAATACTTTTTTAAATTAAACTTCCAAAATCTTTAAATAAGTTTAGTTTAAGGGAAATCCATGTATTTTTCATTAACTTAACTTAAAATTGAGATTCATAAGAATCTAACTTATGTTTTTCAACAATAATTCTAACAACCTCACAAGAACTTAAAATTATTGTCTCCTATACTAATGGTTAAATTAATAGCTAGTACACTTCACAAAGTTTTACAAAATGAACCTCAA
This sequence comes from Wollemia nobilis, assembly GCA_028583015.1. Taxonomy (NCBI): domain Eukaryota; kingdom Viridiplantae; phylum Streptophyta; class Pinopsida; order Araucariales; family Araucariaceae; genus Wollemia; species Wollemia nobilis. The sequence goes on along the minus strand of JAQPPZ010017102.1, from coordinate 3,685,020 downwards.
ACTTTTTCTAAACTTTCTTTTTATTAAATATAAGTTTCTTAAAAATCCTTGCATTCTAACTATATACACTAAGTATAATTAAAATCATGGTCGATATCCTTGCATTCCAACTATATACACTAAATAAGTATAGTTGAAATCATGGTCGATAAAATAAGAGAATCTTATCCTCACAAGATTAAAAAAAATTAAGTTTTTTATAAAATAAAAAAATAAATACCTATTAATTTAATCTCATCATCATACATAATATTTAAATATTTCACACCAACCCCTTTTTTCATTTATCAATGGCATAAAAATTTATCAAACCAAACCCTTTTTCGTTTATTCAGGTGATGGGAAAAGATAAGGCTGTCCTGTGTTATCATAGTTATACTTTTAACCACCAACACTTATTTATTTTTTTATATGATCGAATTTTATCAGAAATTAAAATGATAATTTAATGTCTTTTTAAGAAATTTAAAATTTAAACCAAAAAAATAGACAAGCTGATAATAAAAATCTAGAACATCGTCTTATCCAAAAGGGAGTGGCAGGCTGATAATAAGAATATAGACATCGTCTTAACATCGTCTTATCCAAAAGGGAGTGGCAGGCTGATAATAAGAATATAAAACATTTATCCAAAAGGGAGTGGCAGGCTGATAATAAGAATATAGAACACCGTCTTATCCCAAAAGGGAGTGGCAGGCTGATAATAAAAACACAAAACATTGTTTTCTTTTTTGTTTTTTAACATATAATTAATGAGATTAAAATGATAATTTAATATATTTATTTTAAAAATTTAAGATTCAGTGTATGCTTATCTGCACGTTGATAATAAGAATCCAGAACATCGTCTTATACAAAAGGAAATGGCAGATAGATAGAAAATAAAAATCTAAACCATGACTAAAATTTATAATTGATAGAGTTTTTTTTGCTAGGCTTTGTAGAGTCTTCTGTATTTGGATTGGTTTAACACTTTGATTTATAAGCATAATGTGGAGTACTATACCTGATATCACATTTGTTTTCCTTCGTTTTCGTATTAGAATTCTTGCTTATAGCAATATTTATTTATTCTGGTGTTCTCGTATTTGGAGACGAATCTGACGGTGTTTTTGAACTGCAGAAACTGATATTAAAGGCGGGCTGGGGAAAAACGTTGATATGTTGGATTTCTAAGCCCTAAGTAGAGTAGTTGCTAAAACCAAAGTAAAGACGACACGAATCGGGGATTCTGAAAGCACTTTAGCAGCTTTGTTATTCGTAATACTTTGGGCCTACAAGAACAAGAATAAATCCCCATTGCAATTGGCATTATAAAGAGATTGGGGTGGAATCCGCGACAAGCCAAGAAAAGCTGATCGTTATTAAATAGGCTTTAAATTTTCATACGCCTTAAAGTGGGTGGTCTTTGTTATTCGGCGGGTCATTTTTTATTTGATTCTTGGCAGGTGAAGTTTACTGCTGAAAGGCTGCACAGTGAGCGGGGTGATTTGGTTATTTTGCTTGAACCTTAACCCAATTTATTAGGATGTACAGACCAAAGCCTGGATGCCCTGAAATTCTTTGGGGGATAAACACTTAGGACCTGGCTAGAGGATCTGATTTCCTTTGGATTAGTATATCCTATTATACGATACCAGGATGAACCCAGCATTGAAAATGGTAGGAGTTTCTAGTCTCTCTTGTGCTACAAAGGATTTGCTCCATCTAATTCGGGGTTGGCTGGAAGATCCAGGAGTAACCATGGATAATCTCCAACACATTCTTGCCACACATGAAGCACAACTAGCCCTAAACAAGAAGAATTACTCTAACCATACAAACTGTAAGAGCTCGATAGTTCCACCAGTAAAAAGGGTCTTTTCCTCTGGGCCTTTTATTTAATCCAGAGAAAGGTCTGTCAGGTCTGTGACACTTCCACTCATAGAGTCTATTCTATGCGTGTTTCTCGTAAGTATACTTACTAGTGTCTTTCAAAATCTCATGTCGTGCTTTTCTATGTATGTTTCTTCTTCTAATCTATGTTTAACTTTGTACTTTGAAATGAATAAATTGAACTTTTAAAAAATATTTTGATACTCATTTACTATATATTTGAGGTTTGTTTTTGTGGACAAGGTTGTTAATAGAAATTTATCGTATAGAATTATTTTTTATATTAATATAAATTTGGATATGTGGGTTTTTTCAAGTTAAATAGGCCCAAGTGAGTGGTTGTCATTTTGGATTAAAAATAAGGGTATAAAGATTTAGTCAAGCAAAATACTAGTAATTTGTAGGATTTTTTTATTAACTATTTAGTTTATATGTTTCCTTATTAATCTAAAATTTTTGATATGGCATTCCATGTTGTATAATTGTGTGCTCGTTGTATGTATGTCACCTAAAAAAATAGTGTGATTGTGCTTATGTTATTTTGATTTTTTTATTTTATTTTAAATATTGTTGGCATATGGTTTTTTTGTACATTGTTGGTCTATAATTGATTTCCAATATATATGGAGGTATAGAAGAATGTATGCATGAAAAATGGAGGAAAGGAGGATGAAGTGAAGAGGAAGTGGAGTTGATGGAAGAATTGTTGAGTGGGAGATGAAAATATTATAAGGACATGTGGAGGAATCTTAGAATTTTAACAATTCATCCTTATCCTATGAATTTCTAAATACAATAATTCCAAATGTATAAGGGTATAGAGAGTGTATTCATCATATTAGACTCTTTTGTACTGCTTGCCATGATATTTGCTATAACAAGATGTTAAATTGTTTACCTAAAATCCTTAGTGGCACTGTCCTTGAAAGGCACTATCAACTGCAATGTCATTCCCTAAATTTTTAAAATAAATTAATTGAAATGCCTATACAATATTTCTCTACTTATATTAAGGAGGTCATCCATGGTGACTTATACCAACTTAAGAAAGCTAAAGATGAGATATTTGTTGAATTTTTAACAAAGTGACAAGGTTTGGTGGGTAGAATCTAATACATTCCCCCACCAAAGGATCTTTTTTAGATATTTGTGTACAACCTACATGATCAATTATCCTATGAATTAGAAATAACCAATATCTCATCTTTTTAAAAGTTGTTGAACTAGCTAAGCATGTGGAAGTTGCCCTCCTAAAGAGAGGGCACATAAAACTTAAGAAAAAGGAGGATAAGTTCTCCAACCATAAATTCCAATGTAAGGACAAACATGTAGTTGGCGATGGTGTCACTAACTCTTGCCAAAGAAATAATGTGAATGACACATGTAACTTCCAAAAAAATAGTTTTAACCAAATAAAAAAACCCTAAGAGGTAATTCACTAACTTAGACCAATCTCTTTTTTATATCCTTAAACAACTCCATGAGGTCAAAATAATTGAAATTTCACCTATCAAACCCATTGAGACCACTATATATTAGTATAATACTAATAAGATTTATGATTTCCTTTATGTCAATCACCACACTACTAATAAGGACAAGTTCCTTAAGAACCTTGTTCAAGACTTAGTAGATGTTGGATGTTTTATTGTTATTGGCTGCAAACTTCATCTTCTTCTAACCAAGACCTTGGAATCTTCCAAAACCCTTTATCCCATAATAATCAAAGAGCAACTAATCATGTTCAGGTTCAAAATTTTGTAGGCATAGTTAATGTTTCTCTCATTCTCATTGTTACTCGATAACAACTAAAGAACCAATATATTAATCAACCTTTAATTTTCCAGTCATCCAATATTTGTGCTTTCAAATTTCAGTAGTAGATTGAAAGCACCCCCATTAAAATTTCTCTCCTTAAGCTTTTAAAAACATCTCCTATCTTAAGCTCTTGAGTGAATAAATCATTCATCAAGACTTATAATCCAATGCTAAAAACTAATATCATGAGGTCTAGTGGGATCTACAATGTCATTTCCTTCCATAAAAATGGTATCCCTATATATATTAGACCCATTGATTGTCATGACTTTTGAAACATATAAAAACAATGTATTAACAAATGTAACTAATATTTGATTTTGAGCAATAAGTAATGAAGGATATGTTACTGCTAATAAATTGCCAATGTGTAGAATCAGGTGCACTCATGCGTGGAGGAAATTGAGTCATACACTGGAGGTGAGAGTACTTGAGGTAGGGGAAATAATGATAAGGCAACACAAAGGTAACATGGATAGATACCTTCATATAGGTATGCATTCGGTTAAGAGATAATCGTCAATGTCTAATTACCTTGAACCCTAGACTAATTCCCTGGTAGCTATCGTAAGTTCTAGATGCTGAGATAGGTGATTAGATTAAGGAAATATTCTATCTTTGTTGGATGCACTTGCATGATTATCTTTTACTTTAGCATTATTAACCTTGATAACCAGTGATCATGGGATAGATGGTTTGCCTTCACAAAATTCATATGTGTGTTTTTTAAATAAATAGTTTATTTATTTTAAAAGAGCAAAATATGTTGTTTAAATAAATAGTTTATTTATTTAAAAAGAGCAAAATATGTTTAAATAAATAGTTTATTTGGGATGAGGTTTGAACAATTGGAGGAACGCTATGATGGCATCAGACCCATCACAGAGTGTGCATGCTAGTGATGTTTTTTCATCTAAAAATGATTGGAATGAATAAAATTTCCCATTGCATGCTAGGAATCACTTGTTAAATAATAATGGATGTTTGACATGATATGAAGCTAGGCCAGTTCTAGTGGTTCAACCAAATTCGATGGTGGAAGATGTGGAGTATTTAACCAAGCATGCACTTATTGGTAAATTTATAGGCATCTGAATTTCTCTTCCCTTTGTGGAAGCTTGGGTTAGGATGACTTGGAACCTTGAAGGTGACATAGAGGTGATGTTCAGTGTGAATGGATTTATTTTGGTGGTTTTCTCTTGTCTTGTAAATCATAACAAAGCATTTGAAGGGGGTCCTTATTTCTGTAACCAAGAAGGACTCTTTCAAATTTTTTGATTAGCATGAATTTTAGTCTTGCTATCAGTACTGGTGGTTGGTTCTCCCATTTCTTTTTCATGAAGTATGCTATGTCCCAAGGTAGGCCCTATTAGTAGGTTTGTCTCGTGGTGGTCTTCTCCAAGCATGTCAAGTCCCTTAGTAGGTCTAGGCAGTGTAATTAGATGTTTTCAAACAAATTCAATATGCATCAAGTCTCGAGATCCTCTTTTTTATGTCTTATAAATTTTGAGAATCATTTTTTTAGTCAATTGGCACTCCCAATATTATCTGAGTCATATCCTTTGCATAGTCTATCTTGTGCCATGTCTGTATTTTCTAGTTTATATTCCCTATGGATAATTACTAAGTGGTATGTCAATAACTCCAACTCAAATTTTGAAAAGGTCGTTTATTGTACCAAAAAGTTTTATATTTATAACCCTGGTATGTGTCAATCCATTATCATCTGGTTTTGTTCACTCTTGTGTATCCTAGGCAGTAAGAAGTGTAGTGTCTGGTTTTTGTGGTCTTCCTTTTTCCTTAGTCTTACCAACATGGCCCTTCTTGACCTATCTAGCCTTCAGCTTGATCCCTTGTCTCAGACCTTTCTGGAAGTTCATGGTATCATTCCTTTCCTTAGTAAGTTCAAATGGATTGAGTAAGATATCACTGAAGCTTTTATTAATTCATGGAATAATGGTTATGTTGTTGTGTGTAACCTTCTTTTCAGAGTTACTATTAAGATGATGGTAGAGGTGATAAAACTTTTGATGAAAGTGTGAGCAGTGTGAAGATATCATCACAACTGAGAACCTAAGCTCCAGGGCTTCCCATTACTATTTCTAATTTCTTTATTGCCCCTATGTGGGCCTTTTTGAATATAATGTTTCTTCTTGTTCATGTATATATTATAGTTTTTGTTAATATTTTGCGACCATTCCCTATGTGGATTTTTATTATAGCTCCTTTAAATGGTTTACATGTAGTTACTTCTCTTACGCAACCCCTGTGTGGGTATTTCTCAAGCTCTATTTTTGTGTTTATGATGTCAGACGTCCACTCAGCCTTCTCTGCTTTTGTTTGGTCCTTTTCTTTTAGGTTGCAACTAGCCAATGGGCAAGCCTGTGTCATATTATAATATTGTTTTAGCTACCAGTTTATGTACTTGGGTTTGGGACCCATTTAAACCCTACACTTAAGCAATTTTACCTACAAAAAAAATATGGTCAATTCCAGGAAATGATAACTTTATATTTGGACAAATTTTTTTGCGATTTTTATTAAATTGCATGATTTCAGCATTAAATAAGCATAAAATAAATATATAATAAATGCATCATAAATGGTGAACTTTGTCATAGATTTAAAAATCTATTAGGTTTATGTGTTTAAATTGTTTACCACCTATGTTTTGTACTACTATAATGATTTGGTACCAGACTTTTCATTATGCATAGTTGTTGGATCACTATAGGCCTGTATAACAAAAAACTATAGGAAATGTGCTAGAATATCCTAGTCAAAAACTATTGCTTTCTTGAAAATAATAATATCATGCCCAACTAAGTGTTCAAAACACCTTTTAACACGTGAGAAAGAATGGGGATTCATGTCCTTAAATTTGTGATCATCCAATCAACTAGCAACCAGAGGTTTTGCATGAATTAAAAACTCTACCACATGTTTCAGAGCACTGTAGTCAAACTATATAAGAAATAGAATAGAATTTTCATAGATTTTAGGCTAGAAATGATGAGCTAGAGGTTTTAGCTTCAATGTGCATCTACCCTAGGTCTATTTAAATCTAACCTATTGTCCTAAATCTAGAAAGGTCAAATTTGGTAGAAGTGTTGTATAACTATTGGAAAATGAACTATTTCTTAATTATAACCCCTATTTGTAGGAAATTCAATTAGGAATATAAATATAAATATTGTTGTTTTCCACTTTGGAAAAATTTAGTAGGAAAATAGCAAAAGAAAAAGTCAAAAAAGCAACAAATTGTACAAACTTGGAAGAATTCAATAAAAGTGCAGTAATTCAATTTAGAATTTATTTTTTATGAATTAGTTGACTTCATAGGATAGTTTAGCCCCTATTGAATATTTCTTCCTTTTGTTGAACCTCAAATCAAGGGCCCACTCTCAGGAACAATAGAAGGATTGTTAGTGGTAGTTGCAAGTTTCTTTTTTTATTATTACTTTTTCGTATTTCAATTTCAGAAAAATAAAATTAGGTTCATTTATTGCATATTTTCTTATGACAAATCATGTTTTTAAACTCTATCTTTTTCCTATTTTCCCTATTTTCAAATTTATTTTACCCTATTCTATTTCAGAATTTTAATTTCAATCAACTCCTATATTTTTATTTCCATTAAAGTAGTTTTTATTATAGTGTTTAATTCTGGTTTTTTTGTTATTTAATTTCAAACAAGATTAGAATAGATCCTTTCATTTTTTGTTGATTTAATTCTATAAATTAGATAGCATTTCTTTCATAATAGAGTTTGCAATTTAGTTTAGTTTCCTTTATTTTGCAAAAACATTGTGATTCTTAGTTTTCTTAGAAGCTTCTAGAGTCCTAATATCTAATTTGTCATTCCAATGAACTCTATCACATACAACCTTAGGACGTCACCCTAGTTTTGACAAAAATATTAAGGTGAGAGCATTAACAGCATTCATCAGATAGAATGTATTCTTCAAGGTCATTAATGAGATCATTCAATTTATTGATTAGATTTTGGCCTTATTGTCTTTTCATAATCAAGATCATTTCCAAACCTAAAAGCTTAAGTTTAGCGATGGGGACCTTATCTTCAATAAGAGTCTCTATATAGGAGAACCAAGTCTCCATGTATAAGATACAACTTACCAAGACATTAGGGTTCTTAAACCCATCATAAGGCTAAACCTCACATTTTGTATTATTATGAAGATCATTATTATAGATCTTCACATCATCAAAAGTGCTTTAAATTATTATTTTCTAAACTTTATTAGCAAAAAAACCAACTATTTGGGCCAATGTGATCATCTAATTTTTCAAATCAAAAGCCATTTCAAACTGAGTATAAGCCATGATATCAAAAATTTCAAAAGGGTTTGTAAAATTTTACCCTTTTTTAGGCACTTATAAGGAACAAGTTTTGAGGGTTCTTGAAAATACAAAGTGTTTGAATTTAAACTAAGATTTTCAAAAACTTGTCCACTTTGAAGGGTTACAATTTTTATCTCCAAAATTTCACAATAGGAGGTTATATATTTTGCTTCTCCATGCAATTTTACAAAGATATATTTTGTACAAATTACAAGGGTTTTAAAGCTTACTAGTTTCAATGGTAAAACTAAAGCATAGGGTATTATTAATTAATTAAGAAATTTGCTTAATTAGTTAGTAATCAAAGGAGTTTTACCCACTTTTTTTAAAAGTGGAAATATTTCACCTTTGAAAATTTAAAATTTCAAAACTACTAGCACCAAAATTCAATGGTCCACGTGGTCAATGCGGTTGAAAAATTATTTTGGTTGTTGGTGGTTCAAATGACCACTAGCCATTATATCCAATGCTAGTAGATCGGGCTTGTATGACCCATAGAGCAGGTTCAAGGGTACCAACCATGCAATGCCACATGGTGCCTTCCATGCAAACTCCAATGATATAAAAGGAAAGTGATTATTCCTCAAGAGTATTTTAGGTCAATTCACTCATGTTCCTCATGCTAGTCAGGGCACCAAATATCCTATCAAAATTTGGTGTTATCGAAGAAAGTTTTTTGTTCAGTTGAGAAAAATATAAATCCTTAGCATCACCTTTTCAATGAGAATTTGATGATTGCTTAGAGAAGAATGTCCAAATGAATGCTTTGGGATGGGTCATCTGCTAGTCTAGCATTAACAATCATTGAAAATTTACAACATTCCTCATAGTCGACTTGAACTCTATTTTTTTGAACTGGCTAGTGCTATTGAAGAGAAGTCATTAGAATCCAAGGAACCAAAACTATGATGTTCTCCCAAATTTTGACCTTTTAATAAGAGCTCCTTCCATTACATTCAATGATTCAGTTCACCAATAATTTTAGAGCTTTGGCTAGTCATAGGTTAAATATGATAAATGGTCCAATTTGGTGAGTTTGAGTGATGAAGCCATTTTGGTGGACCTAAAAACATAATATATTTACTGCCTTATAGGGCTATCCACCGCTATGTATCATTTTTTACTTGTAACTTCTATAGAAACTATGCTTATCATTTGGGTGTTTCCCCTAAGATTAGGATAATTTGGTGCACATTTTAAATCCTGAAGCTAGTTATTGAAACTCAATGAAATATTGCTTTCTTAATTTTAATACTTTTCTTTATGTGCTCACTAAACTATTGGTATGCCAAGAGGGATTCCAATTCAACAATGATGTTTCTTAATGTTTGGTCCAAAAGTTGCTTTTTGGTTGGTTGACAATGCTTTACTAGAGTAAAACAAATATTGTGATGGGTCTAACATTTGAGGGTATTTCTCCTAAATATGGCCCTCAAATATTGAAGGATTTTTTGGTATTTAGGATGAACCCTCATACCAATATATGCAATAAGCCAATTATTTAGCTTCTACACTCTAGAGCTTCAATGGTGATAGAAAAATAGCCAAGAATAATCCAAGATCAACCATATCACCAAGCCAAGGAAATTGGAGTAGCCAAAATGACCCAAAGCTTAGTACCAATGGCACAAAGTTGGAAATTTGTCAAAACCTTCTTACTAGCCTCCCGATGCTCTGATACCACTAATGTGGGTGGAAAATTGAAGTTATATATTTCTAATAGGAGGGTGCTTAAATAGGCACAAAGACTCCTCAAATTGGTTATAACCATTGCATGGAGTGAACCATGAGGTGCACTCACAAGAACCCAAAGGTTATCAATGTGAGCATTGGAAGTTTCACATGACCCATGCTAACTAGTATCCTATTATCCTAAAGTGTAAATATTATTTATAACCAACTAACTAATCCTTACCTAACATGAGCTATGAATGGCTACATGCATTACAAACCATAATTCACGATGATATAAGAGGCTCCACATTAATTACATAAGTTATCATAAGTGTTACTCATCACAATGTTAGCATCCCATTGGAGTTTAACCAATTCAAGGTGGACATATAGATGGTAATGTTAGGGATAGCCATAGTCCTAGGAAATAAGAGTTACCATAATATTAATGAAGAGTATGTAGCCTTACTTCACACTATATTGACCTATCTAGGGCACTCCTAAGTAATTAATGATGAAAAATATATATTTGACTAAATTTATAGTCATCTAAATGAGTTCAAGGAGAGGAAGTTCGGTAACATCTCATAATTGGTTTGGCTAATCCTTTATCAAAAGTTTTATGAATTCTCACTATATGATTAAGAGAGTTCTCTCCTTTAGAAAAATTGGTAAAGTGCAAAAATAGCTATTACTAGAAGTGAAGATAGCTATGCATGCCCATGATCTTGAAATATCTAGTGATCATGGCCCAACAACATCTAATCAAAACTCTAAAAAGGATCCAAGGTAACTCAAGTATGAAAGAGCACTAACCAAACCATGCAATGCACAAATAATCATAAACCTAAACCTTGGCCAAAGTTCAAAGAATAATCATGTACAAAATAGCACTAATCAGAGTTGCAACAAAGAGCAAAGGAGCAATCAAACACAAAAAAGCAATAATCAAATTTTGGATAGGCTACCTTCACCACTCGAGCATGGTATTCCAAGAAGGAAATTTATGCATATAAAATAGCAGCACAAAAGGTATTATGAAATAACCTTAAGAGCACCCAGGTGTTGTAAGTGAGTTGGAGAGGAGATGACAATCCTCCAAGGGAGGTCCCAAGTTTGAATCTCCATCCTACCAAAATGTTGAATTGGGTACCCAAAATCCAATTGATAATGTTGGTGTGGGTAGGTCTGGGTGTGACTCTTGGGTGACTTTGATAGTGTAGAATCCCCTAGTCGTGGTCTCTCATACCAAGGGGGACCCGCAAGGGGTTTTTTGCTTAAAAAAAAAAGTAACCTTAAGAGTGATGATATTAATTTTGTGAGATCCTCATGTCTAATATTTGAAGATTTCCAAGAAGAGTAGTTGGCATAGGCCACAAAAATATTTACATCCAAAGAGGGATTACCTTGTAGCATTAATGTCTTCAAATCTAGAGATCTTGATATTGCCTATGATTAATGTGATGGAACTTAGATAAAAATTTAAAAGGGTATTTTGAATTTCTAGCATAATTTTGGGAGGGAAAACATTTCCCATTTTAGTCTATAAATAGTAATCTTCATTGTAAAGGATTGAAATTTGCTTGTTTATGCCTAACATCTAGCATTGTATGTTATCAATCCTTCACTCCTTTTTTTATAGATGTTTGGACTCGATCCTTAAGTCATTTTGTCAATAATACTTTAAGCCTTTTTCTCTTGCATGATTATATTCAAGTTGTGATATATATATGTGTGTGTGTGTGTGTGTGTGTGTGTGTGTGTGTGTGTGTGTGTGTGTGTGGAGAGAGAGAATTTTTGGTTATTTACCTTTCTATCTTGGTTATTGTATGTATGTGTTTATGCATAAATCTTCATGTTTGATGAAATTATGTTCTTTATGTGTTGTCGATAAATGATGCATGTGTTCAGTAATCTCATTGTTATACAAAAGAACCTTAGGATCTTGTCACATCACCTCCTATAGAATATGATTTTAGTTTCCTATTATTTACTTTTTGGTTGTTTCTGTCCTCATTTTACCTTGAAATATAGTTATATTAGTCTAGCTTAAGAAGGTGAGATTAAATATCTTATCTTAGCAAGGAGTTGGCCTTGTAAAAAAACCCAAAGGTCATCTTCTAAGCTATATTATATTGCATTAGGACTTATGGCATGTATTTCCATGTGAGGAGTGCAACATGGGATCATGGAATTCAAAGGTGACAACAATTCACTGTCATGTCCGATGGGACATATCACATCAATCCATTCCACTAACTAAATATATTGGACTAATACTCTGATGAAGGTCTTATTTTAATTGCTTATTGAAGTACCATAATATTTAACTTGGAAAATCTACTCAAAATAAAGGCTCTAGAGCTTTTAGAGTACAATATCTATCACTAGATATTTTGTAGTTGAAAATATCTAGGCATTACAACCCCTAAGCCTTGTTTGAAGAAGAAGAAGAGCTAAAATTTAGAATATGGCCATACAAAAAAATCAACCATTAAGATATTTTTAGCTTATAATGATAGAGGCCCCCTAATTCCACCTATCCCCTTACTACTTGGAATCCAATATCAACCTCACCTTTAAAGTCATTTCCCTACTATATTTGGGAAGATACAACTGCACCAATGGAGAACCTATAACACATGGTGATCTTGTGCATTGTACATAATATTGATGAACAAAATATGGCACTAAGACTACTGGCAACATATTTTAAAGGAAAATCAATGGAATGGTATATAACTCTCATTTCACATTCAATAGAAAGTTAGGATCAACTTGTTGATCAACTAGTGAATAGATTTGGGGAGAATGTCAATGGAGTATATTTATTGGAGTAGTTAATGACTATCAAAGGGGTATCCATGGAAGTAACGGATGACTTCAACACCTAGTTTTATAAAACCTGGTATAGGTTTTGGATGAAATTTGACCTCCCCCAGGTATGACATTCATATACTACTTGAAGTCTTTCAATTATAACATAACCATGATGGTTCAGTCTAGATAAAGAAATTCCTTACTAGTGGCCTATGGGATAGCCATACAAGCTAAAAATAATCTTATTCATATAGAGATACTAGCTCCCAATCCCTCCATACCCTTATTTTTTAGCATGCAACCCCCATATTAACCTTTAGCTATGAAACCAACAACCTTTTAGCCTACCCCAACTATAAATATAGTCACATTTGCAACTCCTCTTCCCATGCCATCTCATTCAGCTTCAAATCCCAATCCTTCTATACAAAATGAGAAATTTACTTACGACACTCTTGAATGAAGGATTGGATTTAAAGATGCAATAAAATATCCAAATATTTCAATATTAGAATAATTCAATACCTCCATTATAATAGAATAACCAAGGCTATAAACCTCCTAATAGATACCAATGACCCCAATTCTAGGTCAAAAAGGATGCAAGCCAAGCCTAGAGCCATAGTCAATAGATAGTGCCTATCCTAACCTCATTGTAGTAGAGCCCTCCTAACCCCACTTGGGAGATAGCTCCTATGCAAAGAAATTATACGGAGGACTCCAATATGTGGTAAATATACCTGAATGACTACCCTTCTAATACCTATTCTAAAGGAAGCTTTTAGCAGTCCATAGTAGTGTTGTATGAAGTGTTACCAACGCAAGAATTTACCTTTTATTCATGGGAAAAAATGAAACCATAAATCCAAACCTCATATGCCCTGTATGTACTTGATTCAATATTTATGCCTCATGATCATATTATAGTTATATGGAATGAGGAAGAGGTGAATGTTGTATCTAATAAAGTAGGTATTTTAACTCCCATCAAGCCCTAATTCCAATCAGACCATATGACATGGACCAAAATGAAAAGACTAGAGAGGGATATCTTCACCATAGTCCTACCAAATTAGGATGTGTTAGAAATTTTGAAGGCTACCTCTTAGAACATACCTAATGTTATAAAACAATGCATAATAATACCTAGAATTGTAAAACTTTCTCAATCAACTACAAAAAATCCTAAGCTTCAACCATTAACCACCACAACTTAGAAGACATATTATTTTTAGCCCTTTAGCATGGTTGATCACGTAAAATGGGTCATGATGTTATACTTGTATGGCACACCTTATCCATCCCTGAGTGGGAAGAACAACTCAAAAGTGTCCTAGAGGAATAGAAGGAGCTAGAACAAGAAAAAGTATGGGCAATCCTACAAATATCCAATTCAAAAAAGAGCCAAGCTATACCCTTGCCCTTCTACCTAACTCTATCCTAATATGACACGTTGATACATTATTGCATGATTGACTTCGATTCAAAAACTTTAGTTATGCCAAAAATGGTAGTAGATGCATTAGTACTAGCTTGTCAGTCAATCAACAAAAGGGTGGTGCAACTAAATGGGAGATCAATATAAATCCTTGGGATAGAAAAAGGTCTTTTGCTTACACTGTATGCCTTTCTTAGCCTTATGGTACCACAACATGCAGTGACAATTGATCTCCTAGTTTTTTTTAGCATTTTTTTATCCAAGGACTTCATCATTAAACTAGGTCTTTTACATATGGATTGGGTGCTCATGGTCCTAAGGACCAAATATGGGACCAAGGTTAAAATTTTGTCTAAACCACTCCACGTACATCATGTAAAATATTTGCTTACAGTTAAACCAAACACTAACAATATTTCTAAATAAAAGGAGTGGTTTGAGTTAGAACTACCTATGGAAAAGGTTCATCCTTGCATTTCTAATGATTTTAAAGATCAATAGGTGGCTAAGATTTAAACTTTAGATCCCCATAGATTTTTTGAGATAGAAAAGATTGGTTGAACTCTAACCTTATCTATTTTTAAAAAACGGACTTTATGTCAAGAAAAAATAGATGTTATGTGTCAGGTTATGCCTGAGGTTCCCTCAAGTTCATGAGCTCATATCTTGTTCAAGCATAAATGAACAAGGTGTAGCAATCATGTAGGTGATAGAAGCCATAGACAAAGCTCAACCGATGAAGTCATACTTTGGTATTTTATATGTAGTCTTTTAAACTAACAAATTCATGAATGGACTACACTAGTATTAACCTTTAGATGACCATATGTAGCTACCTCATGCAACCTTGAAGTGTTAAACCTTGAGTAGAAATAGGCTTAGCAATAAATATCTTTGAACCAAAACACCTATTTTATAGAAAGGGTGTGAATTTTTCATATTTTTTAGGGAATTTCTAGAGTGGCATAAACTTGGTAAGAAAAATATGGAGGATCTCTCATGATAGCTAAATGTTACAAGGAAATTTGGTCTCCATAAGATCATGATGAGGGTTCATTTTGCCAACTTTAAGACCCAATATTCATTGGTTAAAATCATGTGACCAATATGCCATCTAGTGCTACACGGTTGTGTGACTATGGTAAGAAAATATAGGTCAAATTCAAAAGAATCAAAAGGTCTTTCCAAATAAAACATTATCAAAGGAAGCAATCACATGGACCACTAGTCCCTCCAACCCTTATACCTCTACCATCTCAAGTAGCAACTGTTAACACATCATTGCAATATAGGAGGAAGAAGCTTCATTAGTTGAAACCATGACCTTTGCACCATACACCATATTTGCCCCAACAATATCATCCTTTGATGTCATCCCCATATTTTCCACTTTCTCCACTTCACCACTTATCACCTCCCAACCACTACCATTGGCAACTCCTGCTACATCTTAAACCTCATCTAAACATTCTTCTACCACCCTAACCTATGTATACCAACTAGTTACCTTACCTTTTCAAAACCCCTTGGTCATGATATTATAGATCGATAATAGCCACTTGAAACTTAGATTATCATATCCACAAATGAATTTTTTCCTTAGTTCCAAAAAATCCAAGATCAACCATGATTGTATGAGTGATAGGAAGCAATTGAAATGGTAAAGCAACCTACAACAACCTATTTGAGTACCATCCATGATTCTTAAACTGTACGTATTGCTTGACCCAACTAATACCCATCTAATCTAAGATAGAGGAAGAAATGTATATTCAATATTATCAAGTGGATTTTGTAGAGCTAAACCTCAAAGATGCCCAATCAAGGGACAAAATTAAAATTAGAGAGAAGGCTAGTAAAATCATAAGCCATGAGGGTTCCAATCCCTTGAGCCCCATAGTACCAGTGGGCGTGTCATGTCAGTATAGCGGGTTACATAAAAGGTTTAGTCGATGCAAGTGAAGATTATAGTGGCAACAAGGAATGAGATTCGAACCCATGAAGAGGCATAGAAAATTGTAATGAGTTACCGATTCCTCTAGTATAATAAAAAAAAATCATAATCCATGAATATCTAACTCATGTAAGGAAGCTAGCAAGGAAGGATAAGTAGATAGAAAATATCTTATACAACCTTAGAGCTTTTTAGGATGAGATCCAAGCAATGAAATCCTAGATGACCAATCTTATAGAATAGTTGGTGTAGACACCAAATCCTAGCCATTTATCATCCACTCATCGTCATCAAATCATAGCCATTCATCATTAGTTATATATATATGAATAAATTTGAGTCATCCATCAAAAATCCACCTTAGCATGCCATGTGGCAATCATTACCACTCATTAATTACAATTTGTATCACTTATCAAGTTGCAATCTCAGTCGTTCATCATGTTTGAATCTTGGTCTCTCATTATAGTCATCAAAACCCTAACATGAACGAAGGTAATCATAAAATATTATTCACTTTTCATGAATAAAGTTCAAAAATATTTGCAAGGAGATATCACACACACTCATACGATATTTCACACAAACTCTAGTCACCACTGTATTTGTCATTCGATCTTGTGAACTAGATCCAGACTCTATCGAGTGTTTGCCATAGCCCACAGATGCCTCAGGGTATTTTCCAAATTTTGTAGGGTAGATATTACAATCTGTAGATGCTTCAGGGTATCCTCCAGATATTGGACTACATCTAGTGAGACCTCAAATTTTTTTGAGCATCTACGCAACATTATTTTGAACCCTTAAAAGCATAGATCATAATCAGGTATTGACAAGGTAATTATTTATTTTTTATTTACGTTTCCTGTATTTTGTTTCACATTTCGCAAGCAATTCAACTAGGTTTTGTAGTTTTATATTTCATATTGATGAGGGCCTCACACAATGGAGGCCCTACATGTGCTACTAATCTATTTTGTGGTTTATTTTTGTGCAAGTACAAGTGATAATTTCTTTGATAGCTATTGCAGCTGGAGTGGCCCCGTAAAGGATATATAAGACCAATCAACAACTTGATTGTAGCAGAGAAGATTTGAGAACACCACATTCACTTGATCAAGGGTTTCACCCTTTTTTATCATTGTATCATTAAAATAAGCATACTTTGTAAAACCACTTTGTGATTAGAGGCATATTAATGGTGTAAAATAGGAGATCAAAGGCTCCATAAGGTAACAAACATCACTATTTTATTTGTGCATGATTTCTTGTTTTGATTTGTTATCTATTTTGGTGTTAATTTTCACTGCTTACAAAATGGTGATCATGGTGGGACCCCCAAAAGGTTTTGTATTTTTATTTACCTTGTTATTTCTTAATTCACTGATATACATTTTTTATTTTTTGTAGTTTTAAAATTCATAGATTCAAACTTAGGATTTCTAGAGATTACAAGGTTCATTTTGTGCTTGCATAGACACTAAACTGCATTTGGGGGTCAAATAAGAGGCTTCACTACATTTGTAATATGTCTCACTACATCTGGGAGATGCCTCACTACATCTGGAAGACACAACACCATGTTTGAGAAGCTAGGGGAAGAAAACGTAAGGCTTTCGGGTAAGTTATTTTCCAAAAAACCTAGCTAATTTTTTCTTTTTACTTTTTTAAAAAGAAGAGAAGAAAAGGAAATATTCATCTTTTAAAAAAAAACACAATAAATTAAGCATTTGTGTAAGCATTTTTAAGTATTTTTGTACAAATAAGAAAAAAAGCATTTTAGGGTATTAATTTATCTGATTACAAAAAGTTATATAGATTGCATTTAAGGATATATCTGCATTTTCAAACATATTTTATATTTCATAGGGTTCCAAATTTACTATATTCTATTTTTGAACCTATGTATCAAAAATATTTTAGGGTTATTTGGAACTCATTTACTGAATTTGGCTCAAGTTTTTTTGTTGTTTTAGTGTTCTATTTTTTTATTTTGTATGCCCTTGTATGTTATTTTCTTACATTTATAGGAAAAAAATCAGAATTGCATAGTAGTTACACTCTAGGATAGTTTATTTTTGCACTTTATTGTTCAAAAAAACCATAGAGAAAAAAACCTTAAAAAAAACATCACACACTGCACGATTCACATTAAACATCAGCGAGTTGGATTTCATCACCAATTGTTGATTGAGACTAGTGATGGTGGGCTTCATATCCATCTTTTGGCTCATCCCCTAGACACCATAGTAGCCCCAAGCAAGTGGCTTTCTATATTTCATCACCTAAATATCCCACACTTTTGGGTGTGTTCAAAGTGGGAATGATTAGTGAGCCCTTTTACCATTGAGCTTTTCAAATAATTAGTGGATGCAACTATCGTTTTTGTTCATACCCTACAGGTGTTTGTTAAGCAAAAGCATGGGTGTGATAGCAGTAGAACATTAGATAGCATGACCCCTTTTAGGGGTCATTTGTTTCCATAGGTTTACCTTGAGCCAATCATCCCTTAGGAAGCCATTTTTAGCCATTTGTCATTCATTCTTCATCAAAAGGGTGGGTTCGAATACACCTTCTTAGTTGTATTTCATCATCCACATTTCATAGTTTTTTAGGCTTAGGATTTTACATCAAAACACACCAAAAATATATCAAAATAAAAAATAATATAATTTTTTGCAAATATATAGGAAATACTTGTTTGCTTGAGTGATTTGTGTGTTGTTCATTTTACATTTCCATTATATTTTTCATACATACCCCATTTCATTTTCCATACCAAATTACCTCTAGCTTATGGTATTTATGCATAATCAAGCCAGAGCTATGATTCCAGTACCCATCATCCAACCACCATCATCAATGAAAAATTCCATTCCTGCCCTAGCCACTTCCATGGCTAACCCAACCAGTGCATTGTAGATAATTTATATTGACCTATCCACTGGACCCTCACACATAGCATCCACTTAAGATATATATATATGATGCAGAGCGTAATCTACACATCCATCCCTAAAACTAAGCCATCCACACCTTTCAACCATCACATCACCTATATAGACTTTAATGCTGCTAGATCCTATTTGAGACCAATCAATCAAGTTCTAGAATCTCTTATTATTCTACCTCAATTTGTTTCTACATTTCAGCAGGAACCCTCACACTCATACCAAGTCATCACAATGAAGAACATGTGCTTATACTGAGAGGGGGTGAACAGTATACAATAAAACTTTTTGCTTTTTAATCCAAATAGTAGCATCAACATTAATAAAATAGTAAACATCACACAAAGCATCACACACATGAGAGACATCATTTTTACGTGGTTCACCCAAAGATGGCTACTTCCACGGAGAAAATATTTCTTCTAAATATTTCTCAAATAATATTTTGGGAATCCTTCCCAATTACAATGTTTATGGACCTCTGTCCAAAGGAGATGTTGATCCCCTAAATCTAGTTTGTGGATCTCTATCCATAGGAGAACTCCTTCTCCTCTGCTCTGGCTGGTGATCCTCTAGAAGACTACTACCTCCACTGCACTGGCTTGTGGATCTCTCTCCACTGAAGACTCTTGTCCCCACTCAGAAGACCTGTCCTCACTGCCCTAGCTGATGGATCTCTATCCACTGGAGACTATTGTCCTCTCTGCTCTATCACCTCCAAAGATCTATCTCAATTCTATACTAAACATAGTCCATTCGGTCTAGCACAAATCTACTCAATCTCTATCTCTGGTCTAGCATAAACTTATCCTCAAATCTGCATCAAACTCTGCTCTCAAATATGCACTACAAGTCCTCTCTAGAACTTGCTCAAATCTGCTCAACATGTCCACTCAGAACCTGTCCAAATCTGCTCAATAAGTCCTCTCTAGGACTTAACCAAATCTGTATTGTAAGCTTCCACAAAATCTCACACAAAATTAGTCCACAAGTCTTCTCAAAGACTTACCTCAAATCTGCTTAACAAGTCCACATAGAACTTGTCCAATCTCATAGAAACATAAAGAGAATTGTTAGAGACTCAATATGTTCTATACTCAATCACTCTCTCAAATCAATCTCATAGAAGCATAAAGATAATTGTTAGAGACTCAATATGTTCTATACTCAAAGCTCAATCACTTTCTCAACTCAAATCAGAATATAGGATAGTTTGTTTTATGGAACTTGAACAATCACTTCATACATCCACTTGACTAGGCTTCAATCAACTCTACTCAACCAATCACTCAAAGAAACAACCCTTTCTCACAAACCCTAGTCCAATCACCAACTCAAAATATTTCCAACAATGCTCAACAATAAATCTCACATAACAATGATACTCATGTTCTTTTCAAACCCTAGTTCAAGTTCTTTGCACAACAACTCACTTCAACAACAATGCTCATAAAAAATTTATCATTAGTTCTTCACAAACCAATGGCTTCAACAACAATGCTTATAAAACAAGGTTTTAATCACAACTCTTAATTTCAAAAAACCTTGAAGCATTAACTCAAACACTTTTGAAAAGGAAACCCTAATCAAATCCTTTTCACTCCAAAATTTATTTTCAAACAATCAACTCAACCAAAGAAGAATTTGCCCATACCTTTTTGCTTGACAAGGAGTTGATCTCACAAATCTGCCACACTCACAATTACTTCTTTGCCAATCTCAATAAGGGTTAGAAGATAATTTTCTCAATAAAACATAACACAAAAATAATATCAAAATTACACCTTATCACTCCAACTTAATTAATAATCAATACCCTCACAATAATCATAAAAACCCTTAATTCAAATTAACACAATATCCACAAAGTCTTAATCCTCCAATAATCAATATATCAATTTAAGACTATTAAAAATTAAAACCATAAATCCTCTTATAGCTCCAAATGATAATTCTCAACAACCACCACTTTTCTACAAAGCAACCTTACTAAACAATTCCATTAATCAAACCTTATACCTCCCAACTTAGGCAAATAATAAAATTTAATGCAAAAATATTTACCTCATTTTTGGAGGGAATCGAACCCTCAACCTTGCCCACAATGTGCGCCTTAGCCATGGTCAAAGTCATCGCATGAGCTACGTGCTCATTTGTGATTAATGAAGCACCACGTGCTTCTTAATCTCCTAACACCTTCCACCTTGGGCAAAATAATGTGCGCCTTGGATGCCTTAACCAACACAACTCACGATGCACCTACCAAGATTTGAATGCAAACCCTCTCGCAAGCCAATACTTTCATGCTTCCCAAAATACCACTAGGCCACGTTGTCCTATGTGACTTTGAGGATTAAAGCTTCCTCATTTAAACGCTTCGCTGTCATGACTTTCGCAAAAACTCATGAGCTCTTATCTTCGCATGCCAATATTTTAATTTCTAGCAAGGATAATTAATTTGGACTTTGGGCATTGTATTTATATGCTTCCTCCATTACTTTGAAGACATCGATGCTCTCCATGTTATCTTCCATGACGTCGATGGAGATTATAAAGGCTTCGAATGCCTTTTGTCTTAAACCCAACCTTTGGGTTTATAAAATATATTTAAACTTTATAAAACCCACTTTGCTTTATAAAATATTATAATGAGAATTATAAATATTTTATTTGGGTTTTCACCATATCACTTTAATATTATAATAACAATTATTATAATATTATATCTTTTTGATGCCTTGGATAAATTGCTTCCTTCTCACTGTATTCCATGTCGTAAATAATATTTATTTATAAAATAAATATTATATCTCCTTTTTAACTTTTTATTTTTGCACTGATTCTCTTGATCTTTGGCCTTCTTCTTGGATATCAAATAATCATTTTGACCCCTTTGTTTCCTGCTGAATTCCTTGATATTAATGATGACTTCATCTCGTGACATCAATGACAACTTTGACTTAGGGACTCAAAATGTCCAACAATCTCCCCCTTTGTCATTGATGGCAACCCATACTCTTCTTACCAAAACCTGACCTTTCTTTTTGTTCTGCTCCCCCTTGGACATTGCTCCCCCTGGCTCAATGCTCTCTCAAATATCAAATCTCTCCCCTTTACACAAATCTCTCCCCCTTTGACATCAATGGCAAAGGGTCACCTTTGGGGCTCGGGGCTAAGAATGAGCCTCTTAGCTTAGCCCCTCCCCCACCTTCTGTTAAGGTGGTTAATTCTAGGGTGGGAGTCTCACTCCCAATTTTCCTCGAAGATACTCAAAATTTTCCTTTGAAAGTGGCTTAGTGAAAATATCTGCTATATGTTCCTTTGTAGTGACATATTCCAATCTGACTTGTTTATCTATCACCTGTTCTCTCAGAAAATGATACTTAATCGGAATGTGCTTTGTCCTGGAGTGCATTACCAGATTTTTTGAGATACTTATGGCACTTGTATTATCACATAGTATAGGAATGGGCTGATCATGCTTTATCTTGAAGTCTTCTAGAGTTCTCTTCATCCATAACACCTATGTACAACTGGCTACTACTGTAATATATTTTGCCTCTGCTATAGATAGAGATACTGAAACCTACTTCTTACTTAACCAAGAGACTAGACATTCTCCAAGAAATAATGCTCCTCCACTTGTGCTTTTTTTGTCATCAATGTTGTCGGCCCAATCTGCATCTGTATATGTTGTTAGTGTGAAACTGTCACTTTTGGGATACCAAAGCCCAAAATCCATAGTCCCTTTTAGATACCTAAAAATTCTTTTTACTATTGCCACATGTGTTTCCTTAGGTGCTTCTTGAAACCTTGCCACTAATCCCACTGATTGTACTATGTCTGGTCTTGTAGTTGTAACATATAATAAGCTACCAATCATAGATCTGTATAATCTCTGATCTGCCTCTAGAGATTCATCATCCTTACTCAACTTGCATCCTGTGACCATGGGAGTACTTACTGGTTTGCAATCTTCTAACCTGAATTTCTTTAACATTTCCTTTATATACTTGGCTTGAGAGAGAAACACTCCCCTTTCTGATTGTGAAATCTGAAGTCCAAGAAAGAAGGACAATTCACCAAGCATAGACATCTCAAATTCATTTTGCATATTCTTAGCAAAATATTTGCACATCTTATCATTGTTTCCTCCAAAAATTATGTCATCAACATAAACAACCACTATTAGAAGATCATTTCCTTCATTTCTGATATACAAATTACTATCTGCTATTCCTTTCCTGAATCCCTATTCCTGAAGATACTTATCCAGTCTTGAGTACCATGCTCTAGGAGCCTTCTTTAAACCATACAATGCCTTTTTCAATCTGCATACCTGATCTAGTTTATCTGCTAGTATGAATCCCTCTGGTTGTTCAATATAGACCTCTTCTTCTAGAACCCCATTTAGAAATGCTGACTTGACATCCATCTGATATACCTTGAAGTTCTTGAAACTTGAGAAAGCTAAAAACATCCTTATAGCTTCAAGTCATGCAACTGGAGCAAAAGTTTCATCAAATTCAATTCCTTCTACTTGTGCATAACCTTTGCATACTAACCTTGCTTTATTTCTGACCACTTGTCCGTCTTCATTCAACTTGTTTCTGAATACCCATTTTGTGCCAATCACATTTTTGTCCTTTGGTCATGGAACAAGTTCCCATGTTTTGCTCTTCTCTATCTGATCCAATTCCTCATTCATTGCTTTAACCCAAAATTCATCCTCACTTGCCTGAGTGAAGTCTTTTGGCTCAATCTTAGATAGCAAAGAAAAATTTGCTTGTTGAGATGGTTTTATTATTCTTCTCCTTGTCTGTCTTTCATCTGGATTCCCGATGATCTGTTCTTTTGGATGATGTTTCTGTACATACCTAGAAGGAGTTTTAGGAAGAAGCCTTTGTGTTTCTTCTTCATATTTATCTGATTCCTCACAAAATTCTTCTTGACAACATCCATCCTCTTGGTACACAGTTTGTTGAACTGGTTCTCTAGAATCTATCTTCTCATCAATTGTTACATTTATACTTTCCACCATAGTGCGTGTTCTTTTGTTGAAGCATCTGTAGGCTTTACTCTTTGTGGAATAACCAAGAAAAATTCCCTCATCACATCTTGGATCAAACTTGCCCAAGTTTTGATCTTCCCGTCTTATGTAACATTTGCTTCCAAAGATTCTGAAATGTTTTACAGTAGCAGGTCTTCCTTTCCAAAGCTCATATGGAGTCTTGTGATGATTTACCCTCAATTGAGCCCTAGTGATTATGTATACAACTGTGTTTACCGCTTCTTTCCAAAAACCATCTGATAACTTAGATTCATTTAACATAGCTCTAGCCATGTTTTCAACAGTCCTGTTCTTCCTTTCAACTACCCCATTTTGTTGAGGAGTTCTTGTTGCTGAGTACTCTCTCTTGATTCCATGTTGTTCACAAAATTCTACAAATTCATTTGAAGTAAATTCTCCTCCTCTATCAGATCTTAGACACTTAATCCTTTTCCTATTTCATTCTCAACCAATTCCTTGAATGCTTTGAATTTTTCAAAGGCCTCTGACTTCTCTTTTAGGAAGGTTACCCAAACCATTCTGGAATAATCATCTACAAACAACATGAAGTAACTCTCACCCTGAATACTTTGTGTTCTAGTAGGACCACACAAATCAGTATGTATTAGGCTCAATGGCTCAGATGACATATAGCCTTTTGACTTAAAGGTTGTCCTAGTTTGCTTTCCATGTTGACAGGGTGCACAAATTGTGTTTTGAGGTCTTCTTATTTTGGGTAAATCTCTAACTGCCTGTTTATTGCTTATGTTGACTATGTTGTCAAAATTCAAGTGACCCAATATTCTATGCCACAACCAACTCTCATCTTCTTGTGATAGAAAGCACTTTTCCCCTTTGATCTCATTGAGCATGTATAAGTTGTTTGGGGTCCTTCTTGCATTCGCAATGATTTTTCCAGTTTCTGTTTTCCTTATCTCACATCTATCTGGATGGAAGGTGACCATGTATCCTTGATCACAAAGTTGACTTATACTCAGCATATTGTGTTTTAACCCTTTGACATACAAAACATTCTCTATTTTTGTTTTTCCATTGTCTAGACTTAGAGTTCCTCTTCCAACAATCCTTGTTGATCCATTATCACCAAAACTTACTGATCCTCTATTTGTTTCTTTTAGTACAATGAATTTATCTTTGTCTCCTGTCATGTGACTAGAGCAACCACTATCAAGATACCATTGTTCTTCTTTATCTTGAGCATGAAGGGTTGTTTGTACTAACATTGATCTAGCCCTAACATTCTTCCTTTCATCTTTCCTAGTTGTTGAAATTGTTTTTCTAGACTCAGGAAGTATCATTTTACACCATCTAGCCTTGTGCCCAAAATTATTGCATTTGTAACATATAACATCATCATCCATGAGAGGTGCAAAGGAATTGAAATTTCTATTGTATCTTGCATAATGAATACAATGTGCAGCTCTATGACCATATTTATTGCAAGAAAAACAATGTCCATGGAAGAAATTATGTAACCTATTTGGATGTCTTGGAATTTGTGGAGAAGTTATCTTTCTCTTGTGATTGACTCTTATCCAGGGTTCTCCTTTGCTTTCTTCCTTTCTGATGTCCTTTGCTTGCTTTTCCTTGTTTGAAGTTTCTGCCTTTTGGAGACTTGATTCCTCTTTCTACTTCTCATATTTTGTATCTTGTAGTACCTTGGTCCTTTCCACTTTATTCCTTAGGAGAACAATTTTTGCTTCCAATTTTTCACATTTTGTTTCCTTGGCTCTCAATAGATCTGTCATATCTTGCTCAATCTTCTTTCCTTCTTCCACCCTAATCTTGAGTTCTGTGAGACTTTGTATAAGTTCCATCCTTGCTTCTTCATCTTCTTGAACTTGTTCTTTCAAGCTTGAATTTTTCTCTCTAAGTCTTTCCAATTTTTTGAGAGCAGCAAAGAATTCTTCTTTTATATCAAACATAGTCTCTTCTTCACTTTCTGAAGTCATGTGTGCTACTGAAGGATCCTCTTCCAAGTTGTTAGTCTTTTCATGGAGAGACCCACTCTGATACCAATTGAAGAACATGTGCTTATACTGAGAGGGGGGTGAACAATATACAATAAAACTTTTTGCTTTTTAATCCAAATAGTAGCATCAACATTAATAAAATAGTAAACATCACACAAAGCATCACACACATGAGAGACATCATTTTTACGTGGTTCACCCAAAGATGGCTACTTCCATGGAGAAAATATTTCTTCTAAATATTTCTCAAATAATATTTTGGGAATCCTTCCCAATTACAATGTTTATGGACCTCTGTCCAAAGGAGATGTTGATCCCCTAAATCTAGTTTGTGGATCTCTATCCATAGGAGAACTCCTTCTCCTCTACTCTGGCTGGTGATCCTCTAGAAGACTACTGCCTCCACTACATTGGCTTGTGGATCTCTCTCCACTGAAGACTCTTGTCCCCACTCAGAAGACCTATCCTCACTACCCTGGCTGATGGATCTCTATCCACTGGAGACTACTATCCTCTCTGCTCTATCACCTCCAAATCTCTATCTCAATTCTGTACTAAACATAGTCCATTCGGTCTAGCACAAATCTTCTCAATCTCTATCTCTGGTCTAGCACAAACCTATCCTCAAATCTACACCAAAATTTGCTCTCAAATCTGCTCAATAAGTCCACTCTAGAACTTGCTCAAATATTCTCAATAGGTCCACTCAAAACCTATCCAAATATTCTCAATAAGTCCTCTCTAGGACTTAATCAAATATGTATTGTAAGCTTCCACAAAAGCTCACACAAAATTAGTCCACAAGTCTTCTCAAAGACTTACCTCAAATCTGCTTAACAAGTCCACATAGAACTTGTCCAATCTCATAGAAACATAAATAGAATTGTTAGAGACTCAATATGTTCTATACTCAATCACTCTACTCAAATCAATCTCATAGAAGCATAAAGAGAATTGTTAGAGACTCAATATGTTCTATACTCAAATCTCAATCACTTTCTCAACTCAAATCATAATATAGAATAGTTTGTTTTATGGAACTTGAACAATCACTTCATACATCCACTTGACTAGGCTTCAATCAACTCTACTCAACCAATTACTCAAGGAAACAACCCTTTCTCACAAACCCTAGTCCAAGCATATACACCAACTCAAAATATTTCCAACAATGCTCAACAACAAATCTCACATAACAATGATACTCATGTTCTTTTCAAACCCTAGTTCAAGTTCTTTGCATAACAACTCACTTCAATAACAATGCTCATAAAACAATCTTCACATAACAATGATACTCATGTTCTTTTCTAACTCAAGTTCTTCACACACCCAATGGCTTCAACAACAATGCTTATAAAACAAGGTTTTAATCACAACTCTTAATTTCAAAAAACCTTGAAGCATTAACTCAAACACTTTTGAAAAGGAAACCCTAATCAAATCCTTTTCACTCCAAAATTTATTTTCAAAAAATCAACTCAACCAAAGAAGAATTTGCCCATACCTTTTTGCTTGACAAGGAGTTGATCTCACAAATCTGCCACACTCACAATTACTTCTTTGCCAATCTCAATAAGGGTTAGAAGATAATTTTCTCAACAAAACATAACACAAAAATAATATCAAAATTACACCTTATCACTCCAACTTAATTAATAATCAACACCCTCACAATAATCATAAAAACCCTTAATTCAAATTAACACAATACCCACAAAGTCTTAATCCTCCAATATATCAATATAGCAATTTAAGACTTTATTAAAAATTAAAACCAAAAATCCTCTTATAGCTCCAAATGATAATTCTCAACAACCACCACTTTTCTACAAAGCAACCTTACCAAACAATTCCATTAATCAAACCTTATACCTCCCAACTTAGGCAAATAACAAACTTTAATGCAAAAATATTTACCTCATTTTTGGAGGGAATCGAACCCTCAACCTTGCCCACAACGTGCGCCTTAGCCATGGTCAAAGTCATCACACGAGCTACACGCTCATTTGTGATTAACGAAGCACCACGTGCTTCTTAATCTCCTAACACCTTCCACCTTGGGCAAAATAATGTGCACCATGGATGCCTTAACCAACACAACTCACGATGCACCCACCAAGATTCGAACGCAAACCCTCTCACAAGCCAACACTTTCACGCTTCCCAAAATACCACTAGGCCACGTTGTCCTATGTGACTTCGAGGATTAAAGCTTCCTCCTTTAAACACTTCGTTGTCATGACTTTCGTAAAAACTCACGAGCTCTTATCTTTGCATGCCAATATTTTAATTTCGAGCAAGGATAATTAATTTGGACTTTGGGCGTTGTATTTATATGCTTCCTCCATTACTTTGAAGATGTCGACGCTCTCCATGTTATCTTCCATGATGTCGATGAAGATTATAAAGGCTTCGAATGCCTTTTGTCTTAAACCCAACCTTTGGGTTTATAAAATATATTTAAACTTTATAAAACCCACTTTGCTTTATAAAATATTATAATGAGAATTATAAATATTTTATTTGGGTTTTCACCATATCACTTTAATATTATAATAACCATTATTATAATATTATATCTTTTTGATGCCTTGGATAAATTGCTTCCTTCTCACTGTATTCCATGTCGTAAATAATATTTATTTATAAAATAAATATTATATCTCCTTTTTAACTTCTATTTTCTGCACTGATTCTCTTGATCTTTGGCCTTCTTCCTGGATATCAAATAACCATTTTTGACCCCTTTGTTTCCTGCTGAATTCCTTGATATTAATGATGACTTCATCTGGTGACATCAATGACAACTTTGACTTAGGGACTCAAAATGTCCAACACACCAAACCTCTCTTTGAGACTACATCTACACCTCTACATAAAACTCTTCCATCATCATTTAGCCAGTATACTTTCCTCCCATACAACTATATCACCATTCACTCCAACCCACTCCTCACAGATACCATCAACCATTCCATTCACATCATCTAGGTTTGTTGATACAACCCAACATAACATTCCTCATTTAGTTGTGATTCCCTTTGCAACTTACCCTCCTCCAATCTCAAACCATGTTTCTAACACTCACAACACATCAACTTCTACCCCCATACAATTGTTCAACCTACATCAAAAAATACTATACAATAAGCATGGCAGCATTTAAACCAATTTATTATTGGTAATGCCAATGCCCAACCTTTCTTGTAATAGTAGTTGCAGGTGGAAAATTTCAATCATCCACTCATTACCACCCAAAATGCCTTTTTCACTCCTAATAAATTTTAGGTATCGCGACCACCAACGGTCACTATACCTACACTTCTATTCAACCACATAAATGTCATCACCACTACCAAAAATACTCAAATTCCTCAAACTCCACCTTTGTCTCACCATCAATCATTCCACAATTAATTCCAATAAAATATCCAACACCAGCACATACCCACTACCATCAATTCACTAGCCAACCAGAACCTAATTGCATCTCAAAAATTCATCACACAATGCACACCACCTACCTACACTGAAAAACATAAGCTTATACTAATAGGGAGGGGTGAATAGTATAAGACCAACTTTTAATTTTCTTTCCAAAAGATAACAATAATAATATCAATGCAGTAAAATAAACAATGCACAAATAGTCACACACATGAGAGACATAGATTTAACATGGTTCACCCAATGTGAGCTACGTCCACAAAGAAAATATTTCTTCAAAATTTTCTCAACAAATCTCTTGGGAACCAAATACCTATTACATTGTTTATGGACCTCTATCCAAAGGAGAACTCAATCCCCTAAGCTCAATTTCATGGATCTCTATCTACAGAAGAACTCTATCCCCTTTGCTTTAGTTTGTGTATCTCTCTCCATAGGAGAACTCTATCCCCTCTTGCTCTAGTTTGTGGATCTCTCTCCATAGGATTACTCTATCCTCTTTGCTCTAGTTTGTGGATCTCTCTCCATAAGAGAACTATATCCCATTTTCTCTGGTTTGTGGATCTCTCTCCATAGGGGAACTCTATCCCCTCTAATATAGTTTTTGGATCTCTTTCCACAAGATAACTCTATCCCCTCTACTTTTTTCTATGGATCTTTCTTCACAGGATAACTCTATCCCCTCTACTCTGGTCTGATACAAATCCTGCTCTCAACTCTGTCTCAAATCTGTACCAAACCTCATCACAAGGCTAGCACAAATCTACTCCAAAATTTCTCACAAATATGTTCAAATATCCACACATTACATGCACAAATTTACCTCAAACCTACTCTCTATCTCTACCTAAATTTGCACCAAACCTCATAACAAGGCTAACACAAATCTACTCCAAATTTGCTCATAAATCCTATCTCAAATCTGCACCAAACCTCGTTACAAGGTTAGCACAAATCTATCTTAAAATTTCTCTCTATATTTTCCCAAATCTGCACCAAATGCTACTTCAAGCCTTCTCAAAAGACATGCTCAAATCTGCCTTAATGCTTCTCATAAAACCTGCTCAAATATTTTCAAATATTGCATACAAACAATGCTTATATCTCTTTCAGAAATGCTTTCTTCAACTAGGTAATTCAGACATATTCTACCTAGAATTAATTTAACCTCTGGAACATATAGAGAATGATATGTATTATAAAATACACAATATGTTCTTCACATTCACAAATATTGCATTCATCCAATCCAATATCTACTTTTTGCAAATCCTTTTCAAATCAAATCAAACTAGTGTATAACTTTGCTTCACAAAATTGGTCTCTATTCCTTGTAAATTTACTCTCAATGATCAAACACAATAATGCATAAATTTCTTCACAAAATTGATCTCAACCACTTCACAATTAATTTCAATGTCTTTCAAACCAATGCTCAAAATATTTCACAATGATTTTCAAACTTGGTCTCAACCCAAGCACAAGTATTTGAGAATTTCTTTCAACAATGAAGCGCATGTAGATCTCAAACCCTGATACAATTGTTTCCACTTTCTTTCAACAATGAAGCGCATGTAGGTCTCAAACCCTAATACAATTTTTTCCACTTTCTTTCAACAATGATGCACAATTTGTTTCACAAACCCTCAAAATGATTGATGAAGATGTGCCCTCAAATACCTGTCTCAAAAATAATATATTTTGCAACTTCATGTTAGATTAGCACAACACCTCTTTATATATTGGAAAACCTTCTCATAATATGTGCACAATTATATCACAAACATATGCTTTAGAACTCTCTTGGTTTTTCAAAATAAAGCATCAAATTATAGACCAAATCCTTCAATACTAATGTAAGTATTACAAATAATAAACGAACATCATACACCTTTTATCTCCCACTTCAATATTTCAACAACACAAAATACAAATTAATTAACCACTTATTACACCTTATTACTCCTACTTATGAATGCCACTATTAATATTCAATAGTATCAACCCAGAAATCCTAAGTAGATATCATAAACTAATTTCACAACCATACACTTTATATCTCCAATGTATTTATTTCCACCACACATTGAATATCACAATATGCACATAACACTTTGGATTTTAATTAAACATTTGAATTTCAACCTTGTCTCCCTCAATAAATATGTACATTAACCAAAGCAAGAATCAAAACTTATGCCTCCCTAATTTAAGCACTTTGCATACCTTATGTTTATCAAAAATTTGACTTACCTTTAAGTTCTATTGCCTTGTCTTGAACCTGCAACCTTTTGTTGGTCTGCATCCTAGTGCTATCTAGGATACCACGTGGTTTGGTTGCCCACTTGGAATGGATTGTGAACTCTTCCTTCTTTGTTTAGTTGCCCCTTCTCGAAATGTGTGTTCTCTAATTTTTCTTTCCTTGTAGCCTATGCAAACTATCACCATCAACGAACTTTAATTTATGCACTCAACCTTAGTCACTTCGTTCTTGAATGGCACACATGTTTTATCCTTTCTCTACCTCCACACTATGCTCGATCAAATCTATGCTTTGTTCTTCTCTCTTCCCTCGAATGGCATGAATGTTTTGTCTTCCCTATTCTTCCACGACGTGCTTGAAAGGATATATGAATTGCTTTGTGAAAAACCTTAGGCCATGTAAAAATTAAACCTTCTTATATACTATTTCTTGTCATCTTAAACTTGGATGTCAACACTTGTATTTTTAAAATTTAAATCCTTTTTGGCATTAACCTTTGAAACCTTTGATTTATAATATTTTAAATCTTGAAAAAGATTTAAATATTATAAATTAACCTTTTCACCTTTTGAGTATTTTCATTAAGTCTTGTCTTTTTACAAGTACCACCATGGAAAAATGATTAAGCCTTTCTTTCTTTATTTTTTGCAAATATTATTATGGAGAACTAAAACCTTTTCTTTTTATTGCTCATACAACCATGAAGAGTGCCTTGTATTTTTCTTGATCACATAACCATGAATATCATTCTTGCCTATCTTTCCTTTGACATCAATGACAACACATCATGCTCAATTCCAACAATTTCCCCCTTTGTCATTGATGGTAACCCTTACACAAAAATATTTGATTGCAACTAGATACCAAATATGTTCCCCCTAAGAATTTGCTCCTCCTAACTGAATGCTCTCCCCCTTATTCAAATATCTTCCCCTTTGACATAAATGGCAAAGGGACTCCTTTGGGGATAAAGATAAGACTCTTAGCTCAGCCCCCTCCCCACCTACTCTCCTTGAGGTGATTAATTTTTGGGTGCGAGTAAATCTACTCCCAACATATAATGCTCTTTTTCTTTGTCAACCTTCTTTTTCAACACCTTTTTAATCATACCCTTTTGATCCTTTTGAGTGTCCCTATTCTTGCATGACTTTAGAAGTTCTAGAAATTATGTTCTACACCACTTAGCCTTATGCCCAAGATTATTGCACTTGTAACACCTAATGTTGCAGTTCTTGGAAGGTGTAAATGACTTTAAGTTCCTCTTAGTGAAGCCATAATCATTTCTATCATGAACCCTACAGTGGATCGCTTTATGACCAAAGCAATTACAAGAGTAGAAATACCCTTGAAAGAAATATCTATCTTTGAATGAGTTAAAGTTCCTCTTAGTGAATCCATACTCCTTTCCATGAACCCTACAATGCATAGCTTTGTGAATAATACCCTTTGAAGAAATATTCATCTTGTCTTGAAGCCTCTAATCTCTTAGTCCTTTATTTGCCTTCTCTATGATGATCCTTGTTTCTTGTTTGTGCATTGTTTTCTTTCTTAGTGAAGCTTCCCTTCTTCAACTTATCCGCATAGGTCTTAATTTCTTCTTCAACCTCTTCCTTTGAAACTTCCTTTTCTTTTGAGCTTGAGCTTGATCCTTCTTCTTGTTTTCGTTCTCCTTATTCAAAAAAAAAGTCATGTTTTGATAAATTAAGATCTTTGTGAATTGATAATTTTATCCAAAGTTTTTTAACTTTTCCCAAACCTATGCAGCTTGTCCTTAGAATATTTCACTTCCATCCTTAGATAAACCACTTCATATTCTAGCCTTTCACATTCTAACTCTTTTGCCTCTAGTTTTTCAACCATGACTTCTTTAAATCTTATTTCCTTATTTTTTGAGTTTGCGAGGTCTTGTAGAAGCTTTTCTTTTATTTCCTCATATTCTTGAACTTGAGCCTTTAGTCTTGAATTCTTCTTTCTAACTCTTTTCAACTATCTAAGAGAAATAATAAGTTATTCTTTTAGATCAATTGTGCCTTCTTCTTCTTTTTTTGAATCTTTCTCTTCTTCTTGATCTTCAAGAGCATACTCGTACTCTTCTACTGTATCTTTAATATGAGGATTTTCTTGCTATTCTATTGCCAAAAATAGAATCTCTTCTTCTTCACTATCTGAGAGTATTTCATCACTGTCACTTGAAGCACTGCTTGCCTTGTTAACATACAAACTCTTCTTGTGCCTTTGAAAGAACTTATTTTTGTGCTTGCCTTGACCATACCTATTTTTTTCATGCTTGAATTTTCTTCCTTCCTTTTTCTTATAATCTTGTTTCTCTTCATTGCTACTACTTCCATCTTGTGGATAATTATATGCATAGTGACCAAAGTCACCACAATTAAAACATTTTATAGTCTTTATATCTTTGTGTTTTCTTGAGTCCTTATTTATTCTCACATAGTTATATTCTTCATTACTGCTTGACTCATCACTTGATTCTGGTTTCTTATCTTTTTTCTTCTTTGAAGCTTTGAAGGCTGCCTCTTTCTTGGAATTGTGATCATTTTCTATTCTCATCTCATAAGTTGTGATAATTCCATGTAACTCATCCATAGTCAACTTATCAATATCCTTCATCTCTTATATAGCTGAAACCTTTGCATCATACCTTATAGGGAGTGATCTCAAATCCTTCTAAGAAACACTAGAATCCTCAATTTTAAATCCAAGTCCACACATAGTATTAACAACCTGATCAACATGAAGTAAGTATTTAGCAATATCTTCCTCATATTTCATCTTCAACTCTTCAAATATTCTTCTGTGAGTTTGTATTTTTGCCAACTTGACCTTGTTATCTCCTTCATATTTTTGCTTTAATTTATCCCATATCTCTTTTTCTGATTTGCATTGTATAACCTTCACAAATTTTGATTCACATAATTCATTTAAGATTCCATTCATAGCCTTGGAATTATTCATATATAATTTCTTAACATCCTTATCTATGGGAGGAGTAGTTGTAGGTGTGAACCCATCCTCAATAGATTTCCATGTTTCATATCCTTGTGCTATCAAATAATTCTTCATTCTCATACTCTAGAAAGCATAATTGTTCCCATCGAATAATGGAGCCTTGTTTGATGAAGATCCATTCTGAGATACCATTTGTGTTACTATAATATCTTCCTTCAAGTTGTTAGAATTTTTGAAGGAACCCGCTCTTATACCAATTGAAGAACACAAGGTTATGCTGAGAGGGGGGGTGAACATTATAAGACCAAATTTTACTTTTCTTTCCAAAATATAATAGCAATAATATCAATGTAGTAAAATAAACAATGCACAAATCATCACACACATGAGAGACATATATTTAATGTGGTTCACCCAATGTGGGCTACATCCATGGAGAAAATATTTCTTCTAAATTTTCTCAACAATTCTCTTGGGAACCAAATACCTATTACATTGTTTATGGACCTATGTCCAAAGGAGAACTCAATCCCCTAAGCTCCAGTTCATGGATCTCTCTCCACAGGAGAACTCTATCCCCTTTGCTTTGGTTTGTGGATCTCTCTCCATAAGAGAAATCTATCCCCTCTACTCTAATTTTTTGATCTCTCTCCATAGGATAACTCTATCCCATCTGCTCTAGTTTGTGGATCTCTCTCCATAGGATAACTCTATCCCCTCTACTCTATTTTGTGGATCTCTCTCCATAGGAGAACTCTATCCCTCTAATCTAGTTTGTGGATCTCTCTCCATAGGATAACTCTATCCCCTCTGCTCTAGTCTATGAATATCTCTCCATACGATAACTCTATCCCCTCTGATCTGGTCTGATCTAAATCCTACTCTCAACTCTATCTCAAATTTACACCAAATATCATCACAAGGCTAGCACAAATATGCTCCAAATCTACTCATAAATTTGTTCAAATATCCACATATTATATGCACAAATATATCTCAAACCTACTCTCTATATCTACTTAAATTTATACCAAACCTCATCACAATGCTAGCATAAATCTGCTCCAACTCTGCTTACAAATATTATCTCAAATCTGCACCAAACCTCGTTACAAGGTTAGCACAAATCTATCTTAAACCTAATATTTGTCTTTGCCCAAATCTACACCAAATTCTGCTTCAAGCCTTCTCAAAATACTTGCTCAAATATATCTTAATGCTGCTCACAAAACCTGCTCAAATATTCCCAAATATTGCATACAAATAATGCTTATATCTCTTTCAGAAATGCTTTCCTCAACTAGGGAATTCATACATATTCTACCTAGAATTCATTTAACCTCTAGAAAATATAGATAATGATATGTATTATCAAATACCCAATATGTTCTTCACATTCACAAATATTGCATTCATCCAATCCAATATCTACATTTTACAAATCTCTTTCAAATGAAATCAAACTAGTGTATAACTTCGCTTCCCAAAACTAGTCTCTATTTCTTGCAAATTTACTCTCAATGATCAAACACAATAATGCATAAATGTCTTCAAAAAACTGATCTCAACCACTTCATAATTACTTTCAACGTCTTTCAAACCAATGCTCAAAATGTTTCACAATGATGTAAAAACTTGGTCTCAACCCTAGCACAAGTATTTTAGATTTCTTTCAACAATGAAGCACATGTAGATCTCAAACCCTAATACAATTGTTTCCACTTTCTTTTTACAATTATGCACAATTTGTTTCACAAATCCTCAAAATGCTTGATGAAGATGTGCCCTCAAATACCTGTCTCAAAAATAATATCTTTTGCAAATTCAAGTTAGATTAGCACAACACCTCTTTATATATTGGAAAACCTTCTCATAATTTGTGCACAATTATGTCACAAACATATGCTTTAGAACTCTCTTGGTTTCTAAAAATAAAGCATCAAATTATATACCAAACCCTTCAATACTAATGTAAGTATTACAAACAATAAATGAACATCATACACCTTTTATCTCCCACTTCAATAATTCAACAACACAAAATAAAAATTAATTAACCACTTATTACACCTTATTACTCCTACTTATGAATGCCACTATTAATATTCAATAGTATCAACCCAGAAATCCTAAGTGGATATCACAAATTAATTTCACAACCATACACTTTATATCTCCAATGTATTTATTTCCACCACACACAAAATATCACAATGCACACAGAACACTTTGGATTTTAATTAAATATTTGAATCTCAACCTTATGTCTCCCTCAATAAATGTGTACATTAACCAAAGAAAAAATCAACACTTATGCCTCCCTAAGTTAAGCGCTTTGCATACCTTACGTTTATCAAAAATTTGACTTGCCTTTAAGTGTTATTGCCTTGTCTTGAACCTGCAACCTTTGGTTGGCTTGCATCCTAGTGCTATCTAGGATACCACGTGGGTTGGCTGCCCACTTGGAATGGATTGTGCACTCTTCCTTCTTTGTTTAGCTTCCCCTTCTCAAAATGTGTGTGCTCTAATTTTTCTTTCCTCACATCCTGTGCAAACTATCACCGACAATGAACTTTAATTTATGCACTCAACCTTAGCCACTTCATTCTTGAATGGTGCACATGTTCTATCCTTTCTCTACCTCCACACTATGCTCAATCGAATCTACACTTCATGCTTCTCTCTTCTCTTGGATAGCGTGAACATTTTCTCTTCCCTCTTCTTCCATTACATGCTTGAAAGGATATACGAATTGCTTGGTGAAAAAACCTTAGGCCATGCAAAAATTAAACCTTCTTATATAGTTTTTCTTGCCATCTTAAACTTAGATGTTGGCACTTGTATTTTTCAATTTAAATCCTTTTTGGCACCAACCTTTGAAACCTTTGAATTATAATATTTTAAATCTTGAAAAATATTTAAATATTATAAATTAACCTTTTCATATTTTGAGCCTTTTCATTAAGTCTTATATTTTTCACGTACCACCATGGAGAATTGATTATACCTTTCTTTCTTTCTTTCTTTTTGCAAATATTATCATGGATAACTAAAAATTTATTTTTATTTCTCACACAACCATGAAGAGTGCCTTGTATTTTTCTTGATCACACAACCATGAAGATCATTCTCACCTATATTTCTTTTAACATCAATGACAAGACATCATGCTCAATATTTCCAACATACACTCATCATGCAAACCAAAGCTTCCAAACACAAGTGGAAGATCCTAAAATCCAATCTTTGTAAAAATAGATTAATAGCTTGAAAATGCATACACCTGGTATGATGTACCAAAAATCCACCTTGAGACAGTTGGTCAATCACCCAATTCATTCTTTGGTACCATCGCCACCATACCTTGCTGACTTTACACTACCAAATTTTGATAAATTTAAAGGGGTTGAGGATGCTAGAGATCATATAAGTGTGTTTATACATGCATGTTTCAGGATTCCAGAGAATGATGCTTTAATGCTTTGAATGTTTCCTCAGATATTTTTTGGGGATGCCTTATAATGGTACAATAATATGCCATACCATAGCATATATACATTTGAACAACTTGCAGACCAATTATTATAAAGGTTCTCCTTAAATGTTAGAAGGAAAACAATGTTAACTAACTTTTATAATCTACAACAATTTAAAGAAGAGTCATTTTATGAATTTGGAAACCATTTGAGAGTGGTAATTGCTAAATTTCCATTTGTCCTACCCATAGAAAAATTAACACATATGTTCACAAGGAGTTGTTTAAAACCTATCTCCTTGTTATTACAATTATAAAAATACATAACATTCAATGAAGCTCTCACCCAAGCCCAAGTCATTGAGGAAATCAAGATTCAAGAGGGTGAGATAAAACCTAAGAAAAAATAATGGTAAAACAAGGGCCAAAACAAAAGAAACTATAATGGCCAAACAAAATTTAGGAAATTTAGTCAGATCTTGATTCAACCATTGCACACTCAACAATATCAAGTCCATATTCAACAACCATATTTGCAATAGCCGCAACAAATAACATATCAAGTGGTTCCACCCCCACAATAATTGCAAAATCTAGTACCAACTATAGAAAACAATCAATGCTAATAGTTTTTTTGGTAAACTTACAATTACACGCAATTACCCAAATTATATACCTCCATATTCCTAAGGTTGTATGATACACAATCAATTACCTTGCTAGAAGTTAAACCAAAAAATCCAACTAAATATGGCAAGGGCTATAATGAGCATTTTTTTTATCCCTTTCATAGATAAAAGGGCCATGAAATTAACAATTACTTTACATTGAAGGACATTGTGCAAGACCTGGTAGACCTAGGGGCATTAATATGGATAACCCCTTCGCACAACAAAACTAAAATTTTGGTATTTACCAAACACCACTTCCTCATCGTGAGGAGGCACAATAGGAAATGGGGGTATAAACTGCCATAAACCTCCCAAACCAAGTTAACCATGTACAAAAATACCAAGGTTTTATGAGTGTTATTCATGTAGTAACCTGAGGTCAAAAAAATATGTGTTATCCATAGCTATCCCAAGCAATACAATCTCCTACAGTACCACCAACAAGTGTGTATCCACAACAAAATCCCACAAATCCATATCAACCCATTCATATTCTAAGTCATCCACCTCAACCCATTCATCTTCCAAGTTGTCCACCTAGACCAATCATTACACTAAGCATCTGACTAACAAATAGTCTAAAAATAGCTTTAGCCAAATTATCAATTTATGAGCTTATACAATAATCTCCTCCACATTGTGAGGTATTTATAGAGATCCTAAAATCCATCAAAATTCAAAATCAAGATTTATTGCCTTCAAAAATTTTATGGATAGTATCTTAACATGCATGGAGCCTTCAATCATATTCTATGACTTTGACATCATGTCAATATCATCATAATCACCAAATCCTCCATTGCATATCATAGCTCAGGTTGATGAAAAGTTGTTTAAATGACATTGTCTCATCAATTAACATTATCATGACTTTAGTTCTCCATCATATTAATCTTCTATCTTCCCACATCACAAAATCCACCTTCATTATTATGGGCATTTAATGATGCTTTATGCTCTACAGTTGGCACTGTTGTTTTACCTGTACAAGTGGGCCAAAACATTACATATCATGTTTCATATCCTAGAGGGGGCCATGGCCTATAATGTACTCATTGGGTGCACCTAGATTCAGGAGATGAAATATGTTCCCTCAATATTACATCAATGTTTGAAATACGTACATGAGGGATAAATTTATTGTATACGTATAGATATCAAACCATTAAAATACTGCAACTTTATTTCCAACCCCTATGAGCCTTCACTTCTATCCACCCATTTATTCTTATTTCCATGAACCACACCCCCCACCACATATCATAATAGTTCATCTAAAGCACCTATTCTAGAATAATTCCCTATCACTGATCCACATCAAGTCTCCACTTCAACATCTCATCACACTATACCTTCATCACAACTAGCATCATGTACATGTGGTCAAATCCAATCATCACCTCCAACATCCACACAAGGAGAACATACCTCCACATCATCCTTATCACTCACTCATCCATCATCATCCACACAACCAATTTTACAAGAACCCATCATCATCTCATCCAAGCTTGAATCCCCAGTCATGCATCAAATCCCTTAGACAAACCCCTCTCCATCTCAATCAGCCAATGTCTCACAAGTCAATCTAAAAAATCATGAGAGGTCATCCCAACATACACCTTTTCCCTCATTCGAGCTACAAGTCATCCTCGAGACCCACACATCCATATCCAATCATCCACATCATTTCCCACACAAGTTACAGTTCATATTTATATTCCTAGTATTGGTGAGTATGTGGTTCAAGATATTACAATCACACCACTCAATATTGAAATTGTTAGAGATTACGATCACCCACGTGACCCACCTCTATCTATAGGAGTGGTTTACAACATTGATTCATTACCAAATAAATTCAATTTCGTATATGGGGGGTTGATTCATCATTCGATCCACTTTCCCTAGATGAACCTAGGTAATAATTCTGTGCCAATATTAAGTACATGTCCAACACTAATTTCCCAACATGATATTTGTGTTGGGTTAATTGGTAAGGATATGGGCTAGGATAAAATGAATAGGACATGTGTGATATCATTGAATCTCAGTATTGAGAAATGCATAATTTTTTTGGCCTAGGATATAGTCCACAACCTTCCACTTCCTCTTTCAAACAAGACTTTCAACGACTCACTCTAGACCTTGAAGGGGGTAGTGAAGAGAAAAATTATGATAACAATAATTTCAAGGATGAATTGTATGAGTAATATGACATCATATTGATAGCTTTAGATGAATTAGAAGAAGAATCAATCCCAGTCATACCATTCACTGAACATGATGAATACTATCTCATAATATTCCCCATCCATAAACTCATCTTCTATTTTCTCCTCCTAAGAGAGTAAGCTAAACCAACTCGTGAGCCACCACCACCACCTTTTTCACCTCAGAAAAACATGATGTAAAATATATACAAAAAAATAAAAA
Organism: Wollemia nobilis; assembly: GCA_028583015.1. Taxonomy (NCBI): domain Eukaryota; kingdom Viridiplantae; phylum Streptophyta; class Pinopsida; order Araucariales; family Araucariaceae; genus Wollemia; species Wollemia nobilis. The sequence goes on along the minus strand of JAQPPZ010017102.1, from coordinate 3,643,822 downwards.
TAAAATAAAAATATCATTAGCATAACATTGCATTTTTGCATTTGCATATCATGATTATTTATATTTATACATTTTGCTTGCTACTATCCAAGTTCTTAAGGTTTTTCATCAACTCCAAGGGGTAAGAAAAATCACCCTTCACATCACAACCACCACTCCCCCACCAAGTCATCATGAATATTGTTGAATTTTTCACACCACTCTGTAATCTATATGATTCGGCAAAACCAATTCCTATTGATATAAACTTAATTGATATGGAATGGAAATCATCACCACCATCCTTTTCTGAATTCATACTTTCAAAGAAATTGTTAAGAGATTCTACCACTTATATTCCCCTGTAACCTTTGCCTTTGCCTTTACCCTTGGCTTATTTTATTTTATAGGTAGAAATGGAAGAGATTGTGCTAGAATATTTTGACAATATCACTAATGGAATTTATATGATTCCAATGCCCCATCAGCTCGAAGAAGGTTCACACATGGCCATTGAAGAAACTATAGATGTGAACCTACGCAAAAATCTGGACAATCCAAAAATTATGAAACTTGGAAAATGTTTATCCACTGATGAACAAGAGAAACTTATAGATCTCCTCATGAGAAAGAAGGGCATATTTGCATGGTCTTATAAATACATGCCTAGCCTTGACCCTAACTTGGTTGTTCATAACCTCACCTTGCATCCTAATGCTAAGCTGATCAAACAAAAACTAAGAAATTTACATCCTACCATTGCCCTCATGGTCAAAGAAGAACTTCAAAAGTTGTTAGACATGGGTTTCATTCAACCCATTGACTACCCTAAGTGGCTTTCAAATATGGTACTCATTCACAAGTCTAACGGGGCGATTCACATTTGTACTGACTTTCAAGATCTTAACAAAGCATGTCCTAAGGATGACTTTCCTCTAACAAACATTGATACTTTTTTAGACACTTGTGTTGGCCATGAAATGCTATATTTAATGGATGGTTTTTTAGGATATAACTAGATTTGAATCAATCCTGATGACTAGCACAAAATAGCATTTAAAACATCTTGGGGGACTTTTTGTTACAAGGTAATGCTATTTGGCCTTAAAAACAGGGGTGTTACCTATCAACATGCCATGACATACATCTTCCATGATTAAATGCATAAGATCATTGAAGACTATGTGGATGATCTATTGGCTAAATCTAAAACATGTCAAGAGCATAGAATTTAACCTTGAATTCATCATCCAAATAGAATTTGACCACATGTATGAGTATACCACAAAATGGATAATGCTTCTAATAGAATTTGACCTTGAATTCATCAGCCAAATATTCATTAAAGGTCAGGTAATAGTCGATCATCTTGTGAAATCTCCGCTTCCTAATTATCAACCCTTAGTTATTGAGCTTCTAAATGATTTTGTATTTAACATCACTAAATAGTAAGAAGATATTATCCTTGAAGAGGATGTGGATATCACCCTATTCTTTGATGGTTCCAAGTGTGAGAAAGGAAAAGGTTCAAGAATCATGTTTCATACACCACAAGGGATACCCATCTCCTTATCATTCAAGCTTTATTTCCCATGCACAAACAATAACACAAAATATGAAGCCCTAATCCTAGGACTTCAATAAGCGATAGATATAGGTACCAAGCGTATAATAATATTTGGTGATTCCCAGCTTGTCATCCATCAAGTTAACAGATACTTTACCATGAAGTAGCAATGAAATTGCTCACAAAATTTGATTAGTATGAGATTGATAGCTTACCTCATTCGACTAGATTTGCAGATGCAATGGCCTCTCTAGGATCATTGATTCCAAAGAACTTCGTAGGAGAGGTTTAACCACTTATCATCACAACAATCTCTAAATCTGCAATTTCATGAACTGAATCTAAATATGAGAAAAATATTTACTTTATTCACATAGAATAATATGAGCCTTGTCTTAATCAAGTAAAATACTTTCTCAAATATGGAACACTCCTATTAGATTTTTTGGAAACTTCTAAACAAATTTTCAAATAAAAGGTAGCTCATTTCACTCTCTTAGAGGACGTGTTGTATAGACATGGATATGATGGAGTCCTCCTTCATTATCTCGATCCTGCAAAGGCACAATGAGACATATCTGAAACTCATGATGGTACTTGTGGTGGTCACTTTAGTGGAATGACCATCACAAAGCATATCTTGTGCATGGATTACTATTGGCCCACCATGGAACATGACTATTGCAATTATGTTAAGAAGTGTCAAAAAATTCAGTAGCATGCTAATTAAACTCATGTGCCATCACAAGCATTACAGCCCATTGAAATTATTTGGACCTTTTCACAATGGGGTTTTGACTTGATTGGTAAAATCTCACCTCCTTCCTCAGGATAACACACATTTATCATCACTGTCACTGAGGACTTCATGAAATAGGTCAAAGTAATTCCTTTAACCATCATGACAAGACCTCGAATTGTGGAATTTATACTCCAACATATCATCTATCACTTTGCTATTACCTAAAAAATAATCTTTGATAATGGTAAGTCTTTCAAAAATAAATATGTTCAAGCACTTTGTGAAAAATATAATATTCAACATAGTTTCTCGACTCCTTACTACCCACAAAAAAATGGGCAAGTTGAGGCAACCAATAATACATTGATCACTATTCTAAAATAATTAGTCAAATAAAATCATCGAGATTGGCATACTCAAATTCCCTTGGCATTATGGGCTTATTGAATGAGTATTTGCATACCTACCAAGGTAACACCGATTTCATTGGTCTATGGTATCGAATAAATCATACCTCTTGAGCTTGAGATTCCCTCACTATACATTTTACTATAGGAAATCATAGATTACAATACCCCTAGACAAGCACGTATTGACCAACTCAAGCCCCTCGATGAAAGGTGAACCAATACCTTGGAGCATTTACGATCATATTAGGACCATTTAAAGTGTCCTTACAATGTCAAATTTCATATATGTGAATTCCAAGTAGGAGATCTCGTCCTTAAATAAAATCAGCAAAACACCAATGCATTATCACATCTTCGTGGTAAGTTCATGGCTACTTGGTTAGGTCCATACATTGTCAAACAAAAAGTGGGTCAAGGAACATATAGGCTTGCCAGTCTAGAGGTAATATAAGAGCTCGAGTCATTGAACATTATTCATTTGAGAGCATTCTATGCTTAATGTGACTTATATATATACATATATACATGGCTAAAAAATCACTATTTATACATACTTCATTTGATACATCCATTTTGCATAATCACATTCATGTCATTTTTGTATAGTTAATCTACCAAACTAGTGTCCATTTTCTTAGTTTGGATAATTGTTAATCCAATAAGTCTTATCGCCTTAATCAGGGGTACCTTCAATTTAACATTTGTCTTATTTCACCATTTCATATGTCATGTCATAATTTGCAATAAAATCCCATCACCCCTAGGTTTTTTCGATCACTCAACCACTCCTAGTGTTCCAAGCAACCTCCATTGCATATCAAGTTTTCTCTAGGACCAAAGCACATTTTTAACTAAGAAAATCTTGAGTTCTAGGAGTTGACTCTAACATTATCGAACCAAACGCATATAACACTTACTAATAACACCTTGTGTTAGAGAGGTATGACTCCATGATTGGGTTGAACCTTGAAGTGTAAATCTCTTTTTGCTTGTCCCATTATGTACATAGTCCAAAAATAGTGGTTTTCATCACTTACTACATTTCAAAATAAAATAGTAAGTAGTAAGGATAAAATTAAATTCTCATCACACCTTGGTTGAGAATCTGATTCCCTAAAGATTTAACTCTTTTACACATCACAAAATAGGTCCCAAAAGGATAGTATTATACTTCCATCTAGATGGTTATGTAGTTTGTTTTGCCAAATCTTAGAGATCATATCATTGGACTATGGAGCTAATATCCACCATGGCTATAGATGCTTGAATGGGAGTGGAGTATGCTCATGTGTGGTGACACATCTCTTTTATAGAGGCCTATGACACACACAAGGACAAGCTAGCTTCTTGGTATTCTCTATGATGGGTTTCATTTCATCTTACTTAATATGGGTACATGAACTCACTTGCACACACAGTGGTTCTTGATTGGTTTGAGTCATTACCATGCTTATGATTGGTAAACGAACATTCACTGCACACACATTTTGATCTCTAAGAAATTTTATAGAGCTTAAAAATATGATTTTGTTCAAAATCACTATAATTATTGAGTCTCCATAAATCAATTTTAGATTTGTTATCCAAAGCCAAAACAACATCCATACCATAATCACATCACTACATGATTCTTCCACTCCATATCCCACCATTAGATGTTAGTGTCCCTGATTAAGTAATGAATATGATCAAGCAAAATCTAAACTACTACAATTGATCATTAGAGCATCGATTCACTTACATTGTTATCATAAATCATACACATCATCATCATAATGCATTCATAAAATCATATACACATCCATTCACACATACATTCACAATAAAAGAACATAAAAATCATACAAAAAATAAAATCCATGTATATATATGTATAAATATCACATGTACAAAGTATGCTCGAAGGTTGTATACAACAGAGCACTAAGGCTCATATATAAAAATACAACAAGAGGCACTAGCTAGTGCCCCAAGGCAAACCCTTATGATCTTGAGAGATCAGAAACCCGAGGAGCCCTATAGAAAGAACCACTATGCCTAGAGTCATTATGCCTAACATATCCAGATACGGATGAGGAAGGTTGCACTCGTAATCCAATACCATGCTACACAAGGCAATCCTCAAGGTCCTAAATATAGTCATATTGAGATCAAAGGTGAGACGGGTCTTGCTTCTGATGTGCATCCCTCCTTGTTAGCTCTACCTGAATTCTATCTATCACATCGACATCCTTGCCTCCACCTGTAGTAGCCCACATCTCTATATCCTTCTATATTCAAGCTCAAGCAATATCGACATCTCGAGCCACCATCATCGCATCCTAAGCCACCACCACTACATACTACTCTACCAACATTTGTAGGAGTTGATCTTGATCCTCAACCATAATATCTTGCTTAGCTTGGAGCACAACCCACTCCTCACTTTGACCAAGAGATCTCTTTGAAATCTCCTCCATACCTCCCCTACCCTCATCGTCGCCTCCAATATCAAGACGTTAATCTATCATGGCCCTCAATGGCTTTCCCCCATCACTATATCGATGATATCTCTATCATTGGGGAGTATCCTCTACTTTATTCATAGCCTCCCCATCATCACCACTACCCTAATTTATCACCTGACTTGATGCCCATGGAGGCTAAGAAGCAAACCAAACATCATAGTTAGTTGTGGTTCTGACATCATCAACATCTAGGATATCCATCTCCTGATCATCCTCATACTCCACCCACCATACCTCAGCATAGGGAAACCTTGTCTCATCAAAATGATGCCTTTAAACCACTAGAGTATCAATAACCACCTGTTGCATCCTGAACTATCACAAGACTCGCAAGAACTAGATCAACTCTACCTCACTGCCATGACTACCAATAACCCATCTAGCCTACCTAATCTACTATAGTTGATCCCCATTCATAGGCCATATAACTCCTTTCCATGGTCATAAATACACCTTATTGGGCAACAACCTCACCCATATATCCTTGTACTCCTGGTCACTACAATCAATATGACTCGGTTGTATCTCCTTGGCTACTCTCCATCTCAATGCCTAGGTATGAGCTCTATCCCCACCCAACGTAGGCCCGGGCTACCTTCCCCTTTTCCTCTCCCTCTTCTTTGACAGCAAAGCCCAAAAGGAAAGGATAGGGGTCCCCTGGTTCAATACCCCCCCACAAAAAAATTGTTACATCCTCAGGACATCTCTCCCTTGGGAGTTAAGGTCCTTTTGGATCCCATCACTCTAATAAGGTAGAGATGCACCCCTCATCATCCCTCACCACCTTAATCCATGCACAATCAGCCAATCCCACTTACTCCAACCACTCCCAGGTGGACTCTCATAATACCTTTTTCACCCTTGGTAGGATAGGAAAAAATTTATGTTAAGCCTCCATAATCCTCAACTGCAACACAACACAAAAGTAAATGCACATCAAGATCTCATTCATTTCAAAAAAACTTTTTGCTGTCCCTCTTTTAGTTGTCAAAAAAACACATTGTAAAATGAACAAGAGGGCTAGAATAACTTTCCCTTGCCACCCACACATCATCTCTAGATTCTACACCAGCTCCCTCCATTGCCATCACCAAGCTCTTTCACTCTCCATCTCTCAACCGCCACTTCTCCAACTCTCAAATGCAAGAATGAAATTAAATTTCACCTCCACAACCCTTTTATAGCTGAGCAAGCTAGCATTTGCTTTCAAAATGCTACAAAAGGTTTCAAAAGGGCCTCAAAACATAGAAAAACCCCACAAAATTTATCTAAACATCCATTACGTCAACATACCACATTTTGTGATAACATGGATTGCTTTGGGTGTTTAATTTTTTCATGCAAATAAAAGTCGCACAAATACTAAAAAAATTCTTCAAAACATCCCAAAATGATCCAAAATTGCACAAAATTTCCAAATCCACTATTCCAAGCATTATTACACCATCATATCACATTTTGTGATAACATGGATTGATTTGGGCATTTAAATTTTGAATGCGACCAAAAGTTGCATAAATACCCAAAATGCTTCAAAACATCCCAAAATGATTCAAAATTTAACAAAACTGCCAAATCAACTCATCAATGAATTTACATCATTCTCTCACATTATCAAGTCAACTTACATTATCAAGTGAACCTTGTATCTAATTATTTACTCTACTCTCCTAATGGTTGCAATGATTGGTTACCCATGCAATTTGGTAGGATGGGTAGACCACCATAAGGATGCTTGCTCAAAATCATCATTTTACATCATCTTGTTCAAAAATAAAATCAATTGGATCCCTCATTTATTTAGTGATACTATGTTCAAGAAAATTTTCCCAAGGTTATCATTGACACCCTCTCTATGGGGTTACAAACACGAAAAAAAATCTACTTCATCATTTTGCATTAAATAATTTGATACAGTCACTAGGACAGTGATTCGGGTTCCTTCATTTTTTTGCATTAAGGAATTTGATACGGTCACTAGGACACTGAGCATAGTTCATTTACTTCATCATTTTTGTATTTCAATGATACCAAAAGGTAAATTTTTGATAGCATAGAACCACCCTAAACTTGGGGTAACCTAACTTGAATTTGATTTTTAAATACGCATCCATTGCATCATCCACATTCAGTCAATTGGCTCATGGGTTCCATTCTTCACCCATTCACCAATTGAGGGGGTAAATTCAAAAATCACAAAATTTTCACAAAAATCTTGCACGTTGAAGTCCATTCTATAAAATCAAGTCTCTTGCTTTTGCACTACATTGTGTTTCATGCAATGTGATACACAAAGGGGCATTTGTAGACACCAAATCCTAACCATTTACCATCCACTCATCATCATAAAATCATAGCCAATATATATATATATATATATATATATATATATATATATATATATATATATATATATATTTATTTATTTATTTATTTATTTATTTATTTATTTATTTATTTATTTATTTATTATATATTTATATTTATATATATGAATAAATAAAAGCCATCCATTAAACCTCCACCTTAGCATAACATGTGGTAATATTTTCCACTCATTAATTACAATTTGTGTTACTTATCAAGTTGCAATATCAGTCGTTCATCATGTTTTAATCCTGGTCGCTCATTTTCGTCATCAAAACCCTAACATGAATGAAGGTAATCATAAAATATTATTCACTTTTCATTAATAAAGATTGAAAATATTTGCAAGGAAAGATCACACACACTCATATGTCATTTTGTACAAACCCTAGCCACTATTGTATTTGTCATTCAATCATTGTTGCTTATGTGAACCAGATCCAAACTCTACAGAGCATCCACCATAGCTTAAATATTCCTCATGGTGTTTTCCAAGCATTGCAGGGCATCTACCATGGTCTACATATGATTTAGGGTGTCTACCAAACATTGAACTGCGTCTAGAAATCCCTAGAATATTTTTGGGCATATACGCAACATCATTTTGAATCTTCAAAAGCATAGATCACAATCAAGTATTAATAAGGCAAATGTTTATTTTTTATTTACATTTCCTATATTTTGTTTCACATTTCACAAGCAATTCAACTAGGGTTTGTAGTTTTATATTTCATATTAATGAGAGCCTCACATAGTGGAGGTCTTGCATGTGCTACTGATTTATTTTGTGGTTTGATTTTGTGCAAGTACAAGTGATAATTTATTTGATAGTTATTATAGTTGGAGTGGACCTACAGAGGATACACAAGCCCACTCAACAACTTTATTGTAGCATAGAAGATTTGAGAACACCGTATTCAGTTGATCAATTTTTTCACCCTTTTTTATCATTGTATCACTAAAATAAGCATACTTTGTAAAACCCCTTTGTGATTCGAGGTATATTAATGAAGTAAAAGATGATATCAGCGGCTCCATTAGTCAATATAACATCACTCTTTTAATTGCACATGATTTCTTGTTTTGATTTATTATCTATTTTGGTGTTAATTTTCACTATTTACAGTTGGAAGAAACAAAAGCTTTAAGGTAGGATTTGGAAGGACAAAAGAGAAACATTGCCAAGCTAGAGAAAAATATGGGTAGTATAGAGCAAATAGCTAAAATAAGCTAAGAACTTTAGGATGAGGTTATTGAGATAATTGATAATTTGATCTTGATGCTAGAGTTTGTCTAAACAACTATCTCACAAAGTGTCAAAACTAGCAACACAATAAAGTAGATTTTGGAAAAAAACTACCCATAAACATGTCGAGGCAAAGGATTATAAGTTTTGGATAACCGCTTGACTAATCAACAATAGGCATCCCAAGGAATTATCTACTAGGAAGAAGCAATCCTCTAGATTATGTATATTATTGAAGAATATTAGATTGCATGCCAATGTAGGATTTAAGTTGATGCTCTAGCTTAGTTATTAGAGGAATGGACAGGGCTTACTACCTCTTTGATTCAAAATGACCTTCCCTCCCCCTTGAATTTTGAAGGAAATCTCTCAAAAAATAGTTTCAACACTTGTTAAAGGATATAAAGAATGTTGATGTGTCACCAAAGTTCTCCATCATAGATAAAGTATCTTAGGCAATTAAGCCAGTGGTTGAGCTTGAAGTGCATCTATGACAAGTTTTAGGGAAGGTTACTCACGTCCCATAAGATGACTAATGGGAACTTGAAATAAGTCCAAATAATGATGAGGCTACCCTTAAAATGAAAATTGAAATAAGTCCAAATAATTATGAGTAAACTCTAGTAACTTCATTCACCATTTTTGAATTCAAAATTTTTTATCCCATACCCAATGGATAAGGTGTCCCTTTTATGGATTCTCAATCTCCAATAGATTGGAGATCCCTATAAGTCATCAAAGATGTAGTGAAATTGTTAGCAAAATATTTTAATATTCATAGGATAAACAATCTCTAGGATCATAAATCAATTCAATAACATGCATATATATTAAACTCCAATAATGAACAATAAACACATTGAAAGCTTTATTGAAACTACTAAAGCAATACATAAATGCAAAGCTTCTTTGAGTTACATATTACATGGATTTATCTTCAATATATACATGAGACTCTTGACCTTTGCTCTCCTCAAACTCATGGGAGAACCAACTCTTCATATTTCCCTTTTACATAATAAATCTCATATATTACATAAATACAAAGTCTCTCATGATTTCCCATAACTCCCTACTTCTAAACTTGACACATCACTCACATAACATTCAATTACTAACAAGACACCTCACACACTTATTTACATGATACATACTCTCACTTAATAACTTGACACACACTATAAACTCAAATATTAAACACACACCCTAATCTAAATATTTACAAACATGCAAAATAATGTAATACCAACAACCAAATTCTCACTACATGTGAAAGAGAGTTCTCTCTCTTAAAAAAAATCAATAAAGTAAAGCACAAGAATAGCTAATACTAAAAGTGAAGATAGTTATACATACTTGTGATCTTGAAGTATATAGTAATCATAGCTCAACAACATCTAACTAAAACTCTAAAAAGGAGCCAAGGCATCTCATGTACAAAAGAGCATTGACCGAACCATGAAATGCATATATAAGAAAAAATCAAAACTATGACCAAATTTTAAAGAAGAATTGTGCATAAAATAGTGCTATCTATAACAACCCTCCTTGGCATAACTTTTATGAACAATGAACTGTGTATTAATATGAATGTTTAATGACAGTTTCTTTAATAATGTCTTTATAATGGAATAAGTATATTATTTTAAGCTTGGAATATGGTACTCCTAACGTAAATATGGATGTAAGACCAGGTGCTCTCTCTCATTGGGGGTATCATAAGGGTGAGTCACCCACAAAGAGAGATATTTAGGGAAATGATGATGATGACTTGCTCATTGGTAGCTCAATGTAGCAAGGAAAATTACCTTTCATGTAGATGCATTGTATTTTAATTATTTTCATGTTCATACCATTGGGATGGGATGTTGTTTGCACAATGAGTATCCTTAATAGGTTGGCAATAGCATTAGACTATCTTAAAAGAGACCACCTACTTAGGGATAAAATGATGGTGTAGGACATTATTGATGCAAATCCATGTTTGTCTATGTTGTGCATAGTTTGATAAGTATTGATTTGTAATACTTTTGAATTTTCTTAAATGATAGCTTAAATACTTTAGTTAAATAAAGTATTAAATGGATCTTTGATATTTAAGTTTTAAAGGAAATTAATTAATATCAAAGTAATAATAAATGCCACCCCTTTGGTGGATTAAGGTAAGCTTCAGTTTCAATAAATATTAGGGTAAATTATATTTTTTGAATACTCACGTAAAGGTGGTGAGCAACACTCTCTTGGTTGTTTTATTCATGTTCACCCCATGCAACGCTATGTCCCTTGCTTAAATCTTGTGGAAGGCAAGTGAGGGGGGGATTGGCTTTTGAGTAAATAGTGGGAGGAAATTAGAGCTTGAGTTGGATGGCTTATAGCCTAAATATAGCATGACATCAGATAAAAAGGGATGTAATAGGAGCTCAAACTAGGTAACCTCGTTGTTTTAATCCTATTATTTTGCTTAGCTTCTCTGGTTGTTTTTGGATATTTGTAAGGTATTGCTTTGCTTTTTGTGTTTTACCCAAACCAGTGGATCGTGTAAGTTTAGATCTACACCTATCTATCTTGCACTCTTATGTAGTAGTCTATATCTTTTTTTGGAGTTCTCAGTATGCTTGGTAGTTGTGCTTCTTTGTAGATACATGTTGGCTAGGGCCATGGTTTCCTTTCCACCTATCACATAAACCAATTTTGTGCACTATGTGTTTACACCTCGTAGTCCATAAAGGGTATTGTGTTAGGTTTTATTTTGGTTGTGTTTCTTGAGTCATATTGGTGCTTAATTTGAAGGGGATTATTTTCTTGAGTAGTGTGCAATATCCCTTTCTTGTGGTCTATGTTGTCTCTATTTTTCCTATATCAACCTATGCAGTGCTTCTCTGGTGGCATCGATAGGTCTATTTGAATTTTCTTTCTAGGTTTTGGTTGAACCTTAGAAGTATTTTAATTATACTTTAATTTTAATTATAGTTTGATGCTTCTTTGGATTTGATTAGTTTAAGCATATTGAAGAGAAATAATATCTCGTTAAATAAAAATCTAGAAAAGCAGTAATTGTAGAATCAAAGAAAAAATAGAGAAGAACACATTATACAAGAATTTTTTAAGGAAACCCTTTTAAAAAAAAATCCTAGCAAGAATATCTCCTTATTATATAAACTTGATCGTCTTCAATACAATAATATCCTTTCACTCACTTTTCTCTTGCGATTACATTTCTTGCAAATTTATTACCAAACCCTCATGCAAGTGTTGCTTTATATACCAACAACACAAGAAGGGGTTTTACAATACCATGGGCGCAAAACCATGGGCCAATATTACATTAACCCAAAAATGCCCATATGGGTCTAAAAATAGCTTAAACTCCCAAAAATATTTCCCCTAGGGCTAATGCCCCCAGACTCCAATGAGGAAATGTTTACAGAATGTAAAGTCCTTTCAGAGTTAACCCCTCTTGAATAACATGGAAAATATTCAACATAATTTTAACATTCTTCCACTTGTTGAATACTTTCCATAAGGGCTAATAACTACCATTGTCAACTATCAAGGGAAACCATGCCCATAGATCTTCTACACCAAGAAATATTTTGAGCAGGTATAGCCTTTGTTAATGAATTAGCAGTATTCTTCTTTGTATCAACTTTCTCCAATATCACCTGGTTCTCTTCAACCATCTCTCTCACAAAATGGTACTTGATATCAATATGTTTTGATCGATCATGAAAACCATGATTGATTGCCAAAAATATTATACTCTGAATATAACTATCATTTCTTACAGTATTCTACTTAATGTCAATTGTTGAACACAGCCTTTGTAGTCATACTACTTCTTTATAGGTATGAGTTGTTGCAATGTACTGTACTTAATGTCAATTATTGAATGTAGCCTGTGTAGCCACACTACTTCTTTACAGGCTCGCACCTGGTCTGCCCTCTTCGACACACTCAACGAGCATGCCTAAAACAACAAAAACAATAACAAATAAACACAAAAAACACAACATAAAAAAATAAATACAATAAAACAAACAAACAAAAAAAAAAGCACAAAACAAACAAAAACAACTTACAAGCATAAAAACAATAAAAAACAAACAAATAAATAAAAATAAAATAAATAACAACAAAACACAAAACACATAATAAAACCATAAAACAATAAATCAACACACAAACACTTAAAAAAAAACCAAAACCACAAAATCCAAAAAAAAAACATGAAAAACAACAAAAACACACAAAAATATAAAAAATAACAAAAACACAAAAAAAACGACACAAAAACAAAATGGTACAAAAAAACACACACCCCTCAAAAACTTAAAAATAACACAAAACACAACTATGACCTTTCTAGGCCAAAATACTATTAAGGCAAGATTCAATAGATGAAACATAGGAAAGATATGTCTAAGCTAGGGAACTAAAATACCCTGACTAAACCAAAGAGAAGCAAAAACAAAACAAAAAGGAACTAAGTACTTCTAGTACTGGAGCCATTCAAAGAAAGCATAAAAAGTAGAGCTTCTCTTATTTGTGAAGGCCAACATCTGGGAGGGTGGCCATAGCAAGTAAGATCAGATTTCTCCAATGCCCAATTAGCTACAACATCAACACTCATGTTCTGTTCTCTAACCACATGATTGTAATTCACCTTCAAATAAGTCTCATCCTTCTTTTCCTTGTAGAATTTATCCATTTCTTTAGAATTAGTATCACAAGGATTCTCATTCACATATTTGAGTAAATCCTAGCTTCAAAGAAATCCTTCAATCTTGATATTCTAGGTATCATAGTAGGACTTCTTAACAAGAGCACATGGTGATCCATAAGTATTCTACCAAAATAAAAAAAATTGTGTCAATTATGACCAAAAACAAGACTGCTACTAAGCACATCTTGAAAATTTGTGTGATTTAGCAAAAGGGGATCAAAATGCATTTGTATGCAAAAGCAATGGCCCTCGAAATTTCTACCTCAAAATCACAAAATATGTCTTCAAAACCTTTGAAAAAATAAAAAATTTAGTATCTACAATGAATGAGAGACCACCACATGTTGTGTAAGTGGCTAAGGAGGTGCCAAGCATGTGTTGACTACACAACATACTAACAAATCATGTGATACAACTTGTCATGATCTAATTTTTTGCTTGTTCTACAAACCACACCATGCCACTTATCATGTCTTCATTTACTTTGAATTTTGTGCAATACCAATTTTGATGATTGTGTGAGTTGCTTGTCAAGTTTGATGAGTTAGTAGAATGTGATTGGTTAAACCTTGATTTATATACACCAAATGGCATATGGCCTTTTATATAAGCTATTGTATGTCTAGCAATGTTGATCCACTCAATGTGCACCATGTTAGCCTCTACATCACTTACCATGTGTCATATCAAGATTTATGCTATATCATCAATTGAGTCAATACCTCCACCAACTGGCATGTGTCACTCCATGTCAATGTATGGACTACCATATCACTTATACGGACTACCATATTTTACCTCAAGATTCATACACTAATTGATAAATTAGTTGTATGTTCTACTATATCATTTGTCATGTGTCACCTTGGGATTCATGCATATGTTACCATGCTAGCCATACATACTGCCACATGTCGCTTCAAGATTAATGGGCCAAACATGAACTTTACACTACTTTGGAGATTGAATCAAAGGATTTTACACGCTTGTGAGGAGATTTATTCATTTTCTAGAGATTCTAGACATAACATTTTTGGGGAGGGGAAATGTAGAATATTCTTGGGATTTTTTTCAATATTTTATTTTTGTGTTTTATTCCTAAAGCATATAGGCTAGGCCCTAGGGCATTTGTTTAGTTACTTATTTCTCTTTTTTGTCCTCTTTAAAAAAATAGTTTGTTTTTTTGGGTGAGGTTTATCCATGGAACCGTTATCAACAAATAATGAGTCGACTCCTTCAAGTTTAACCCCAAAGATAAACCAAGGGAGACACCCAATGTGGGAGCATAAGATTAAAGAAAACTAATTGAATCAAGTGTTTTATAAACACTACTTTATATTGAAACTTAATATTTTTTTTTAATTAGTTATATAATATTAAAACAAGTCTAACATGTATTACAACATGGTTATTATGCATGTATTACTTAACAATCTACTTGAAAGTTGAGAAATTTAACTAGCTGAACTAATACTATTTGATGGCTTGTAAGTATTTCTTATTTTGAGTTATACATATTTTATTTATTTATTTGTATTTTATTATTTTTCTTGTGTCAAAATTAAGATAAACCATTTTATTTTTATTTTATATATATAATTTAAAACCCGAACTTTAATATTCAACTTAAAAATATTATTTATAAAATATAAAAAGTTAAATATTATATTTATTAGCTGCCACAAATCCGGGCAGGTTGTCCAGCTTTTATGGCTGCCACAGTATTCTGTGTTGTCCTCCTCGAAAGCAATCACACAGACCTTCGCACAGTTCGCCCCTATAACCGCCATGCCACAATCATTTTAAACCTTTTACACTGCTGAAAGCACCAGGAAAGGGACAAGCATTCAATCCAATGAGGCCCGAGATTTGAACCTTGGACCTCCGCCCCCCTTATGGGGTTTGGATGAACCAATTGGTCTACACCTCGGACCTAAATATTATATTTATTAAATCTATAAAAATTAATTTAAAAGTTAAAATAATCACCAAAATTTTTCATATCATATACTTCTATTATAAATTCAATAAAATGAAACCTTGGTGTGTAACACAATGCAAAGAACATTTACCACATAACCACTCAGTTATTTTTTTATTTGGTATAAGAAGTGGTTTTGGAAGGGTCCCCAAACCTTTTACATAGGGGTTTTGGGAGGGTCCCCCAACCTTTACAAAACCACAAATATATTCAAAAAACTCCAAAGAATATCACAAATGGGACTGGATTCAACATCCAACAAAGATTGATCTAGCAACAGAGATAGTAAGATCCCATAGATCCAAAATAGCTAGCATTCCTGCCTAAACTTCAAAAAATAAAATCAGACTTGGAAATGATCTTCCCACCCAGCCACCATGAGAGAAGTAAATCAAGAACATGGGACAACTATCCAAGCCATCTGACGATAAAATAATTTTTAAATTTTAACAAAGCACTCAATTTGGAAAAATTATGCTAAGACATCAAGAGCACTAAAAAAACTAAAATATAAATATTAGTTCTACCTTCCAAGTATGACAATCCTAATTCTAGAAATACAGGTCTCCACCAATAGGTAGCCAATACCTTCAATCATCACTTCGATAATAGAAATTTGGAATCTTTCCCAAAGATGGGGTTTTGAAAGGCTCCCCAAACCTTAAACAAAGGGGTTTTGAAAGGATCCTCAAACCTTAAACAATGGGGTTTTGGAAGGATTCCCAAACCATTAAGTAGAGTTTTGAAAGGCTCCTAGAACCTTATAAAAAGGGTAGGCCTCAAGCAGAGGACCACAAGGTTTTGGAAGGCTCCTCGAACCTCATAGGGGGTTTTGGAAGGGACCCCAAACCTTTACAAACCAAGTTTTGAAAGGCTCCCAAAACCTTGTACAAGTGGATCAGGCCTCAAGCAGAAGACCATTAGGTTTTGATAGGCTCCCTAGGCCTAAAAAAACACAAGGATGTAAAAACAAACATTTATCATCAAAACAAAATCAAAAGCACTAAAATGATTCAAAATTCAAATTCCTGCTCAAATACTAAAAATGAAATGAAAAATCAAGGTTTCGAGAACCTTCTATAAGTATATTAGACCCCCAAAAAAGGACCATAAGGTTTTGGAGGGCTCCCCAAACCTAGAGCATGCCAGGATCCTAGAGATACAAAATAACTAGAAGGCCCACATCTCAGGGCAAATAGGACACATTCTCATTGAATATTAGATTTAAAATTTAGAAACTCCCTCCTAGTTCAAATGGGAAAAAAATTGCAAATAGAGAAAATAGGAAACAACCTCTTCCTACTTAGATCTAAAATTAAAAAATTACTTCCCCTCTTGAAAAAGAAACAATTTGACAGACCACAAAAAATGTCAAAGATCATTAAGTCCAACATTTGTACACCAAGTCAAAAAAGTGGAACCATGTTCCACTATCCAGAAAATTATGCACCACTACATGAAAGAAGAATGACATCCCAACAACCGCATATAGCAACCAACAAATATCAGGATAAAAAATAGGGTTTTGAAGGGCCCCCTAAACCTTGTACAAATGGATCAAATCTCAATAGATGACCATAGGGTTTTTGAAGTCTCCCCCAACCTAAAAAGGATTTTGAAAGGCTCCTAGAATCTTGAACAAATAGACAAATCCATAATAAGAGGACCATAGGGTTTTGGAAGGCTTCCCAGACTGACACCACCATCTGGATGGAACTAAAACTAGAAAAAATCCACCAAGTGCCCTAGTAGAGCAATCTTTCCAATGAAATCATAACAAGAAATAAAGAAGCACCATGGCCAACCTCACCCGCCATACCTACTGATCGCACCCTCCAATTGGAACTAGATCCTAGCTAAAGCAGCATCAACTAAATTAGATCCCATAATATAATCTACAGGAAGGACAGATCTGGTTTATTAGAAAGAAATGATTATTCTTCCCTGCTCCCTTTAAGAAGTGGGATCTCTTCTCATTTTAAAAACTTTTAGGTTAGAAAGAAACCTCGAGAGCCACTCTTAGGTGGTTGACAATATCATCCCATCTAGGTATACCACTATCTAGAGGGAAGCCATAAGAGATTTTTTGTGTCCCCTTTGCACTGTAGAGATTTGAACCATGTACCTCTCATTCAATAGGGCTAGGCTTTCCTTCTCATAGTTATTAACCTTTAAGAACGGGCTTATAACTTGACTTTTTATTTTTATTTTTAGTATAATTTTTTTCATATGATAGCATTCTTGACATTAAAGAATATATATACATGTAATATATTTTTTATAAAATATTTATTTTAATCTCATATATGTTTAATTTCATATAATTAATTTATAAAAGTTAAATACATTTTACATTACATTTATAATTTTTAATAGAAAGATTTAAGTAATTATTTTTACAATGAAATGTCATTGCCATATTTTGGGCTTAATCACAAGTACTATTTTTCTCAGTATGGTTCATATTTATTGAATGACCTTATCTTCCTAACTATAAAGAGAAATTTTAAAGATAATAACTTTCAAGTGTGAAATTTAGCAATCGTTAAAATATAATTTGTATCTTTATTTTCTAAGATTTGTTTATATTTTATTTATAAAATTAAAATTAGTGAATATCTTTTAAAGATTTATTTTAGGTCTAGTTTATTATCTATTTTAATTTAATTTTTAATAAGACTACGAAATAAGTTATAATATTAATAAAAATTATAACATTAATAAAAAAATATTTTTAATGCACATTTTAAATTTTAATAAAAAAATCATTTTAACAATATGATAAGCTATGATATGAAATAAATAAAGTAAAATAATTTTTAATGTTGAGGGTTTCAGGTCGGTGTCAAAAAATTATGAAAAAACCAACGTGTTGGTGGAGAAAGATGTGTTGTAGTTTGGCTTTAGATATGGCAGCTTCGTGTTGTACTTAGTATGGCACTGAGAGGGGGGGTGAATCAGTGTAGCATTTCAAAAACTTAAATTTGCAACTCTTAATGCTGAATAATGAAAACTAAAACTAGAAACAGCAAGCATAACAAGAGAGCATCACACAACACTGGAATTTAATGAGGTTCACCAATATGGGTACTCCTCAAAAAGAACGGTTGCTTGGACTACCATCCAAATCCAGCCTCTTGCAAAGCACCAACTTTACAATCATTTACCAGCACCCACTGGAAGGAGCAACAACCCCTTATTTATCTACATCAACAAAAAGGAGCACCAACCCCTGATTTACCAGCACCTACTGGAAGGAGCACCAACCCCTGATGCCAAGCTGTAACCTGGACTTCAATTCTGAATGTAAATGTTTAACAGAAAAATGTCTTCGTTTTCACAAGACCCTGATTGGTCTAAAGCATACTAGATCTCTCTCACTGTTCGTAAGACACAGGCATCTGCTGCATTGCTATAGCCAAAATTAGCAATTGTCTTTGCCCTTCGCACTCTTTTGCACCCTCTGCTTTCTCTATGTACATGCTTTGCACACTCTATGTCGTTCTAGCCAAACTATCTATGCTCACTCTGCATTCACAATCACTCTTTGAACAACTCGACATGACTCTTCGCTCACTCTGTGCACTTTGCTATCATCTCGCCGCTTTTGCGCTATCTGCGCTCTTACGATCGCATATCACACTTCTTCGATACTTCCATAGTTCAACCAATTCTTCAAACAGCCCTCCTTTTATACAAGAATTTTCATGATGTAAACCCTCATCTTAGTCGGCTACAAAACCCTAGACTTCATCGGCTACAAGCCCTAATCTTTGTTGGCTAATATTTGACTTTGTCGGCTTCACTGCCTCTATAACTCTTCTGTAGCTTCTATTACAAAAATACATGTCACGATATCACGATACTTTTCACTTTCTTAACCTCTTCTCGGCTTGCACCCGTGAAAGCAGAACATGTCATGAAATCGTGACACTTTCGTTGCCTTGAGCTCTTCTCTGTCTCTTGCCCATGAAAATGGAACATGTCACGAAATCATGACACTTTCACTTCCTTGCACTCTTCTCTGCTTGCACTAGCGAAAACATGACATGTCATGAAATCGTGACACCTTTCGCTTTCGTACACTCTTCTCTGCAAGCACTAGCGAAAACAAAACATGTCACAAAATCATGACACTTTCGTTGCCTTGTGCTTTTCTCTACCTTACGCCCGCAAAAATGGAACATGTCATGAAATTGCGACGCTTTCGCCTTTGAGCTCTTCCTCCTTGAATTTGTCATGAAATCACAACGCTTCTTCTTCCATGCTCTTTCATTTTGCTTTTGTTGTGAAATTGCGACACTTCTACCTCTACAGACTTCGTCTTCACTTTTGTCGCGATATCGCAACACTTCTGTCTTCATAGCCTTCCTCTCTGTTTTTGTCAAAAAATCATGACACTTCTCCTATTAAAGACCTGCTTTCTGTTTCTATCACGAAATCATGACACTTCTGCTTTCATCTGCTTTCTTTTATGCTTGTCACAAAATCACCACACTTTCTGTATCCGTACGCTTTCCCTTCATCCTGTCGCAAAATCATGACACTTTCTGCATCCGTACGTTTTCTCCACAACCTGTCATGAAAATGTGACATTTCTTATTTTGAACACTTTCTTCTGCTGCATGTCGCGAAATCACGACAGTTCTCACTTGGAACACTTTCCTTTGTTGCATGTCATGAAATCACGACAGTTCTCACTTGGAACATTTTCATCTGCAGCATGTCGTGAAATCATGACAGTTCCCATTTTGAACTCTGTAGCATGTCGCGAAATCATGATAGTTCTCTCTTCGAACTCTGCAGTATGTCGTGAAATCGTGACACTTTTCATTTTGCTTTCTCTCTCCTTGAACTTGTCATGAAAATGCGACAGTTCTCACTTCGAACTCTCTCTTCTGCAATACGTCACGAAATCGTGACACTTTTCCTTCTCTGCCTTCCTGTCTCTCTTGCAAATCATCGAGAAATGCGACATGTCACGAAATCGCGACACTTTTCTTACTTGTTCTCTTTCTTCAAACATGTCGCGAAATCGCGACACTTCTTCCTTGCTTTCTCTTCTTTCTTCCAACATGTCGCGAAATCGTGATAGTTTTTCCACTTGGCTTCTTTGCTTCCAACATGTCACGAAATCATGACAGTTTTCCTACTTGGCTTCTTTGCTTCCAACATGTCATGAAATCGTGACAGTTTTTCTACTTGCCTTCTTCTCTTCCAACATGTCGTGAAATCATGACAGTTTTCCCTACTTGCGCCTCTGCTTCGAACATGTCACGAAATCGTGACAGTTTTCTTTGTTTCTCTCTCCTCTAGTATGTCATGAAATCATGACATTTTTCTTTACACTTTCTCTCTCCTCCAATATGTCACGAAATCACGATAGTTTTCCTATTTTTTGAATATGTCGCGATATCGCGACACTTTCCTTGTCTTTTTCTTTGAATTTTTGCATGTGGGTCACTTCAATCTTCTTGGAAAAACACTGTACATACTTTGCATTGCTTCTAAATTTCCTGTCCACTGTATCTGAATAATTTTTGAGCATCTGAACTTCCTATCCATTGTATCAACTGATCTATCTGACTGTGTTGACAACAATGACAATACTGTTGCATATTCTGAATAGCTTCTAAACTTCCTGTTCACTGCATCAACTGACTAGCTTCTAAACTTCCTGTTCACTGCATCATGACTGTGTTCACTGCATCAACTGATCTAACTATCTGTGTTGACAACAATGACAATACTATTACTGCACCTTGCTCAACAATCTCCCCCTTTGGAATTGTTGTCAACACACATGCAATTACCTGTAACTCTTCTCCCCCTTTGACAATAATACCAAAGGGCTACTGCAGACTCCCCCTGAGTCCATGCACAACATTTTTAGGCAAAATTGATTACACTTAGCAAAAATCATGATCATGAGCAAAAAGATAAAAATATTTAAATGCTCCCCCTAAAAATGTGATCCCTATGGCTAGCCAATTCTTGGGAAATTTAACCACTCGACCAATCTGCCTTCAAGATAAAATGCACCTCCACTGGTAAACTTCCTGTCATCTACACATCCTGCCCAATCTGCATCTTTAGGATACCATAACCCATACTCCATAGTACCCTTGTAATATTATAGAAGACTTTGTCTCTCTACTGCACTGACTGGTGGACCTCTTCTTCACTTGAAGAATCCTCACTCAGATCTATCTTCAGCTGTGTTGGATGCCAATTTTTCTATCCATTGAAACTTTGTACTCTATACTCTGTCACCTCCAATGCTCAGTCAATAGGCTCACTAAGAACCTGCTCAATAGGCTCACACAGAACTTGCTTAACAAGCTCACATAGAACTTGTCTAAATCTGCTTTAGCAAGCTTACCAATGAACTTGCCCAAATTTGCTCTACCAAGCTCTCTAAAAACTTGTCCAAAACTTCTCTAGCAATCTGTCCCAACATTGTCCTCAAATATTTCCCAAAGGCCTTCTTCAAAGGCTCAATCAATCATGCTCAAGTGGTACTCAAAATGAACTCAACAATGAATGATAGTCTCAAATCAAATCCACTTCATAGAAGCATACAAAAAATTGTTAGAGACTTAATATCTTCTATTCTCAAATCTCAATCTCAACTCAAATCAAGAAAAGTTTATTTTATGGAACTTGAACAACCACATGCATCCAATCACTTGACTAGGCTCAATCAGCTCTACTCAACCAATCATCTCTCACACAACCCTAGTCCAAGTATGTATCAACCAACTCAAATAATTTCAACAATGCTCAACCACAAATAAGACATAATAGAGATACTCATGTTCTTTTGTAACTCAAGATCTTTCACAACAAATGGGCTTAAGCCACTATGCTTATAACACAAGGCTTAAACACAACTCTCAATTCAGAAAACTTTGATGCATTCAACCAACTTTTGTTCAGCACTGTACCAACACTACAGTTTTACTATCAACTCTGTGCAAGCATCAAACATAGTATCACAACACCAACCAGATCCTTTTTACATTTTCAGCTTGGTCTATGTTTTCTGCAGTCACCACTGGTCACACCTTACTTTCAACTGTGCAAATCTGGAGAAGACATTCTGTCAAACACTTCACGACCAACCATAGTGCACTTTACTCAACCTCATACTTCTTAACCTCGGATTGGCATTTTATCAACAGTTAAAACAAAACTGTCTAAGAATTAAATAATTTCACCAAGGCATCATGAAAGTTCTAACAATATTTACATCAATGTGTAGAACAGATACATGTTGCTTTTATCGAAACACAAATATGCAGCTAGGGCAAACATTCTTCCACTAATCAAATTTATCTAAACTGTTATTAATCCATAGCTTTGAACAGTGACAGTAAGAATCATCAATAGTGCAACAATGACATATAGCAATACTACCAATGGTAATAACTCTCAATTTAAACTCCATCCTTCATGGCACTTCCACAAACAACTACATGAACTGACAACATATTTTGAAGATTTAAATGACAACTTTCCCTGACTATTTGTCTTTCATCCTCAGGTAACCAAATAAACACATAGGAGTAGAAAAATAAAACTTTTTAAGATTGCTCCCCCTGAGGATGTGCCACCTGGAGTTGCTTAGTGCAATAGAGGAGTAGTCTCCTTCAGTCCAAGGAGACATGATTTCCTCTCTTCTTTATTTCTCCACACTTTCTTGAACACGGGCTTGGGTTTTTCAACTACATCCCTATTTTGCACCTTTTCGTGAGCTCGAACATTTCTCCTGTGTGATTGTCTCTTGTGCATCCTTGATGAATGATTATTTTCCTTTCTTTTATGCACATGATTTATTCCCTGTCTGAGTTGCGTTCTTTGTGTCTGATGAAATCTATGGTCTTGTCCTAGATTAGATACAAAAATGCTTGGACAAAGCTTTGCTATGTGCCCATGACCATTACATTTAAAACATTGCACATGGTTTTCACTCAGAAATGTAGATGTATTTCTAACAGCATACCTCTTTGATTTATTATTCAAACCACAATAAGTTGCCTTGTGACCATACTGGTTGCATCTGAAACAATAGCCATTAAAAGAATTAGTATGAATAGAGTGAGAGTGATAGAACCTCTTTTGTTGTGGTTGCTTTGCTATAAATCTCCTTTGATATTTTCTTCCTTTTGAAGATTCAGCTTCAGGCTTTTCTTGCTTTGATCCTTCAATAGTAAACTTCTTCTTCTCTGCAGAGTTGGAAGATGAAGGTTGTTCAGCTTCATATCCAAGACCATGCTTATCCATGGAGCTTCTTTGTTGGCTTATCATTTTATCTAGCAATTATGTGCTCTTCTCGAATTTGAGATTTGAATTGGCCTCTTCTAGTTGTTTCTTCAATGAAACAATCTCTTCCTCTTGTTTGCAGCAACCAATCTCTTTCTCATTGATCTATGACTTGAGAGTTTCTTCAATCCTTTTGAATTCTACCACCTGTACTTTCAAACTGGTTATTATTTCATTTGCATCCTCTAGCTTTCTTGAGATTTCCTTATTCCTTTTTCTTTCTATCTTCAATTCATCCAGAGCTACAATTAGTTCCTCTTTCAAATTTATTTCTGCATCAATTTCTTCTTCATCACATTTCTATTCTTTTTCTGTTTCTCTTTTAGAATCATCCTCTAGGACTTCATTAACTTTCAACATATATACCTCTATGTTTTCATCATTATTCAACTTTAAAGTTTCGACCTCAGCTTGATGTGTTTGTAACTTGACCTCCTTGATCTCATCATCTTCTTCATAAAGACTCCTCAGTTTGTCCCATATTTCTTTTGCTATTTTACAACTCTTGACCTTTATCAGCTCACTGTCTACTAATCCGCATCTGATAGCATTCCTTGCTTTTAAGTCATTTTCAACCAGATTCTTATCGACAGCATCGGTTGGAGGAGTGATGGGTATTGTGCATTCATTGATTACTAAATCCCAGACATAGTAACCCAAAGCACAAATATATTCCTGCATCCTGATTCTCCAGGTCATGTAATTTGTTCCATCAAACAAAGGTGCTTTGTTTGATAAACAACCTTCAAACTCTTCTGACTCAATTTTCTCTTCTACAGGAACTAAAACTGACTGAGATGCCCTTTTGGAGAAAGATCTATTCTTCTTACCCATTGCGTACTAATCCAAGATCAACCCTAGCTGATTTAGCCTTTGAAATGGGAACTTGGCTCTGATACCAATTGTTGTACTTAGTATGGCACTGAGAGGGGGGGTGAATTAGTGTAGCATTTCAAAAACTTAAATCTGCAATACTTAATGTTGAATAATGAAAACTTAAAACCAAAAATAGCAAGCATAACAAGAGAGCATCACACAACACAGGATTTAATGAGGTTCACCAATATGGCTACTCCTCAAAAAGAATGGTTGCTTGGACTACCATCCAAATCCAGCCCCTTGCAAAGCAACAACTTTACAATCAGTTTACCAGCACCAACTGGAAGGAGCACCAACCCCTTATTTATCTGCACCAACATACTGGAAGGAGCACCAACCCCTAATGCCAAGCTGCAACCTGGACTTCAATTTTGAATGTAAATGTTTGACAAGAAAATACCTTCTTTTTCACAAGACCCTGTTTGGTCTAAAGCATACCAGATCTCTCTCACTATTCGCAAGACACAGGCATCTGCTTCTTTGATCTACAACTAGAACTTGCACATTCTCTTTAATCCCTTCACACTCTTCTACCTTCTCTATGCAATCACTTCACAATCTTCTGTGTCATGTCCAACTTTCATAACTATCTCCCTCCTTTCGCCACTCTACTCTATTAGCGAATTCTACACTTAGCTTGATTCGACATGACTTGCTCACTCTGTGCACTTTGCCATCATCTCGCCGCTTATGCGCTATCTATGCTCTTACGACCGCATATCGCACACTTCGATACTCACACACCTCAATCATAAATCTCCAAACAACCCTCCTTAAATAGTAGAGATTTCAAGATGAAAACCCTAATTTTAGTCGGCTGCAAATGCAAACCCTAGACTTCATCGGATGCAAACCCTAATCTTCGTCGGCTAATATTTGACTTTGTCAGCTTCAACGCCTCTGTAACTCTTCTATAGCTTTTGTCGCAAAAACACATGTCATGATATCATGACACTTTTTGCCTCCTTAACCTCTTCTCACTTCCGTTACATGTCATGATATCGTGACACTTTCTTCCTTTGCTATGCTTTGCCTAAAATTACATGTCACGATATCGTGACACTTCCTTCCTTGCCTCTTCTCTGACTTGCACTTGATATTTTGTCACGAAATCACGACACTTTTGCCTCCATACACTTCTTCTCTGCTTGCCTTGCAACGGCATGTCGCATATCGTGACACTTCGCCTGCCTTGAGGACTTCATCTTACACCCGTGAAACGACATGTCATGAAATCGTGATGCTTTCGCCTTCGAGCTATTCATCCTTGCATTTGTCTTGCAAAATCATGATACTTCTCCTTCCATGCTCTTTCGATTTTCTTTATGTCATGATATCACGACACTTCTGTCTTTGAAGCCTTTGTCTTTCCTTCTATCACGATATCGTGACACTTCTGCCTTCATAGACTTCATCTCTCGCTTTTGTCGCGAAATCATGACACTTCTCCTATTGAAGACCTGCTTTCTATTTTTGTCATGAAATCGTGACACTTCTACTTTCATCTGCTTTCTTTTTTGCTTGTCACGAAATCGTGACACTTTCTGCATCCGTATGCTTTCCCTTCATCCTGTCGCGAAATCATGACACTTTCTGCATCCGTACATTTTCTCCACAACCTATCACGAAATCGTGACATTTCTTATTTTGAACACTTTCATCTGTAGCATGTCACGAAATCATGACAGTTCTCACTTCGAAACCTTTCCTTTGCTGCATGTCATGAAATCGCAATAGTTCTCACTTGGAACATTTTCATCTGCAGCATGTCACGAAATCACGACGGTTCTCACTTCAAACTCTATAGCATGTCATGAAATCATGATAGTTCTCACTTCGAACTCTGCAGCATGTCACGAAATCATGACACTTCTCATGTTACTTTCTCTCTCCTCGAACTTGTCATGAAATCGTTACAATTTACACTACGAACTCTCTCTTCTGCATTATGTCGCGAAATCGTGACACTTTTTTGTCCGTACAATCTCCCTTGCAAATTGTCATGAAATCGCGACACTTTTCCTTCTCTGCCTTCCTGTTCTCTTCAAGTCACGAAAATGCGACATGTCGCAAAATCGTGACACTTTTCTAACTTGCTCTCTTTCTTCGAACTTGTCGCAAAATTGTGACACTTCTTCCTGCTTTCTCTTTTTCTTCCAACATGTCGCGAAATCGCGATAGTTTTTCCACTTGCCTTCTTTGCTTCCAACATGTCGTGAAATCGTGACAGTTTTTCTACTTGGCTTCTTTGCTTCCAACATGTCACGAAATCGTGATAGTTTTTCTACTTGCCTTCTTCTCTTCCAACATGTCATGAAATCGTGATAGTTTTCCCTGCTTGCGCCTCTGCTTCGAACATGTCACGAAATCGTGACAGTTTTCTCTACTATTTCTCTCTCCTCCAGTATGTCACGAAATCACGACATTTTTCTTTACACTTTCTCTCTCCTCCAATATGTCGCGAAATCGCGATAGTTTTCCTATTTTTTGAATATGTCATGATATCGTGACACTTTCCTTGTCTTTTTCTTTGAATTTTTGCATGTGGGTCATGTTGAGAAGCAACACACCCCCACTAAAAAATGAGATTCCATCCTCTTGAAAGCCCTGAACTTCCATTTTTGCAGCAGGGACCCTCTTGATAATTTTCAGGTTTTAAATCCAATTTGCTTGCCTCCTTTTTAAAGTTGTGCTTTTTCTTGCATTCCAGTTGTGTTATCCAAGAATTCACTTTTTACATGCTAGAATCATTCATGCACAAATAAAATCTTGCACCGGTACCGAGAAAAATCCAGAAAACAGTTGCATAAATTCATGAAAAATCAAACTTTCCATTTTTGGTAGTGTCGCGATATCGCGACACTTCCATTTTCGAAAATGTCGCGATATCGCGACAGGTAAGTCAAAATGCAGCTAAGTCCTGGAAGTGTAGCGAAATCGCGACACTTTCCATTTTTGGAAGTGTCGCGATATCGCGACGTTTCCATTTTTGGAAACCGTCGCAAAATCGCTGCCGATCGGAGGAGAGAGAAAGAAAACGTACGGAAGGGCGCGATTTTGCGACATGTCGCGAAATCGCGACATGTCGCATTTTCACGATAGGAGAGAGAAAGTGGGCTGCAGAATGAAAATCGGCTAAGTCGCAAATGTGTCGCAAAATCGCGGTCAACGCGGTCAACGCATGCAGGTACGGGAACTGTCGCGATATCGCGACGTGTTCTAGAATCGCGGCTGAAAATCAAGAAGTTGTACGGAGGCCAGGAGGGTCGCGATTTCGCGACATGTCGCGAAATCGCGACATGTCACGTTTTCGCGGCCGACGAGGGAAGAAGTTGCCGATGCGCTGGGACGTCGCGATTTCGCGACATGTCGCGAAATCGTGACATGTCGCAGAATCGCGGTAGGAGAGAGAAAGTCATAAGTTGACCTGAAAGTGCATTCCGACGGGAAACAGAAGGCATCCTGGGGTAGCGACACGTGTCAAAGCGTGAATGAGACAAACAGAAGCCGACATGCAAGCTTATTTTGCGGTTTTTAATCTGTTTTAACCTTTAAAGCTTCTGATTTAATTAAAATGCTAATCTAATGCATCTTTTTGTCTTTCATGCAGGATTCCATCTGGCACTTACGGGACAACCGGGAAAGGCCATAAAGGCAAAGTTAAAGTGCGGGTTTAGTCAAGGACCGCCATGCTAGAAGAGAAGATACCGGTGAGGGCATTCAATGACAAATTTATTGCAGAATTAATAGCATGAAGACCATTTCAACTCAGGGATGGCTTTACGGAGATCAGATCTGAGAGAGGTGGTGACTCATCCGGCTCACCAGCAGAATTAATGGAGGCATTTATTTGCAGCTGCGGATGAATGCAAGTGGATTTAGATTTTATCTTCTCCATTTATGGCAGCTGACTCCCCTGATTTGCCGAAGGGTTAAGTTCTATCTGGACTTTGATTTTAAATGGATTTTTATTGAAAAACCCGGGTCCTAGGGTTTAGATGTGATAATATTTGCAGTTATGGGAAGAAGATATTTTTGAAAAGATCAGGGTCTGTCCTGAGTCTATAAATACTTCTTCTCAATGTAATTGCGAGAGGCGAAGACTTAGAAATAAAAGGCTTATAAGCAATTTCTTGCAAATTTTGTGAAATCCTTTGTTTTTGGACTTGGAGTTGATGTGCTTTAGCTTTTCTGTGATAGCATGGCCAGGAGCCTAATCTTTTGTAGAGTGTGATAAGTGTATCTTCTTTTGTTATCCGTTCCATTTAAATTTTGTTAGATATATGCTGTGAATCTGCCATTATCAAGTTTAAATATGTTGTTAGGCTTCAGTTGTTCTTTTGTCTGCTAGGGGAAATTACAGATTTCAGGTGTAAGTTTGTTCTAATTGCTCTGTCTTCACTGTGTGAGCTAGGTTGCCGGTGAAAGATACCAGTTTTAACCAGCTGCCCTTGGATTTATAATTTTCTTCTAGATCTGTTTCACTCTGCCTTGTGCTCTTAGTTGAAAGTGATCTTAGACTGACTGGACACTTTCTTCTTTGATTTGTTCTGTTGTGAAGCTAGTAGCATAGATAAGATTGATAGTTTAGGGTTTTACAGTTGATGTTTGATAAACTTCTCTTTCTGCCCTACCCTACCCTCTCTTTGCTTACCGTGAATGATCCATTTTTATTTTCTTTGTTTGTCTTTTATTTAAATCTGTCGACCCATGAGAGCTAGATCAAAGAATTCAAGTTAAATCCGATAAACAACTTTTGCAACCACTCGAACAAGTTCAAGAACCCCCTGTAAGGTAACAGAGCAGATCCATATTGAAATCTATTCCAGAAGTGGAAAAGAGTGAATTGCCATTCGACCCAACTCTGTAACTCGCACCTTGGATAACCAGCTAGATCCTAAAGATGAGTGGGATCCGTCCCGTGGGTGTCTCCGGAGCTTCCTTGCCTCATCCTTTCCGGGGTGTGCATGAAAGCCAGACCAACAACCTAATTGGCGCTAGAAGGAGGGCTGTTGAACTCAGTTCAAGTTCAGTAGTCTGTTAAGAACTGTAAAGTTGTATGTGCTGTATTTTATCCAGAGTCTGGCATTTTAACATTTAAAAGTGGCTCAGTTTCATAAATTGTCAGTGCAGTTTTTGAAAGTTGTCAGTACAGTTTTTAAAATTGCCAGAGAAGACCTCAAGTTAAGAACAGTTCTATCATCACTTGCAGTTATCCAATTACAACTCAGAACATCACTGTCAGCCAAGTAATAATGGCAAATTGGTTGGGCCCCACTGCTTTGAATATTCCGGGTATAGCCCATGACTTGCCCAGAAGTCCAGAAAGATACCTCCCTAGGTATAAACATGATGGGACAAGAACTGCAGAAGAACACCTGCTAGCTTTTAAAAATGCTTTAAAATTGTTGAATATACAGCATGAAGATGTTGCCTGCAGATTGTTCCCGTTCACTCTCCAGGAGGGAGCTTATGACTGGTTTTTAAACCTCACCAGCAATTCCATTACTAGCTGGGATGACCTAGAGAAAGCTTTTATATCACAATTTGGGGAAGTGATAGACCCCAGTGTGTTATACCAACAATTTTCCAGACATCAAGAGAGAGTCGGGAGAAACTGTCAGGTCTTTCAATATGAGGTTCCAAAGAGCTTACGGTAGAATGACTGGCCATTACATCCCAAATGCAAATCTGGCCTTAGAAATCTACAAGAATGCATTGGATTCGGTGACCTCTATTTTCCTCAAGAGAGACATCAATATCACAACCCTGGCAGGGGCTTATAAAGAAGCCTTAATTCTTGAGAGACAGTTAGGGCCTCAAATTTTGAGCAATCCTTTGATATCCTATGTTACACAGAACATGCCTATTCCAGACCCCATTCCACATCATGAGTTAGTGCCAACATGTCATGCTCTACCCAAGGAGACTCCGTTAATTGTGACATCCACTCAGCATGTGCAAAATACAGAGAAAAGTTCTGACAAATTCAAAGTGCGGGTGCTTGAACTGAACAGTTGTGATCTGGCACCACCCAAATCTGAAGTTTTTCCTGGTGAGTTAAATTTTCCTAGAGATCAAAGAAATATTGATATTTCTAGTTCACCCAAAAACAGTACAACCAGGGTTTCAGATTCTTTCACTTTTCTTGAAGAGACAGAAAGTCTTGTACAGACTCCTGTGGATGAAATGCAAGATTTTCAACAGTTCAAAATGGACAGTTATAATTTGAGATGTCAGAGTCCAGAACTTAATAATGATCCTTCCTCATCAGAGGATGATGAAAGTGAGATTCAATATCACTATGCAGAAGTAACTGAGGAGGATAACATCATTGAGGATATGAGGGAACTTAAAGCTGACATCACCCTCTATGAACTGCCTCAGATTGTTGAACAAAAGGTTAACTTGATTGAGGCTTACTCTGGACCACTTGTTGGATTTCAAGAAAAGGAGGAAAAGATAGTAAATATGAATGTGGTCACCAACTTGGAATTGATGAACTGTCTCAACATAAGCCTGCAACTTCTGAACATAATGTCAAAGAAAAGGCTATAAACTGTGTTGATGCAGATATTGGAGTTTATAATTTGGCAACTGAGAAGGTGGGAACGGTTACAGCTCTAATCCATCACAACCATGATGTTTGGACATTGCACATTGATGAGGTTAAATCTAAGCAAGGCTCAGGTGAAAAGGAAAATTGTAAACATTCTGCTAGAGGGATAAAAATTGAAGTCCTGGATATTGAAGCAGTGCAGCAACCACAAAATGTTCAAGTTGTTAAGAACCAGGGCATACAGATAAAACATGATTTCTTTCAGTTGTCACATAATTTTGAAGATGTGGTGGTCTGGGTCTGTCAAGATTTTAAAGTATTTGATCCTGGGGGTTTTTTTACATTCAGTCCTTTTGAAAGAACTCTGCAAACCCTTCAATTAGAAGCATAAACATGTTATCATATGATTTGTTATTATATGATTTGTTTAATTTGAAGGAGTTGCAGATTTGTTTTTCAAATGGGACGAGGAAGACAGATAAACCCAAGTCTTTCCCGGATAGCAAATTTTTGAAGCACGATACGGAGTGCATTTCGTCAACGAGGACTTGAAAGGTAATTTTTCTAAATTACTTGCACATGGTCAAAAATTTTTTAAGGCACCATTTCTCTGCTTTCCCAACTGCTGCATTTTTTGAGTATGAAGGGAAGTTGTAACATATGTATACATTGTAAATAAGCTTTGAAGTTTTTCAGTTTTATTTCTTTGTCAGTGCAGTTTTATTTTTTAAATGTCTGTACAGTTGCAGTTTTTCAGTTTTCTTTAATTGTTTTTCAGTTTTAGCTTGTGCAGTTTATTTCTTTTGTCAGTGCTTTTTATTTCCTTTCTTTGTCTTTTTATTTTAGCTTGCTTTTATTTTAGTCTGTACGGTCTTTTTTCTTGCAGTTCTTTTTCTTTGTTGTCTGTACAGTTGCAGTTTAGTTTTCATTTGCTTTAGTTGCTTCTTTTTAGTTTTAATTGGGTGTTGCTTTGCGTTTGTTTGTTAGATTAATCCTTGCTTTTGTGGTTTCTTTGATTCTTTTGTTGTCTGTGCAGTTTTAATTTATTTGCTTCAGTTCTTAGTTTATTTGTTTTAGCTTAATTTTCTTTTCTATTGCTTTGCATCCTTGTAAGTAGCTTTAGTTTTTTAGTTTCATTTCTTTGTCTGTACATTTTTTGTTTCGTTTATTTTATGCCCTTTGCTTTAATTTAATTGTTTTTCAGTTTTCTTTAATTGTCTGTGCAGTTTTATTCTGTTTTGCTTTAAAGCCTGTGTCTGTCCTTGGAAGCCTGTACAAAGTCCTTCAGCTCTTAAAATCTATTCTTTAACCTCTGCCTGAGCAATCAATGAAAAGTCAGCCTGCTGAAAATTGTTTTATTCTAAGCTGATCAATCCAGTTTCCATCCAGTGCCCCATGTTGTTCACCATTCTAATTGAGATAGTCTGCTTGCACTGAACTATGGAACTATTTTGTTATTCAGGACAAAGGTAGAGAGATGATTCGATCTTGTGTCTTACTTGCCACAGTTGTTTTAATGATAGAAAAACTGCTATGTTGTTTTGTTGGAGGAACTCCCGAGGAATCCAAGAAAAGCTGGTTATAAGAGGGGACTATGGTTCATGCAATTATTTGGGTATCCACAGAGGCTATCAATGCCTAGACTGAAACAGTTCCAGGTTGATCAAATGTTAAAAGAAAATTGTGATTTCCCTAAAAGCATTTCAGATATTGATATATTTCAGAGGGAGAGATATAAAAAAAAAAAAAGAAAAGAAAAAAAAAAAAGAGTTATATTAAAAGAGGCAGCCAATACTTCCAAAAATATTTTCTTCTAAGTTTTAGATTCTGCCCTACAGTTGTAAATTTGGGTCGTGTAAATCTAAAGGGTAACTCTGTCTAGGCTGTAAAAGGCTAAACTAGTAAACAGAGCTCTACTCGGTTTCCCCTTTTACAATCTAGAAAAGTTGATTAATCCAAGTTCATCATTCAATCCAGTCATCCTTGAAGAAAGTTCTATACCCTTTGAAATTGCACATCAGAAATCTTCCTTGAAGTAATCCAGCCCAGTATGTCCTTGGGAAATTTTAACAGTGGCGATTAACAGTCAATTTATTGTGAAGAATGTTTGTGGCAAGGCATGATGCATGGTCTTTTTGTTTTGAAACCAGAGTCTTGGGTTCTAAAATAGTGCTACTATTTTACCCGTAGATATCGCCATTTGTTGAGAAGCAACACACCCCCACTAAAAAATGAGATTCCATCCTCTTGAAAGCCCTGAACTTCCATTTTTGCAGTAGGGACCCTCTTGATAATTTTCAGGTTTTAAATCCAATTTGCTTGCCTCCTTTTTAAAGTTGTGCTTTTTCTTGCATTCCAATTTGTGTTATCCAAGAATTCACTTTTTACATGCTAGAATCATTCATGCACAAATAAAATCTTGCACCGGTACCAAGAAAAATCCAGAAAACAGTTGCATAAATTCATGAAAAATCAAACTTTCCATTTTTGGTAGTGTCGCGATATCGCGACACTTCCATTTTTGGAAATGTCGCGATATCGCGACGGGTAAATCAAAATGCAGCTAAGTCCTGGAAGTGTAGCGAAATCGTGACACTTTCCATTTTTGGAAGTGTCGCGATATCGCGACGTTTCCATTTTTGGAAACCGTCGCAAAATCGCTGCCGACCGGAGGAGAGAGAAAGAAAACGTACGGAAGGGCGCGATTTTGCGACATGTCGCGAAATCGTGACATGTCGCATTTTCGCGGTAGGAGAGAGAAAGTGGGCTGCAGAATGAAAATCGGCTAAGTCGCAAATGTGTCACAAAATCGCGGTCAACGCGGTCAACGCATGCAGGTACGGAAACTGTCGCGATATCGCGACGTGTTCTAGAATCGCGGCTGAAAATCAAGAAGTTGTACGGAGGCCAGGAGGGTCGCGATTTCGCGACATGTCGCGAAATCGTGACATGTCACGTTTTCACGGCCGACGAGGGAAGAAGTTGCCGATGCGCTGGGGAGGTCGCGATTTCGCGACATGTCGCGAAATCGCGACATGTCGCAGAATCGCGGTAGGAGAGAGAAAGTCATAAGTTGACCTGAAAGTGCATTCCGACGGGAAACAGAAGGCATCCTAGGGTAGCGACACGTGTCAAAGCGTGAATGAGACAAACAGAAGCCGACATGCAAGCTTATTTTGCGGTTTTTAATCTGTTTTAACCTTTAAAGCTTCTGATTTAATTAAAATGCTAATCTAATGCATCTTTTTGTCTTTCATGCAGGATTCCATCTGGCACTTGCGGGACAACCGGGAAAGGCCATAAAGGCAAAGTTAAAGTGCGGGTTTAGTCAAGGACCGCCATGCTAGAAGAGAAGATACCGGTGAGGGCATTCAATGACAAATTTATTGCAGAATTAATAGCATGAAGACCATTTCAACTCAGGGATGGCTTTGCGGGGACAGATCTGAGAGAGGTGGTGACTCATCCGGCTCACCAGCAGAATTAATGGAGGCATTTATTTGCAGCTGCGGATGAATGCAAGTGGATTTAGATTTTATCTTCTCCATTTATGGCAGTTGACTGCACAGATTTGTCGAAGGGTTAAGTTCTATCCGGACTTTGATTTTAAATGGATTTTTATTGTAAAACCCGGGTCCTAGGGTTTAGATGTGATAATATTTGCAGTTATGGGAAGAAGATATTTTTGAAAAGATCAGGGTCTGTCCTGAGTCTATAAATACTTCTTCTCAATGTAATTGTGAGAGGCGGAGACTTAGAAATAAAAGGCTTATAAGCAATTTCTTGCAAATTTTGTGAAATCCTTTGTTTCTGGACTTGGAGTTGATGTGCTTTAGCTTTTCTGTGATAGCATGGCCAGGAGCCTAATCTTTTGTAGAGTGTGATAAGTGTATCTTCTTTTGTTATCCGTTCCATTTAAAGTTTGTTAGATATATGCTATGAATCTGCCATTATCAAGTTTAAATATGCTGTTAGGCTTCAGTTGTTCTTTTGTCTGCTAGGGGAAATTATAGATTTCAGGTGTAAGTTTGTTCTAATTGCTCTGTCTTCACTGTGTGAGCTAGGCTGCCGGTGAAAGATACCAGTTTTAACCAGCTGCCCTTGGATTTATAATTTTTTGCTAGATCTGTTTCACTCTGCCTTGTGCTCTTAGTTGAAAGTGATCTTAGATTGACTGGACACTTTCTTCTTTGATTTGTTCTGTTGTGAAGCTAGTAGCATAGATAAAATTGATAGTTTAGGGTTTTACAGTTGATGTTTGATAAACTTCTCTTTTCTGCCCTACCCTACCCTCTCTTTGCTTTCCATGAATGATCCATTTTTATTTTCTTTGTTTGTCTTTTATTTAAATCTGCTGACCCATGAGAGCTAGATCAAGAATTCAAGTTAAATCTGATAAACAACTTTTGCAACTACTGAACAAGTTCAAGAACCCCCTGTAAGGTAACAGAGCAGTCCATATTGAAATCTATTCCAGAAGTGGAAAAGAGTGAATTGCCATTCGACCCAACTTTGTAACTCGCACCTTGGATAACCAGCTAGATCCTAAAGATGAGTGGGATCCGTCCCGTGGGTGTCTCCGGAGCTTCCTTGCCTCATCCTTTCCCGGGGTGTGCATGAAAGCCGGACCAACAGGTCACTTCAATCTTCTTGGAAAAGCACTATACATACTTTGCATTGCTTCTGAATTTCCTGTCCACTGTATCTGAATAATTTTTGAGCATCTGAACTTCTTGTCCATTGTATCAACTGATCTAACTATCTGTGTTGACAACAATGACAATACTATTGCATATTTTGAATAGCTTCTGAACTTCTTGTTCACTGCATCAACTGACTAGCTTCTGAACTTTCTGTTCACTACATCAACTTACTAGCTTCTGAACTTCCTATTCACTGCATCATGACTGTGTTCACTATATCAACTGATGTAACTATCTGTGTTGACAACAATGACAATACTGTTACTACACCTTGCTCAACACTTCA
The DNA here is from genome assembly GCA_028583015.1 of Wollemia nobilis. Classification (NCBI taxonomy): domain Eukaryota; kingdom Viridiplantae; phylum Streptophyta; class Pinopsida; order Araucariales; family Araucariaceae; genus Wollemia; species Wollemia nobilis. The sequence goes on along the minus strand of JAQPPZ010017102.1, from coordinate 3,607,548 downwards.
GGGATTCCTGGTGACCCTTTATCTTTATCTTTTAAGGATGTTATTTTGAATAAGGATTACTCTTCTTCTGATCATTCAAATGCCATGAATTTTTTACTGCATGCAACCCTTGATCATGTTTCTAATTCCTCTTCGAATTTTAAGTTGAAGAATAATGGATGTTTGGAGAAAAGCAAAGATCATCATGTCTTGGTTATCAGTCTTGATTCTTTTGTAGATGATGTTTTATATTTGTCTAAGCATGCGCTCATCTACAAATTCATGGGTCTCAAAATTTCTATGCCTCTTTTAGAAAACTGGCTTAGGATAAATTGGAGCCCTAAATGTGATCTAGAGATTATTCTTACAATTAATAGGTATTTTATTGTGGTGTTCTCCCATATGGTATACTGTAGTAAAGTGTTCGAGGGGGTTCATTAATTTCACAATTAGTATGGATTATTTATCAAACCCTGGTATTTAGGATTTGATCTGGTGGAGGAGAGGTATTCTAGGATTCCTATGTGGGTCCATTTTCCATGACTCCCTATGGAATATTGGAGGCCGGATATTCTTCATTCTATTGCAGAGATTATTTGGAAACCAGTTCATCTGTCTCACCAAACTTTGGATATAAAATTTACTTCTTTTGAACGGATCTATGTTGAAGTAAATTTGAATAATTCATTGCCTGAATTATTGGAGATTAAATTGGGAAACATGTCTTGGGTCTAACATTTAGATTATGAATCTCTCTCATTTTGATATCGTATATGCCATGAATATGGGTATCTTTAGAGAAACTATAAGAAAGTGAATTCTCAGCCTTCATCCTCTTCATATGAATTTCAATATGCATCTACAAAGGCAAAAGGAAAATCTCCTATGGTTAATGAGATGCCCAGTTTTAATGTATTTATTCATGTTAAGTCTCGTTTAAGATCTAGGCCTTTTGTTCATCAGAATAAAGGTGTTGGAAATGGAGGTTTTGGTAATAGATGTGATATGCTTAAGACTTTTGAGGAACCACATGTTGAGGAGCAAGTCTAGAACGAAGGTGATATGGATACTTGTATTCAAGATCCAGGTACTTGTTCTTTCCTAAATCCTTCTTTTGAAATGCAAAATTTTGATAAGGAAGGGGTGGTGCCTAATAACCCTCTTGTAGGAAATGAAGATAAGTCCAAATAGGTGTTAGATTATCTTGATAAAGTTCTTGACTATTCCCCTTTGGCTAAAAACTTGATTGAGGGAAATGAGGATGAGATTAGGTTTGAACCCTCCCAGGACATGATTTTTATAGAGGAAGGGAAAAAGAAAGTTTCTTTTGTGTTAGGTATTCACCCAAAAACTATCAAAAAATGTGGGGTGGAGAATGTGGTAAAAGCAGGAAGATAGAAGGATCAAGAAAAAGTAAAATTTATAGGGGAATCCTTAGTTGAGTCTAGTGTTGTTAAGACATCAGATTCTCACTTCTCTATTCCTCCAAAATTAAAGTGATATATTGGAATGTTAGGGGTTTAGATAGCAACCCTAGACAAAAAGCTACTCATAATTTGATTAGATATCATAGACCTGATATTGTTTTCATGCATGAAACAAAATTATCTTGTGAAGATATGGTTAGAATTGCTTCTACGATATGGAAAGGTAGTCACTCTCTTGCTATTGGAGCCCAGGGTTCATTGGGTGGTTTTGCATGTTTGTGGTATCCACGAAGCTTAACTCCTTCTTGGTGGTTAGGTAGCAGGAACTGTCTCTATGTGGTTGCTACCTACTTTTCATTTGGATCTTCTATTCTTCTATCTAATGTGTATGCCCCTAGTGATTTATCAGGTAAAATCCTCTTATGAAATCATCTTAGATACATTCGATATCTTACTCCCAATTATCCTTGGATTGTGGTTGGGTATTTTAATTCTATCATGTCCTTGTAGGAGAAGAATGGTGGTGTGGAGTATTTGGACCCTTCTTATACTTTGATGCAGGACAATATTTCTTTCCTTAATCTTGTTGATGTGAAGACTTGAAATGGGCTCTTTACTTGGACTAATAGAATATGTGGAACAAACTTTATTTATGAAATATTGGATCAATTCCTTGCTTTAAATAGTTGGTTTGATGATAGCTGGACTTCATTCTTAGAGATTCTAGGCTGGAGGGGCTCTGATCACTGGCCCATTCTCTTTCAATCCTCGAGATTCTCATTGCCAAGGAATTTGCCTTTCAAATTTCAACTTATGTGTCTTAGGGATAAGGATTTGTATTAATGTGTGGAGAGGTGGTGGGTCGAAGGGAAACCAAAATTTGGTACTGCTATGTTTACTTTTTTCAACAGCTTCCAGTTTTTCAAATTCAAACTCAGGCAATGGAACAAATTTTCTTTTGGAAATATTTTTTAGAATAAAAAACAACTACAAGTTAGCCTAGAGGAGATCACTTTTAAAATTAAATATGAAGTATTAACAAAGGATCTATTGAAAATGGAAGCTTCCCTTTCTATTCATCTTGCTGAATGGGAGATTCTTGAGGAGATTTTTTGGAAGCAGAAATCTTGGATTGACTAGTTGTTGGAAGGGGATGGAAACACCTCTTTTTTCACAAATTTTGTAAAGGCCACAGGAATGGTAATGTTATAGTCTCACTTACTTCTGATCAAGGGGAAACTCTCTCATCATTTTAGGATATATCTAATGAAGCAGTCAATTTCTTCTCCTCTCTTTTCTATGAGTAGGGTCCTCATGATGTTGTTAATATGAGGCTTATTTTAGATTGTATTCCTAGGCTGGTCTCTAAGGATATGAATAAAATGTTAATGGACCCCATAGTGATGGAGAAACTTAAAGCGGTGGTTTTTCAAATTAAAAAAGGTAAAACACATGGACTGGATGGTTTCCCTATAGAATTTTTCCAAGAATTTTGGGAAGTGTTATCTTTTGATCTGCTAAAAGTTTTTCAGGAATCCCAAGTTAATAAGAAAATGCTTAAAGCTATTAATTCAACCTTCCTTGCTCTTATTCCCAAATCTAAAAATGCTAGCTCATTGGGGTATTTCCATCCTATTTCCCTATGCAATGTTACTTACAAAATTATTAAGATTATTGCAGATCGACTGAAGAAAGTTCTTGGTTTTCTTATTTTTCCTAAGCAAGGTGGGTTTGTTACGGGTCATCAATTTTTAAATGGTGTGGTGGTTGTTGTTGAAGTTATTCACTCTATGGATATCTCTAAGGAAAAGGCTATGTTCATAAAGCTTGATATGTCCAAGGCTTATGACAGGGTTAGTTGGCCTTTTTTGTAAAACATCCTTCAAGATTTTGGGTTCTCGTATAATTAGATTGAATGGGTCATGAGTTGTGTGAATTTGGCCTCCTTTGCAATTTTAATCAATGGTCTACCATTCGCTTTCTTCTTGGTCTCTAGGGGGATTCATCAAGGATATCCCTTGTTTCCCTATCTTTGCATCCTTATGGCTGAAGGTTTGGGTAGACTTCTCAAGAGTTTTTAGAATCGTGGTGCCATCTAGGGATGGTCTTGGGCGGAGAATTCTTTATCCCAATCTCATATTCAGTTTATCGATTATACTGCTATGATGGGGAGGGAAAATTTTGAGGAAGTAGTGAATTTTAGGAAGTCTTTAGATATTTACTTATCTGCCTCTGGTCAAATTATTAATGAAGAGAAATCAGATATCTTCTTCTTCAATACGGATGGTCGAATTCAACATAGGATTGCTAATATTCTACATTTTTGGGCAGGTGTTTTCCAGTGGAGTATCTGGGGATTTCTATTTCTTCTAAAAATCTTGTAAGGGCTTACTAAAAAATTATTTTTGATAGATTTCGATCAAGGGTTAATCATTGGACTTTTCAGTGGCTATCCTTTTCTGGTAGATTAACACTTTTGAATTTTGTCCTTCATGCTTTGCCTATTACAATTTTCTATCTTGGTTGCTCCTAAGTGCTTTCTCAAAGAAAAAAATCTCTTTCTAGAAATTTTTTATGGGCAAGAAACCTGGACTGTAATAAATGGAGCATGGTCAGTTGGGATACTATGTGTTGCCCTAAAGATATGGGGGGTCTTGGTTTGAGGTAATTCGATTTGAATAGTCTCACTTTGGTTGCTAAAATTTATTGGAGGTGGTGCAGTAATCCTGATCAACTTTGGGCTAAAATTCTTAGCCTCAAATATTTTGGTGGTGCTCCAACTGATGAGATTATGATATTGGAGTTAAGGGGGAAAGGTTCCATTATTTGGGACACTCTCAAAAAATGTGACATGCTTATTAAGTAGGGTCTCTTTTGGACTGTTAATAAGAGAAAAAATACCTTATTTTGGGAATATTCTTGGGATAATTATCCTCCTATCCTTTCTTCTTTCCCCCACCTTCGTCTTATTTGAGATATTTTTTTTTATGGGGGCTAGTCTAAGGTGGTTGACTTCAAGTGGTAAAGTCCTCTTGGCAGTTCTTTTACTCACTACTGGTGGGATTCGTAGGGCTAGCTAGATGGTGGTTTTCCTGAGGATCGTGACACATTGGCTTCTATTTTTTCTGAGAGATTGTGTTGTTCTGTTGAAGACTTTGATATTTTTTCTTGGGACCATACTTAAAAATGAAAATACACTGTTGCTATGGGTTATCATACCCTTATTATGTAGAGAAGAGAGGATATTGTGTCCCCCTAGTGGAAGAATATTTAGATTAAGTTTGGTTGACCAAAATATAATTTTTTCTTTGGCTTCTATGTCAAAATAAATATTCAACTTGGGATAATATTCAGAAAAGAGGTTTTTAGGGTCCTTCACTATGTTTTCTTTGTGGAAAGAATGAGGAAACCATTCCCTATATTTTCTTCCAATGCTCATATTCCTTGGAGGTTTAGAACTTGTGGTGGCAGATCTCAAAAAGGCTCATCATCCATGCTACTTCTATTTTTGAGTTTTGGGAAAGCTTGGGTAGGCCCCCTACCTCTGCTTCATGTCTTCAAACTGTCTGGGATATTGGTCCATCATTTTTTGGTATATTTGGTTGGAAAGCAATCTATTGATAACTAGAATGATCTTGATCAGGAGAAATCCAGACTCCTTAATCAGTTAATTCATGAGGACCAGGAAAGATAATTTCAAAGTGGAGGAACCTAACTGTCATGGGTTATTGTGTCCTATCAAAGTTGTTAGAATGATCCATGGATTTCCTTGGTGGATTTATTGTATTTCGTATGATGTGCTGGATTGTATCACTTGGAAATACTTATGGAATGTATTGTTTTAGATTCTAAATTAAAAAAAAATCCAAAAAAAATGATAAGCTATGATATGAGCTTTGGAAGAGAAAACTAGGGCATCAGTTGGGTAGATGAAGTGTTTTTGGTTGCTACAAAATTGAATATAAGATTGCTACCCCCTGAGGGCCTAATGGAGACACCTCTAGATTCTCTTTTAGAGAGACTGAGATTTTTTGTATATTTTTTGAAGGAAAAATCTCTAGCAAAGACTCAATAAGCACAAAAAACTTTAGTATAAATGCTCTTTATGACTGTTGGAAAAATAACATCTAAATAGTCAATGGATTCTTGCCATAATCATTGAGCACATGATGGTAGAAGAAATGATATTGTATAGAGCCAATCATGATCTAATCCATAAATTCATGGGCATTTGCCCTACTTTGATTATTTTGCATTCTTGGGTTCAACAAAATTTGGAACCTCTTGGTGAGTATTCTTTGTGGTTTATAAGTAATGGATAATAAATTATTATTTTTTCCTCACTTACTGATAGAAATAGGGATTTTGAATTGAAAAAGAGGAATCAGTGTTTGATAGGATTATTTTTTTAGCCCTGGAGAGTGGGGTTTGATCCCTATATTGAACCCACTACTATCCTGATTTGGATCTATTCATATGCACATCCAATGGAGTTCTAGAGTGATCAGGTATTGGAAATTATAGGTAACTCCCTTTAAAGATATTTGGAAGTTTCTAGAGACACAATGGAAGGAAACATAATCATTTATGTTATATTGTGTGTGAAAATGAATCTCAGTAATATTTTTCGGTAAAGGTTGAACTCAAAATTGTAGGACTATCTTAGATTCAACAATTAGATTATGAGGTATTGCTCTTCAGGTGTAGATTTTACCATAAATGTGGGTATTTGACATGGTCTTGCTCAAACAATATGAACATAAAAATGGAGGCTTCTCTAGGAATATCAAATATTCCTAAGGAGGGTAATTCAATAGTTAATAAATAAACAACCAATATTTCTCAGGGTGGAGAAGCACAAGGAGATAGTTTTGAACAACCCAAAATAAGGAGAAGGTAAAAAAAAAATATGGCAAAGATCAAACCCAAATGAAACTCTCAAATAGGTATGAGATCTTTAAGACACTAGTGGACCAAGAAGAACAATTCATGGAAGGAGTGGATGGGAATAATGAAAACAATAACAACTATGTTCAAGCCTATCTTTCACTTCCTCCTATCCTAGAGTAGGTAATAGAGTGCAGTAAGTTATCACAATCAAAGGTTGTAGGGCCATTGATAGTGCATAACCAAGAGGAGCTAATAATAAAGGATGTCATTATGGTATAGAAAAATAATAGAGAAAAGCCAACTCTAAGGATAAATCAGGTGGAAAAGAGATCAAAGAATATCATCTCTCAAGAAGTGGGTAGAAAATCAAATAAAAAATTGATAGTAGTTCAAGGAGACAAATTGATCACCAAGGGATTAGTGAGACCAATAGACTCTTACTGGTCTCAAGGTTACCAATGATTATATAATTATGAAATATTAGGGTTTTAAACAATAGGACCCATCAATCTATTATCAGAAGACTCCAAAATAAGTAAAATAATTGTTTTGCTTATCCAAGAGACAAAAATATATTGGATCTTATGTGTAAAACAATAAATAGACTTTGCAGGGGTGATGGTCATATAGAAGTTATTTCCCAAGGGACCTCATGGGGGATAGTTACCTTTTGGAACTCTCTTGAATGGATGATAATAGAACATATAGCTTGGAGGGATATCGTCACATCACATTTTGAGAACAATTTGATAGTTGAGTAGGTTTTAATCATAAATTTTTATGGGGCTCAAAACCTAGATGGTTATATTTATCAATGGAAAGTGATACATAATATAAGAATCTCAAATGAGGAATTAGACTGAATTGTTGCCAAGAATTTTTAATGCTAAATTATCATCTAGAGATCATAAATGAGGAACCCCAATTTTGGATCTAGGGGATCGACTTATGCTTACCCAAGTTCATGCATTACACTTGGTGGATATTAAATGTCTTGGAACCAACTCTACTTGGACTAGTAAGAGGAGGGATCCACATAGCATGAAGGTGAAATTAGACCATTTTTTGGTTTTAGAGGAGGCATTTGTTAATAGGAATCTAAAATTTTAGAATTTGGAGGGTCCAATTTCAGATCAATTTCCCATTCTATTGGAAGGGGGAGATCAAGACAAGGCAACATCACAAACCATTCAGATTTGAAAAATTTTTATTACAAAAAGAGGAACTTCAAAAATATTCTATAGTGGTGGTAAGAGGGTTTCCTGACATATGGAACAACAATGTTTAGATTCCACAAGTAGCTTCATTATGTCAAGGATCAACTAAAACAATGGAGGTGAGCTAACAAGATAAAATTTTAGGTCCAAAGAGCTCCATTGATGGCCAGATGGGATGAGGTTCAAAAATTCCAAAGGGAGGAGGGGGTGCATATTTTATATTATAGACCTATTGTCTTATACAATGTCATATATAAAATAATCACAAAGGTAATAGATGAGAGGCTAAAATCTCTCATATATAGCATTATCTCCTTAGAGCAAGAGGGTTTTATACAAGGCAGGAAGATCTTTGATGGTATGGTTCTAGATCAATAGGTAATCCACTCAATGAAAAATAATGGTAATAGAGGAATGTTCATAAAATTGGATATTTCAAAGGCTTATGATAGGTGGAGTGGAGCTTCTTGTCAAGGATGATGATAGCCTTTGATTTCTCTTAGGATTGGATAGAATGGATCATGAGCTATGTTTCTACTTTGACATACTCAGTGTTAATCAAGGGCCTTCCCTCACAACCATTTGGAGTCACTTGATACCTTCATCAAGGAGATCCTTGTTTCCCTTATATTTTTCTCATATTGGTTGAAGGATTAGGTAGACCCATCTTGACAAAAATACAACAAGGTTTGTTAATAGATATCAAGGTGGGTGAGGAGGTTTTGATTCACCTATAGTTTATGGATGACATGGGATTGCTAGGAGTGGTCAACTTTAAGGAAGCAAGAATGATTAGAGATACCCTTAATTTTTACCTTAAGACCACAAACCAAGTCATCGATGATAAAAAAATACAAAGTGGTATTTTTCAATATTGATCGAAGGCTTTAGGACATAATTTTAGAGATCTTGGGATTCATGGGGACTTCTCTCCCAATGGTATATTTGGGGTTCCTTTGCATTTTAAAAAACTAAAGATAGATAATTGTAAGGATCTTTTGGATTGTATCAAAGAAAGTATTAATCATTGGTCTCACAAATGGTTAAGCTTTGGGGTATATTAATTTTTTTACAGTTAGTCATTCAGGCCAAGTCAATTTATAAATTTTCTATCCTTGCTACCTGACATACCATATGAAAAGAGTTAGACAAGATGGCTATAGATTTTTTATAGGGAGAAGTAAAAGGAGAGATAAAATGGGTCTTACTAAGTTGGGAGAAAGTAAACCAGCACAAGGTAAAGGGAGGTGTGAGACTAAGGAGATAAAAGTTAAATAAAAAATCTTTGGCTAGAAATCTTTCTTGGAGGTGGATCTCCCAATTAACTTATTTATTCAATAGATTTTTTACAAGTAAATATTTGGGACAGGTGAACCCAAATGAGGTGAGTCATTTCCTTATGGATGGTAATGGGGTATTAGTGTGATAGGCTCTAAAGTTAGGATCTCGGGTAGTGAAATATGGATTATTTTAGAAAGTGGAGAGAGAGGAGAAGCCATGATTTTGGATAGATTTATGGGGTCCATATCCACCTATCATTATTGAATTCCCAAAATTGCAACCAATAAAAAAACCATGGAAAGCAAGGATTGGATCTAGATTGAAATTTATTTCAACACTAGTTAGTTGAGGAATTATAAGTTTAATAATTTTAAGAAGTTAGATGAGTGGCCAATTCCAATCCCTCTAGAATTGATACCCATCATGACTAGAATATTGACAGAAATATTTCTCACAAATAGAGATGAGGAGGATGAATTAGCTCGGGGCTATGGGAACCTTGGACTCTACATAATGAATAACGAATATGATAAGATCCTTCAAGAACCTCCTCTTCATACATATCAAGTTGAGGATTAGAGAGAGATTTAGTAGTCCAAGGGTTGGCCAAAAGTAAACTTCTTTGTTTGGTAGTTCATGAACAATACAATTCTTACTTTTGATAACCTAATATGTAAGGGAATTGTTGGTCCATATCAATGTGTTTTATGCTACGAGAGCAAGGAAACATCTGACCACTTGATTTTTGAGTGTCCATTCACGTGCCAAACCTAGAAGAGATGGTTTTTATCTTATAAAATTTGAGTAAATGGTGTTTTGAATTGGATTAATATTTGGGAAAGATAGAAGATGGGTATATTTAAATCTAAAGCTCTTTGTATCGATTGGAATCTTGGATTAAACTTCATTTGGTGGTAAGTGTGGGTGGACAGAAATGATAGAATTTTTAGAGAAACCTTTTCATCCTTAGATGATATTAGGAAGGTCATTTGGACCAATGTCATAGAAACTATGGTAATGTATGCTACATAAGAAACTCAAGATAATATAGGGATGATGGAGAAGGAATCCAAAGTGCAAGAGGGGCAGAATAGAGCTAGTTGGAAACCACCCCAAAAGGTTATATTAAAATTAATACTAATGGAGTTGCAAAAGGCAATCTAGGTAGAGTTGGAATTAGAGTGGTCTACAAGAATCATGTTGGTACAATGCTCTATTAGGAACTGCAAGGCCTATGATGGGGCATGAACAATGAAGCATAATCCTTAGCTATCAAATATGCTTCTATCTGGGTAGTAAGACAAGGTTGTAGGAGAATAATCCTAGAATCATATTATCAAATATTGGTAGGAGCTCTAGATTGCATGAGGAACTTTTCTTTGAAGACATGGAGGTTGAGGATTCTTGTCACCCAAATTAAGAAATTTTGGAGGGAATTAGATGATGTGATTCTAGTTTATGTGAGTAGAGATCTAAAAAAAGTGGTAGACTTCCTAGCTAAGATGGGTTCTGAGAAGGAGGTAGGGGTTTAGTGGTATAGTGGCATGGCTATTGAGAATGAGAGGATTAGGCAAGTTGGTGAGAAAATTTGATGTTTAGCTAATTTGGAAAGCCATTGTAGAAATATGGTGGCTCTAATGTTGATTTTTTTTGCTATTGTAAATAGGTGTTCTCATCGTCCAAGGCTAGAAGAGTCTCATCCCAAATTGTAAATGATCTTATTTTTATATAATTTTTTCAAATTTTTTAAAATATATATATGATAAACTATTGTAAAAGATTGAACATAATGAGTATATTATTTTTTTTTGGTAATATTAATGGAAAATAGGGTTTTTAAAGGGACCCCTCAACCTTGTACAACAAAACCAAACACCAAAAACACAGAGCAAAAACCAAACACAAAAAATAGAGAGGAACCCAACAATACCAAAAAACCTTGAGATGACCAATGAGTGAACCGAGGTGGTTCTACGTCAAAGATTCAAACTCGAAAATGATTCCTTTGGACACTTGGACCTCCTCATCAACATAGTCCAACGTCATTTTCATCGAACTCCAAATAGCACATTGTTTAATCTCCATCAAGCAAAGACTATGGAGAAAGGTACTTTTCCTAACAGTGGAACTGCATTGAGAATACATCTCATCAATAGGTTTGTCTTTAGCCACAGGTCTAGGAAGGACCTCCACATGATATAACCAAGAGTGAATGGATAAATACCATTTCCCAAGGAAATTCAAAATTCCAACCTCAGGGTCCTTTTGACAACTGAAGCGGAATAGAAGCCACCACATTCCATACTCAATATGAGGTGACACCCCAAGTACACCAATCTGAGGATTTGATATACAACAAATACTCTGTAGAATCCACCAATACACAAAGTACCTAGGGAACGACACCTTAAGGACATCCCAAGGCCAACAAGTAAACCAAGATCCACCCAATAAAGGTACAACCAAAGAGAGACATCAGGTAGAGTAAAATACTCCAACAGATCAAATAGGAACTTCGAGACATTCCCAGACACAAAAGACACCAGGCCAGAAGAGAATGAGAGAGAGGAATTTGAAAAGGTGGCTTAGCCACAATGCCACATGGAGAGAAGAAAACCGCCCTCTTGTAGCAAAAGTTACTTTTGGCACTTAACAAGTCCAAAACGAGAATCCCTGCCACCCACCACCATTTAATGAACATCGAACTGGGCTCGATTGATAAGATCAGGAGGGAAATCCCTCTTCCAGACTATGAATCTTTGAAGATTTACTCCCACATTCACCATAAAGTCCGTAGTCGCATTTCCTTCTCTGAATATGTGCCTAATTTGAAATTCCTCAAGGGCATGATACAAACCAATTGCCTCATCAATAGCATTGGCCACCTTCCAGATGACATGACAAGTACCATTCAACATTTTGACAACATTTTGTGAATCACCTTCAATAACAACTCTTTTAAATTCAAACTCTTTTAGAAGAGAAACTCCTACAAAGGCTGCCCTCGCTTCAGCCACCTGGGAAGAGCACAGACCAATCGGTTCCACATAGGCAAGCAACAAATTCCCACCATAGTCATGAATGACCCCCCACACCGGCCAAACCAGGATTACCTTTAGATGCCCCATCAAAATTTAACTTGACCCAACCCATGGGAGGGGGCGCCCAACTCACCGAACATCTAATATTAGGAGCAGGAGGTGGTTGGCCCATGTGTCCAAAATCCAAACCCTATTCAATAAGAATTTCACTAGGAGAGGAAGCCTTAGGTAAGTCCATAATCACACAAGCATTCTCCACATTCTCCAACGTCTTGCCCACTATACGATTACTCAAGAGCTGAGAAGAGAAAACTTTATCCTTGAACACCCTAGCATTCCTCGCCTTCCAGACTCCCCACATAACATGAGGAAGCAAAAAACGCCAAAAGCATTTGAGTCTAGGAGACAAAAATGGAGGATCCCACTGAAGAATACAGTCAAGCACAAAATTTGGGAAAACCCAATGCACCCCCAGGAACCCAAGAATAGATACTAAAATATTCTTAAACATGTCACAATTTAGAATCAAATGTGATGTCGATTCCCAGGAAGACTCACAAAGATAGCACTTGTTAACCAAACACCAACCATGCTTGTGAAGGTTCTCAATCATGAGAATCTTATTTTGAACAACCAAGAAGTAAAACATATTCACCCTCAGAGTAAGGTGCTTGAGCCAAATCACATGATAAGGGAATAAATCCTCCTCTTCACTAATGCAATTGTAGGTAGACTTCACAAAGAAGAGACCCAAACTTTCCTTCTTCCATATAAGACGGTCCTCCACATTAACTTGACGTAAAACACAGAGATGAAGCTCCTCCTTAAGAATATCCCATAATTGAAGATCTCTAGCATTTCTCACGCATCTTGGAGGATTCGTCCAAACGACTCTATTATCTCGAACCTCAGTAAAATCTAAAACCTTTTCCATACCAACTACCCTGGAACTATAAATAAGCTCCCTGAATTGACTATCTTTGTTCAACGACCAATTTATTAGCCAAACGCCATCCCATAAATTAACCAATATGTCATTCTCGATAATCCATCTACAATTTTGTTTGATAAAATCCCTTGATTTCACCAGGCCATTCCAAAATGCCAAGCCTCCAAAAGGTAAATAGTCAGAGATAAAAAAATCGAAAATATACTTCGATTTCAAGATACTACACCATGACTTGTTGATATTGGAAGCGAAAATGTACGTCACTTTCAAGATACTACATCATAAAGATAATGAATATATTATTAGTTATATAACTAGATATAACAGGCAAAGGTTAGTTTAAAGGAAGGAAATTTGTATTAAAACAATTTATTGAATTTTTAAAAAAAATATCAATTGAACGCTTACCAATGAGCTTCCTATTGAATCTTCAGATCCAATTGACTTTTTCAAGGCGAAGCCCAGCACGATGGTAGCGTTTTCTCCGCCTTCGGCACCAAAAAAGTTCATTCACCTCGCTAGTTCGCGTGAAAGGGACGGAACTGACAAGAAGACCTCTCTCGGTTTTAATAGCTGATTGTAGGTTTTTAAGAATTCACGGGTTCGTTGTCTAAGGTTTATAAAGTTATATACGAAAAAAACTTTCAAGCCTGAACGCACTATTGACACTGCTCCACGTGAATTTATCGTCCGTTGAGGAGTATTGTCATATGTTAATGTATGTAAACGACTTGGACAGTTACCCATGCGAGAAATGGGAAGCAAAAGTTTACTTAAACAATGGAGGGGTGACGATCAAGTTGACAAGTGAGAATCACGTATGGACTGTATCACTACTTTTTCCAAGCATCGTTGGAAACAAATATACAAATTTAAGCAAAGTGACCTGAGAAGAAAGAAACTCTGGATTAAGCAATACAGAGGGTAGGACACCAACCATTTTTGGGATCAGTCCTGAGCTGCCATTTTCTTCCATGGAATTAGGAAACTATAGTTTTTATCTGTCGAAGCGACTTTAAAGATTATTTGAACGAAAGCTTGGAAGACTAGTGTAACCTTGAAAAAGGCCATTTCAAAGTTAGGTGGACCTCTACGCCTCCACATATGAAAATGAAGTTCTGGTATGAAACGTGATGTGATCTCTTTCTTGAACAAGGTTAAATTCTCTTATTAATATCCACATTCTACAGCTGATTATCATCGCTCCATGCTGCCATCGACCCGTGATGCTAAGTACCGCCTTCAAAAATTGGAGAGCTCAGTCTGATATACAGTAAAGGTCTTCCCTTTCCCCCACAGAACAAAGAAGTTTCAGAATTCTATTTGTATTTTATGTGAATGGTTTCTTGGTAATTTTTAGTCATTTATATCATATTATGCAACTGTTTTGGAAAGTAAATCAATGCGAGCTGCCATTTACGCCGGGAGTCTCTCTTATCTGCTTTAATTTCAATATTTGACTGAAGCTTCTCACCACATCAAAATTTAACTAATAGTTTTTAATTTCCATTTATAGTTTAGATAATTGCACGTAAGTCTGTATTTTATTGTCTTTATTTCTTGTTTGGTTAATATATATATCTTTAATCTAAGAAATGCAGAGTGCAAGACTTTGTTAGAAAACTATATGTTACCTATGTTATATGTTTGTTGGTCAAAACTTTTAATTGGTCGAAGTCAATAAACAAAAGTTTGTCAAGAGCCTTCCATACTTCCTTAATATTGATGGCTACCACCTGCTTAGGAATGTTCCTTTTCTTAAGAACATTAATCATAATTTACAAGTCTTCTTCCCCACAAAGTGTATAGGAGACCTACAAAGAGAGTCTTAAGATACCTTTCACAATAAAGTCTAAGATACTCCTTAAAATAACTTCTGTTAAAAAAAAAAGTGTTATTGTTTGGTCATAGCCAAATTTAAAGATACCTTTCACAATAAAGTCTAAGATACTCTTTAAAATAACTTCGGTTAAAAAAAGGTGTTATTGTTTGGTCATAGCCAAATTTAAGGATAATGGGAGATAAATTTAAGAACTGGGAGAGTAATAATCATTTCGGGGTTAACTTTGTTAAATATAGTTCAAATTGAGCTTTCAAAATTTTTAAATAAGTTTATTCTAAGAAAGATTTATAGATTTTTTATTAGCTTAACTCAAAATTGAGTTTTGTAAGAACCTAACTTATATTTTTCAACAATAATTCTAACAGGCTCACTTAAACTTAAAATTATTGTTTCATATACTAATAACTATTAAATTAGTAGATAATACACTTCACAAAGTTTTGCAAAATAATCCTCAAACCTTTTCTAAATTTTCTTTTTATTAAATATAATTTTCTTAGAAATCCTTGCATTCCAACTATATACACTAAGTATAGTTGAAATCATATTCCATAAAATAAGAGAATCTTATCCTCATAACTTTAAAAAAAATAAATTTTTTATATTATTTTTTTTAGAAAAAATAAATAAATAAATAAAAACCAATTTTTTAATCTCATCATAACATTTATATCAACCCTTCTTTTTCATTTATTTATGACATAAAAATTTATCATATTTATAACATTAATTTAATATATTTATAACATTTTAGCAAACCAACCTCTTTTCATTACCCCTTTTCATTTATTCAGATGATGGGAAAAAGATAAGGTTGTCCTGTGTTATCACAACTATACTTTTAATCAACCAACGACTATTTATTTATTTATTTATTTATTTATTTATTAATATGATTGAATTTTTTCATATACAATTCACAAGGTTCAAAATTCAAAACTAGAAATAAACATACTTATAATAAGAATCTAGAACATCCAAAAGATTAAAATTTATAAAGGGAACATCAAAAAATAGAGATTGATAGGTTTTTGTTAGGATTTCCTTGTTAGAAATATTAACCCAGATTTCACGCCTCAGCCGGACTGCGCTCGCGCAGTCAGGGATCCCGACAAAAGTTTGACATGACGTCGCACCTACCCTCTGACAGATCCGATCACCGCAGAAGTTAATGCCATTTCGGCGATTTAATGCCAGTTCGACGATTGGTCAAAAACCCTAGTTGAGGGTCTGTCAAACCTGTCAGAGGACAACCCCTATCTTCCTCTCCCCGCGGCTATATAAGGCAGTTCGGGTCTTCAGACAAAAGGGTGGAAAGGAGAGCGGAGAAAGAGAGGAGAGCGGGAGGAAATTTGGAGAAACAGTAGAGTAGGAGACGAGATCGTTTCAGTGAGTAGTGTGGCTCATCTGTTTAATGTCCGAGCAACAGACTCGACATTTGTTTTCCGTCTCAGTTTATCCTGCAGCTTTAGTCTGCAGATGTTAGTTTTCCTCAGTTGAGGACTTTTGTAACCCTCGTCTTATATGAATAAAATTTGTTGTTGTTTAAGGCATCTGTAGGGTTTGCAGTTATCTCTGTGTGCTAAAATTTGTTGTTGTTCTCTGTACAAATCGCCTCAGAGCGATTTCTTTCGGGTTCTATAAGTTTGAGCTCAGATCTGAAATATTGCATTCAGATTCGGTGTTTCTCTCCTCCCGTACAGTTCTTGCCAAGCCGGGAAACCAACGCCGTAGCCGCGCAAGCCTCCGGACAGCAAAAGTTGCAAGGAAAATTTGGGGTGGTTCTTTGGGAACCCGACTTTGCACCTTTGACCATGCGCAACCCGACTTTGCACCTTGATCCGTGCGCAACCTAACTTCGCACCTCGATCTGTGTGCAACCTGACTTCACATCTCGATCAGTGTGCAACCTGACTTCAGGCCCTCCCTCCTTTACACTTCACACTTCGCACTTCGCTCCCTCTCCTGGATTCGAAAAATAAAATTAATTAATTTCTTCAAATTGGTATCAGAGCCACTGATCCCTTGACGCGGAGACCGAAGCAGAATGGCTTCCAGTAGCAACAACTTGCAGTTGCAGATCCCGCGCTTCAACGGGAAGAATTATGATTACTGGAGCATCTAGATGAAGATCTTGTTTGGATCTCAGGAGCTGTGGGAGTTAGTCGAGAACGGCTACCCAGAATCGGCAGATGCAGTAGCACTGGCCGCCCTCTCTCAAGCAGACAAGGACCTATTGAAAGAGAACACGAAGAAGGACCAGAAGGCCCTCTTCTACATCATGCAAGCGGTCGAGGAGTCCATCTTCCCGTGGATCGCATCAGCCACCAAGGCGAAGCAGGCCTGGGAGATTCTGGCCAGCTCGTACCAGGGCACCAATAAGGTAAAGTTGGTGAAGCTGCAGATGCTCAGGAGGGAGTTTGAAAATCTGCAGATGAGTGAGTCCGAGTCCATGAGTGATTTCTTCACCCGGACGATGGACATTATCAACCAGATGCGGTTGAACGGAGAAATTGTGCAGAGCCAGAGAATCATGGAGAAAATTCTCAGAAGTCTGCCTACCAAGTTTGACTCGGTTGTGATAGCAATCGAAGAGTCGAGGGATCTGACAACCCTCTCGACAGACGAGCTCATGGGTTCATTGCAGACACATGAACAGAGGCTGAGCCGTTCATCTCAGACCTCTCTGGAGCAAGCATTCAGGGCTCAGGTCTCATTTCGAGATAGCGGCAGACAAGATTCCCACCATGGCGCCTCTAGTTCTCACGGAGGAAGAGGCAGAGGCAGGCGTGGGAAAGGCAACAAGCAAGGAGGATGGTCAAACCCTAGCGAAGGAGAGACCAACTATAATTTCCATCAGCAAGGTGGAAGAGGCAGTTCAAAAAATCAGCAAGCTGGATCTGGTCAGAAGGACATGTCAAAGGTCCAGTGCTATTTTTGCAAGAAGTTCGGCCATTACATCTCACAGTGCAAAAAATGGATGGCCAAGGAGAACCAACAGCAAGCCCATTACACGGATGAAACCGAAAATGCGGCAGGAGGAAATGTGTTGTTGACTTGCAACATTGAGGAGGAGTGCCAGAAGAATGTCTGGTATTTAGACAATGGGTGCAGCAACCACATGACGGGGAACAAGGAGATGTTCTCCCAACTGGATGAAACAGTCCAGTCTGAGGTGAAGATGGGGAACAACAACAAGGTTCCCATAATGGGGAAAGGAAAGATCCTCATCCGCACCAGGCACGATGAACGAAAGCAGATCTGTGATGTCTACTATGTGCCTGGCCTGAAGCATAACCTGTTGAGCGTTGGACAGCTCGTGCAGAAGGGACATACGGTCCAGTTCAAAGATGGAGCTTGCACCATCAGAGACAAGTCGCATGGGCAGATTGCTACAGTGTCCATGACGAAGAATAAAATGTTTCCACTATAGATTCAGAATGAATCATTGATGTCTCTGAGTGTAGTTGTGAAAGATGCTACCTGGTTGTGGCATCTCAGATTTGGTCACCTGAACTTCAGTGGCCTGAATCAACTGCACAAGAAGCAGATGGTGAAGGGTTTACCCTTGATAGAGCAGCAAAATCAAGTTTGTGAGGGCTGCTTAGTCGACAAACAACATAGGGATTCGTTCCCTTTCGGTCAGTCTTGGAGAGCATCACAGCCATTGGAGCTGGTGCACTCAGACATTTGCGGTCCGATGCAGACCAACACGTTTGTCGGCAACAAATACTTCTTAACGTTCATAGATGACTTCAGTCGGAAGACTTGGATCTATGCCATCAAGTTGAAGTCAGAAGCATTTGCCAGATTCAAGGAGTTCAAGGCTCTGGTGGAGAAACAGAGCGGATATCAGATCAAGACTCTCAGGACAGATGGTGGAGGTGAATACATCTCCAACGAATTCCATAACTACTGCAAGCAACACGGAATTCGAAGGCAGTTCACTGCCAGATACACGCCACAGCAGAACGGCGTAGCTGAGAGGAAGAACCGGACCATCATGGAGATGGCACGAAGCATGATGAAGGCGAAGGGATTGCCGCACGAATTTTGGGCAAGAGCTGTAACATGTGCAGTCTACCTGCTGAACAGATGTCCCACCAAAAGCGTGAAGGACAAAATCCCTCAGGAGGCCTGGAGCGGTGTGAAGCCAAGTGTGGCTCACTTGCGTGTGTTCGGGTGCATTGCATATGCACATGTTCCAGAAGAGAAGCGGCAGAAGTTGGATGATAGAGCTGAGAAGTGCATTTTCATAGGGTACAGTGAGCAGGCGAAGGCATATAGGCTGTACAACCCTATGACGAAGAAGCTCATCATCAGTCGTGATGTGAAGTTTCTTGAAGATGAAGCCTAGAACTGGAAGTCGGAGACTGGCCAGTCAGAGCCAGCAGTAGTAGAGTCTGTTGACTTGGAAGAAGGAAGTGTGCAGCCACCTACAACCTCCAGCAGTAGCAGCGGTGCCAGCAGTAGCACAACCACTCCATCTCGGTCGCCTCCATGTGCAAGTAGAATCCAGAACCTGGTGACGCCAGCGAAGACAAGGAGCTTGCAAGAAATCTACGAGGCAACCCAAACCCATGTAGATGAAGAGTACTCTGACTTTGCATTCTTTACTGAAGTTGATCGAGTAGAGTTCGAAGATGCAAGTCAGAATCAGAAGTGGGTGCAGGCGATGGACGAGGAGATTGAAGCCATTGAAAAGAATGATACATGGCAACTGACAGATCTTCCAGTA
The DNA here is from genome assembly GCA_028583015.1 of Wollemia nobilis. Classification (NCBI taxonomy): domain Eukaryota; kingdom Viridiplantae; phylum Streptophyta; class Pinopsida; order Araucariales; family Araucariaceae; genus Wollemia; species Wollemia nobilis. The sequence continues at coordinate 3,588,183 of JAQPPZ010017102.1, read as the reverse complement.
GGGAAGAAGACCATTGGGGTCAAGTGGGTGTATAAGACAAAGTTCAACGCCCAAGGAGACGTTGACAAGCATAAGGCTAGACGGTGGCGAAGGGTTACAAGCAAAAGTCAGGCATCGATTACCATGAGGTTTATGCGCCTGTAGCCCGACTTGACACAGTCAGGATGATCCTGGCATTGGCAGCCCAACAGGGTTGGAAGATGTACCAGATGGATGTCAAGTCAGCCTTCCTCAACGGAGTGTTGGAGGAAGAGGTCTACATAGACCAGCCACCAGGTTACGAAATTGAAGGCCAGGAGGGCAAAGTCCTGAAGCTGAAGAAGGCCCTGTACGGTTTGAAGCAGGCGCCCCGGGCTTGGTACAGCCGGATTGACAGTTATTTTTAGGAAAATGGGTTTGTAAAATGCCCATATGAGCACACCTTGTACATGAAGACAAATGATGTAGGTGAGCTCATTATCGTCTGCCTGTATGTGGACGATTTGATTTATACTGGCAACAACAATGTCCTGTTCGACCAGTTCAGAACAGCCATGAAGAAGGAGTTCGAGATGACGGACTTAGGGCTGATGAAGTATTTTCTCGGCATTGAAGTTGACCAATCGACAGATGGCATCTTCATTTCTCAGGGCAAGTATGCGAAGGATGTCTTGAAGCGGTTCAAGATGGAGGACAACAAACCTGCCATCACACCTGTAGCCACAGGTTTGAAGCTGAGCAAGTTGGATTCAGGGAGGAATGTAGATCCAACCTTGTTCAAGAGGCTAGTTGGCAGTCTGATGTATTTGACTGCAACTCGGCCAGATCTGATGTTCGGAGTCAGTCTGATCAGCCATTTCATGGAGACTCCGAAGGACACGCACTGGCAAGCAGGCAAGAGGATCTTGCGCTATGTCAACGGGATGCGAAACAATGGCCTATTTTATGCCAGACAGGACCAGTTGGAACTGGTGGGCTTCACAGACAGTGACTGGGCTGGCAGCACCGACGATCGAAAGAGCACCTCCGGGTATGCTTTCCATCTCGGATCAGGGGCAGTCTCATGGGCGTCCAAGAAGCAACCCATCGTTGCGTTGTCCACAGCCGAAGCAGAATATGTCATCGCCACGTCGGCCGCATGCCGAGCAGTTTGGCTGCGAAGAGTTCCGAGTGAACTGAACTATCCTCCGGAAGGCGCGACAACAATTTTTTGTGATAACAATTCGGCCATCGCACTGTCAAAGGATCCCGTGTTCCATGGCCGGACGAAGCACATCGATATTCGTTATCACTTCATCAGAGAGTTGGTGAAGTCCGGAGAAATTCAACTACAGTTTTGCGAGATCCAAGGAGCAGTTGGCGAGATATTTTCACGAAGCCTTTGAAGGAGGAAGACTTCAGCAGATTGCGAGAGCAGCTTGGAGTCAAAGCGCTCGTGAAATCAGGTTTAAAGGAGGGTGTTAGAAATATTAACCCAGATTTCACGCCTCAGTCGGACTGCGCTCACGCAGTCAGGGATCCCGACAAAAGTTTGACTTGACGTCGCACCTACCCTCTGACAGATGTGACGTCTGACAGATCCGATCACCGCAGAAGTTAATGCCAGTTCGACGATTTAATGCCAGTTCGGCGATTGGTCAAAAACCCTAGTTGAGGGTCTATCAGAACCTGTCAGAGGACAACCCCTATCTTCCTCTCCCCGCGGCTATATAAGGCAGTTCGGGTCTTCAGACAAGAGTGTGGAAAGAGAGCGGAGAAAGAGAGGAGAGCGGGAGGAAATTTGGAGAAACAACAGAGTAGGAGACGAGATCGTTTCAGTGAGTAGTGTGGCTCATCTGTTTAATGTCCGAGCAACAGACTCGACATTTGTTTTCCGTCTCAGTTTATCCTGCAGCTTTAGTCTGCAGATGTTAGTTTTCCTCAGTTGAGGACTTTTGTAACCCTCGTCTTATATGAATAAAATTTGTTGTTGTTTAAGGCATCTGTAGGGTTTGCAGTTATCTCTGTGTGCTAAAATCTATTGTTGTTCTCTGTACAAATCGCCTCAGAGCGATTTCTTTCGGGTTCTATAAGTTTGAGCTCAGATCTGAAATATTGCATTCAGATTCGGTGTTTCTCTCCTCCCGTACAGTTCTTGCCAAGCCAGGGAAACCAACGCCGTAGCCGCGCAAGCCTCCGGACAGCAAAAGTCTGCAAGGCAAAAATTTGGCTAAGTCTGGAGCTGTCCTCCCAACTTCGCAGCGAAGTCGGACTTCGCTGCCTTTGACCAGCGCAACCCGACTTCGCACCTTTGACCAGCGCAACCCGACTTCGCACCTTGATCCGTGCGCAACCCGACTTCGCACCTCGATCCGTGCGCAACCCGACTTCGGGCCCTCCCTCCTTCGCACTTCGCTCCCTCTCCCGACTTCGGCAAATAAATTTTAATTAATTTCTTCATTCCTGTGGTCTTCTGTATTTGGATGGGTTAGCACTCTGATTTATAAGCACAATGTGGACCTGATATCGCATTTTTTTCCTTCATTTTCGTATTAGAATTCCTGCTTACAGCAATATTTATTCTGGTGTTCTCATATTTGGAGACGAAACTGACGTTGTTTTTGAAATTCAGAAACTGATAGAAAGGGCGGGCTGGGGAAAAATGTGGATCTGTTATGCTGGATTTCTGAGCCCTAAAACCCGTGTAGAGTTGTTGCTAAAACCACAGTAAAGACGACACGAATCGGCGATTCTGAAAGAAACTTATCAGCTCTGTTATTCGTAAAAGTTTGGGCCTGCAAGAACAAGAATAAATCCCCATTGCAGTTATCATTATAAAGAGATGGGGGCGGAATCCGCGATAAGCCAAGCAAAGCTGAAGGTGAAATTGCACGAGCCCGCTCTGGTTACGCCGGCAGAAGCCACGGAGAATCACATATATTTTCTATCAAATCTCGACCAGAACATAGCCCATATCGTCCAGACCGTTTATTGCTACGATGCGAAAGAAAGCATGAGGGGTGAGGACCCCCCGCGTGTGATCAGGGAAGCATTGAGGAAGGCTTTGGTGCACTATTATCCTCTTGCGGGAAGGATGGGCTTGAGCCCCGAGGGTAAGCTCAACGTCAATTGCAATGGAGAGGGCGTTGTGTTTGTGGAAGCCGATTCCGATTGCCGGCTGGAAGATCTTGGAGACATCAGCAAGCAGGGCCCTGGCGATGGCGCCGGATCAGCAGACGAAGCTTCTGTTCGCGGTGGACGGCAGGAAGAGGTTCGAACCCCCGCTTCCGAGGGGATATTTCGGCAACGGCATCGTTCTAACCAATTGCCTGCGCAATGCGGGGGATCTGGCGGGGAAGTCCCTCTCGTTTTCGGCTGGGCTGGTGCAAAAGGCCATAGCGATGATTACAGACAGCTACATGAGGTCCGCCATCGATTACATTGAAGTGAACCGCGGGAGGCCTTTGCCAACGGCGACGCTTGGCATATCAACGTGGTCCCGTCTGTCGTTCTACACGGCGGATTTCGGGAGGGGGGAGCCTATGCAGACTGTGCCGGAGAGGGAGGTGGTGTTGTTTCTCTCGCATGGCAAGGAAAGGAAGAGCATCAACGTTCTCCTTGGTCTTCCTCCTCCTGCCATGGATCGCTTCAAAGAGTATGTACAATGACTATATATAAGCTCTGAAATAAGCTTCGAAAGTGTGAATAAACGCGGCCGTGCGAGAAATTGCACAGGCTGTATACAAGGAAAGCTTGCAGGCTGTATACAAGGAAAGCTTGCAGGTTGTATTTGAAGGTTGTGTATGCAATGCGTCTTGTTACTGTTGTCGTCTGATGATTGTAATTGTAGTTTTCTTTAATAAATGACAAATGCATTTTCCCCCATTTTGTTCTCTCTTGACAATGTGTAAGCTTTCGAACTATGATGAAGCGCGGTTGCGTAAGTGATTGTTTAGAAAAGAATTAAAATAAATTAAAAAAATACAATTTTTTTAATAATTTTTTAAATTTGAAGTATATTTAAATTAAATTAAGTTTTATAGGAAAGCTGGCATGTTACCATAAGTTGTTTTAGAAGAAAACAATGCGTTAAGTGTAAAATTATTTTAAATTTTCACATAGATCCAAACAAGTTTGTTGAAATTTGAAATGAATAAATTGAACTTTTAAAAAGTATTTTGATACTTACGATATATTGGAGGTTTGTTTTGTGGACAAGGTTGTTAATAGAAATTTATCGTAGAGAATTGTTTATTGATATTTTGATATGTGGATTTTTTTAAGTTAAATAGGTTTAAGTGAGTGGTTGTTATTTTGGATTAAAAATAAGGGTATAAGGATTTAGTCAAGCAAAAGATTAGTAATTTGTAGGATTTTTTTATTAACTATCTAGCTTATATGTTTCCTTATTAATCGTAAAAGTTTTTATATGGCATTCCATGTTGTATAATTGTGTGCTCGTTGTATGTATGTCACCTAAAAACCTAGTGTGATTGTGCTAATGTTATTTTAATTTTTTTTATTTTAAATATTGTTGGCATATGGTTTTTTTTACATTGTTGGTCTATAATTGATTTCCAATATATATGGAGGTATAGAAGAAGGTATGCATGAAAAAATGGAGGAAAGGGGGTAAAGTGAAGAGGAAGTGGAGTTGATGGAGGAATTGTTGAGTGGGAGATAAAAATATTATAAGGACATGTGGAGGAATATTAGAATTGTAACAATTCATCCTTATCCTATGAATTTCTAAATACGATAATTCCAAATGTATAAGAGTATAGAGGAGTGTATCCATCATATTAGACTCTTTTGTACCGCTTGCCACGATATTGCCTATAATAAGATGTTAAATTTTTTACCTAAAATCCTTAGTGGCACTATCCTTGAAAGGTACTATCAAGTGCCATGTCATTCCCTAAATTTTTTAAAGGAATTAATTGAAATGCTTGTACAATATTTCTCTACTTCTGTTGAGGAGGTCATCCATGGTGACTTATACCAACTTAAGAAAGCTAAAGATGAGATATTTGTTGACTTTTTAACAAAGTGACAAGGTTTGGTGGGTAGACTCTAATACATTCCCCCACAAAAGGATCTTTTGCAGATCTTTGTGTACAACCTACATGATCAATTATCCTATAAATTGGAAATGACCAATATCTCATCTTTTTAAAAAGTGATTGAACTGGCTAAGCATGTGGAAGTCGCCCTCTTAAAGAGAGGGAACATAAAACTTAATGAAAATTAGGATAATTTCTCCAACCATAAAGTCCAATGTAAGGATAAGCATGTAGTTGGCGATGGTGTTACTAACTCTTGCCAAAGAAATAATGTGAATGACACATGTACCTTCCAAAAAATAGCTTTAGCCAAATAACAAATCACTAAGAGGCAATTCACTAACTAAGACCAATCTCTTTTTGATATCCTTAAACAACTCCATGAGATCAAAATAATTGAAATTTCACCTATCAAACCCATAGATACCATTATATATTAGTATAATACTAATAAGATTTATGATTTCCTTTATTTCGATCGCCACACTACTAATAAGGATAAGTGCCTTAGGAACCTTGTTCAATACTTAGTAGATGTTGGATTTTTTGTTGTTAGTGGTTGCAAACTTCATCTTCTTCTAACCAAGACCTTGGAATCTTCCAAAATCCTTTATCACATAATAATCAAAGAGCAACTAATCATGTTCAGGTTCAAAATTTGGTAGGCACAATTAATGTTTCTCTCATTCTCATTGTTACTCGATAACAACTAAAGAACCAATCTATTAATCAACCTTTAATTTTTTAATCATCCAATATTTGTGCTTTCAACTTTTAATAGTAGCTTGAAAGCACCCCCATTCAAATTTCTCTCCTTAAGCTTTTAAAAACATCTCCTACTCATCAAGACATTATTCTTAAGCTCTTGAGTGAATAAATCATTCATCAAGACTTATAACCCAATGATAAAAACTAATATCATGAGGTCTAGTGGGATCTACAATGTCATTTCCTTCCATAAAAATGGTATCCCTCAATCTATTAGACTCATTGATTGTCATGACCCTCCCAGATGGACTTTTGAAATATATTAACAAATGTAACTAATATTTGATTTTGAGCAATAAGTAATGAAGGATATGTTACTACTAATAAATTGCCAATGTGTAGAATCAGGTGCACTCATGAGTGGAGGAAATTGAGTCATACACTGGAGGTGAGAGTACTTGAGGAAGGGGAAATGATGATAAGGCAACTCAAAGGTAACACGGATAGATACCTTCATATAGGTATGCATTCGGTTAACGGATAATTGTCAATGTCTAATCACCTTGAACCCCAGACTAATGTCCTGGTAGCTATCGTAAGTTCTAGATGTTGAGATAGGTTATTAGATTCATGGAAAGATTCCCTCTTTGTTTGATGCAATTGCATGATTATCTTTTACTTCAGCATTATTAACCTTGATAATCGGTGATCATGGGGTATATGGTTTACCTTCACAAACTTCATATGTGTGTTTTTTAAATAAATAATTTATTTATTTAAAAATATCAAAAGATGTTTAATTAAATAGTTTATTTATTTAAAAAGAGCAAAAGATGTTTAAATAAATAGTTTATTTGGGAGGAGGTCTAAACAATTGGAGGAACGCTATGATGGCATCAGGCCCATCATAGAGTGTGCATGCTAGTGATGTTTTTTCATCTAAAAATGATTGGAAGGAACAAGATTTTCCATTGCATGCTAGGAATCACTTGTTAAAGAACAATGGATGTTTGAAATGATGTGAAGCCAGGCCGGTTCTAGTGGTTCAACCAAATTCGATGGTGGAATATGTGGAGTATTTAACCAAGCATGCACTTATTGGTAAATTTATGGGCATCCGAATTTCTCTTCCCTTTGTGGAGGCTTGGGTTAGGAAGACTTGGAACCTTGAAGGTGACGTGGAGGTGATGTTGAGTGCGAATAGCTATTTTATGGTGGTTTTATCTTGTCTTGTGAATCATAACAAAGCATTTGAATGGTGTCCCTATTTCTATAACCAAGAAGGACTCTTTCAAGTTTTTTGATTAGCATGAATTTCAGTCTTGCTATCAGTATTGGTGATTGGTTCTCCCATTTCCTTTTTGTGAATTATGCTATGTCCTAAGGTAGGCCCTATCAGTGGGTTTGTCTTGTGGTGGTTTTCTCCAAGCATTTCAAGTCCCTTAGTAGGTCTAGGCAGTGTAATTAGACATTATCAAACAAGTTCAATATGCATCAAGTCTTGAGATCCTCGTTTTTACGTCTTACAAATTTTGAGAATCATTTTCTCAATCAATTGGCACTCCCAATATTATCTCAGTCATATTCTTTGTGTAGTCTATCTTGTGTCATGTTTGTATTTTCCAATGTTTATTCCCTATGAATAATTACTAAGTGGTTTGCCAATCACTCCAACTCAAATTTTGAAAAGGTCATGTATTGTGTCAAAAATTTTTATATTTATAACCCTAGTCTGTGTCAATCCATTATCATATGGTTTTGTTTGCTATTGTGTATCCTAGGCAGTAAGAAGTGTAGTGTCTGGTTTTGTAGTCTTCCTTTTTCCTTAGTTTTACCAATATGGCCCTACTTGAGCCATCTAGCCTTCAGCTTGATCCCTTGTTTTAGACCTTTCTGGAATCTCATGGTATCATTCCTTTCCTTAGTAAGTTCAAAGGGGTTGAGCAAGATATCACTGAAGATTTTGTCATTTCATGGAATAATGGTTATGTTGTTGTGTGTAACCTTCATTTTAGAGTTACTATTAGGCTGATGGTAGAGGTGATAGAACTTTCGATGAAAGGGCGAGCAATACGAATAGATCATCATAACTGGGAACCTAAGCTCCAGGGCTTCCCATTCTATTTCTAAGTTCTTTATTGCCCCTACGTGGGCCTTTTTGAATACTATGTTTCTTCTTGTTCATGTATCTATTATAATTTTTGTTGATCTTTTGTGAGCATCCCCTGCATGGGTTTTTATTATAGCTCCTTTAAATGGTTTACAGGTAGTTACTTATCTTAAGCAACCCCTATGTGGGTATTTCTTGGGCTCTATTTTTGTGTTTATGATTTCAGGCATCCACTCAACCTTCTCTGCTATTGTTTGGTCCTTTTTGTTTAGGTTGCAGTTGGCCAATGTGCAAGCATGTGTCATCTTATGCTATTTATTTAGCTACCAGTTTATGTACTTGGGTTTTGGACACATTTAAACCCTACACTTAAGAAATTTTACCTACAAAAAAATGTGGTCAATTGCAAGAAATGATAACTTTATATTTGGATAGATTTTTTTTGCAATTTTTTATTAAATTGCATAATTTCAGCATTAAATAAGCATAAAATATATATATAGTAAATACATCATAAATGGTGGACTTTGTCATAGAATTAAAAATCTATTAGGTTCATGGTTTTTAAATTTTTCCCACCTATGTTTTGTGCTACTATAATGATTCGGTACTAGACTGTTCATTCTGCATAGTTGTTGGATCGCTATAGGCCTGTATAACAAAAAACTATAGAAAATGTGCTAGAATATCCGAGTAGAAAACTATTGCTTTCTTGAAAATAATAATAACATGCTCAACTAAGTGATCAAAAAACCTTTTTAATGCATGAGAAATAATGGGGATTCATTTCCTTAAATTTGTGATCAACCAATCAATTAACAACCAGAGGTTTTGCATGAATTAAAAAACCTACCACATGTTTCAGAGCACTGTAGTCAACTTGTATTAAAAATAGAATAGAATTTTCATGGATCTTAGGCTAGAAATGATGAGCTAGAGTTTTTAGCTTCAATGTGCATCTACCCTAGGTCTATTTCAATATAACCTATTGTCCTAAATCTAGAATGGTCAAATTTGGTAGAAGTGTTGTATAACTATTGGAAAATGAACTATTTTCTTATTTTAACCCCTATTTGTAGGAAATTCAATTAGTAATCTAAATATAAATATTGTTGTTTGCCCCTTTGGTAAAATTTACTAGGAAAATAGCAGTAGAAAAATTCAAAAAAGCAACAAATTGTACAAACTTGGAAGAATTCAATAAAAGTGCAGTAATTTATTTTAGATTTGATTGTTTATAAATTAGTTGACTTCATAGGATATTTTAGCCCCTATTGAATATTTCTTCCTTTTGTTGAACCTCAAAGCAAGGGCCAACTCTCAGGAACAATAGAAGGATTGTTAGTGGTAGTTGCAGGTTTCTCTTTTTATTATTACTTTTTCATATTTCAATTTCAGCAACATAAAATTGGGTTCATTTATTGCAAATTTTGCTTATGATAAATCATGCTTTTAAACTCTCTTTATTTTCACATTTTCAAATTTATTTTACCCTATTCTATTTCAGCATTTTAATTTCAATCAATTCCTATATTTTTATTTCCATTAAAGTAGTTTCAATTACAGTGTTTAATTCTTGTTTTTTTGTTATTTCATTTCAAACAAGATTAGAATAGATCCTTTCATTTTTTGTTGATTTAATTCTATAAATTAGATAGAATTTCTTTCATAATAGAGTGTGCAATTTAGTTTAGTTTCCTTTATTTTGCAAAGACATTGTGATTCTTAGTTTTCTTAGGATATTCTAGAGTCCTAATATCTAAGTTGTCATTCCAATGACCTCTATCACATACAACCTTAGGACGTCACCCTAGTTTTGACAAATGAATTAAAGTGAGAGCATTAATAGAAATCATCAAATAGAATGTAGTATTCAAGGCCTTAATGAGATCATTCCATTTATCGATTGGATTTTGGTCTTATTGTCTTTCCATAGTCAAGATCTTTTCCAAACCTAAAAGCTTAAGTTTAGCAATGGAGACCTTATCTTCAATAAGAGTCTCTATGTAGGATAACCAATTCTCCATGTCTAAGATATAACTTACCAAGACATTAGGGTTCTTAAACCCATCATAAGTCTAAACCTCACATTTAGTATTATTATGAAGATAATTATTATAGATCTTCACATCACTAGAAGTGCTTTAAATTATTATTTACTAAACTTTATCAGCCAACAAACCAACTATTTAGGCCAATGTGATCATCTAATTTTCCAAATAAAAAGCCATTTCTAACTGATTAAATGCCATGATATCAAAAATTTCAAAAGGGTTTGCAAAATTTTACCCTTTTTTAGGCACTTATAAAGAACAAATTTTGAGGATTCTTGAAAATACAAAGTGTTTGAATTTGAACTAAGAGTTTCAAAAACTTGTCCACTTTGAAGGGTTACAATTTTAGTCTCCAAAATTTCACAATAGGAGGTTATATATTTTGCTTCTCCATGCAATTTTACAAAGATATATTTTGTACAAATTAAAAGGGTTTTAAAGTTTACAAGTTTCAATGGTAAAACTAAAGCATAAGGTATTATTAATTAATTAAGAAATTTGCTTAATTAGTTAGAAATCAAAGGAATTTTACCCACTTTTTCTAAAAGTGGAAATATTTCACCTTTGAAAATTTAAAATTTCAAAACTACTAGCACCAAAATTCAATGGTCCATGTGGTCAATGCAGTTGAAACATTATTTTGGTTGTTGGTGGTTCAAATGACCACTAGCCATTATGTCCAATGCTAGGATATCGGGCTTGTATGACCCATAGAGCGGGTTCAAGGGTACCAACCATGCAATGCCACATGATGCCTTCCATGCAAACTCCAATGCTATCAAAGGAAAGTGACTATTCCTCAAGATTCTTTTAGGTCAATTCACTCATGTTCCTTATGCTATTCAGGGAACCAAATATCCTATCAAAATTTGGTGTTATTGAAGGAAGGGTTTTCTTTAGTTGAGAAAAATGTAAATCCTTAGCATCGCCTTTTCAATAAGAATTTGATGATTGCTTAGAGAAGAATGTCTAGATAAATGCTTTGGGATGGGTCATCTGCTAGTCTGGCATTAACAATCATTGAAATCTTACAGCATTCCTCATATTCGACTTGAACTCTAGTCTTATGAACCAGCTAGTGCTATTGAAGAGAAGTCATTAGAATCCAAGGAACCAAAACTATGATGTTCTCCCAAAATTTTGACCTTTTAATAAGAGCTCCTTCCATTACATTCAATGATTTAGTTCATCAATCATTTTAGATCTGTGTCCAGTCATAGGTTGAATATGATAAATGGTCCAATGTGGTGAGTTTGAGTGATGAAGCTATTTTGGTGGACCTAAAACATAAGATCTTTACTGCCTTATAGGGCTATCCACTGCTATGTATCATTTTTAACTTGTAACTTCTATAGAAACTATGCTTATCATTTGGGTGTTTCCCCTAAGATTAGAATAATTTGGTGCACATTTTAAAGCCTGGATCTAGTTATTGAAACTCAATGAAACATTGCTTTATTAATTTTAATACTTTTCTTTATGTGCTCACTAAACTATTGGGATGCCAAAAGGGATTCCAATTCAACAATGATGTTTCTTAATGTTTGGTCCAAAAAAAAAAAATTGTTTGGTTGACAATGCCTTTCTAGACTAAAATAAATATTGTGAGGGGTCTAACATTTGAGGGTATTTCTCCTACAGATGGCCCTCAAATATCAAAGGATTTTTCGGTATTTAGGATGAACCCTCATACCAACAGGTGCAATAAACCAATTGTTTAGCTTCTACACTCTAGAGCTTCAATGGTGATAGAAAAATGGCCAAGAATAATCCAATACCAACTATATCACAAAACCAAGGAAAGTGGAGTAGCCAAAATGACCCAAAGCTTAGTACCAATGGCACAAAGTTGGAAATTTGTCAAAACGTTCTTACTAGCCTCTCGATTCTCTAATACCACTGATGTGGGTGTAAAATTAAAGCTATATATTTCTAGGAGGAGGGTGCTTAAATAGGCACCAAGACTCCTCATATTGGTTATAACCATTGCATGGAGTGAACCATGAGGTGCACTCACAAGAACCCTACCCAAAGGTGATTAATGTGAGCATTTGAAGCTTCACATGACCCATGCTAACAAGTATCCTAGTATGCTAAAGAGTAAATATTAGTTGAAATCAACTAACTAATCCTTACCTAACATGATCCATGAATGGATACATGCATTACAAACCATAATTCACCATGATCTAAGGGGCTCCACATTAATTACATAAGATATCATAAGTGTTACTCATCACAATGTTAGCATCCCATTGGAGTTTAACCAATTCAAGGTGGATATCTAGATGGTAATGTTATGGATAGCCATAGTCCTAGGAAATAAGAGTTACCATAATTAAAGAACACAAGCTTATACTGAGAGGGGGGGTGAACAGTATAAGACCACTTTTAATTTTTTCTTTCAAATAGCTTTCAATTCAATATTAAGCAGTATAAAGATAGCAGTAATCAACAGCAGTAATCAAAACAATGCACAAAACACCATCCACAAAGTGACATAGCAATTTACGTGGTTCACCCAAGGTGAGCTACTCCACGGATAAAACTTTCCTCTAAAAGTTATATCAAAGTCCTCTGGGAATCCTTCCCCATTACAATTTTTATGAGCCTTAGCTCAAAGGATATACCTTCCCCTAATTCTGCTTTGGCTAGTGATCCTCTAGAAGACCTCTACCTCCTCTGCCCTTAGCAAGTGGAACTCTATCCACAGAAGACACATGTCTTCCCTGCTCTAGATGGAGATCTCTATCCTCAACTCTGTCATCGCAAAGCTGGTCCTCAAATATGTACTAAACACAGTCCTTCGGTCTAGCACAAATCTGTCCTCTTCCTCTATTATTTTTTGTTACAGCTGCACTTTATTGAAACCAACTTTTCACAGTCTGTGCAAACATAGTAGCACTCGATCAACTTATGCTCTTCTGCGAAAACATAGTAGCATAGTCTTCACACTTCTTGCTCAAACATGATAGCACTATCTTTGCAACCTCTACGCAAACATAGTAGCATAGTCATTGCACACTCCGTGCAAACATAGCAATCGCTTAGACTTCCACTTATGCACCTCTGCGATCGAACTTCTCCCAGCACTCTATCTACGCAAATCGCACGTCAATTGCAACTCTGTCACGAAATCGTGACCCTTCTTGCTTCTTCAACCTTTTCATGGCTTGCACCAACAAAAACGAAACATGTCAAGAAATCATGACGCTTTCGCTGCCTTAAGCTCTTTTTTGCCATATGCCCGCGAAACTGGAACATGTCACGAAATTGCGACGCTTTTGTCTACAAAGCCTTCCTCTCTGCTTCTGTCATGAAATCACGAAACTTCCTACAATCACAAGCTTTCTCTTCAACCTGTCATGAAATTGCGACACTTTCTTCATCCATACAACTTCTTTTTAGCCTGTCACGAAATCGCGACGCTTCTTGTTTCAGACTCTTCCCTTTGTTGTATGTCACGAAATCGCAACAGTTCTTTCTTCAAGATTTTTAGCATGTCATGAAATCGCGACAGTCCTTCCTTTGATTTTTGCAACTTGTCACGAAGTCACAATAGTCCTCACTTTGTCTTTTGTAGCATGTCGCAAAATCGTGATAGTTCCTGAATCACTTTCTCTCTCTTCAATCTTGTCGCAAAATCGTGACAGTTCACACTACAGACTTTCTCTTCTGCAACATGTAGCAAAATTGTGACACTTTTCTTTTCGGACTCTCTCTCCTGCAACATGTCATGAAATCATGACACTTGCTCGTCCGAACAACTTTCCTGGCAATGTGTCACGAAATCGCAACACTTATTTCTCTGCCTTCCTATGCTTTTCGAGTCACGAAAATGCGACATGTCGCAAAATTGTGATAGTTTTGCCTGCTTCGTCTCTGCCTTCCAAAGATGTCGTGAAATCATGACAGTTTTTCCAAAACTTTCTCTCTCCTCAAACATGTCGCAAAATCATGACAGTTTTTCCAGCTCGCTCGCATACTTTTTCTTACTTGTCTTTTTCTTGATCTTTTTGCAACTGGGCTACCCTGATCTTCTTGGCAACTCACTGTCCATGCTGAACCCTTCATCAAGACACATTATTTGACATTAAACTAGATTGCTTCAAGAACTCTTTGACATCAATGACAACATCTACACTTAGAGCAAAAGCAATGTATCCAAGGTACCCAAAATTGCCAACAATCTCCCCCTTTGTCATTGATGGCAAACATTAACTAAAAACACAAGTCAAGAGCCAAAACTGAAGACAACTGATCCAACAACTGAGAATTTGCCTTTGAAGTTTTTTCTCCCCCTCACTTGAAGCTCTCTTCTTCACTATGAAGCTCTCCCCCTTACTCATATCTCTCCCCCTTTGTCATCAATGGCAAAGGGTCACCTTTGGGGCTTGGGACTAAGAATGAGCCTCTTAGCTTAGTCCCTCCCCCACCTCCTAATGAGGTGATTTAAAACATGGTTGGGAGTGAAACTCCCATTAGAAACTCATCATCATCAGTGTCTACAATTTCTTTGCCATGCCTTCTCTTGAATTCTTTGTCTGTATTTCTATTTTTGTCACTATTCTGATCCTCGGACCTGTTCATACTGTTGTTCCTGTTTCTTTTATCATTCTTGTTCTTATCCATACCTTGATCCTTAGACCTGTTCATATCACTTTTTTTGTTCTTGTACTTTGGAAGATCAGCTCTACACTGTCTAGCTGTGTAGCTTGCATTTTTGCACTTATAACAGGTAACAAAGTTATTTCTGTTCGGCATACCTCTTCTTTGAATTCGTTTGTTATGAGTAACCGTGTTCCTGTTATTAGTCTTGTAAAACATTGCCTTATGCCCGAACTAATTACAAGAGTAGCAATATCCTTGAAAGAAATTAAAACTTTTGAAATTTTTGTTTACCCTCTTCATTTGATCTATGCACTGTGAAGCCGTGTGACCAAACCTGTGACATGCAAAACATCTGCCGTGAAATATTCTTCTGTTTGACTTCTTGGGTCCTGAAAACTTCTTCTTCACATTCAAAATTCTGTTCTCTATTTCTGCGCATTTATCACTCACGAATTCTTGATCTGAAGTACTTTCTACATCAGAACTCTCTTCCTTTTGAAATCTCTTGCTAGATTCCCCAACCTGTTTCTTGTGCGGCTCAACAAAACCGAGACCTGTTTTATCTATTGGTTTTCTTTGTCCTTTGATGAGAAATTTAACCTTCTTGGAGCTATCTTGAAATCTGTAGAGCTTATCCTTGTACTCTTTATTTTATTTTTTCAAAGAATCCATTTTCTGCTCTAACTTATTATACTCAAGAATCTTAGACTCTAACTCATTCTTGAGTTCCTGTGTTTTAGCTATAGAGAAGTCAAGACTTTCTATAAGATCATCTCTCTCCATACAACATTCATCTAATTTAATCTTGACTCTATCATTCTTCTTTCTTTCCTTTTTCAAAACATTAAGAGCATTATTGAGTTCACATTCAAGATCCTCTATTTGATTGCACTTTGAATTATCAAGGCCTTTTTCAGATTTCTTATCACTAGAGGTGCTACCCTTTTCAAAAACCATACATGCATTTTCCTTATCATTTTTTGAAGCATCCTCATACATACTAGCAACCAATTCATTATTTGTGCAATCATCCTCAAGGTGCCCAAAATTTCCACATCTAAAACATTTCATGACAATGAATTTATGTTTCGGTTCTTCCTCCTTTTCTCGAAATGAACAACATCTCATTTTCATTATTACTGGAAGAGCTTTCACTATCACTGCTAGAACACTTACTTGCTTTGTCCAGATAGAAGCTCTTCTTGTTCTTGTGTGAATACCTCTTTCCTTGATTGTTGTGCTCATCTTTGATTTTTCTGTAATACCTGTGCTTTTCAAAATCCTTGCTCTTAACATCCTGTATATCTTCATCACTTTCATTCTTGGAAACAAGTACAGTCGTAGCATAATGACCAAATTTTCCATAGTTGAAACATCTTATATTTTTCTTGCTTTTGTGCTTTCTAGAGAACTTGCCTTTCTTGCTGTAATATGCCTCTTCCTCACTAGAAGACTCATCACTCTCTTGAATCTATTTGCCTTTTGATTTCTTGATAGCTTTGAAAGCTACCTCTTTCTTTACATCAACTTTCACTTGAGTTCTCAGCTCAAATGCTGCAAGAATACTATGGAGCTCATCCTTTTTCAACTTATCTAAATCTTTAGCTTCCTCAATAGTAGAAATATTTTCACTAAATCTATTAGGAAGAGATCTTAAAATCTTATCACACACATCATTTTCAGCAAGTTCAAGACCTAATTCTTTCATAGAATTAACAACTTCATCCATACGGAGCATGTAGTCACTAATATTTTCATCATCATTCATCTTGAGCTGTTCAAACATACCTTTGACGTGTCTCAACTTGGCCTTTCGGACATTTGCATCACCTGTATGAACAACTTGTAATTGTTTCCACATTTCACTAGCTGTCTTGCAGTGAATAACTTTGGTAAGATCAACTTTCTATAAACCCTTTAGGATTGCATTCATGGCTTTTGAGTTGCTGTGATGTAGGAGCCTATCTTCTTTAGTATAAGGACCATTTGCAGGAATGGTGTACCCACCTTCAATAACTTCCCATACCTCATTACCAAGTGCCATTAGATAGACTTTCATTCTTGCACCCCACAGATTGAAATCTGAACCATCAAGAATAGGTGTTGCATTGCCACTTGAATAATCCATTGTGTTCTTTGTAAGCTTTTCCTTCAAGTTGTTAAACTTTCTGAAGGTACTGGCTCTGATACCAATTGAAGAACACAAGCTTATACTGAGTGGGGGGGTGAACAGTATAAGACCACTTTTAATTTTTTCTTTCAAACAGCTTTTAATTCAATATTAAGCAATATAAAGATAGCAATTTTCAACAACAGTAATTAAAACAATGCACAAAACACCATCCACAAAGTGACACAACAATTTACGTGGTTCACCTAAGGTGGGCTACTCCACGGATAAAACTTTCTTCTAAAAGTTATATCAAATTCCTCTAGGAATCCTTTTCGATTACAATGTTTATGAGCCTCGGCTCAAAGGAGATACCTTCCCCTAATTCTGCTTTGGTTGGTGATCCTCTAGAAGACCTCTACCTCCTCTACCCTTAGCAAGTGGAACTCTATCCACAGAAGACACCTGTCTTCCCTGCTCTGGCTGGAGATCTCTATCCTCAACTCTGTCACCACAAAGTTGGTCCTCAAATATGTACTAAACATAGTCCTTCGGTCTAGCACAAATCTATCCTCTTCCTCTGTTCTTTTTTGTTACAGCCACACTTGATTGAAACCAACTTTTCACAGTCTGTGCAAACACAATAGCACTCGATCAACTTATGCTCTTTTGTGAAAACATAGCAGCACAGTCTTTGCACTTCTTGCTCAAACACGATAGCACTATCTTTGCAACCTCTGTGCAAACACAGTAGCATAGTCGTCGCACACTCCATGCAAACATAGCAGTCACTTAGACTTCCACTTATGCACCTTTGCGATCAAACTTCTCCCAGCACTCTATTTGTGCAAATCGTACGTCAACTACAACTCTATCGTGAAATCGTGACCCTTCTTGCTTCTTCAACCTTTTCATGGCTTGCACCAGTGAAAACAAAACATGTCGAGAAATCACGATGCTTTCGCTGCCTTAAGCTCTTTTCTGCCATATGCCCACGAAACTAGAACATGTCACGAAATCATGATGCTTTTGTCTACAAAGCCTTCCTCTCTGCTTCTGTCGTGAAATCATGATGCTTCCTGCAATCGCAAGCTTTCTCTTCAACCTATCATGAAATTGTGACACTTTCTTCATCCATGCAACTTCTTTGTAGCCTATCACGAAATCGCGACGCTTCTTGTTTCAGACTCTTCCCTTTGCTATATGTCGTGAAATCGCAACAGTTCTTTCTTCAAGCTTTTCAGCATGTCACAAAATTGCGACAGTCCTTCCTTTGATTTTTGTAGCTTGTCACGAAGTCACAACAGTCCTCGCTTTGTCTTTTGCAGCATGTCATGAAATCACGACAGTTCCTAAATCACTTTCTCTCTCTTCAATCTTGTCACAAAATCGTGACAGTTCACACTGTAGACTTTCTCTTCTGCAACATGTCACGAAATCGTGACACTTTTCTTTTTGGACTCTCTCTCCTACAACATGTCGCGAAATCATGACACTTGCTCGTCTGAACAACTTTCCTGGCAATGTGTCACGAAATCATGACACTTTTCTTTCTTTGCCTTCTCGCGCTTTTCGAGTCACGAAATGCGACATGTCACGAAATCGTGACGCTTTGCTCGCTTCATCTCTGCCTTCCAACATGTCGCGAAATCATGACAGTTTTGCTAGAACTTTCTCTCTCCTCAAACATGTCACGAAATTGCGACAGTTTTTCCAGCCGCCTGCATACTTTTTCTTACTTGTCTTTTTCTTGATCTTTTTGCAACTGGGGCTACCCCGATCTTCTTGGCAACTCACTGTCCATACTGAACCCTTCATCAAGACACATTCTTTGACATCAAACTAGATTGCTTCAAGAAATCTTTGACATCAATGACAACATCTACACTTAGAGCAAAAGCAATGTACCCAAGGTACCCAAAATTGCCAAAAATCTCCCCCTTTGTCATTGATGGCAAACCTTAACTAAAAACATAATTCAAGAGCCAAAACTGAAGACAACTGATCCAACAACTGAGAATCTGCCTTTGAAGTTTTTGCTCCCTCTCACTTGAAGCTCTCTTCTTCACTATGAAGCTCTCCCCCTTACTCATATCTCTCCCCCTTTGTCATCAATGGCAAAGGGTCACCTTTGGGGCTTGGGACTAAGAATGAGCCTCTTAGCTTAGTCCCTCCCCCACCTCTTGATGAGGTGATTTAAAATAGGGTTGGGAGTGAAACTCCCATTAGACACTCATCATCATCAGTGTCTACAATTTCTTTGTCGTGTCTTCTCTTGAATTCTTTGTCTGTATTTCTATTTCTGTCACTGTTTTGATCCTCGGACCTGTTCATACTGCTATTCTTGTTTCTTTTATCATTCATGTTCTTATCCATACCTTGATCCTTAGACCTGTTCATATCACTTTTTATGTTCTTGTACCTTGGAATATCAGCTCTACATTGTCTAGCTATTAGGATCTCATCCTAACCCTTAATGTAATAACTTCCTTGATGTAATAATTCCTAGTGAACGTGGGTAGTACCCATGATTAATATTTTGTAATGTTCTAAGTTTTAGCTTAGGTAGTGCCTATGACAAATGGCACCCTTTTTTATGTAACACATGGTAGATAGGTGGCATTGTGCATGTAATTCGGGTGGCATTGTGCATGTAATTCGAGTGGCATTGTGCATGTAATTCGGGTGGCATTGTGCATGTAATTCAAAGTGGCACTATGCATGTAATTCGGGTGGCATTATGCATGTAATCCAGGTGGCATTTTGCATGTAAGCCAACCTTGGAAGGAAACTCCTTAAATACCCGAAAGGGCACCAATGTAACCATCTTTTGCAAAATTAATGAAGTATTGAAGGAGGTTGCCCCCTCGAAGAGGCCTCGCGATTCAGCTTCTATTGTGAGATTGTTCTTTATGCAAATTTCTGTTATATTAATGTGATGTTTATGTGAGTTATTTCCAAGCAATTGTGTGAGAGTGTGTTATTTGAGTTTATTTTATAGCAGGATCTTAACAAGTGGTATCATAGCGCTTTCCAGGGCCAAGTTCTGCTGCAACTGCAACGATTCTTGCCATCCAATCCGCCTGTTAGGTATAAATTCCGTGTGTTTTTTCCATTCTGTTTTTCCTTATTAAAAAAATCCAAAAAAAAATACAGTGTTTTTTTTTCCAGACCAAAAACAAAAAAATATATTATTAGTTGAGTAGGTAGAAACCCTGTACCGGGGGTTTTAAAATATCGCGAAGGATCTGTCGTTATTGGCTAAGCTAGATAGCCCATAAAGCGTCTAGTGAAGTGAGGGGCGATCGTGCTCCAATACCTGTGCCTCGTACGTAACTCGCGCACGGACTTGAGCTCCCACGTATCTTCGGGTATATCGGGAGACCATCTAGGATTAAACAAACTTTTAGCCATTAGGAAGCTCTTCGGCCTTGTATTACTCATAGTCTACGGGACACAAAGATCCTCGGACGATTACCCTCCCGTATTGTCGTAGAGGCAGTAGTGTGCTCAAGGGTATGTGTGGAATCCTCCTTGAGTAGTGGCCTCGAAATATTGGTCCGAGCACTATTGTTCGTCACTCGTCGGTATATTAGAGGGCCTATGGGTGGTACATACTCCTATACTTAGCATTCCCTGGTTCTGTTAAAACTGCAACCTGTAAAAAATGCAAAAATAAAAATCAAAATAAGAATCCAAACACCCCCGTTCGTAAGCCTGCATTTCAAAAGTGAGCATATGAGAAAGGAGTCCTCTACCAAAAAAATAACAAAAGGGACATGCATTCGGGATAAGCCATGAGGGTGACACTTAAGTTGAAATTCTGGAGAGTAACAGTCAAATTTACAGTGGCAATCACAAATGTCGACCAAGTCGTAGAGGTCAAGACAAGTCAGTGGTAGATTCACAGCCTTCGTAGTCGTAACGTAACCGTCATATCGCCACCCGCAAAATACAGAGAATCTTGAGTGTGAAACACGGCCAGCTTTAGATAGTGCTCCAAGCACCCAACTTTTGCTCGCAGCTCGTAATCGAATCAGAAAACACCGTTAGACTCAAAGAAACAGAGATAAAAAAAAAAAAGTCTGGGGTGCCAAAAAGTAGTGTTAAGAGATATATCTCATTGTGACCACCTCCTCCCGCTGATCATTTTGATATATAGCACCCAAGCACTTTTTTGGGCACTTACTAAAAATAGTAAGTCAAAAAAATTCAATTCTATTTTTAGTAACTGGTCACAAAAGGTCAAAAAATGGCCCAGGGTACTCGTGGACACCATAAAGAACTAGAACACTTGGATTCCCTAACAAAAGCCATTGAGAACTTGAACTCGGCTTTTCACTCCATAAGGGAAGAAGTCCAAGGTCTTCGCTTAGAGCATGAGGCCACTAGCAATCGCTTAGAAGAAGCATTGACCGAAGTGGACAGCAAACTGAGAAGAGTTCTACAAGGAATCGTGACCATGATACACCCTTCATAATGCCCAAGTTGGACTTTCCCAAATTCAGTGGGAAGGATGTTGATGGGTGGCTATGTCGGGTTGACCAATTCTTTCGACTTCATAATGTACCAATATTTCATCGAGTCCAGATGGCTTCCTTTAACTTGGAATCTGAGGCTCTACACTGGTTTCAATGGTTGCGTCTTACCTACCCAAATCTCTCTTGGGAGGATTTTGAATCCCAAATACTCACTCGATTTGGTCCTAGTGAGTTTGAGGACTTCACAGAGCCTTATCCAAACTACAACAAACAGTGGTCGGCTCGAGAGTACCAAGCTCAATTTGAAAAATTGGCCAATCGAACAAGAGGATTGAGTGAAGGGTTCTTCCGTAGTTGTTATATCGATGGGTTGAAGATGGAACTCCAAGCGTAAGTCAAAATGTTGAAACCACGAACTATGATGGAAGCTATCGCTTTGGCCCGTCTCGGCCGAATCTAAACTCTCTCGCCCAAAGACGCCCATCAAAGTTTTCTCAAGATAGACCTTCATTTCCCCCGAGAGCCCAACACCCGCATGATAATAAACCCGCTGCACCCAAGCGCCTCACCACCGAAGAGATGGATGCACGTCGTGCCAAAGGATTATGCTACAATTGTGATGAAAAGTTTTTCAAGGGGCATAAGTGTGCACACAAAAAATTGTTCTTGATAGATGTTGGAGAACCTGATACCGTTGACGAGAGTGATGAGGATGAGGACCCTCCAGAAACACCTCCCCCACAAGAAGAAGGGAAACAGAACCTGAGACATCAATTACAATCCATGCCCTTGCAGGCATTACTACTCCTCAAACCATGAAGGTTACAGGATGTTTCAAGGGCCAACGTCTTTCCATCCTTTTGGATTCGGGAAGCACGCACAACTTCATTGACCCTAGAGTTGCTCAACGGGAAAATTGCTATATCCATAATTGTAATTCCTTTGAGGTCATGGTAGCCAATGGGGGAACCTTATCTTGTAAAGGAAAGTGTCACAATGTTAAAATCAAGATAGGGGATTATGAACTCAAGCAGGACATGTTTGCCCTCCATTTGGGTGGATGTGATATTGTTTTGGGATGCCAATGGTTGAGTACGTTGGGCACTATTAGTTGGAACTTTGCTAAACTTTGGATGCAGTTCTTCCATAACGGACAAACACACATCATCAAGGGCTCCCCGACAGGAACACCTCAAATTATCAGTTCAAACGGCATGGAGAAATTGCTAAAGAAATCATCACGTGGGGTCATTGCACAACTATTCTCCATCCAGCCCATCCACATCTCCAATGGGTGAAATCCCACAAGACATGCAACAGATTCTCCACAAACATGAGGCCATCTTTTCATAACCCATCACACGACCACTGCATCGCTCTCACGACCATGCCATTCCATTATTGCCGGATAGTACACCTCCCAATATCATACCACCTTATGAGCGACTCAAGCGCACCTTATTTTGGAAAGGTAGGAAACAGGACATTCGCTCTTTTGTGGCAGACTGCGACACATGTCAAAGGATGAAAAGAGAAACAGTGCACTCTTTAGGCACTCTTCCACCCTTGCCGATACCGGATCAGGTGTGGACTGACATCTCTATGGATTTCATAGAAGGGCTACCTAAATCTGGAGACAAGTCTGTTATTTTTGTGGTAGTGGACCGCCTTTCAAAGTATGCTCACTTTTGTGCCCTAGCCCATCCTTACACAGCATTCACTATTGCCCAAATTTTCCTTGACTCCATATTTAGCCTTCATGGCATGCCAACCTCCATTGTATCTGATCGTGATCCCAACCTTACTAGCAATTTTTGGCAAGAGTTGTTTAAGTTGTAGGGGACTCACTCACAATGAGTTTAGCCTACCATCCGCAAACGGATGGTCAAACAGAGGTTGTTAATAACTACTTGGAAACCTACCTTCGCTACTTGCCTCCGATCATCCTACTCATTGGGCAAAATGGCTTTCTTTGGCCGAATGGTGGTACAACACTTCCTATCATACCGCCACCAGAGGCTGAGTACGGGCACCCTCCACTCATGCCTCCCTCCTACATTTCGGGCAGCTCCAAGGTACAGGTTCCATCAACACTTCCCGAATTGGATGAAGAAGGCTCCATCTTACTTGCACCAAAGCAGTTGTTGTATCGTCGAACTCGCAACCGTACCATCACAGAGGTCCTGGTTCAAGGGCGTGGACTTCAACCCGAGGATGCTACATGGGAGTCCCTCCATCAACTCCAAGCAATAGCTTCTCATTTTTAGCTTTGAGGACAAAGCTTCTTCAAGGAGAAGGGCATGTTAGGATCTCATCCTAACCCTTAATGTAATAACTTCCTTGATGTAATAATTCCTAGTGAACGTGGGTAGTACCCATGATTAATATTTTGTAATGTTCTAAGTTTTAGCTTAGGTAGTGCCTATGACAAATGGCACCCTTTTTTATGTAACACATGGTAGATAGGTGGCATTGTGCATGTAATTCGGGTGGCATTGTGCATGTAATTCGAGTGGCATTGTGCATGTAATTCGGGTGGCATTGTGCATGTAATTCAAAGTGGCACTATGCATGTAATTCGGGTGGCATTATGCATGTAATCCAGGTGGCATTTTGCATGTAAGCCAACCTTGGAAGGAAACTCCTTAAATACCCGAAAGGGCACCAATGTAACCATCTTTTGCAAAATTAATGAAGTATTGAAGGAGGTTGCCCCCTCGAAGAGGCCTCGCGATTCAGTTCTATTGTGAGATTGTTCTTTATGCAAATTTCTGTTATATTAATGTGATGTTTATGTGAGTTATTTCCAAGCAATTGTGTGAGAGTGTGTTATTTGAGTTTATTTTATAGCAGGATCTTAACACTAGCTATGTGGCCTGCATTGTTGCACTTATAATAGGTAACAAAGTTATTTCTATTCGGCATACCTCTTCTTTGAATCCGTATGTTATGAGTAACCGTGTTCCTGTTATTAGTTTTGCTTAACATTGCCTTATGCCCGAACTGATTACAAGAGTAGCAATATCCTTGAAAGAAATTAAAACTTCTAAAATTTTTGTTTACCCTCTTCATTTGATCTATGCACTATGAAGTCGTGTGACCAAACCTGTGACATGCAAAACATCTGTCGTGAAATATTCTTCTATTTGACTTCTTGGGTCCCGAAAACTTCTTCTTCGCATTCAGAATTTTGTTCTCTGTTTTTGCGCA
Organism: Wollemia nobilis; assembly: GCA_028583015.1. NCBI lineage: Eukaryota > Viridiplantae > Streptophyta > Pinopsida > Araucariales > Araucariaceae > Wollemia > Wollemia nobilis. Next base: position 3,563,878 of record JAQPPZ010017102.1, on the reverse strand, counting down.
TTTATCACTCACGGATTCTTGATCTGAAGTACTTTCTACATCAAAACTCTCTTCCTTTTGAAATCTCTTGCTAGATTCCCCAACCTATTTCTTGTGCGGCTCAACAAAACCGAGACCTATTTTATCTGTTGGTTTTCTTTGTCCTTTGATGAGAAATTTAACCTTCTTGGAGCTATCCTAAAATCTGTAGAGCTTATCCTTGTACTCTTTATTTTCTTCTTTCAAAGAAGCCATTTTCTGCTCTAAATCATTATACTCAAGAATCTTAGACTCTAACTCATCCTTGAGTTCCTGTGTATTAGCTATAGAGAAGTCAAGACTTTCTATAAGATCGTCTCTCTCCATACAACATTCATCTAACTTAATCTTGAGTCTATCATTCTTCTTTCTTTCCTTTTTCAAAACACTAAGAGCATTATTGAGTTCACATTCAAGATCCTCTATTTGATTGCACTTTGAATTATCAATGCCTTTTTCAGATTTCTTATCACTAAAGGTGCTACCATTTTCAAAAACCATACATGCATTTTCCTTATCATTTTCTGAAGCATCCTCATACATACTAGCAACCAATTCATTATTTGTGCAATCATCCTCAAGGTGCCCAAAATTTCCACATCTAAAACATTTCATGACAATGAATTTATGTTTCGGTTCTTCCTCCTTTTTTGAAATGAACAGCATCTCATTTTCATTATCACTGGAAGAGCTTTCACTATCACTGCTAGAACACTTACTTGCTTTGTCCAGATAGAAGCTCTTCTTGTTCTTGTGTGAATACCTCTTTCCTTGATTCCTATGCTCATCTTTGATTTTTCTATAATACCTGTGCTTTTCAGAATCCTTGCTCTTAACATCTTGTATATCTTCATCACTTTCATTCTTGGAAATAGTACAGTCAGTAGCATAATGACCAAATTTTCCACAGTTGAAACATCTTATATTTTTTTTGCTTTTGTGCTTTATAGAGAACTTGCCTTTCTTGTTGTAATATGACTCTTCCTCACTAGAAGACTCATCACTCTCTTGAATCTGTTTTCCTTTTGATTTCTTGGTAGCTTTGAAAGTTGCCTCTTTCTTTACATCAACTTTCACTTGAGTTCTCAACTCAAATGTTGCAAGAATACTATGGAGCTCATCCTTTTTCAACTTATCTAAATATTTAGCTTCCTCAATAGCAAAAATCTTTTCACTAAATCTATTAGGAAGAGATCTTAAAATCTTATCACACACATCATTTTTAGCAAGTTCAAGACCTAAGTCTTTCATAGAATTAACAACTTCATCCATACGGAGCATGTAGTCACTAATATTTTCATCATCATTCATCTTGAGTTGTTCAAACATACCTTTGAAGTGTCTCAACTTGGCCTTTTGGACATTTGCATCACCTGTATGAACAACCTGTAATTGTTTCCACATTTCACTAGCTGTCTTGTAGTGAATAACTTTGGTAAGATCAGCCTTCTATAAACCCTTTAGGATTGCATTCATGGCTTTTGAGTTGCTGTGATGTAGGAGCCTATATTCTTTAGTATAAGGACCATTTGCAGGAATGGTGTACCCATCTTCAATAACTTCCCATACCTCATTACCAAGTGCCATTAGATAGACTTTCATTCTTGCACTCCATAGACCGAAATCTGATCCATCAAGAATAGGTGCTGCATTGCCACTTGAATAATCCATTGTGTTCTTTGCAAGCTTTTCCTTCAAGCTATTAAACTTTCTAAAGGTACTAGCTCTGATACCAATTGAAGAACACAAACTTATACTAAGAGGGGGGTGAATAGTATAAGACCACTTTTAATTTTTTCTTTCAAACAACTTTCAATTCAATATTAAGCAGTATAAAGATAGCAGTAATCAACAGCAGTAATCAAAACAATGTACAAAACACCATCCACAAAGTGACACAGCAATTTATGTGGTTCACCCAAGGTGGGCTACTCCACGGATAAAACTTTCCTCTAAAATTTATATCAAAGTCCTCTGGGAATCCTTCCCGATTACAATGTTTATGAGCCTCGACTCAAAGGAGATACCTTCCCCTAATTTTGCTTTGGCTAGTGATCCTCTAGAAGACCTCTACCTCCTCTACCCTTAGCAAGTGGAATTCTATCCACAGAATACACCTGTCTTCCCTGCTCTGGCTGGAGATATCTATCCTCAACTCTGTCACCGCAAAGCTGGTCCTCAAATATGTACTAAACATAGTCCTTCGGTCTAGCACAAATCTTTCCTCTTCCTCTGTTCTTTTCTATTACAGCCGCACTTGATTGAAACCAACTTTTCATAGTCTGCGCAAACACAACAGCACTCGGTCAATTTATGCTCTTTTATGAAAACACAGCAGCATAGTCTTCGCACTTCTTGCTCAAACACGATAGCATTGTCTTTGCAACCTCTACACATACACAGTAGCACAGTCATCGCACACTTCGTGCAAACATAGCAGTCACTCAGAATTCCACTTATGCACCTCTGCGATCGAACTTCTCCCCACACTCTATCTGCACAAATCGCACTTCAAACGCACACTTCAATTGATGCCCAAACTACTCAAACAGCCCTCCTATTATACTCACAATCTCAAGATTGAAATCTTGGTCTTAGTCGGTTGTTTTACCCTTCAACCACGTTGGCTACAAAACCCTGCACTACGTCGGCCCAGATTTAACTCTGTCGGCTTCACTGCCTCCCTGTAGCTTTTGGCATGAAACTTCAACATGTCACGATATCGTGACACCTTTGCCTGTCGTACACCTTCTATTGCTTGCTGTCATGAAATCACGACACTTTTTGCCTTTGTCTGCCTTGACAATGAGCTTTTTGTGATATTGTGGCACTTCTGACTTTTGCTGACGTCATCTTCACTCCTGTCACAAAATCGTGACGCTTTAGACTTCAAAGCCTTCTTCTCCGCTTTTGTCGTGAAATCGTGACACATTTGCTTCTGCTGATGTCAACTGCAACTTTGTCATGAAATCGTGACCCTTCTTTCTTCTTCAACCTTTTCATGGCTTGCACCAGCAAAAACGAAACATGTCACGAAATCGTGATGCTTTCCCTGCCTTAAGCTCTTTTCTGCCATATGCCCATGAAACTAGAACATGTCACAAAATTGCGATGCTTTTGTCTACAAAGCCTTCCTCTCTACTTCTATCATGAAATCGTGACACTTCCTGCAATCACAAGCTTTCTCTTCAACCTATCGCGAAATCGTGACACTTTCTTCATCCGTACAACTTCTTTGTAGCCTGTCGCAAAATCGCGACGCTTCTTGTTTCAGACTCTTCCCTTTGTTGTATGTCGTAAAATCGCAACAGTTCTTTCTTCAAGCTTTTCAGCATGTCACAAAATTATGACAGTCCTTCCTTTGATTTTTGTAGCTTGTCATGAAGTCACAACAGTCCTCACTTTGTCTTTTGCAGCATGTCACAAAATCACGACAGTTCCTGAATCACTTTCTCTCTCTTCAATCTTGTCGCAAAATCATGACAGTTCACACTATAGACTTTCTCTTCTACAACATGTCACGAAATCATGACACTTTTCTTTTTGGACTCTCTCTCCTGCAACATGTCATGAAATCGTGACACTTGCTCGTTCGAACAACTTTCCTGGCAATGTGTCGCGAAATCGCGACCCTTTTCTTTCTCTACCTTCCTGCGCTTTTTGAGTCATGAAAATGCGACATGTCGCGAAATCGTGACAATTTTTCCTGCTTCGTCTCTGCCTTCCAGCATGTCACGAAATCGTGACAGTTTTGCCAAAACTTTCTCTCTCCTCAAACATGTCGCAAAATCATGATAGTTTTTCCAGCCGCCTACATACTTTTTCTTGTTTTTTTCTTGATCTTTTTGCAACTGGGCTACCCTAATCTTCTTGGCAACTCACTATCCATGCTGAACCCTTCATCAAGACACATTCTTTGACATCAAACTAGATTGCTTCAAGAACTCTTTGACATCAATGACAACATCTACACTTAGAGCAAAAGCAATGTACCCAAGGTACCCAAAATTGCCAACAATAATATTAATGAATAGTATGTAGGCTTATTTCACACTATATTGACCTATCTAGGGCACTCCTAAGTAATTAACAATGACAAATATATATTTGACTAAATTGGCAGTCATCTAAAAGAGTTCAAGGAGAGGAAGTTCGATAACACCTCATATTTGGTTTGGCTAATCCTTTATCAAAAGTGTTATGAATTATCACTATATGAGGAAGAGATTTCTTTCCTTTAGAAAAATTGGTAAAGTGCAAAAATAGCTAATACTAGAAGTGAAGATAGCTATGCATGCCCATGATCTTGAAATATCTAGTGATCATGGCCCAATAATATCTAATCAAAACTCTAAAAAGGATCCAAGGTAGCTCAAGTATGAAAGAGCACTAACCAAACCATGCACTGCACAAATAAGCATACACCTAAACCTTGATTAAAGTTCAAAGAAGAATCATGTGTGAAATAGCACTAATCAGAGTTGCAACAAAGAGCAAAGAGGTAATCAAACATTAAAAAATAATAATAATAATCAAATTTTTGATAGGCTACCTTCACGACTCGAGCATGGTATTCTAAGAAGGCAATTTATGTATAAAAATAGCAGCACAAGAGCTATTATGAAGTAACCTTAAGAGTGATGATATTAATTTTGTGAGATCCTCATGTCTAATCTTTGAAGATTTCCAATAAGAGTAGTTGGCCACAAAAATATTTACATCCAAAGAGGCAATACCTTGTAGCATTAATGTCTTCAAATATAGATATCTTGATATTGCCTATGATTAATGTGATGGAACTTACATAAAAATTTAAAAGGGCATTTTGAATTTTTAGCATAATTTTGGGAGGAAAAAAAAAATCCATTTTGGTCTATAAATAATAATCTTCTCTTCATTGTAAAGGATTGAAAGTTGCTTATTTATGCCTAATATCTAGCATTGTATGTAATCATTCCTTCACTCTTTTTTTATAGTGGTTTGGACTCGATCCTTAAGTCATTTTGTCAATAATACGTTAAGCCTTTTTCTCTGGCATGATTATATTCAAGTTGTGATATATATGTGTGTGTGTGTGTGCGTGCGTGCATGCGTGTGTACGTGTGTGTGTGTGTGTGTGTGTGTGTGTGTGTGTGTGTGTGTGTGTGTGTGTGTGTGTGTGTGTGTGTGTGTGTGTGTGTGTGTGTGTGTGTGTGTGTAGAGAGAGAGAGAGAAGTTTTGGTTATTTACCTTTCTATCTTGGTTCTTATATGTATGTGTTTATGCATAAATCTTCATGTTTGATGAAATATGTTCTTTATGTGTTGTCGATAAATGATGCCATGTGTTCATATGCAAAAGAACCTTAGAATCTTGGTATCAACTCCTATAGAATAGGATTTTAGTTTCCTATTATTTACTTTTTGGTTATTTCTCTCCTCATTTTACCTTGAAATATAGTTATATTAGTCTAGCTTAAGAAGGTGAGCTTAAATATCTTATCTTAGCAAGGAGTTGACCTTGTAAAAAAACCCAAAGGTCATCTTCTAAGCTATATTCTATTGCCTTAGGACTTCTGGCATGTCTTTCCATGTGAGGAGTGATCTTTTGGTGCATACAACCATTGCAACAGGTGATCATGACATTCAAAGGTGACAACAATTCACTGCCATGTTTGATGGGACCTATCACATCAATCCATTCTACTAACTAAATATATTGGAATAATACTCTGATGAAGGTCTTAGTTTAATTGCTTATTGAAGTACCATAATATTTAACTTGGTGACTATGTTAAAAATAAAGTCTCTAGAGCTTTTGGAGTACAAGATCTATCATTTGTAGTTGAAAATATTTAGGTATTACAACCCCTAAGTCTTGTTTCAAGAATAAAAAGAGCTAAAATTTAGAATATGGCCATACAAAAAAAACAACCCCTAAGATATTTTCAGTTTAGAATGATAGAGACCCCCTAATTCCACCTATCCCCCTACTACTTGGAATCCAATATCAACCTCACCCTTAAAGTCATTTCCCTACTATATTGGGGAAGATACAACTGCACCAATGGATAACCTACAATACATGGTGAGCTTGTGCATTGTACATAGCATTGATGAACAAAATATGGTACTAAGACTATTGGCAACATATTTTAAAGGAAAATCAAGGGAATGGTATATAACTCTCATTTTATATTCAATATAAAGTTAGGATCAACTAGTGAATATATTTGGGGAGAAGTTCAATGGAGTATCTTTCTTGGAGTAGTTAATGACTATCAAAGAGGTATCCATGGAAGCAATGGATGACTTCAACACCTAGTTTTATAAAACCTGGTATAGGTTTTGGATGAAATCTAACCTCCCTTAGGTATGACATTCATATACTACTTGAAGTATTTCAATTATAACATAGCCATGATGGTTCATTCTAGAGAAGGAAATTTCTTACTAGTGGCCTATGGGATAGCCATACAAGCTAAAAATAACCTTAGTCATATAGGGAGACTATCTCCTAAGCCCCCCATGCCCTTATTATTTAGCATGCAATGCGTATATTAGCCTTTGGCTATGAAACCAACAACATTTTAGCCTACCCCAACTATAAATCTAGTCACATTTGCAACTCCTCTTCCCATGCCATCTCATTCAGCTTCAAATCCCAATCCTTCTATACAAAATGAGAAATTTACTTGGGACACTCTTGAATGAAGTATAGGCTTTAAATATGCAATAAAATATGAATATTAGAATAATTCAATACCTCCATTCTAATATAATAATGAAGGCTATAGACCTCCTAATGGGTACCAATAATCCCAATTCTAGGTCAATAAGGATGCAAGCCAAGCCTAGAGCCATTGTAGTAGAGTCCTTCTAACCCCACTTGGGAGATAGCTCCTAAGCAAAACAATTATAAGGAGGACTCCACTATGTGGTACTAACTATACCTGAATGACTACCCTCCTAATACCTATTCCAAAGGAAGCTTTTAGCATTCCATAGTAGTGTTGGATGAAGTGTTGCCTACCCAAGCATTTACCTCTCATTCATGGGCAAAAATGAAACCATAAATCCAAACCTCATATGCCTTGTATGTCCTTGATTCAAGCTTTATACCTCATGATCATATTCTAGTTATATGGAATGAGGAAGAGGTGAATGTTGTATCTAATGAAGTAGGTAGTTTAGCCCCCAGCAGGCCCTAAGTCCAATCAGACCATATGACATGGACCAAAAGGAAGAATACTAGAGAGGGATCTCTTCACCATAGTCCTAAAAAATTAGGATGTATCAAAAATTTTGAAGGCTACCTTGTATAACATACCTAATATTCTAAAACAATGCATAATCATACCTGGAATTGTAAAACTTTCTCAATCAGCTACGAAAAATCCTAAACTTCAACCACTAACCACCACAACTTAGAAGACATTATTTTGAGCCCTTTAGCATGGTTAATCACCTAAAATGGGTAATCATGGTATACTTGTATGGCACACCTTATCCATCCCTGAGTGGGAAGATCAACTCAAAAGTGTCCTCGAGGAATAGGAGCTAGAACAAGAAAAAGTATGGGCAATCCTACAAATATCCAATTCAAAAATGAGCCAAGCTAGGCCCTTGCCCTTCTACCTGACTCTATCCTAAGATGATGCATTCATACATTAATGCATTATTGACTTCGATTCAAGAACTTTAGTTATGCCTAAAATGGTAGTAGATGCATTAGTACTAGCTTGTCAATCAATCAACAAAAGGGTGGTGCAACTAAATGGGAGATCAATCTAAATCCTTGGGATAGTAAAAGGTATTTCACTTATACTATATGCCTTTCTTAGCCTTTTGGTACCACAACATGTAGTGATTATTGATCTCATAGTTTTTTTGGCATTTGTTGATCCAAGGACTTCATCATTAAACTAGGTCTTTTGCATATGGATTGGGTGCTCATGGTCCTAAGGACAAAATATGGGACCAAGGTTAAAATTCCATCTAAACCACTCCACGTACATCATGTAAAACATTTGCTTATAGTTAAACCAAACACTAACCATATTTCTAAAGCAAAGGAGTGGTTTGAGTTAGAAATACCTATGGAAAAGGTTCATCCTTGCATTTCTTATGACTTGAAATATCAATAGGTGGCCAAGATTTAAAATTTAGATCCCCATAGATTTTTTGAGACAACAAAGGTTGGTTGAACTCAAACCTTATCTATTTTTAAAAAAGGAACTCTATGTGTAGGAAAAAAGAGATGTTATGTGTCAGGTTTGGCCTGAGGTTCCCTCAATTTCATGAGCTCATATCTATTTCAAGCATAAATGAACAAGGTGTAGCAATCATGTAGGTGATAGAAGCCATAGACAAAGCTCAACCGATGAAGTCATACTTTGGTATTTTATAGGTAGTCTTCTAAACTAACAAATTCATGAATGGACTACACTATTATTAGCCTTTAGATGACCATATGTAGCTACCTCATGCAACCTTGAAGTGTTAAACCTTGAGTAGAAAGAGGCTTAGCAATGAAGCTATTTGAACCAAAACACCTCTTTTATAGAAAGGGTGTGAAATTTTCATATTTTTTAGGGAATTTCTAGAGTGGCATAACCTTGGTAAGAAAAATATGGAGGATCTCTCATGATAGCTAAATGTTACAAGGAAATTTGGTCTCCATAAGCTCATGATGAGTGTTCATTATGACAACTTTAAGACCCAAGCTTCATTGGTTAAAATCATGTGACCAATATGCCATCTAGCGCTACATGGTTATGTGACTATGGGAAGCAAATACAGGTCAAATTCAAAATAATCAAAAGGTATTTCCAAATAAAACATTATCAAAGGAAGCAATCACATGGACCACTAGTCCCTCCAACCCTCCTAACTCTACCATATCAAGTAGCAATTATTAACACATCATCACAATATAGGAGGAAGAAGCTTCAATAGTCAAAACCATGACCACTGCACCACACACTACATTTACCCCAACAATATCATCATTTGATTTCATCCCCATATTTTCCACTTTCTCCACTCCATCACTTATCACCTCCCAACCACTACCATTTGCAACTCCTGCTACATCTTAAACCTCATCTAAACCTTATTCTACCACCCTAACCTATGTATACCAACTAGTTACCTTACATTTTTTAAAATCCCTTGGTCATGACATTAGATGATCGACAATAGCCACTTGAAACTCATATTATCACATCCATAAATCAATTATTGCCTCAATTCCAACAAATCCAAGATCAAGCATGACAGTATGAGAAATAGGAATCAATTGAAAGGGCAAACCAACCTGCAACAACCTAGTTGAGGACCATCCACGATTCTTAAACTCTACTTATTGCTTGATCCAACTAATACCCACCTAATATAAGATAGAATAATAAATGTATATTCAATATTATCAAGTGGATTTTCTAGAGCTAAACCTCAAATATGCCCAATCAAGGGATAAAATTGAATTTAGAGAGCAGGATAGTAAAATTATAATTCATGAGGGTTCCAATCCCTCAAGCCCCATAGTACCAGTTGGCATGTCACGTCGGTATAGTTGGTTACATAAAATTTTTAGTCAATGCAAGTGAAGGTTATAGTGGCAACAAGGAGCGAGATTGAAACCCACGAAGAGGCATTGAAAATTATAACAAGTTACCGATTCCTCTAGTATAATAGAAAAAAAATCATAAGCCATGAATATCTAACTCATGTAAGGAAACTAGCAAGGAAGGAGAAGTAGCTATAAAATATCTTATACAACCTTAGAGCTTTTTAGGATGAGATCCAAGAAATGAAATCGTAGATGACCAATCTTATGGAATAGTTGGTGTAGACACCAAATCCTAGCCATTTATCATCCACTCATCATCATCAAATCATATCCATTCATCATTAGTTATATATATATATATATATTATATGAATAAATTTGAGCCATCCATAAAAACTCCATCTTAGCATGCCATGTGGCAATCCTTACCACTCATTAATTACAATCTGTGTCACTTATCAAGTTGCAATATCAGTCGTTCATCATGTTTTAATCTTGGTCGCTCATTATCGTCATCAAAAAGCTAACATGAATGAAGGCAATCATAAAATATTATTCACTTTTCATGAATAAAGGTAAAAAATATTTGCAAGGAGAGATCACACACACTCGTGCAAAATTTCACACAAACCCTAGTCACCACTGTATTTTTCGTTCGATCTTGTGAACCATATCTAGACTCTATCGAGTGTTCACCACAACCCATAGATGCCTCAGGGTATTTTCCAAATTTTGTAGGGCATCTATTATAGTATGTAGATGCTTCAGGGTATCCACCAGATATTGGACTGCATCTAGTGAGCCCTCAAACATTTTCGAGCGTCTACGCAACATTATTTTGAACCCTCAAAAGCATAGATCATAATTAGTTATTGACAAGGTAATTTTTTATTTTTTATTTACATTTCCTATATTTTGTTTCACATTTTGCAAGCATTTCAACTAGGGTTTGTAGTTTTATATTTCATATTGACTAGGGCCTCACACAGTGGAGGCCCTGCATGTGCTACTGATCTATTTTGTGGTTTGCTTTTGTGCAAGTACAAGTGATAATTTATTTGATAACTATTACAGTTGGAGTGGCCTCGTAAAGGATACACAAGCCCAATCAACAACTTGATTGTAGCAGAGATGATTTGAGAACACTGCATTCATTTGATCATGGGTTTCACCATTTTTTATCATTGTATCATTAAAAAAGCATACTTTGTAAAATATCTTTGTGATTCGGGGCATATTAATGGTGTAAAAGAGGAGATCAAAGGCTCCATAAGTTAATAAACATCACTCTTTTATTTGTGCATGATTGCTTATTTTGATTTGTTATCTATTTTGGTGTTAATTTTCACTTCGTACAAAATGGCAATCACGGTGGGACCCCCAAAAGGTTCTGTATTTTTATTTACCTTATTATTTCCAGATTCACTGATCTACATTTTTTATTTGTTGTAGTTTTAAAATTCATAGATTCAAACTTAGGATTTATAGATATTACAGGGTTAATTTTGTGCTTGCGTAAACACTAAACTGCATTTGGGGGTCAAATCAGACGCTTCATTGCATTTGGAAGATGGGTCACTACATCTAGGAGATGCCTTACTATGCCTGGAAGACATGACACTACGTTTGAGAATATGGGGGAAGAAAACGTAAGGATTTTGGGTAAGTTATTTTCTAAAAACCCTAGCTAATTTTTCTTTTTACTTTTTTAAAAAGAAGAGAAGAAAAGGAAATATTCATCTTTTTGTTTAAAAAAAACAATAAATTAGGCATTTGTGTAGGCATTTTTAGGTATTTTGTAGAAATAAAAAAATGCATTTTAGGGTATTAATTTATCTGATTACAAAAATTCATATAGATTGCATTTAAGGATAGATCTACATTTTCAAACACATTTTAGATTGTATAGGGTTCCAAATTTACTATATTCTACTCTCTCTTTTTTGGTACTATTAAAAGAAAAGGGTTTTAACGCTATCCCAAAACCACTACAAATAAATCCATGAGGGCAAGAGGGTTTTAACGGGATCCCACAACCACAACAAAGAAAGCCACGAGGGTAGAAAAAACTAAACCAACCTCAAAAAAAGTTTAAGGTACTATATTCTATTTTTGAACCTATGTATCAAAAATATTTTAGGGTTATTTGGAACTCATTTACTAAATTTGGCTCAAGATTTTTTGTTGTTTTAGTGTTTTATTTTTTGTTTTTGTATGCCCTTGTATGTTCTTTGCTTACATTTATAGGAAAAAAATCAGAATTGCATAGTAGTTACACTCTAGGATAGTTTTTGTTTTGCACTTTATTGTTCAAAAAAAATATATAGAACAAAACTTTAAAAAAAACATCACACATTGCACGATTCACATTAAACATCATCGAGTTGGATTTTATCACCAACCGTTGATTGAGACCAGTTATGGTGGGCTTCATCTCCATCTATTATCTCATCCCCTAGACACCATAGTAGCCCCAAGCAAGTGTATTTCTATATTTCATCACCTAAAAGTCCCCCACTTTTGGGTGTGTCCGAAGTGGGAATGATTAGTGAGCCCTTTTACCATTGAGCTTTTCAAATAATTAGTGGACACAAATATCGTCATTGTTCATGCCCTAAATGTGTGTGTTAATCAAAATCATAGGTGTGCTAGCAATAGAACATTAGATAGCACAACCCCTTTAAGGGGTTATTTATTTCCATAGGTTTACCTTGAGTCAATCATCCCCTAGGAAGCCATTTTTAGCCATTTGTGATTCATCCTTCATCAGAAGGGTGGGTTCGAATTCACCTTCTTAGTTGCATTTCATCATCCACCTTGCATAGTTTTTTTAGGCTTGGGATTTTACATCAAAACACACCAAAAAAATATCAAAATAAAAAATAATACAAATTTTTACAAAGATATAGCAAATACTTGTTTGCTTGAGTGATTTGTGTGTTGTTCATTTTTCATTTCCATTACATTTTTCATACATACCCATTTTGTTTTCCATACCAACTTACCTCTAGCTTATGGTATCGATGCATAATCAATCCAGAGCTATGAGTCAGGTACCCATCGGCCAACCACCATCATTAATGGAAAATTCCATTCCTACCCTAGCCACTTCCATGGCTAACCCAACTAGTGTATCGTAGATAATGCATTTTGACCTATCTTTTGGACCCTCACACATAGCATCCACTTAAGATATATATATGATGCAAAGCATAATCCATACCTCCATCCCTAAAACTTAGCCATCCACACCTTTCAACCATCACATCACCTATATAGACTTTGACGCTACTAGAGGCTAATTGAGACCAACTAATCAGATTCTATAATCTCTTATTATTCCACCCCAATTTGTTCCTACGTTTCGACAAGAACCCTCACAATCATACCAAGTCATCACCAAACCTCTCTTTGAGCCCACATCTACACCTCTAAATCAAATTCTTCCATCATCATTTAGCCAATGCACTTTCCTCCCATCCAGCTATATCACCATTCATTACAACCCACTCTATGAAGAACAAGCTAACATTGTTTCACAAATACCATCAACCATTCCATTCACTTCATCTAGGTTTGTTGATATAACCCAAAATAACATTCTTCATTTGGTTGTGATTCCCTTTGCAACTTACCCTCCCTAAATCCCAACCCATTTTGCTAACACTCACAACACATCAAATTATACCCCCCATACAATCATGTAACCTGCATCTGCAACTACTATACAACAAGCATGGCAGCATTTAAACCAATTGATTATTGGTAATGCCAATGCCCAACCTTTCTTGCAACAGTAGTTGCAGGTGGAAAATTTCAATCATCCACCCATTACCACCCAAAATACCTTTTTCACTTCTGATCAATCTTAGGTATCATGACCACCAACAGAACTATACCTACACTTCTATTCAACCACATCAATGTCATCACCACTACCCAAAATACTAAAATTCCTCAAACTCCACCTTTGTCTCACCATAATTTATTCCATAATCAGTTCCAATAAAACATCCAATAAAACTCCACCTTTGTCTCACCAACAATTTATGTGTAAAAAATAGCAGCATAAAAGCTATTATGAAGTAACCTTAAGAGTGATGATATTAATTTTGAGAGATCCTCATGTCTAATCTTTGAAGATTTCCAATAAGAGTAGTTGGCCACAAAAATCTTTACATCCAAAGAGGCAATACCTTGTAGCATTAATGTCTTCAAATCCATAGATCTTGATATTGCCTATGATTAATGTGATGGAACCTAGATAAAAATTTAAAAGGGCATTTTGAATTTCTAGCATAATTTTGGGAGGGAAAAAATTTTCCATTTTGATCTATAAATAGTAATCTTCTCTTCATTGTAAAGTGTTGAAAGTTGCTTGTTTATGCCTAATATCTAGCATTGTATGTAATCATTCCTTAAGTCATTTTGTCAATAATACTTTAAGCCTTTTTCTCTGGAATTATTATATTCAAGTTGTGATGTGTGTGTGTGTGTGTGTGTGTGTGTGTGTGTGTGTGTGTGTGTGTGTGTGTGTGTGTGTGTGTGTGTGTGTGTGTGTGTGTGTGTGTGTGTGTGTCTGTGTGTGTCTGTGTGTGTGTGTCTGTGTGAGTGAGAATTTTTGGTTATTTACCTTTCTATCTTGGTTCTTATATGTATGTGTTTATGCATAAATATTCATGTTTTATGAAATCATGTTCTTTATGTATTGTCAATAAATGATGCATGTGTTCATATGCAAAATAGCCTTAGGATATTGGCACATCACCTCCTATAGAATAGGATTTTATTTTCCTATTATTTACTTTTTGGTTATTTCTCTCCTCATTTTACCTTGAAATATAGTTATATTAGTCTAGCTTAAGAAGGTGAGCTTAAATATCTTATCTTAGCAAGGAGTTGACCTTGTAAAAAAACCCAAAGGTCATCTTCCAAGCTATATTCTATTGCCTTAGGACTTCTGGCATGTCTTTCCATGTGAGGAGTGATATTTTGGTGCATACAACCATTGCAACAGGTGACCATGACATTCAAAGGTGACAACAATTCACTACCATGTCCAATGTGACCTATCACATCAATCCATTCCACTAACTAAATATATTGGACTAATACTCTGATGAAGGTCTTAGTTTAATTGATTATTGAAGTACCATAATATTTAACTTGGTGACTCTTCTAAAAATAAAGGTTCTAGAGATTTTAGAGTGCAATATCTATCATTTTTAGTTGAAAATATTTAGGTATTACAACTCCTAAGCCTCGTTTCAAGAAGAAAAAGAGCTAAAATTTAGAATATGGCCATACAAAAAAACCAACCCTTAATATATTTTCAGCTTAGAATGATAGACACCCCCTAATTCCACCTATCCCCCTACTACTTGGAATCCAATATCAACCTCACCCTTAAAGTCATTTCCCTACTATATTGGGGAAGATACAACTGCACCAGTGGAGAACCTGCAATACATGGTGAGCTTGTGCATTGTATTGATGAACAAAATATGTAACTAAGACTACTGGTAGCATCTTTTAAAGGAAAATTAAGGGAATGGTATATAAATATTATTTCACATTCAATAGAAATTTAGGATCAACTTGTTGATCAACTAGTAAATAGATTTGGGAAGAAGGGCAATGGAGTATCTTTCTTGGAGTAGTTAATGACTATCAAAGGGGTATCCATGGAAGCAATGGATGACTTTGAACACCTAGTTTTATAAAACCTGGTATAGGTTTTGGATGAAATATGACCTCCCTCAGGTATGAAATTCATATACTACTTGAAGTATTTCAATTCTAACATAGCCATGATGGTTCAGTATAGAGAATAAAATTTCTTACTAGTGGCCTATGGGATAGCCATACAAGCTAAAAATAACCATATTCATATAGGGATACTATCTCCTAAGCCACCCATGCCCTTATTTTTTAGCATGCAACCCCCATATTAACCTTTTGCTATGAAACCAACAACCTTTTAGCCTACCCCAATTATGAATCTAGTCACATTTGCAACTCCTCTTCTCATGCCATCTCATTCAACTTCAAATCCCAATCCTTCTATACAAATGAGAAATTTACTTGGGACACTCTTGAATTAAGTATTGGCTTTAAAGATGTAATAAAATATCAATATTAGAATAATTCAATGACTCCATTCTAATATAATAACCAAGGCTATAGACCTCCTAATGGGTACCAATGATCACAATTCTAGGTCAATAAGGATGCAAGCCAATCCTAGAGCCATAGTCAATAGATAGTGCCTATCCCAACCCCATTGTAGTAGAGTCCTCCTAACCCCACTTGGGAGATAGCTCCTATGCAAAACAATTATACGGAGGACTCCACTATGTGGTACTAACTATACCTGAATGACTACCCTCCTAATACCTATTCCAAAGGAAGCTTTTAGTAGTCCATAGTAGTGTTGGATGAAATGTTGCCTACCCAAGCATTTACCTCTCATTCATGGGCAAAAATGAAACCATAAATCCAAACCTCATATGCCTTGTATGTCCTTGATTCAAGCTTTATACCTCATGATCATATTCTAGTTATATGGAATTAGGAAGAGGTGAGTGTTGTATCTAATGAAGTAGGTATTTTAGCTCCCAGCAAGCCCTAAGTCCAATCAGACCGTATGACATGGACCAAAAGGAAGAATACTAGAGAGGGATCTCTTCACCATAGTCCTACCAAATTAGGATGTATTAAAACTTTTGAAGGCTACCTCATAGAATATACCTAATGTTATAAAAACAATGCATAATCATACCTAGAATTGTTAAACTTTCTCAATCAGCTATGAAAAATCCTAAACTTCAACCACTAACCACCACAACTTAGAAGACATTATTTTGAGCCCTTTAGCATGGTTTATCACCTAAAAGGTTTCATGATGTTATACTTGTATGGCACACCTTATCCATCCCTGAGTGGGAATATCAACTCAAAAGTTTCGTAGAGGAATAGAAGGAGCTAGAAAAAGAAAAAGTATGGGCAATCCTACAAATATCCAATTCAAAAATTAACCAAGCTAGGCCCTCGCCCTTCTACCTGACTCTATCCTAAGATGACACATTCATACATTATTGCATTATTGCATTATTGACTTCAATTCAAGAACTTTAGTTATGCCGAAAAGGGTAGTAGATGCATTAGTACTAGCTTGTCAATCAATCAACAAAAGGGTGGTGCAAATAAATGGGAGATCAATCTAAATCCTTGGGATAGAAAAAGATCTTTCACTTAAATTGTATGCCTTTCTTAGCCTTATGGTACCACAACATGTAGTGATGATTGATCTCCTAGTTTTTTTGGCATTTTTTATCCAAGGACTTCATCATTAGACTAGGTCTTTTGCATATGGATTGGGTCCTCATGGTCCTAAGGAAAAAATATGGGACCAAGGTTAAAATTCCATCTGAACCACTCCATGTAAATCATGTAAAACATTTACTTACAGTTAAACCAAACACTAACCATATTTCTAAAGAAAAGGAGTGGTTTGAGTTAGCAATACCTATGGGAAAGGTTCATCCTTGCATTTCTCATGACTTGAAAGATCAATAGGTGGCCAAGATTTAAACTTCAGATCCCCATAGATTTTTTGATACAACAAAGGTTGGTTGAACTCTAACCTTATATATTTTTTAAAAAGGGACTCTATGTGCAGGAAAAAAGAGATGTTATGTGTTAGGTTCTACCTGAGGTTCCCTCAATTTCATGAGCTCATATATTGTTCAAGCATAAATGAACAAGGTGTAGCAATCATGTAGGTGATAGAAACCATAGACAAAGCTCAACCGATGAAGTCATACTTTGGTATTTTATAGGTATTCTTCTAAACTAATAAATTCATGAATGGACTACACTATTATTAGTCTTTAGATGACCATATGTAGCTACCTCATGCAACCTTGAAGTGTTAAACCTTGAGTAGAAAGAGGCTTAGCAATGAAGCTCTTTGAACCAAAATACCTCTTTAATAGAAAGGGTGTGAAATTTTCATATTTTTTAGGGAATTTCTAGAGTGGCATAAACTTGGTAAGAAAAATATGCAGGATATCTCATTACAGCTAAATGTTACAAGGAAATTTGGTCTTCATAAGCTCATGATGAGTGTTCATTATGCCAACTTTAAGACCCAAGCTTCATTGGTTAAAATCATGTGACAAATATGCCATCTTGCACTACACGGTTATGTGACTATGGGAAGCAAATACAGGTCAAATTCAAAAGAATCAAAAGGTCTTTCCAAATAAAACATTATCAAAGGAATCAATCACATGGACCACTAGTCCCTCCAACCCTCCTACCTCTACCATATCAAGTAGCATCTATTAACACATCATCACAATATGGGAGGAAGAAGCTTCATTAGTTGAAACCATGACCACTACACCACAAACCACATTTACCCCAACAATATCATCCTTTGATGTCATCCCCATATTTTCCACTTTCTCCACTCCATCACTTATCACCTTCCAACCACTACCATTGGCAAATCCTGCTACATCTTAAACCTCATCTAAACCTTCTTCTACCACCCTAACCTATGTTGACCAACTAGTTACCTTGCATTTTTTAAAACCCTTTGGTCATGACATTAGATGATCGAAACTAGCCAATTGAAACTCAGATTATCACATCCATAAATGAATTGTTGCCTCAATTCCAAAAAATCCAATATCAAGCATGACAGTATGAGAGATAGGAATCAATTGAAAGGGCAAAGCAACCTACAACAACCTAGTTGAGGACCATCCACGATTCTTAAACTCTACTTATTGCTTGATCCAACTAATATCCACATAATCTAAGATAGAGGAATAAATGTATATTCAATATTATCAAGTGGATTTTCTAGAGCTAAACCTCAAAGATGCCCAATCAGAGGATAAAATTGAATTTAGAGAGCAGGATAGTAAAATTATAAGCCATGAGGGTTCCAATCCCTCAAGACCTATAGTACCAGTGGGCGTGTCGCATCGGTATATCCAGTTACATAAAAGGTTTAGCCGATGCAAGTGAAGGTTATAGTGGCAACAAGGAGCGAGATTTAAACCCACGAAGAGGCATTGAAAATTATAACGATTTATCGATTCCTCTAGTATAATAGAAAAAAAATCATAATCCATGAATATCTAACTCATGTAAGGAAGCTAGCAAGGAAGGAGAAGTAGCTATAAAATATCTTATACAACCTTAGAGATTTTTAGGATGAGATCCAAGAAATGAAATCCTAGATGACCAAACTTATGGAATAGTTGGTGTAGACACAAAATCCTAGCCATTTATCATCCACTCATCATCATCAAATCATAACCATTCATCATTAGTTTTATATATATATGAATAAATTTGAGCCATCCATCAAAACTCCACCTTAGCATACCATGTGGCAATCCTTACCACTCATTAATTACAATTTGTGTCACTTATCAAGTTACAATCTCAGTCGTTCATCATGTTTTAATCTTGGTCGCTCATTGGCATCATCAAAACCCTAACATGAATGAAGGCAATCATAAAATATTATTCACTTTTCATGAATAAAGGTAAAAAATATTTTCAAGGAGAGATCACACACACTCATACAAAATTTCACACAAACCCTAGTCACCACCATATTTTTTGTTTGATCTTGTGAACCAGATCCAGACTCTATCAAGTGTTCACCATAGTCCATAGATGCCTTAGGGTGTTATCCAAATTTTGTAGGGCATCTATTACAGTTTGTAGATGCTTCAAGATATCCTCCAGATATTGGACTGCATCTAGTGAGCCCTCAAAAAATTTTGAGTGTCTACACAACATTATTTTGAACCCTCAAAAGCATAGATCATAATTAGGTATTGACAAGGTAATTTTTTATTTTTTATTTACATTTCCTATATTTTGTTTCACATTTTGCAAGCATTTCAACTAGGGTTTGTAGTTTTATTTTTCATATTGACTAGAGCCTCACACAGTGGAGGCCCTGCATGTGCTACTGATCTATTTTGTGGTTTGCTTTTGTGCAAGTACAACTGATAATTTCTTTGATAGCTATTACAGCTGGAGTGGCCTCATAAATGATACACAATCCCAATCAACAACTTGATTGTAGCAGAGAAGATTTGAGAACACCACATTCATTTGATCAAGGGTTTTACCCTTTTTATCATTGTATCATTAAAACAAGCATACTTTGTAAAACCTCTTTGTGATTCGGGGTATATTAATGGTGTAAAAGAGGAGATCAAAGGCTCCATAAGTTAATAAACATCACTATTTTTTTTGTGCATGATTGGTTATTTTTATTTGTTATCTATTTTGGTGTTAATTTCACTTCTTACAAAATGGCAATCATGGTGGGACCCCCAAAAGGTTCTGTATTTTGATTTACCTTGTTATTTTTTGATTCACTGATCTACATTTTTTATTTGTTGTAGTTTTAAAAGCCGTAGATTCAAACTTAGGATTTCTAGAGATTACAGGGTTTATTTTGTGCTTGCGTAAACACTAAACTATATTCAAGGGTCATATTAGATGCTTCACTACATTTGGAAGATGTCTCACTACATCTGGGAGATGCCTCACTACATCTGGAAGACATGACACTACATTTGAGAAGATGGGGGAAGAAAACGTAAGGCTTTCGGGTAAGTTATTTTCTAAAAACCCTAGCTAATTTTTCTTTTTACTTTTTTAAAAAGAAGAGAAGAAAAGGAAATATTCATCTTTTTCTTTAAAAAAACCAATAAATTTGTGTAGGCATTTTTAGGTATTTTTGTAGAAATAAAAAAATGCATTTTAGGGTATTAATTTATTTGATTACAAAAATTCATATAGATTGCATTTAAGGATAGATCTACATTTTCAAACACATTTTAGATTGTATAGGTTTCCAAATTTACTATATTCTATTTTTTTTTTGGTACTATTAAAAGAAGAGGGTTTTAACGGGATCCCACAACCACTACAAAGAAATCCATGAGGGCAAGAGGGTTTTAACAAGATCCCACAACCACAACAAAGAAAGCCACGAGGGCAGAAAAAACTAAACCAACCTCAAAAAAAGTCAGAGGTACTATATTCTATTTTTGAACCTATGTATCAGAAATATTTTAGGGTTATTTGGAACTCATTTACTGAATTTGGCTAAAGCTTTTTTGTTGTTTTAGTGTTTTGTTTTTTGTTTTTATGTGTCCTTGTATGTTCTTTGCTTACATTTATAGGAAAAAAATCAGAATTGCATAGTAGTTACACTCTAGGATAGTTTTTTTTTGCACTTTATTGTTCAAAAAAAAACATAGAGAACAAAACCTTAAAAAGAACATCACACACTGCACGATTCACATTAAACATCAGCGAGTTGGATTTCATCACCAACCGTTGATTGATACCAATGATGGTGGGCTTCATCTCCATCTGTTGGCTCATCCCCTAGACACCATAGTAGCCCCACGCAAGTGGATTTCTATATTTCATCACCTAAAAGTCCCCCACTTTTGGGTGTGTTTGAAGTGGGAATGATTAGTGAGCCCTTTTACAATTGAGATTTTCAAATAATTAGAGGACGCAGCTATCATTCTTGTTCATGCCCTAAAGGCATGTGTTAAGCAAAAGCATGGGTGTGCTAGCAGCAGAACATTAGATAGCACAACCCCTTTTAGGGGTTATTTATTTCCATAGGTTTACCTTGATTCAATCATCCCCTAGGAAGCCATTTTCAGCCATCTGTGATTCATCCTTCATCAGAAGGGTGGGTTCAAATTCACCTTCTTAGTTCCATTTCATCATCCACCTTGCATATTTTTTTTAGGCTTAGGATTTTACATCAAAACACACAAAAAAAATATCAAAATAAAAAATAATACAATTTTTTGCAAAGATATAGGAAATACATGTTTGGTTGAGTGATTTGTGTGTTGTTCATTTTTCATTTCCATTACATTTTTCATACATACCCCATTTTTTTTGCCATACCAAATTACCTCTAGCTTATGGTATCAATGTGTAATGAAGCTAGAGCTATGATTCAGGTACCCATCGGCTAACCACCATCATTTATGGAAAATTCCATTCCTACCCTAACCACTTCCATGGCTAACCCAACTAGTGTATCGTAGATAATGCATTTTGACCTATCTGCTGGACCCTCACACATAGCATCCACTTAATATATAGATATGATGCAAAGTGTAATCCACACCTCCATCCCTAAAACTAATCCATCCACACATTTTCAACCATCACATCACCTATATAGACTTTGACATTGCTAGAGCCTATTTGAGACCAACCAATCAGGTTCTAGAATCTCTTATTATTCCACCCCAATTTGTTCCTACATTTCAACAAGAACCCTCACACTCATACCAAGTCATCACCAAACCTCTCTTTGAGACAACATCTACACCTCTAAATCAAAATCTTCCATCATCATTTAGCCAATGCACTTTCCTCCCATCCAACTATATCACCATTCATTACAACCCACTCTATGAAGCACAAACTAACATTGTTTCACAAATACCATAAACCATTCCATTCACTTCATCTGGGTTTGTTGATACAACCCAACATAACATTTTTCATTTGGTTGTGATTCCCTTTGCAACTTACCCTCTATCAATCCCAATCCATGTTGCTAACACTCACAACACATCAACTTCTACCCCCCATACAATCATGCAACCTGCATCTGCAAATACTATACGACAAGCATGGTAGCATTTAAACCAATTGATTATTGGTAATTCCAATGCCCAACCTTTCTTGCAACAGTAGTTACAGGTGGAAAATTTCAATCATCCACCCATTACCACCCAAAATACCTTTTTCAATTTTGATTAATCTTAGGTATCACTACCAGCAATGGTCACTATACCCACACTTTTATTCAACCACATCAATGTCATCACCACTACCCAAAATACTCAAATTCCTCAAACTCCACCTTTGTCTCACCATCAATTATTTCACAATTAATTCCAACAAAACATCCAACACCAGCACATACCCACTACCATAAATTCACTAACCAACCAGAACCTAATTTTATCTCACCAATTTATCACACAATACACACCACCTACCTACACTAAAAAACACAAGCTTATACTGAGAGGGAGGGGTGAACAGTATAAGACCAACTTTTACTTTTATTTTCAAAAGATAACAACAATAATATCGATGTAGTAAAATAAACAATACACAAATAATCACACACATGAGAGACACATATTTAACGTGGTTCACCCAATGTGGGCTATGTCCATGGAGAAAATATTTCTTCTAAATTTTCTCAAAAAATCTCTTGGGAACCAAATCCCTATTACAATGTTTATGGACCTCTGTCCAAAGGAGAACTCAATCCCCTAAGCTCAAGTTCATGGATATCTATCCACATGAGAACTCTATCCCTTTTGCTCTTGTTTGTGGATATCTCTCCACAGGAGAACTCTATCCCCTCTGCTCTAGTTTTTGGATCTCTCTCCATAGGAGAACTCTATCCCCTTTGCTTTGGTTTGTGGATCTCTCTCCATAGGATAACTCTATCCCCTATGCTCTGGTTTATGGATCTCTATCCATAGGAACTCTATCCCCTCTACTCTAGTTTGTGGGTCTCTCTCCATAGGATAATTCTATCCCCTCTACTCTGGTTTGTGGATCTCTCTCCATAGGATAACTCTATCCCCTCTTCTTTGGTCTGCTCCAAAGCCTGCTCTCAACTCTATCTCAAATCTACACCAAACCTCATCACAATGCTAGCACAAATCTGTTCAAATCTGCACATATTACATGCACAAATCTGCCTCAAACCTACTCTATATCTCTACTTAAATTTACACCAAACCTCATCACAAGGCTAGCACAAATCTGCTCCAACTCTGCTCACAAATCCTATCTTAAATCTGCACCAAACTTCGTTACAAGGTTAGCACAAATCTATCTTAAACCTACTCTCTATATTTACCCAAATATGCACCAAATACTGCTTCAAGCCTTCTCACAAGACTTGCTCAAATCTGCCTTAATGTTTCTCATAAAACCTGCTCAAATATTTCCAAATCTTGCAAATAAACAATGCGTATATCTCTTTCAAAAATGCTCTCCTCAACTAGGTAATTCAAACATATTCTACATAGAATTCATTTAACCTCTGGAACATATAGAGAATGATATGTATTATCAAATACCCAATATGTTCTTCACATTCACAAATATTGCATTCATCCAATCCAATATCTACTTTTTGCAAATACCTTTCAAATCAAATCAAACTAGTGTATAACTTCGCTTCACAAAACTAGTCTCTATTTCTTGAAAATTTACTCTCAATGATCAAACACAATAATGCATAAATTTCTTCACAAAACTAATCTCAACAACTTCACAATTACTTTCAATGTCTTTCAAACCAATGTTCAAAATATTTCACAATGATGTACAAACTTGGTCTCAACCTAAGCACAAGTATTTGAGAATTTCTTTCAACAATGAAGCACATGTAGATCTCAAACCCTAATACAATTGTTTCCACTTTCTTTCAACAATGATGCACAATTTGTTTCACAAACCCTCAAAATGATTGATGAAGATGTGCCCTCAAATACCTATCTCAAAAATAATATCTTTTGCAACTTCAATTTAGATTAGCACAACACCTCTTTGTATATTGGAAAACCTTCCCATAATGTGTGCATAATTATATCACAAACATATGCTTTAGAACTCTCTTGGTTTTTCAAAATAAAGCATCAAATTATAGACCAAACCCTTCAATACTAATGTAAGTATTACAAACAATAAACGAACATCATACACATTTTATCTCCCACTTCAATATTTCAACAACACAAAATACAAATTAATTAACCACTTGTTACACCTTATTACTCCTACTTATGAATGCCACTATTAATATTCAATAGTATCAACCCAGAAATCCTAAGTAGATATCACAAGTTAATTTCACAACCATACACTTTATATCTCCAATGTATTTATTTCCACCACACACAGAATATCACAATACACACATAACACTTTGGATTTTAATTAAACATTAAAATCTCAACCTTATGTCTCCCTCAATCAATATGCACATTAACCAAAGTAAAAATCAACACTTATGCCTCCCTAAGTTAAGCGCTTTGCATACCTTACATTTATCAAAAATTTGACTTACCTTTAAGTTCTATTGCCTTGTCTTGAACATGCAACCTTTCGTTGGTCTGCATACTAGCACTAGCTAGGATACCACGTGGGATAGTTACCCACTTGGAGTAGATTGTGAACTCTTCCTTATTTGTTTAGTTGCCCCTTCTCAAAATGTGTGTGCTCTAATTTTTCTTTCCTCACAGCCTGCACAAACTATCACCAGCAATGAACTTTAATTTATGCACTCAACCTTAGCCACTTCATTCTTGAATGGTGCACATGTTTTGTCCTTTCTCTGCCTTCACACTATCTCGATCGGATCTGCACTTTGTGCTTCTCTCTTCCCTCACATGGCATGAATGTTTTGTCTTCCCTCTGCTTCCACGACGTGCTTGAAAGGATATACAAATTGCTTGGAGAAAAAACCTTAGGCCATGCAAAATTTAAACCTTCTTATATACTTTTTCTTGCCATCTTAAACTTGGACGTCGACACTTGTATTTTTCAATTTTAAATCATTTTTGGTGCCAACCTTTGAAACCTTTGATTTATAATATTTTAAATCTTGAAAAATATTTAAATATTATAAATTAACATTTTCACCTTTTGATTCTTTTCATTAAGTCTTGTCTTTTTGCAAGTGCCACTATGGAGAAATGATTAAACCTTTCTTTCTTTATTTTTTGTAAATATTATCATGGAGAACTAAAACCTTTTCTTTTTATTGCTCACACAACCATGAAGAGTGCCTTGTCTTTTTCTTTCTCACACAACCATGAAGATCATTCTCACCTATCTTTCCTTTGACATCAATGACAACACATCATGCTAAATATTGCCAACAATATCCACCTTTGTCATTGATGGCAACCCTTACACAAAATTCTTTGATTGCAACTAGATACCAAATCTATTCCCCCTGATAATTTTCTCCCACTAACTGAATGCTCTTCCCCTTACTCAAATATCTCCCCCTTTGAAATCAATGGCAAAGGGACTTCTTTGGGGATAAATATAAGACTCTTAGCTCATCCCCCTCCCCACCTCATCTCCTTGAGGTAATTAATTTTGGGGTGGGAGTAAATCTACTTCCAAAATACAATGCTCTTTTTCTTTGTCAACCTTCTTTTTCAACACCTTTGTAATCATACCATTTTGATCCTTTTGAGTGTCAATGTTCTTGCTTGACTCTAGAAGTTATAGAAAATATTTTCTATACCACTTAGCCTTATGCCCAATATTATTGCACTTGTAACACCTAATTTTGTAGTTCTTGGAAGGTGTAAATTACTTGAAGTTCCTCTTGGTGAAGCCATAATCATTTCTATCATGAACCCTGCAGTGGATCGCTTTATGACCAAAGTAATTACATGAGTAGCAATACCCTTGAAAGAAATATCCATATTTGAATGAGTTAAAGTTCCTCTTAATGAATCCATGCTCCTTCTTTACATGAACCCTGCAATGCATAGCTTTGTGACCAAAATGATTACATGAAAAAAAATGCTTTTTGAAGAGATATTCATCTTGTCTTGAAGCCTCTGATCTCTTAGTCCTTTATTTAGCTTATCTGTGATGATCCTTGTTTCTTGTTTATGCATTGTTTTTTTCTTAGTGAAGCTTCCCTTATTCAACTTATCCACATAGGTCTTAGTTTCTTCTTCAACCTCTTCCTCTGAAACTTCCTTTTATTTTGAGCTTGAGCTTGATCCTTCTTCTTGTTTCCCTTGTCCTTCTTCAAAACCAAGTCCTGTTTTGATAAATGAAGATCTTTGTGAATTGATAATTTTATCCAAAGTTTTTTAACTTTTCCTAAACCTATGCAGCTTTTCCTTAGAATATTTCACTTCCATCCTTAGAGAAACCGATTCATATTCTAGCCTTTCACACTCTAACTCTTTTGCCTCTAATTTTTTAGCCATGACTTCTTTAAATCTCCTTGCCTTAGTTTTTGAGTTTGTGAGGTCTTGTAGAAGCTTTTCTTTTATTTCCTCATATTCTTGAACTTGAGCCTTCAGTCTTGAATTCTTCTTTCTAACTCCTTTCAAATCTCTAAGAGCAACAATAATTTCTTCTTCTAGATCAACTATGCCTTCTTTTTTTGAATCTTTCTCTTCTTCTTGATATTCAAGAGCATATTCATACTCTTCTACTTTATATTTAATAGGAACATTTTATTTCTCTTCTATTGCTAAAAATAGAATCTTCTCTTCACTATCTGAGAGTCTTTCATAACTGTCACTTGAAGCAATGCTTGCCTTGTTAACATAGAAACTCTTGTGCCTTTGAAATAACTTTTTGTGCTTGCCTTGATCATACCTATTTTTATTTTCATGCCTGAATTTTCTTCCTTCCTTTTTCTTATAATATTGTTTCTCTTCACTGATACTGCTTCCAGCTTATGGATAATTAGATGCATAGTTACCAAAGTCACCACAATTAAAATATTTCACAGTCTTTATATCTCTGTGTTTTCTTGATTCCTTATTTCTTCTCACATAGTTAGCTTCTTCATTACTGCTTGACTCATCACTTGATTCTGATTTCTTATCTATTTTCTTCTTTGAAGCTTTGAATGTTGTCTCTTTCTTGAAATTGTGATCCTTTTCTATTCTCATCTCATAAGCTATGATAATTCCATGTAACTCATCCATAGTCAACTTATCAATATCCTTCATCTCTTCTATAGTTAAAACCTTTGCATCATACCTTATAGGGAGTTATCTTAATACCTTCTAAGCAACACTAGAGTTCTCAATTTTGAATCCAAGTCCATGCATGGTATTAACAACCTCATCAACATGAAGTAAGTATTTAGCAATATCTTCCTCATATTCCATATTCAACTCTTCAAATCTTCTTCTGTGAGTTTGTATTTTTGCCAACTTGACCTTGTTATCTCCTTCATATATTTGCTTTAATTTATCCCATACCTCTTTTGCTGATTTGCATTGTATAACCTTCATAATTTTTTATTCACATAATCCATTTAAGATTCCATTCATAGCCTTGGAATTATTCATATATAATTGCTTAACATCCTTATCTGTGGGAGGAGTAGTTGTAGGTGTGAACCCATCCTCAATATATTTTCATGTTTCATATCCTTGTGCTATCAAATAATTATTCATTCTCATACTCTAGAAAGCATAATTGTTCCCATCGAACAATGGAGCCTTGTTTGATGAATATCCATTCTGATATGTCATTTGTGTTCCTATAATATCTTCCTTCAAGTTGTTAGACTTTTTGAAGGAACCCGCTCTGATACCAATTGAATAACACAAGATTATACTGAGAGAGGGGGTGAACAGTATAAGATCAACTTTTACTTTTCTTTCCAAATGATAATAGCAATAATATCAATGTAGTAAAATAAATAATGCACAAATCATCACACACATGAGAGACATATATTTAATGTGGTTCACCCAATGTGGGCTACATCCACGGAGAAAATATTTCTTCTAAATTTTCTCAATAAATCTCTTGGGAACCAAATCCCTATTACAATATTTATGGACCTCTATCCAAAGGAGAACTCAATCCCCTAAGCTCAAGTTCATGGATCTCTATCGATAAGAAACATTTATCCATTTGCTTTGGTTTGTGGATCTCTCTCCATAGGATAACTCTATCCCCTCTACTTTGATTTGTGGATCTCTCTCCATAGGATAACTCTATCCCCTCTACTCTAGTTTATGGATCTCTCTCCATAGGAGAACTCTATCCCCTCTACTCTACTTTGTGAATCTCTCTCCATAGGATAACTCTATCCCCTATACTCTAGTTTGTGGATCTCTCTCCATAGGATAACTCTATCCCTTCTACTCTGGTCTATGGATCTCTCTGCACAGGATAACTCTATCCCCTCTGCTCTGGTCTGATCCAAAGCCTACTCTCAACTCTATCTACAATTTACACCAAACCTCGTCACAAGGCTAGCACAAATCTTCTCCAACTCTACTCATAAATTTATTCAAATATCCACATATTATATGTACAAATATACCTCAAATATTCTCTCTATATATACCTAAATTTACACCAAACCTCATCATAATATTAGCACAAATTTGCTCCAACTCTGCTTACAAATCCTATCTTAAATCTGCACCAAACCTCGTTACAAGGTTAGCACAAATATATCTTAAACCTACTCTCTATCTTTACCCAAATCTGCACCAAATGTTTCTTCAAGCCTTCTCACAAGACTTGCTCAAATCTGCCTTAATGCTACTCACAAAACCTACTCAAATATTTCCAAATCTTGCATACAAACAATGCTTATATCTCTTTCAGAAATGCTTTCCTCAACTAGGTAATTCAAACATATTCTACCTAGAATTCATTTAACCTCTAGAACATATAGAGAATGATATGTATTATCAAATACCCAATATGTTCTTCACATTCACAAATATTGCATTCATCCAATCCAATATCTAATTCTTGCAAATCCCTTTCAAATCAAATCAAACTAGTGTATAACTTCGCTTCACAAAACTGGTCTCTATTCCTTGAAAATTTACTCTCAATGATCAAACACAATAATGCATAAATTTCTTCACAAAACTGATCTCAACCACTTCACAATTACTTTCAATGTCTTTCAAACCAATGTTCAAAATATTTCACAATGATGTACAAACTTGGTCTCAACCCAAGCACAAGTATTTGAGAATTTCTTTCAACAATGAAGCACATGTAGATCTCAAACCCTAATACAATTGTTTCCACTTTCTTTCAACAGTGATGCACAATTTGTTTCACAAACCCTCAAAATGATTGATGAATATGTGCCCTCAAATACCTGTCTCAAATATAATATCTTTTGCAACTTCAATTTAGATTAGCACAACACCTCTTTATATATTGGAAAACCTTCTCATAATGTGTGCATAATTATATCACAAACATATGCTTTAGAACTCTCTTGGTTTCTCAAAATAAAGCATCAAATTATAGACCAAACCCTTCAATACTAATGTAAGTATTACAAACAATAAAAGAACATCATACACCTTTTATCTCCCACTTCAATATTTCAACAACACAAAATACAAATTAATTAACCACTTATTACTCCTACTTATGAATGCCACTATTAATATTCAATAGTATCAACCCAGAAATCCTAAGTAGATATCACAAGTTAATTTCACAACCATACACTTTATATCTCCAATGTATTTATTTCCACCACACACAGAATATCTCAATACGCACATAACACTTTGGATTTTATTTAAACATTCAAATTTCAACCTTATGTCTCCCTCAATCAATATGCACATTAACCAAAGTAAAAATCAACACTTATGCTTCCCTAAGTTAAGCGCTTTACATACCTTACATTTATCAAAATTTTGACTTACCTTTAAGTTCTACTACCTTGTCTTGAACATGCAACCTTTTGTTGGTCTACATACTAGCACTAGCTAGGATACCACGTGGGATAGCTACCCACTTGGAATAGATTGTGCAATCTTCCTTCTTTGTTTAGCTGCCCCTTCTCAAAATGTGTGTGCTCTAATTTTTCTTTCCTCATAGCCTGCACAAACTATCACCAGCAATGAACTTTAATTTATGCACTCAACCTTAGCCACTTCATTCTTGAATGGTGCACATGTTTTGTCCTTTCTCTGCCTTCACACTATGCTCGATCGAATCTACACTTTGTGCTTCTCTCTTCCCTCACATGGCATGAATGTTTTGTCTTCCCTCTGCTTCCACGACGTGCTTGAAAGGATATACAAATTACTTGGAGAAAAAACCTTAGGCCATGCAAAATTTAAACCTTCTTATATACTTTTTCTTGCCATCTTAAACTTGGACGTCGACACTTGTATTTTTCAAATTTAAATCCTTTTTGGCGCCAACCTTTGAAACCTTTGATTTATAATATTTTAAATCTTGAAAAATATTTAAATATTATAAATTAACCTTTTCACATTTTGAGCCTTTTCATTAAGTCTTGTATTTTTGCAAGTACCACCATGGAGAAATGATTAAACCTTTCTTTCTTTCTTTTTTGTAAATATTATCATGGAGAACTAAAACCTTTTCTTTTTATTGCTCACACAACCATGAAGAGTGGCTTATCTTTTTCTTTCTCACATAACCATGAAGATCATTCTCACCTATCTTTCCTTTGACATCAATGACAACACATCATGCTAAATATTGCCAACAATCTCCCCCTTTGTCATTGATGGTAACCCTTACACAAAATTCTTGTAACTGGATACCAAATCTGTTCCCCCTGATAATTTTCTCCCACTAACTGAATGCTCTTCCCCTTACTCAAATCTCTCCCCCTTTGAAATCAATGGCAAAGGGACTCCTTTGGGGATAAATATAAGACTCTTAGCTCATCCCCCTCCCCACCTCCTCTCCTTGAGGTGATTAATTTTGGGGTGGGATTAAATCTACTTCCAAAATACAATGCTCTTTTTCTTTGTCAACCTTCTTTTTCAACACCTTTGTAATCATACCCTTTTGATCCTTTTGAGTGTCAATGTTCTTGCTTGACTCTAGAAGTTATAGAAAATATTTTCTATACCACTTAGCCTTATGCCCAATATTATTGCACTTGTAACACCTAATGTTGTAGTTCTTGGAAGGTGTAAATGACTTGAAGTTCCTCTTGGTGAAGCCATAATCATTTCTATCATGAACCCTGTAGTGGATCGCTTTATGACAAAAGTAATTACATGAGTAGCAATACCCTTGAAATAAATATCCATCTTTGAATGAGTTAAAGTCCCTCTTAGTGAATCCATGCTCCTTCTTTCCATGAACCCTGCAATGCATAGCTTTGTGACCAAAATTATTACATGAAAAAAAGCTTTTTGAATAGATATTCATCTTGTCTTGAAGCCTCTGATCTCTTAGTCATTTATTTAGCTTCTCTGTGATGATCCTTGTTTCTTGTTTATGCATTGTTTTTTTCTTAGTGAAGCCTCCCTTATTCAACTTATCCACATAGGTCTTAGTTTCTTCTTCAACCTCTTCCTCTAAAACTTCCTTTCATTTTGAGCTTGAGCTTGATCCTTCTTCTTGTTTCCCTTGTCCCTCTTCAAAACCAAAACCTGTTTTGATAAATGAAGATCTTTGTGAATTGATAATTTTATCCAAAGTTTTTTAACTTTTCATAAACCTGTGCAACTTGTCCTTAGAATCTTTCACTTCCATCCTTAGAGAAACCACTTCATATTCTAGCCTTTCACATTCTAACTCTTTTGCCTCTAATTTTTCAACCATGACTTCTTTAAATCTCCTTGCCTTAGTTTTTGAGTTTGTGAGGTCTTGTAGAAGCTTTTCTTTTATTTCCTCATATTCTTGAACTTGAGCCTTCAGTCTTGAATTCTTCTTTTTAACTCCTTTCAAATCTCTAAGAGCAACAATAAGTTCTTCTTCTAGATCAACTATGCCTTATTTTTTTGAATCTTTCTCTTCTTCTTGATCTTCAAGAGCATATTCATACTCTTCTACTTTATCTTTAATAGGAGCATTTTATTTCTCTTCTATTGCTAAAAATAGAATCTTCTCTTCACTATCTAAGAGTCTTTCATCACTGTCACTTGAAGCAATGCTTGCCTTGTTAACATAGAAACTCTTCTTGTGCCTTTGAAAGAACTTTTTGTGCTTGCCTTGATCATACCTATTTTTATTTTCATGCCTGAATTTTCTTCTTTCCTTTTTCTTATAATATTGTTTCTCTTCACTGATACTGCTTCCGACTTATGGATAATTAGATGCATAGTTACCAAAGTCACCACAATTAAAATATTTCACAGTCTTTATATCTTTGTGTTTTCTTGATTCCTTATTTCTTCTCACATAGCTTCTTCATTACTGCTTGACTCATCACTTGATTCTGATTTCTTATCTATTGTCTTCTTTGAAGCTTTGAATGTTGTATCTTTCTTGAAATTGTGATCCTTTTCTATTCTCATCTCATAAGCTATGATAATTCCATGTAAATCATCCATAGTCAACTTGTCAATATCCTTCATATCTTCTATAGATAAAACCTTTGCATCATACCTTATAGGGAGTAATCTTAATACCTTCTAAGAAACACTGGAGTCCTCAATTTTGAATCCAAGTCCATGCATAGTATTAACAACCTCATCAACATGAAGTAAGTATTTAGCAATATCTTCCTCATATTCCATATTCAACTCTTCAAATCTTCTTCTGTGAGTTTGTATTTTTGCCAACTTGACCTTGTTATCTCCTTCATATGTTTGCTTTAATTTATCCCATACCTCTTTTGTTGATTTGCATTGTATAACCTTCACAAATTTTGATTCACATAATCCATTTAAGATTCCATTCATAGCCTTGTAATTATTCATATATAATTGCTTAACATCCTTATCTGTGGGAGGAGTAGTTGTAGGTGTTAACCCATCCTCAATATATTTCCATGTTTCATATCCTTGTGCTATCAAATAATTATTCATTCTCATACTCTAGAAAGCATAATTTTTCCCATCGAACAATGGAGCCTTGTTTGATGAAGATCCATTCTGATATGTCATTTGTGTTCCTATAATATCTTCCTTCAAGTTGTTAGACTTTTTGAAGGAACCCGCTCTGATACCAATTGAATAACACAAGCTTATACTGAGAGATGGGGTGAACAGTATAAGATCAACTTTTACTTTTCTTTCCAAAAGATAATAGCAATAATATCAATGTAGTAAAATAAACAATGCACAAATCATCACACACATGAGAGACATATATTTAATGTGGTTCACCCAATGTGGGCTACATCCATGGAGAAAATATTTCTTCTAAATTTTCTCAATAAATCTCTTGGGAACCAAATCCCTATTACATTGTTTATGGACCTCTGTCCAAAGGAGAACTCAATCACCTAAGCTCAAGTTCATGGATCTCTATCGATAAGAGAACTTTATCCCCTTTGCTCTGGTTTGTGGATCTCTATCCATAGGATAACTCTATCCCCTCTACTCTGATTTGTGGATCTCTCTTCATAGGATAACTCTATCCTCTCTACTATAGTTTATGGATCTCTCTCCATAGGAGAACTCTATCCCCTCTACTCTACTTTTTGGATCTCTCTCCATAGGATAACTCTATCCCATCTACTCTAGTTTGTGGATCTCTCTCCACAGGATAACTCTATCCCCTCTACTCTGGTCTATGGATCTCTCTGCACAGGATAACTCTATCCCCTCTGCTTTGGTCTTATCCAAAGCCTACTCTCAACTCTATCTAAAATTTACACCAAACCTCGTCACAAGGCTAGCACAAATCTTCTCCAACTCTACTCATAAATTTATTCAAATATCCACATATTATATGTACAAATATACCTCAAATATTATCTCTGTATCTACCTAAATTTACACCAAACCTCATCATAAGATTAGCACAAATTTCCTCCAACTCTGCTTACAAATCCTATCTTAAATCTGCACCAAACCTCATTACAATGTTAGCACAAATATATCTTAAACCTACTCTCTATATTTACCCAAATCTACACCAAATGCTGCTTCAAGCCTTCTCACAATACTTGCTCAAATCTGCCTTAATGTTGCTCACAAAACCTGCTCAAATATTTCCAAATATTGCAAACAAACAATGCATATATCTCTTTCAGAAATGCTTTCCTCAACTAGATAATTCAAACATATTCTACCTAGAATTCATTTAACCTCTGGAACATATAGAGAATGATATGTATTATCAAATACCCAATATGTTCTTCACATTCACAAATATTGCATTCATCCAATCCAATATCTACTTTTTGCAAATCCCTTTCAAATCAAATCAAACATAATATTTCTTGAATATTTACTCTCAATGATCAAACACAATAATGCATAAATTTCTTCACAAAACTGATCTCAACCACTTCACAATTACTTTCAATGTCTTTCAAACCAATGCTCAAAATATTTCACAATGATGTACAAACTTGGTCTCAACCCTAGCACAAGTATTTCAGATTTCTTTCAACAATGAAGCACATGTAGATCTCAAACCCTAATACAATTTTTTCCACTTTCTTTTTACAATGATGCACAATTTTTTTCACAAACCCTCAAAATGCTTGATGAAGATGTGCCCTAAAATACTTGTCTCAAAAATAATATCTTTTGCAACTTCAAGTTAGATTAGCACAACACCTCTTTATATATTGGAAAACCTTCTCATAATGTGTGCACAATTATGTCACAAACATATGCTTTATAAATATCTTGGTTTCTAAAAATAAAGCATCAAATTATAGACCAAACCCTTCAATACTAATGTAAGTATTACAAACAATAAACGAACATCATACACCTTTTATCTCCCACTTCAATAATTGAACAACATAAAATAAAAATTAATTAACCACTTATTACACCTTATTACTCCTACTTATGAATGCAACTATTAATATTCAATAGTATCAACCCAAAAATCCTAAGTGGATATCACAAATTAATTTCACAACCATACACTTTATATCTCCAATGTATTTATTTCCACCACACACAGAATATCACAATGCGCACAAAACACTTTGGATTTTAATTAAACATTTGAATCTCAACCTTATGTCTCCCTCAATAAATATGCACATTAACCAAAGCAAAAATCAACACTTATACCTCCCTAAGTTAAGTGCTTTGCATACCTTAAGTTTATCAAAAAATTTACTTACCTTTAAGTGTTGTTTCCTTGTCTTGAACCTACAACCTTTGGTTGGTCTGCATCCTAGCGCTAGCTAGGATACCACATGGGTTGGATGCCTACTTGGAATGGATTGTGCACTCTTCATTATTTGTTTAGCTGCCCCTTCTCATAATGTGTGTGCTCTAATTTTTCTTTCCTCACAGCCTGCACAAACTATCACCAGCAACAAACTTTAATTTATGCATTCAACCTTAGCCATTTCTTTCTTGAATGGTGCACATGTTTTATCCTTTCTCTGCCTCCACACTATGCTCGATCGAATCTACACTTCATGCTTCTCTCTTCCCTTGGATAGCATGAACATTTTGTCTTCCTTCTGCTTCCATTACGTGCTTGAAAGGATATATGAATTGCTTGCTAAAAAAACCTTAGGCCATGCAAAAATTAAACCTTCTTATATACTTTTTCTTGCCATCTTAAACTTAGACATCGGCACTTATTTTTTTCAAATTTAAATCTTTTTTGGCACCAACCTTTGAAACCTTTGAATTATAATATTTTAAATCTTGAAACATATTTAAATATTATAAATTAACCTTTTCATATTTTGAGCCTTTTCATTAAGTCTTGTCTTTTTTCACGTACCACCATGGAGAAATGATTATATCTTTCTTTCTTTATTTTTGCAAATATTATCATGGAGAAATAAAATCTTATTTTTATTGCTCACACAACCATGAAGAGTGCCTTGTCTTTCTCTTGCTCACACAACCATGAATATCATTCTCACCTATCTTTATTTTGACATCAATGACAACACATCATGCTCAATATTTCCAACATACACTCATCATGCAAACCAAGGCTTCCAAACACAAGTGGAAGATCCTAAAATTCAATATTTGTAAAAATAGATTGATAGCTTGATGATGCACACACCTGGTATGATGTACCAGAAACCCACCTTGAGATAGTTGGTCAATCACCCAATTCATCCTTCGGTACCATCGCCACCATACCCTACTGATTTTACACTACCAAATTTTGATAAATTTAAAGGGGTTGAGGACCCTAGAGAGCATATAAGTGCATTTATCCATGCATGTTTCAGGATTCAAGAGAATGATGCCTTAATGCTCTGAATATTTCCTCAGACATTTGGGGGGATGCCTTAGAATGGTACAATCATTTGCCACACCATAGCATATATACATTCGAACAACTGGTAGACCAATTCTTAGAAAGGTTCTCCCTAAATGTTAGAAAGAAAACCACATTAACCGACTTGTATAATCTACGATAATTTGAAGAAGATTCAGTTTATGACTTTGGAAACCATTGGAGGGTGGTAATTACCAAATTGCCATTCGTCCTCCCCATGGAAGAATTAACATGGATGTTCACAAGGAGTTGTTTAAAACCTATCTCCTTGTTATTACAATTACAACAATATAAAACATTCGATGAAGCTCTCACCCAAGCCCGAGTCATTGAGGAAATCAAGATTCAAGAGGGTGAGATCAAACCTAAGAAAAAAGAATGGTAAAACAAGGGCCAAAATAAAGGAAACTATAATGGCCAAACAAAATCTGGGCAAGTTAAC
The DNA here is from genome assembly GCA_028583015.1 of Wollemia nobilis. Taxonomy (NCBI): domain Eukaryota; kingdom Viridiplantae; phylum Streptophyta; class Pinopsida; order Araucariales; family Araucariaceae; genus Wollemia; species Wollemia nobilis. The sequence goes on along the minus strand of JAQPPZ010017102.1, from coordinate 3,526,869 downwards.
CAGGTGGTCTTGAGTCAACCAATGCAAACTCAACAATCTCAAGTCCATCTTCAACAATCATCTTCACAATAGCCACAACAAATGACATATCAAGCGGTTCCACCCCCACAACAATTTCAAAATCTAGTGCCAACTATAGACAATAATCAATGTCGATAGTCCATTTAACAAACTCATAATTACACACCATTACCCAAATCATATACCTCCATCTTTCGAAGGTTGTATGATACACACGCAATTACCTTGCTAGAAGTTAGACCAGAAGATCCAACTAAACATGGTAAGGGCTATAAGGAGCATTTGTTTTATCCCTTTCATCGATAGAAGGGCCATGACATTAACAATTGCTTTACATTTAAGGATATTATGCAAGACCTGGTAGACCTAGGGGCCATTAATATGGATAACCCCTTGGCACAACAAAACCAAAATCTTGGTATTTACCAGACACCACTTCCTCATCATGAGGAGACACAATAGGCAATGGGGGATCAACTACCATAACTCCCCCTAACCAAGTTAACCATGTACAACAATACCAAGGTTTTGTGGGTGCTATTCATGTAGTAACCTGAGGTCAAAAAAGCATGAATCATCCACAACTATCCCAAGCAATGCAATCTCCTATAGCACCACCAACAAGTGTGTATCCACAACCAAATCCCATTAATCCACCTCAACCCATTCATCTTCCAAGTCATCCACCTCAACCCATTCATCTTCCAAGTCATCCACCAAGACCAATCATTACCTTAAGCAGTCAATTGACAAATAGTCTAAAAATAGCTTCAACCAAATTATCAATTTATGAGCTTATACAACAATCTCCTCCACATCGTGAGGCATTGATGGAGATCTTGAAATCCATTGAACTCCAAACTCAAGACTCTAATGCCTTCAACAATTTTATGGGGAGTATCCGAACATGCATGGAGCCTTCGATCGTATTCTATGACTTTGAAATCAAATCAATATCATCAGAATCATTGGATCCTCCATTGCATATCATGGCTTAGGTTGATCAGAAGCCTTTTAAATGAGTACTAATTGACATTAGCTCATCAATCAACATCATCACCACTTCAACACTCCATCATCTCAATCTTCCATCTTCCCACATCACCAAATCCACCTTCACATTACAGGCATTTAATGATGCTTTATGCTCTATAGTTGGCACTATTGTTTTACCCATACAAGTGGGGGTCAAGACATTACATACCATGTTTCATATCCTAGAGGGGGCCATGGCCTATAATGTACTCCTTGGGTACCCCTGGATCAGGGAGATGAAATGTGTTCCCTCAACATTACATCAATGTTTGAAATATGTACATGAGGGACAAATACATTGTATACCTATAGATATTGAACCATTCAAATATTGCAACTTCATTTCCAACCCCTATGAGCCTTCACTTCCATCAACCACACCCATAACCACCACACAACACAATAGTTCATCCAAAGCACCTATTCTAGAAGAACTCCCTATCATCGATCCACATCAAGCCTCCACTTCAACATCTCATCACACTATACCTTCATCACAACCAACACCATGTACATGTGGTCAGATCCAATCATCACCTCCAACATCCACAAAAGAGGGAATTCCACATCATCCAAATCACTCACTCATCCATCATCATCCACACAATCAATTTCACAAGCACCTATCATCATCTCATCCAAGCTTGAATCCCTAGTCATTCATCAAATTCCTCAGCCAAACCCCTCTCCACCTCAACCAGCCAATGTCTCACAAGTCGATCTGATAGATCATGAGATGCCATCCCAACATACACCTTTTCCCTCATTTGAGCCATAGGTCACCCTTGAGCCCCACACTTCCATATCCAATCCATCCACATCATCGCCCACACAAGTTGCAGTTCACCTCACTAGTCCTAGCATTGGTGAGTATGTGGTTCAAGATGTTGCAATCACACCACTCAATATTGAAACTGTTAGGGATTATGGTCACCCATGTGACCCACCTCTATCTATAGGAGTGGTTTACAATATGGGTTCATTACCAAATAGAATCAATTTTGTATATGGGGGGTTGATTCATCGTTCGATCCACTTCCCCCTAGATGAACCTAGGCAACCATTCTGTGCCAATATTGAGCACATGTCCAACCTTGATTTCCCATCATGATATTTTTATCGGGTTAATTGGTAAGGATATGGGCTAGGATGACATGAATAGGGCATGCATGATATCGTTGAACCTCAGTATCGAGAAATGCATGACCATTCTGGCCTGGGATATAGTCCACAACCTTCCACTTCCTCTTTCGAATGAGCCTTTCAATGACTCACTCTAGATCTTGAAGGGGATAGTGAAGAAGAGGAAAATAATGATAACAATGATTTTAAGGATGAATTGTATGAGGAATACGATATCATATCGATAGCTTCAGATGAATCCAAAGAAGAATCAATCCCAGTCACTCCATTCACTGAATATGATGAGTACTATCTCAGAATGTTCCCCATCCATCAACCCATATTTTGTTTGCTCCTCCCAAGGGAGTGAGCTGAGCCAACTGGTGAGCCACCACCACCACCTTTTCCACCTCAAAAAATATGATGTAAAATATGTACAAAAAAAATAAAAAAATAAAAATCATTAGCATAACATTGCATTTTTGCATTTGCATATCCTGGTCATTTGCATTTATATGTGTTGCTTGCTACTATCCAGGTTCTCAAGGTTCATTCATCAACTCCAAGGGGTAAGAAAAACCACCCTTCACATCGCAACCACCATTCTCCCACCAAGTCAACATGAATATTATTGACTTATTCACACCACTCCACAATCCATACAATTTGGCAAAACCAATTCCTATTGACATAAGCCTCATCGATATGGAATGGATTTCATCACCCCCATCCTTTTTTGAATTCATCCTTTCAGAGGAATTGTTAAGAGCTTCTACCACTTACATTCCTCCATAACCTTTGCCTTCACCTTCACCCTTGACTTCTTCTATTTTCTAGGAAAAAATGGAAGAGACTATGCTAGAAGAGTTTGACAATATCACTGATGACATTCATCTGATTCCAATGCCCCATCAACTCGAAGAAGGTTCACACATGGCCATTGAAGAAACTATAGATGTGAACCTAAGCATAGATCCGGACAATCCACAAATTGTGAAACTTGGAAAAATTTTATCCATTGATGAACAAGAGCAACTTATAGATCTCCTCATGAGAAAGAAGGGTATATTTGCATGGTCTTATAAAGATATGCCTGGCCTTGACCCTAACTTGGTCATTCACAATCTCACCTTGCATCCTGATGCTAAGTCGATCAAACAAAAACTAAGAAAGTTACATCCTACCATTGCCCTCATGGTCAAAGAAGAACTTCAAAAGTTGTTAGACATGGGTTTCATTCAACCCATTGACTACCCTAAGTGGCTTTCAAATATGGTACCCATTCACAAGTCTAACAGGGTGATTCACATTTGCACTAACTTTTGAGATCTTAACAAAGCATGTCCTAAGGATGACTTTCCTCTACCAAACATCGATACTCTTGTAGACACTTGCATTGGCCATGAAATGCTATCTTTAATGGATGGTTTTTTAGGATATAACCAGATTTAAATTAATCCTGATGACCAACACAAAACAACATTCACAACACCTTGGGGGACTTTTTGTTACAAGGTAATGCCATTTGGCCTTAAAAATATGGGTGCTACCTATCAACGTGCCATGACATACATCTTCCATGATTACATGCATAAGATCATTGAAGACTATGTGGATGATCTATTGGCCAAATCTAAAACACGTCAAGAGCACATCGATGTCTTGGAAAAAGTTTTTGATCGACTTCTCGAGCATAATGTAAGGTTGAATCCCAAGAAATGTGTCTTTGGTGTCACCTCAGGAAAACTCCTAGGGTTCATTGTGTCCAAGCATGGCATTGAAGTGGATCCAAACAAGGTCAAGGCCATTATGGAAATGCCTCCCCCAACAAACTTGAAAGAGTTGCATAGCTTACAAGGAAAGATCCAATCAATCCATCACTTCATTGCGCAACTCTCAGATAAATGCAGGCCATTTAATCACCTGCTACAAAAGGGGGTGACATTTTCATGGATAAAAGAATGTCAAAAAGATTTTGATGACATCAAATAGTACTTGGCTTCTCCACCAGTCTTAACTCCACCTCATTCGAGGGTCCCCTTTCACCTTTATGTTTTAGCAATAGATTTTGCATTAGGGACAATGCTTGCACAGAAGAATGAAAACAACTGAGAGCAAGCAGTCTATTACATTAGTCGAACATTAGTAAGCTATGAAACCAGATACGCTTATGTGGAAAAATTATGCCTAGTGGTGGTTTTTTCCACTAAGAAACTCAGATATTACATGCTAAGTCACACCACATATGTCATAGCTCAAGAAAACCCTCTATGTTATATGATGACTCACACATACAACAATACCCATACCACAAAATGGATAATGCTTCTAATAAAATTTGACCTTGAATTCATCAACCAAAAATCCATTAAAGGTCAGGTAATAGTCGATCAACTTGTGAAAGCTCCACTTCCTAATGATCAACCTTTGGTTATTGAGCTTCCAGATGATTCGGTATTTAACATCACTGAATAGGAGGAAGATGTCATCCCTAAAGAGGATGTGGATATCACCCTATTCTTTGATGGTTCCAAGTGTGAGAAAGGACAAGGTGCAAGAATCATGTTTCATACACCACAAGGGATACCTATCCCCTTATCATTCAAACTTGATTTCCCATGCACAAACAATAATATAGAATATGAAGCCCTAATATTAGGACTTCAAGCAGCTATAGCTATGGGTATAAAGTGTATAAGAATATTTGGTGATTCCCAACTTGTCATTCATCAAGTAAATGGATCGTACCAATGCAAAGAACTAGTCTTAAAACTTTACCATGAAGTAGCAATGAAATTGCTCATAAAATTTGATTGGTATGAGATTGATAGCTTACCTCATTCGACTAATAGATTTGTAGATGTGATGGCCTCTCTAGGATCATTGATTCCAAAGAACTTCGTAGGAGAGGTTCAATCATTAATCATCACAACAATCTCTAAATCTACAATTTCACGAGTTGAATCTAAAGATGAGAAGGATGTTTGCTTTATTCATGCAGAACCATATGAGCCTTGGCTTAATCAAGTAAAATACTTTCTCAAGTTTGGAATACTCCCATCAGATCTATCATGAACTACCAAATAAACTTTCAAATAAAAGGTAGCTCATTTCACTCTCTTGGGGGACGTGTTGTATAGATATGGTTATGATGGAGTCCTCCTTCATTGTCTCGAGCCTATAGAGGCACAATGAGCCATATCCGAAGCTCATGATGGTACTTGTGGTGGTCACTTTAGTGGAATGGCCATCACAAAGTGTATCTTATGCATGGGTTACTATTGGCCCACCATGGAATATGACTATTGCAATTATGTCAAGAAGTATCAAAAATATCAATAACATGCTAATTTAACTCATGTGCCATCACAAGAATTACAACCCATTCAAAGTATTTGGCCCTTTTCACAATGGGGTTTTGACTTGATTGGTAAAATCTCACCTCCTTCCTTGGGATAACACACATTTATCATCACTACCATTGAGTACTTCATGAAGTGGGTCAAAGCAATTCCTCTAACCAACATGATAGGACCTCGAATTATGGAGTTTATACTCCAACATATCATCTATCACTTTGGTATTCCCTCAAAAATAATCTCTGATAATGGCAAGTCTTTCAAAAACAAGGATGTTCGAGCACTTTGCAAAAAATATAATATTCAACATAGTTTCTCGACTCCTTACTACCCATAGACAAATGGACAAGTTGAGGCAACCAATAAGACATTGATCACTATTCTAAAGAAATTAGTCAAATAAAATCATCGAGATTGGCATACTCAAATTCCCTTGGCATTATGGGCTTATCGAATGAGCATTTGCACACCTACCAGGGCAACACCATTCTCATTGGTCTATGGTGTCGAAGCAATCATACCTCTTGAGCTTGAGATCCCCTCACTATGCATTTCATTACAGGAATTCATAGATGATGATACCGCTAGACAAGCACATCTTGACCAACTCACACTCCTCGATGAAAGGTGAATCAATACCTTGGAGCACTTACGAGTATATCAGGACCATCTAAAGCGTGCTTACAATGCCAAAGTTCATCTACATGAATTCCAAGTAGGAGATCTCATCCTTAAAGAAAATCAGCAAAACACCAATGCATTATCACATCTTCATGATAAATTCATGGCTAATTGGTTAGGTCCATACATTGTCAAACAAAAATTGGGTCAAGGAACATATAGGCTTGCTAGTCTAGAGGGAATAGAAGAGCCCGAGCCATTGAACATTATCCACTTGAGAGCGTTCTATGCTTAATGTGACTTATATATACATATATACATGGCTAAAAAAAAAAAAAGCACTATTCATACATACTTCATTCCATACATCCATTTTGCATAATCACATTCATGTCATTTCAGTACATTTCATCCACCATACTAGTGGTCATTTGCTTAGTTTGGATAATTGTTAATCCAATAAGTCTTGTCGCCTTAATCAGGGGCACCTTCGATTTAACATCCATCCCATTTCACCATTTCATAAGTCATGTCACAATTTGCAATAAAATCTCATCACCCCTAGGTGTTTTCGGTCACTCAACCACTCCTAGTGTTTCAAGCAACCTCCATTGCATGTCAAGTTTTCTCTAGGACCAAAGCACATTTTCACTAAGAAAATCTTGAGTTCTAGGAGTTGACTCTAACATTCTTGAACCAAACACATATAACACTTATTAATAACATCTTGTGTTAGAGAGGGATGACACCATGATTGGGTTGAACCTTGAAGCGAAAATTTCTTCTTGCTTGTCCCATTATGCACATAGTCCAAAAATAGTGGTTTTCACCACTTACAACACTTCAAAATAAAAGAGTGAGTAGTAAGGATAGGGTAAAATTCTCATCACACCTTGGTTGAGAATCTGATTCCCCAAAGCTTTAACTCTTTTACACACCATAAAATAGGTCCCCAAGTAGTAAGGATAGGATTACACTTCCATCTAGATGGTTATGTAGTCTGATTCCCCAAAGCTTAAAGATCATATCATTGGACTATGGAGCTAATCTCCACCAGGGCTATAGATGCTTGACTAGTAGTGGAGTACGCTCATGCATGGTGACACATCTCTCTTGAAGAGACCTCTGACCACACATAAGGACAAGCTAGCTTCTTGGTCTTCTCTATGATGGGTTTCATTTCACCTTACTCAAGATGGGTAAATGAATTCACTTGCACACACATTGGTTCTTGATTGGTTTGAGTCATTACCATGCTCATGATTGGTAAATGAACATTCACTACACACACATTTTGGTCTCTAAGAAATTTGATAGAGCTTAAAAACATGAGTTTGTTCAAAATCACTAGGATGTTTGAGTCTCCATAAAACAATTCTAGATCCATTATCCACAAGCCAAAATAACATTCATACCATAATCACATCACTACATGAGTCTTCCACTTCATATCCCACCATTAGATGTTGGTGTCCTTGATTAAGTAATGAAGATGGTCAAGCAAAATCTAAACTACTACAAATGATCATTAGAGCATCAGTTCACTTACATTGTTATCATAAAGCATACACATCATCATCATAATGCATCCATAAAATCATATACACATGCATTCACACATACATTCACAATAAAAGAACACAAAAATCATACACAAAATAAAATCCATGTATATATATGTATAAATATTGCATGTACAAAGTATGCTTAAAGGTTGTATACAATAGAGCACTGAGGCTCATATACAAAAATACATCAAGAGGCACTAGCTAGTGCCCCAAGGTAGACCCCTATGATCTTGAGGGATCAAGAACCCAAGGAGCCCTAGAGTGAGAACCACTATGCCTAGAGTCACTATGCCTAACAGATCTAGATATAGATGAGGAAGGTCACACTAGTAATCCAATGCCATGTTGCACAAGGCAATCCTCGAGCTCCTAAATGTAGCTATCTTGAGATCGAAGGTGAGATAGGTCTTATCTCTAATGTGCATCCCTCCCTACTAGCTCTACTCAAAGCCTAGCTATCACATCGACATCCTCACCTCCACCTATAGTAGCTCGCACCTCTAGTTCCTTCTATAGTCGAGCAATATCGACATCTTGAGCCACATCATCCATCTACCCCCTCATCTTGCTCTACCATCATCTAGAAGTCGATCCCGCTCCTCAACCAGGCTATCTCACTCAGCTTGGAGCACAACCCACTCCTCCTCACTTTGACCAAGAGGTCTCTTTAAAATCTCCTCCATACCTCCCCCACCCTCGTCATCACCTCCAATATTAGGAGGTTGATCTACCATAGCCCTCAATGGCTTCCCCCATCACTGGATCAATGATATCTCTATCATCGGGGAGTCTCCTCTACTTTGGTTATAGCCTCCCCATCATCACCACTACCCTCATCCACCACCTGACTCGGTGCCCATGGATGCTAAGAAGCAAACCAAGCATCATAGTTAGTTGTGGTCTTGACATCATCCACATCTAGGATATCCATCTCCTCATCATCCTCATACTCCACCTACCATGCCTTAGCATAGGGTAAGCTCGACTCATCAACATGATGCCTATAAATCACTAGAGCATCAAGAACCACCTATCGTATCCTGAACTATCATAGAACCTATGAGAATTGGATCAACTCCACCTCACTACCATGATGGCCAACAACCCATCTGGCCTACCTAATCCATCATAGTTGCTCCCCATCAATAGGCCATCTAGCCTCTCACCATGGTCACCAATACACCTGATCAAGTGATAACCTCACCCATAGATCCCTGTACTCCTGGTCACTATGACTAGGATGACTCGATTGTATCTCCTCGATTACTCACCATCTCAATGCATAGGGATGAGCCCTATCCCACTCACATGGTAGGCCTATAGGATGAGCTATGCTAAAATGCTCCCAACCCTAGATCTAAAGTAGTAGATTATAACCCAATCCCTTTCACCTCTACCTCTTCACCTCATACAACTCCATGTATACCTGAGCTAGCAAAGCAAGTACCCAAGCATACACCTAAGGCTCATCGATCATATCAAACACCAACCTAATCATGTTCCAAGGGAACTAACATCTGATGTTGTTAGGCACCAACACATTAGCCAATAGGAACATGACGTAGGTTGGTAATACCTCCAACTACCTCTATGAGTACAAATCTAGGTATCGAATACCACCACCATTGATATTCACCCCCTCCACTCATCACCAAAAATTTGACTCATCTCATATCCCTTGTCATGTCCAACTTAGACATACAATCCCTCCATAGGTACATGAAAGATATGGTGTACATCCTCAAGTGTAACTATCATCTCCCCTATTGGGAGCTGGAAGGTCCCCTTATCTAGATCCCATCACTCTGCTAAGGTAGAGAGGTACCCCTCATCAGCCCTCACCACCTCAATCCATGCACAACCATCCAATCCCACTCACTCCAACCACTCCTAGTCGGCCTCCCATAATGCCTTTTTCACCCTTGATAGGATAGGTGAAAATCGATGTCGAGCCTCTAGAATCCTCAACTATAGCACAACACAAAAGCAAATGCACATCAAGATCTCATTCATTTCAAAAAAAAATTTTTCTTTTAGTTTTCAAAAAAAAAATTGCAAAATAAACAAGAGGTCTAGAAGAACTTACCTTTCCACCTGCACATCAACTCTAGCTTCCATCCAGCTCCCTCCATCACCATCGCTAAGCTCTTTCACTCTCCTCTCAAACGTCACTTCTTCAACTCTCAAATACAAGAATGAAATGAAATTTTACCCCTATAACCCTTTTATAGCTAAGCAAGGGAATTGCTCAAAATGCTGCAAAAGGTTTCAAAGGGCCTCAAAACATAGAAAACCCCACAAAATCATCCAAACATTCATTACATCATCATATCACATTTTGTGATAACATGGATTGATTTGGGTGTTTAATTTTTGAATGCGACCAAAAGTTAAAATACCAAAAAATGCTTCAAAACATCCCAAAATGATCCAAAATTTCACAAAATTCAAATCCACTATTCCAAGCATTCATTACATCATCATATCATATTTTGTGATAACATGGATTGATTTGGGCGTTTAATTTTTGAATGCGATCAAAAGTCACACAAATACCCAAAAATACTTCAAAACATCCCAAAATGATTCAAAATTTCATAAAACTACCAAATCAACTCATCAATGCATTTACATCATCATTTCACATCATCAAGTCCACTTACATTATCAAGTGAACCTCGTATCTAGTGATTTACTCTAGTCCCCTAGTGGTTGTAGCGATTGGTTATCCATGCAATTTGGTAGGATGGGTAGATCACCATAAGGATGCTTGCTCAAAATCATCATCCAACATCATCTTGTTCAAAAATAAAATCAATTGGGTCCCTCATTTCTTGAGTGAGACTATGTTCAAGCTAATTTGCCCAAGGTTATCATTGACACCCTCTTTATGGGGTTACAAATATGAAAAAATCTCTACTTCATCATTTTGCATTAAGGAATTTGATACAGTCACTAGGATAGTGAGTAAAGAATGATACATCACTAGAATGATGGTTCCTTTACTTCATCATTTTTGCATTTCAATGATACCAAAAGGTAAATTTTCGACAACATAGAACCACCCCAAACTTGGGGTAACCAAACTTGACTTTGATTTCTAACATCTGCATACATCATACGCATCCATTGCATCATCCACATTCGGTCAATTGGCTCATGGGTTCCATTCTTCACCCATTCGCCAATTGAGGGGGTAAATCCAAAAATCACAAAATTTTCAAAATCTTCTTGCGCGTTGAAGTCCATTCCATAAAACCAGGTGTCTCTTGTTTTTGCACCGCATTGTGTTTCACGCAACGCGATACAAAAAGGGGCATCTGTAGACACCAAATCCTAGCCATTCATCATCCACTCATCATCATCAAATCATAGCCATTCATCATTATATATATATATATATATATATATATATATATATATATATATTTATATATATATATATATATATATATATATGAATAAATCTGAGCCATCCATCAAAACTCCATCTTAGCATGCCATGTGGTAATCCTTGCCACTCATTAATTGCAATCTGTGTCACTTATCAAGTTGCAATCTCAGTCGCTCATCATGTTTTAATCCTGGTCGCTCATTGTCATCATCAAAACCCTAACATGAATCAAGGCAATCATAAAATATTATTCACTTTTCGTGAATAAGGGTTGAAAATATTTGCAAAGAGAGATCACACACATTCACATGATATTTCGTACAAACCCTAGCCACCACCGCATTTGTTGTTCGATCATCGTTGCTTCTACAAACCAGATCCAAACTTTACTAGAGCATCCACCATAGCTCACAGATGCCTCAGGGCATTTACCAAGATGTGCAGGGCATCCACCATAGTCCTACAGATGCTTCAGGGCATCCACTAGACACTAGACTACGTCCAGTGAGCCCTCAAAAAAATTTTTGGGCATCTACGCAACATCATTTCGAACCCTCAAGAGCATAGATCACAATCAGGTATTGACAAGGCAACTATTTATTTTTTATTTATGTTTCTTGTATTTTGTTTCACATTTCACAAGCATTTCAACTAGGGTTTGTAGGTTTATATTTTATATTGAAGAGGGCCTCACACAGTGGAGGCCCCGCATGTGCTACTGATCTATTTTGTGGTTTGCTTTTGTGCAGGTACAGGTGATAATTTCTTTGATAGTTGTTGCAGTTGGAGTGGCCCTATAGAGGATACACAAGCCCACTCAACAACTTGTTTGTAGCAGAGAAGATTTGAGAAGCACCGCATTTGTTTGATCAAGGGTTTCACCCTTTTTTATCATTGTATCATTAAAACAAGCATATTTTGTAAAACCCCTTTGCGATTCGAGGTATATTAATGGTGTAAAAGAGGAGATCAAAGGCTCCATAAGTCAATATAAAATCACTCTTTTATTGTGCATGATTGCTTGTTTTGATTTGTTATCTATTTTGGTGTTAATATTTACTATTTATAGTTGTAAGAAACAAAAGCTTTAAGGTACGATTTGCAAGGACAAAAGAGAAACATTGCCAAGCTAGAGAAAAATACGGGTAGTATAGAGAAAATAGCTAAAATAAGCCAAGAACTTTAGGATGAGGTTCTTGAGACAATTGATAATTTGATCTTGATGTTAGGGGTTTTCTAAACAACTATCTCACAAAGTGTCAAAACTAGTAACACAATAAAGTAGGTTTTATAAAAAATTACCCATAAACATGTCGAGGCATAGGAGTATAAGTTTTGGATAACCCGCTTGACTAATCAACAATAGGCATCCCTAGATATTATCTACTAGGAAGAAGCAATCGTCCTGATTATGTATATCATTGAAGAATACTATATTGCATGCCAATGTAGGACTCAAGTTGATGCTCTAGCTTAGTTATTAGAGGAATGAACGGGGCATACTACCTCTTTGATTCAAAATGGCCTCCTCTCCCCCTTGACTTTGGAAGGCAATCTCTCAAAAAATGAGTTTCAACACTTGTTAAAGGATAGAAAGAATGTTGATGTGTCACCAAAGTTCTCCATCATAAATAAAGTAGCTTAGGAAATTAAGCCAGCGGTTGAGCTTGAAGTGCATCTCTGACAATTTTTGGGGAAGGTTACTCACATCCCATAAGATGACAAACGGGAGATTGAAAGAAGTATAAATAATGATGAGGCTACCCTCAAAATAAAAATTGAAATAAGTCCAAATAATTATGAGTAAACTCTAGTAACTCCATTCACCATTTTTGGATTCAACATTTTTGATCCCATACCCAATGGATAAGGTGTCCCTTTTATGGGATCTCAATCTCCAATAGATTGGAGATCCCTATAATTCATCAAATATGTAGTGAACTTGTTAGCAAAATATTTTAATATTCATAGGATAAACAATCTCTAGGATCATAAATCAATTCAATAACATGCATATATATCAAACTCCAATAATGAACAATAAACACATTGAAAGATTTATTGAAACTACTAAAGCAATGCATAAATGCAAAGCTTCTTTGAGTTACATATTACATGGCTTTATCTTCAATATATACATACATGATACTCTTGACCTTTGCTCTCCTCAAACTCATGGGAGAACCAACTCTTCATATTTCCCTTTTACATAATAAATCTCATATATTACATAAATACAAAGTCTCTCATGATTGTCCATAACTCCCTACTTCTAAACTTGACACATCACTCACATAACATATACTTACTAACAAGACACCTCACACACTTATTTACATGATACATACTCTCACTTAATAACTTCACACATACCATAAACTTATATATTAAACACACACCCTAATCTAAATTTTTACAAATGTGCCAAATAATGTAATACCAACAACCAAATTCTTACTACATGTGAAAGAGAGTTCTCTCTCAGAAAAAATCAATAAAGTAAAGCACAAGAATAGTTAAGACTAAAAGTGAATATAGTTATGCATACTTGTGATCTTGAAGTATCTAGTAATTATAGCTCAACAACATCTAACTAAAACTCTAAAAATGAGCCAAGGCATCTCATGTACAAAAGAGCATTGACCGAGCCATGAAATGCGTATATAAGCAAAAATCAAAACTATAACAAAATTTTAAAGAAGAATTGTGCATAAAACAGTGCTAACCTATAACAAACCTCCTTGGAAGAACTTTTTTGAACAATGAACTATATGTTAATATGAATGTTTAATGGCATAGTTTCTTTAATGATATCTTTATAATAGAATAAGTGTATTCTTTTGAGCTTGGAATATGGTACTCCTAACGTAAATATGGATGCAAGACCAGGGGCTCTCTCTCACTGGTGGGATCATAAGGGTGAGTCACCCACAAAGAGAGATATTTAGGGAAATGATGATGATGACTTGGTCATTGGTAGCTCAGTGTAACAAGAAAAATTACCTTTCATGTAGATGCATTGTATTTTGATTATTTTCATGTTCACACCATTGGGATGGGATGTTTTTTGCACAATGAGTATCCTTAATAGGTTGGCAATAGCAGTAGACTATCTTAAAAGAGACCACCTACTTAGGGATAAAACGATGGTGTAGGACATTATTGATGCAAATCCATGTTTTTCTATGTTGTGCATAGTTTGATAAAGTTGATAAGTATTGATTTGTAATACTTTTGAATTTTCTTAAATGATGGCTTAAATACTTTAGTTAAATAAAGTATTAAATGGATCTTTGATATTTAAGTTTTAAGGAAAAATTATTAATATCAAAGTAATAATAAATTCCACCCCTTTGGTGTATTAAGGCAAGCTTCAGTTTCAACAATGATTAGGGTAAATTATATTTTTTGAATACTCATGTAAAGGTGGTGAGCAATGCTCTCATGGGTGTTTTATTCATGTTCACCCCCATGCAACGCTATTTCCCTTGCTTAAATCTTGTGGAAGGTAGGTGAGGGGAGGATTGGCTTTTGAGTAAACAGGGGGAGTAAATTAGAGCTTGGTTTGAATGGCTTATAGCCTAAAGATAGCAAGACATCAAAGAAAAATAAATGTAATAGGAGCTCAAACCAAGTTACCGCGTTGTTTTAATCCTATTACTTTTCTTAGCTTCTCTGGTTGTTTTTGGATATTTGTAAGGTATTGCTTTGCTTGTTGTGTTTTACCCAAACCAGTGCATTGTGTAAGTTTAAATCTACACCTATATATCTTGCACTCTTGTGTAGTAGTATATCTCTTAGTTTGGAGTTCTTATTATGCTTGGTATTTGCGCTTCTTTGTAGATGCATGTTGGCTAGAGCCATGGTTTCCTTTCCACCTATCGCATAAACCAATTCTATGCACTATGTGTTTGCACCTCATAGTCCATATAGGGTATTGTGTTGTTAGGTTTTATTTTGGTTGTGTTGCTTGAGTCATCTTAGTGCTTGAGTTGAAGGGGATTTTTGTCTTGAGTAGTGTGCAATCTCCCTTGCTTGTGGCCTGTGTTGTCGCTCTTTTTCCTACATCAACCTATGCAATGATTCTCTAGTGGCATCGATAGGTCTATTTGATATTTCTTTCTAGGTTTTGGTTGAACCTTAGAAGTATTTTACTTATACTTTAATTTTAATTATAGTTTGATGCTTCTTTGGATTTGATTAGTTTAAGAATATTAAATAGAAATAATACCCCATTAAACAAAAATCTAGAAAAGCAATTTTTGTAGAATCAAAGAAAAAATATAGAAGAAGAACACATTATACAAGAATTTATCCTAGGAAACCCTTTCAAAAAGAATCCTAACAATAATATCTCCTTATTATATAAAATTGACCGTCTTCAATACAATAATATCCTTTCACTCACTTTTTGCTTGCGATTACATTTCTTGCAAATTCATTACCAAACCCTCATGCAAGTGTTGATTTATATACTAACAACACAAGAAGGGTTTTACAATACCATGGGTGCAAAACCATAGGCCGATATTACATTAACCCAAAAATGCCCATATGGGTCTAAAAATAGCTTAAAATCCCAAAAACATTTCCCCAAGGGCTATTGCCCCCAGATCCCAATGAGGAAATGTTTACAGAATGTAAAGTCCTTTTAGAGTTAATCCCTCTTCAATAACATGGAAAATATTCAGCATAATTCTAACATTATTCCACTTGTTGAATACTTTCCATAAGGGCTAATAACTACCATTGTCAACTATCAAGGGCAACCATGCCCATAGATCTTCTACACCAAGAAATTTTTTGAGAAATATAGCCTTTGTTAACGAATCAGCAGTATTATTCTATGTATCAACTTTCTCCAATATCACTCGGTTCTCTTCAACCATCTCTCTCACAAAATGGTACTTGATATCAATATGTTTTGACTAATCATGAAAACCAGGATTGTTTGCTAAAAATATTACACTCTGACTATCATTATCAATTATTATAGCCTTCTACTTAATGTCAATTGTTGAACACAACCTTTGTAGCCACACTACTTCTTTACAGGTATGATTTGTTGCAATGTACTCTACTTCTGTAGTGGACAAAGCAACAACTGATTATTTTTTACTCATCCAACTTACTGGCCCTCCAAACAACCTGAACACATAAGCACTCATGGATCTTCTCTTGTTAAGATCTCTAGCCCAATAAGCATCCACAAACCCTTGTATATTTACAAAATGATTGTCTCTAGATTTTCCTTCGTAACAGATAGCATAATTTGTAGTTCCATGCAAGTATCTGAATATCCTCTTCACAATAGTTCAATGTTCCTTTCTTGGATTGGACATATATCTACTAACTACTCCTACTGAATGTGCAATATCAGGTCTAGCACAAACCATTGCATACATCAGACTACCCATAGCACTAGCATAAGGAACATAATGCATCTTTAATTTTCTCAGCTATTTTAGGACCTTGTTTAGTGGATAACTTTTGACCAACCAGATATGGAGTACATTTTGGTTTACAATCATGCATCCTTTATAGTATCAAATCAACATATTTTCTTTGATTTAACCTAAACTTTATATTTGCACAATCTCTTATTATTTCCATATCCAAAATAGATTTTGCAACACCTAAATCCTTCATGTCAAATTTAGAAGATAACTAAGATTTTAGTAACTTTATCATCTCCTTATTGTTACCAATTAGTAGCATGTCATCCACATATAATAAAATGATAACAAAATTTTCACCTTCCTTTTTGAATTATACACATGGATCTACATTGCTTTTTCCAAGCCCAAGTGTCAAAAAAAACCTGTCAAATGTTTGGTTCCACATCCTTTGAGACTGCTTCAACCTGTATAGAAATTTCTTTATCTTGCATACCAATTCATCCTTACATTTTACACTAAAGTATTTTGGTTGTGACATATATATGTCTTAATTAAGTTCACCATGTAGAAAATTTGTTTTTACATCTATTTGTTCTATTTCAAAATAAAAAGTAGTAGAAATAGCCAACAAAACTCTAATTGATGTTAGTTTAGCCATAGGAGAAAAAATCTCACCAAATTCAATTCCCTCAACTTGAGAAAATTTGTTTGCTACCAAGTGAGCTTTGTACTTCTCCAACCTTTCTTCTACATTGTACTTTTTCTTGAATAACCACTTACAACCAATAGGCTTTCTACCAAGGGGTAATTTCACCAAGTCCCATGTCTTATTTTTATCTAGGGACTCTATTTTTTCTTCCATAGTCATTTTCCAAGACTTATTCTCACTTGACTAAAGTGTCTCCTTTATAGTCTTGGGTTCTTCATTAGTAATTGATAAATTAAATGCAAAACAAAAATTTGAAGGGCTATACCTTTCTAGGAGTCTTCTCACCTGATTTGATATCCTTAAAATTAGAGTTTTGTATTACGCATCTTCAGCTTCCTTCTCACCTTCTTCCTTTGAATATTCCTCTTCGAACTCTCTCTGTAATATATATTCTTTTGTAGCATCAGGTTCTACCATAGGTTCTTCCTCTTATTCCAATTTTACCTGAACTATTTATGGTTCTTTGCTTGGTTGCATTTCCTATTTTGGAACCCCTTTTGTTTCTCTAAAGATCACATTACAACTGTAAGTACTCTTTCATGTTTCTTGATTCCACAACTTATATCCTTTCACACCAGTATTATAACCTAGAAATATGCATTTCTCATATTTATAGTCTAGCTTAGTCTTTTTTTCTTTTGGGATATAAGCTTCACAAGCAAAAACCCTTATATGAATGAGAGAGGGTTTCTTACCAATCCACACTTCTTGTGGAGTTTTATCCACCAAAGCTAAGGTAGGAGATCTATTGATGAGGTGGCAAGTAGTTAACATGGCTTTTATCTAGAATTTCTTTTCTAACCTTGCATCACTTAGCATGCTTCTAGCCTTATCCATCAATGTTTTTTTCATCTGTTCTGCAACTCCACTCTGTTGTGGAGTATATGGAGTTGGTCTATGCCTTTATATTCCATAGTCCTTGCAAAATTGCTCAAATTCATTAGATAAATACTTACCACCATTATTACTTCTCAAAACCTTTATATTTTTCTCTATCTTATTTTATACAAGAGCCTTGAAGTCTTTAAATTTATTGAAAATGTCATATTTGTACTGTGAAAAGTATATCCAGGTCTTTCTTGAGAAGTCGTCTATAAATATAACAAAATAGATGGATTTACCTAATGATGGTACTTTTGCTTGTCCAAACACATCATTGTGAACTATATGCAAAATTCCTTCATATCTTGTACCACTACTGGTAAACTTAACTCTAGTTTGCTTTCCAAAAACATAATGCTCACAAAAATCAAAATTTAATGGGCAATCAAAAATTCCTTCAACCATACCTTTAATTTTCAATGTTTGAAGGCCTTTCTCACCAATGTGCCCCATGTGTTGATGCCACAACATTGTCTTCACTACAAGAATACTTGGAGCTTCTTCTACCATATTAATTTCCTCTACAACTAAAGAGTTATTGCAATCAATACTTATAGTGCTAGCCTCAAGTTTGAACAAAGTTTCTATATGAACTCCCCTTGCCAACATTAAGCATCCATGAACCATCTTGCAATTGTCCTTATTGAATTCCATAGTCACACCCACATCATTCATTGTACTAATAGATATCAGATTCCTTACCAAACCTAGAATATGCAGCACACCCAAAAGGGTTTTAACTCTTCCATATTTTGACCTTAATTTGACTCTTCTTCGACCTTTTATTTTGTGTTGAATTGTCTCCCAAGAAGACTTCACCTCCATTTATATTTTCATATTCACAAAAACCCTCCCTATGAGGAGTCATATAAAAATAAGTGTCTTATTCAATCAACCATGAGTCATGGTGTTCACTTGAGCATGTTGTAGCTACAAACAAGTCCCCTAAATCTTTATTTGTGGTATTTTTTTTCTGCAGACATTCCTTCATCAGCCTTTTTAGATTTTTAGTCTCTTTTATAATGTCATATTTTACCACACTTCCAGAATTTCCTTTCGTAAGAAACAACAAATTTACCCTATATTTTTATTTCCTTTCTCTTGATTTATTTTTGCTTCTTTCTTGAGAATGACTGCTTACAACCAAGGCATCCTTATGATGATAATACTCAAAATATTTTTCTCTCATTCCTCGGATATCAATATTCTTATTATATCCTCTACTTTCAATTTAGAAGTAGTATTGGTGATAGCCATAACTAGGTTATCCCAAGAGTCAGGTAATGAATAAAGTAAAGTAATACACTTTTCTTTTTCATCCATTTTTACATCTACAAAGTTAATTGACTTACCACATTATTAAAAGCATTTAGATGTTCATCCACAGAGTCATCATCATTCATCCAAAGATAATACAACTTATTTTGGAGAAATATTTTATTTACCAATGACTTTGTCTGATACAGTGCTGCCAGCTTTTCTCATAACAACTTTGTCGTGACCTCTATCAATACATTCAGCAATATTGAATTAGATAAGCACAATCTGATAGAGCTCCTTGCCTTTCTATCGATCTTTAGTAATTCATCATTTTTCATTCTTGTTGGTTTTACTCATGATATTGCGACCCACTGATCTTTATCCACCAACAGATCCTCCATATTGAGTTTCCATAACTCAAAATTTTATCCATTAATTTTTTTGATCTATATGCGTGTGCTTCCCATTATTTTTTCTTCACCCAGATTCTTTCACACACTACTCCGACTCAAGAGTCAATTTATCCTAATGTTGAAACCCTTATTTCTCTAACAAAGCTAAAACCTAGCTTTGATACCATATGAAGAGAAATAACACCCTGATAAACAAAAATCTAGAAAAGTAGTAATTGCAGAATCAAAGGAAAAATAGAGAAGAATAATACATTACACAAGAATTTATCTTGGGAAACCCTTTCGAAAAAATCCTAGCAAGAATATCTCTTTATTGTATAAACTTGATAGTCTCAAATACAATAATATCCTTTCGCTCGCTTTTCACTTACAATTACATTTCTTGCAATTCATTACCACACCCTCATGCAAGTGCTACTTTATATACCAACAACACAAGAAGAGATTTTACAATACCATGGGCGTAAAACCATGGACCGACATTACATTAACCCAAAAATACCCATATGGGTCTAAAAATAGCTTAAACCCCTAAAAATAATTCTTCAGGGGCTAACACCCTCGGATTCCCAAACAGGGGATATCGCCCCTATACCCCCACTTGGGGCCTGGCTCAACCCCAAACCCCAGCAAGGAAATATTTACAGAGTGTAAAGTCCTTTCGAAGCTAACCCATCTTGAATAACATAGAAAATATTCAACATAATTCCAACACATATTAATGTAAAGAAAGATAGATCCTTTGTAGTATTGGATTTGATTTATTGCTTAATAGATGTTTAAGCATATTAATGTAAAGAAAGATAGATCCTTTGTAGTATTGGATTTGATTTATTGCTTAATAGATGTTTAAGCTTATTATTGTTAAAGGAAGATAGATTTTTCATAGTTATGGATTTGGTTTAAGTATGTTTTTGGATAAGTTGAAAACTTATAATAACTCCTACAATCTATGTAGATAAATGGGTCAATTATAAAGAGAAGTATGGAATTCTCTTTTACAAAATTATTTATTGTATTTTGGTTTTGAAAAATAAACTATTATAATGATTCCTGAGATCTATGTGGATTAAGGGATCATTATAAAGAGAAGTATGAGATTCTCTTTAATAAAATGATTTATTGTATGTTGGTTTTGAAAAAGAAACTATTATAATGATTCCTAAGATCTATGTGGATTAAGGGATCATTATAAAGAGAAGTATGGGATTATCTTTAATAAAATGATTTATTGTATGTTGGTTTTGAAAGATAAACTATTATAATGATTCTTGAGATCTATGTGGATTAAGGGATCATTATAAAGAGAAGTATGGGATTCTCTCTGTGTTGGCTTGTTTCTCATTATGATATTTATGCATGGTTTCTTGCATACTAGGAAATCATATTTTAAAATTGCATTACATCTAGGACTGTCCTGATCCCTAAGTATCTCCAATAAGTTGTGGGTGGAGTTTTTACCAAGAAGATGTTGCATTGCTTTAGAAGGTTTGGAGATCCTTGTGGAGTGGATTCATAGGCTCTAGAAATTTTTTAGTTGATGGAAATAAATCAAAGGCTTTGTAAGGAATACTTTGTTCAATAGCTTTGTAAAGTTGATTATTTTACAAAGTTAAAGGTTATTTTGTTAAATGATGCTTTTATTTTTAAACTCAAAGATGTGTTCAGCAATATTTGCCATTGATAGATACAATGTTATGCATAAGGGGTCAAACCCAAAATCTATTTATAAAAATAAGATAAATCAATTTTGAAATTGAGGTGAATCATGTCCAAACTCATGTAGAAGACATGGTGAATTGCCTTTATTTTTCACCAAAAATTATAAAAATAGGGTGAATCAATTGCAAAATCTTGTTACCACTCATTTTTCATATATTTTTGTGATAATACAATAATATTTACCAAATCCATCATTTTAGGTTGCCTACATCTATCATCGTTTAAGGGTTTCTACACATTACCCTTACTAGATCTCTAGTTTTTTCTTCGGTGTCACACTTTAGCAACTTCAGAACTCATTTTGGAGGTCTTTTGATGATTTTTTTAGTATTTTACCAAGTGCCAAACCTATCTTAGATATGTTTAAAGCATAGATCTTGTTGAGCTAGGTGGTTTAAAAAAATTAAAAATTAATTTGTAGATTAAAAGTTACACCACCTAGAAGGTTCTCTACTAATAAGCTACATCTTTGTAGCCAATTGACTCTTCTATCAATCGGTTGCACCTCTATAGCTGAGTGTGGATTGGTTGCACCCCTACAACTAACCCACACTCAACTACTTATTTGTAGTCGAGTGTGGGTTAGTTTCACCCCTACAACTGACCCACACTCGGTTGCAACTCTATAGTTGAGTGTGGATCGATTGTAGGGGTGCAACCTATTGACACTTATATCGATCGGTTGCAGAGTAGTCTACAATTTATTGACTCTTTTTTTGATTATTTTCTCCTCTATAATTGATTATCTCTTCTATCGATCCACTGCTCCTCTGTAATTGATTGTTATTTTTCTCAACCGATCATTTGTTCTTCTCTCTACAATTGATCATATCAAGTTTTTGTGTACCATTTTTTGCTACTATAGGTCATTTTTCTATGAGAATGAATGTTTTAGTTGTATGGGTATGGTTGTCACATTAGGTATATATATTGGTGGTGTAAGAGGTAAATTTGGTGGGATAAATAAAAAAAATTATAATTTCAAGGTGAAAAAGGTCCATGATTTAGGTAGGAGTGTTGGCGATTTCAAAAAAAAGGATAAATTATTATCAATGTGGGGCAAAATGACCCAAAAAAAATCAACCCAAAAATTTTGGGTGAATAGGCCTTGGTCAAGGGTCCCCATATTTGCCATTTTCAAATTTTAAAAATCCTAATATTCATGAATTAATGATGATTCGTTGCTATGCATAACCCTGGATAGATAGAAATGAGTTCTTTAAAGTTCTAGAATACATCATTATGATAATTGTATCTCTTGTGTTAAAGTATGTATGTTAGCATAAAGGATCCTTGGAGTATATGTTAAGCATTTGTAATATGTGCAATTTGGCTTTGTTGTATGTTGAATATTTATTATAAATTACATGTTGGATCAAGTAGTTCTTTAATAAATGCTTTTCATATAGTGTAATATGTAATGTTTTTATTAGAGAATTATATTTCGATGCAAGTCTTATTATCTTGGGTTGGGATGGTTATAATTATTTTTTAAATCAAAACATAAGAAAACCCAAGATTGGTAGGATTTTTGTGGATGCAATAACCAGGTAAATATGATATTTAGGAGTTGCAAGGATGCAATAGCTAAGATATCATAAACCTGGAAGGAGTTGTGTGAATACAATAGCTAGGTATCTTGTGAATCTTTATACCTTGAATGAGTAGGATTGAATGTATCCCAACTAGGATTTTGGAAACCATTCACAAGCTAGCAATGGTAAATCCTCGATCGTGTAGGATAAGGTGATCATGTTAGTTGTTGTCGAAGTGGAAATAACCTTAGTTAGCCCACATAGGTGTGGTAACTAAGCATCAAGTATCTACACTTGATTAACCTACCTAGATGGACTTAGAGTTAGGTTAGGGAATAGACATCCCCCTTTAAGTATTATGGGTCTTAAAGGGTAATCGCTATGTCGTGGTCACATTGTCCTACGTCAATGAGGGTATGGGAAAGGTAGGGAACCACTTTTGGTGTCCTAAACATGTAGGTTTAGTAAGGTGAACCTCAAAAAATATGGGAGTTTCTATAGGGACTTAGAACTCAAATGTGGTGAATCCTTGTACATTGAGATAAATAAAATAAGGGTGTCCCTCTTGTGAACCTTTTCTTGTAATCGTTCTTTAATAAAAATGGGTTTGTATTTTTTGGGTTGTTATAGTTGATATCAAAGCTCTAGTTTCGTAGCACTAGAAGATTTTATGGTGTGTGATTAGGTTGAGCCTTGACTTGATGTGCAACTTTGGGTTAGGGACCTTGAGAGTAGGTAAGTGTGACCCTATGTAGACATGGAAATTTGACCTTTTAAGATGAATCATTTTCCTTAGATCTTTAATTTTCTTCTTAGAAAAGTAAAATCATATTTTAGCTAAAATTTTTCCCATAAAATATTATCCATTCCTCCCAAAACCTCTACCATTGGATCAAGCTCAAAAATATATTTCCAACGGTATAATTTTTATCCCATTCTGACACCGTTTGGTCCCCTAAAGTGTAGGAAAATTGCACATGGATCTAGTTGTCTCACCCAGGTTTTTGGTGGACCTCTATGACATTGGCTCTTACCCAAGTTTAAGTTTTATTTTCCTACCCAAACCTCTTATAAATAAAGGTTTTGGACTCTATTTTTCTTCAACCAAGTTTTCTAAGTGATCTTAGTGCGACAAGTTGTGAAGCTCTTCTTTTGTGAAAAGTGCTCTTGACGAATCTCTGCTTTTGGATTATTGTGTTGCTTTGCTTCTTGTAGTTGGTTGCCCTTGGTGGATAAGTGTTGGAGCCTTGAGGAGGAGTCTACCATTTTTGGAATTTTTCATATTTTGTTCGAGTTCTTTTGATGCCACTACGTTTTTTCTTACATTTTATTCTTCTAATATCATTCATTGTGCATTATTTTTATTTATTTCGCATTGTTAATTGCTCGTTCACCTCTGTTGTGAAAACACACCCCATCCATACTATTTGTATTCTATTTTTTCCATTGTGTCATTTCATTGCATCTTTGTTTGTTCATTTCCAAAAAGGTCAACAATCAATTTTGTTTTTGAATGGTCAGCTAAAATGACCAAGGGGGCTTAAAATTTGCACCTCCAAGCTTAGTCTTACATTGGCCTAAGCAGGCCCCCAAACGTTGATCAAATTTTCTAGGGTTTTGTGAAGATTTTTTTTGTAGGTTTGAAGTTGTTTGGATATTATAGATGAAATTTAAAGCTTGGATCAACCATCGGAATAGATAAGTGCCCTAGTTAAGCTTTTATATTGTTTGTTGTTTGTTTTTGTTTGTATTTATTTAAGATTTAAATATATATAAAAGAAAAATATTTTGATTTTATTTCTAGGAATTCAAAATAGAAAAGGCATATAGTTTGCATTTTAGGGTTAATTCTATTTGTGAATTCTCTTAAACCCTTGCTAAAAAGAAAAGGATTTGTTTTACAAGTTAAGGTTTAGTCATCATTGAAAATAAAGAATCATTATAGGGTTTGTCCTTGTTTGCTTTCATTGTTGTTTGTCTTACATTGTTCTTTTATTTCTTAGATTAGATTTTAAAAAGACCAAACATAGGTGTTTGCTCAATATACACATCAAATATTACATTCTTGGCCTTGGAATGAGTCCTTAAATTATTCTTGGTGAACCCTTTGATCCCCAATATCTCGAGTGTAGAGAATACAACACACCCCTACGGTCACCTTGGCTCCCAGTGGATCCATTCGAGAATCATACGTGGTAGGGTAGTTTTTCCCCTCTACATATTTGGTGAACCCGACATGAAACACATTTTTTAGTGGCCAAATTAGGAAGCTTTTTTTTTTTTTTCCCTTTCATTTTTCTTTCAACTATAAGCAAGATAATTAAATTTGTTTACATAGAGTTAAAACATGAAAACACTTCAAAAATACCTTTTTTGTGTGTCTTTCATTATTTTTAGATCTCTTTTTCTCCCTTGTCCTTTCTCTTAATCCTATGGCTCCAAACCTTAGGAATAAGTGAAAGCTTTTAGAATTTGATGTGAATCCTCAAAAGGATGATCAAATTGACAAGGAGAATCTTGATCTAGAGAGAAAGGAGGACTTGGAGAATAATGATGACATTGATCCTATTGAAGGACCTCATGGTAGGCTAACCTTCACATCATTTGATCATATTTGGAATTTCTATAAGCAACACAAGCAAGCCTTGAATAAGGCCATGGATGAAGAGACCCCTCTTGAAGAGGCTGGGACATCTCATCATCAAACCATTTCTTCTCAAAACATTCACATCAATCCTTTGTTTGAATCTTCTCATAATGTTAATTTGTTTCATAAACCTACATATGCTACTATTGTGACCACCAATGTTGGAGGAATTCCACAAGTTCCTCCAACTAGTAGTACATCTCATGATTTTGCCCAATTTTCTCCTCATTCTGCCCATATCAACATTCATGTTTCTATTCCACCAAACGTGAGTTACCTCCCACAAGAATATACCACACAAAACATTTTTTTTCATAACCAATATCATAACAATGTTAATACCTCCAATATTAGCCAAGTTCCCTTTCAATATCCTACCTATAACGCTCCCCTAGGGAATCTAGGGGCATTGCACAACAACAATCTCAATATGCAAAGTGTAACAAATGTGGTGAAGAAATTGGTTTTAATATTGGATATGATTCAAACTCTAAGTTTCATCTATAATTATAAGGAAATGTGTAATCAACCCTTAGACCCTATCATCGCCTTTATTCCCTACCCTAAGCATTTTCCAATGCTAGTTTTACCTATTTATAAGGGAACAAAGGACCCAATTGAGCATTTAAGGATATTTAGGACAGCATGCCATGATATTATATATGATGACATGTTGTTACTAAAGATGTTCCCTAAGAGCCTTGGTGGTATGGCATTGAAATGGTATTATCAACTGTTTAATCATTCTTTGAGAAATTTTGAGGAGACAATATAATTATCCGTTCAATAATTTGGAGCTTATGTGGAGAAAAATGTGACTATAAAATATTTATACCTTTTGAAGCAAGGTAAGGATGAAATTTTTTTGGACTTCTTGTCTTATTGGAGAAGTCTAGTTGGACAATTAAGATACACCTTGCCTCCTCAAGATATGTTAGAGATATTTATTAGAAATTTACAAGAGTAGAACTCATATGAATTGGAAACAATTATAATCTCTTTTTACCAAGCAATACATTTGGAAAGAAGAGTAGAGAAGGATCTTCTTCGAAGAAATCAACTTAAGTTGAGAAAATAAGAAAGTACCATGAAATATCAGTATAATAATAAGTATGTAGTTGGTAATGGGGTAACAGATAGTGGACCTATTAACAATTTTGTTAACGCCCTAGAAAAGATGGTGCTTAGCGCAACTAAAAACCCCCACCAAGGAATTTCACAAGACTCAACCAACCTATTTCATTGTGTCATGACCCTCCCTTGGAAAACTTTTTACTTGGATGGATCTATGTTTTGGCTATGCTATTTTATTAATGGAATGTTTCGCTATTCATGACTTGTTACGCAAGATGTTTATTTTATGAGATAATATGATGCTACTAATAGAATTACACTTTTGCAGGAATTGGCCCTTCTATGGGTGGAAGAAAGACTTAACCACCGAGAATAGGATACTTTTTAAATAAAAAAAAAAATAATAAAATATGATGTGATAGTCACTCTTCAAATAACAAGGCAACATGGTGGAATGTTCCTTCATGAAGTTGCTTAACATGATTTGCTTAAGGAAAATACACCAAGTTAAAAATAAAACTTGTCTTTGCATAATAGTCTATTTTGAAATAGAATGTTATTTAATGAGGAAAGAGGTTAATTGCAAAGAAGAATAAATAATTAATATCTTGGTGTTATGTGGTGAGAAAAAGAGAGTATAAGGATATAAAAGTGCTTTACTTTAGTATGAGGTATTGCTAAGAGAAACTATTTTCTTACCACCACAACTAAACAATGAGCAAGGACTTTTGTTGTTTATTCCCTAAGTAAAGGAAGTGTTGCTACTCGAGAAATCTAGTAGGGATTTAGTGCTTTGTTATGGTTAACTGAAATATCATCATTACAATGATGGAGCTTATGTTGAGTTAGCATTTAAGAGTGTGCAGATTTGATAATGTTGGCTTGTGCATAATGGACGACATTTATATTTAAGCAATAGTGAAATAGATTGCTCATAACTCTAATGTACTTGAAGCATGAAGAAAATATGTGCACGATATAGGATGGGAAAAATAACACCCACACATCTTCAACAACATTCAGGAAAAGGGGTAGTGGAAGAGGAGAGACTGCTATCCTCCAGAAGAGGATGCGAAAAGAAAAAAAGAAGGAAAGGGAAAGAGGAGAGGAGAACAATGGGAGTCATTGAATATTGGGGGTGAACGAGGTGAAGGAAGAAAGGAACACCGTCATCGAGGGATTTTGGTGTGAAATCAATTGGTGATTACCAGGTAAGCTCCAACTAAATGATTTTTGTGAGCTTATGTTATCATTTCATTAAGATAGCCAACTGGTTTTGATTGGGTTGGTAAAAATAAAAATGATTCATTGAGAACTCTTCTCTTAGAAAAGGATTGGATCATTTTTAGAGTCTATAAATGTGGTTGTATGTTTGAATTTAGTGGAGTCAATATTTTATGTGGGTCGAGTTGAGTTTTAGAGTATAAAATTCAGTTCTTTGGTTTCATCAAAGATTTTAGAAAATCTGAATACTTCAAAGGTTGTCGGATGTGTTTGGCACAGTAGAATGGAAAACAAAATAGGTATTCATGTCATACCAGGTTGCTATATTATATAAGTGAGTTTATTATTATCAACTAGTAATTGAGATCGGTGACTTTTTTAGTACATTGGTGAACTAGACTTGAATTCCAAATATTGTCATTGTAAGCTTTAAAAGGTCAGAAGTTTATTCTAGTGGAACTACGTCTGGTTGAGAAGTCACAGTAGTGGGGGTAGTTGTTCTTATGTTAGAGTGACTGTGAGCAACAAGTATGCTGAGTTTATTCTTTCATATAAACTTAAGTTGTAAGTTAGTAGGTCTTTTATTTGAAGCATCAATTTTGGTCATCACATTTTAAAATATAGTAAAACCCAGAAGAACATTGGCATGGTAGGAGGTTATAGAAACCCAATGCAGTGTGTGCTCCTTTAGGAAAGTATGGTTGCATATTTAGGAAGATCTCAAAGGTGTATTTGGGAAGAATGGTAACCTTCAGTTTTGTCACAGTTGAATAGAATGTAGAAGATAATTAGATCTCTCCTTGCTCTTATTACTGACAATGTGTTGATTAGTTAAATATTTTCTTTGGGAATTCTAGTCCCTAGAAAACACATTATTATGCATTCACTCTTTGGTAGAAGAGAAGTGGAAAAGTTAGGGAGTATGAAAGACCTTTCTTTTCCATTGTGAATATTAACAGAGGATGATTCCTGGTAATCGTTTAATTATTTAGATTTGTATTGGCTTATTTCTAAAGATGGGGTGCACTCTGGTTTGGAGCAAACCTCCTGTTATAAGGAGACTGTAATCTATTTTTTGTTCACATATTGTTGAGAGTACATAGAATGGCAATGTGTTCATTCTTTTAAAAAAAAAGGATATGGATATATTATATGATTATGTTGTATGATATATTGAGGAATAGAGGAAGCTGGGCTTGGAATTGGTCTTATCTATTCCAATTAAGGATTGTTTTATGTTGTAAATATGTAAGGTAAAGAAGAACGTGTGGACAAAAAAGGTAGCTTTTGTTGTTCTTGATTTAATATATTGGTAAAAATATTTATATGAATTGCAATAGCAATTCATATGACAGAACCATAGAATATCATGGTGTTCCTTATTTGAATGTAAAGGCAACATGAAGTATTGCCCATTGTAAGGACAAATAATATTATGAATTAATAAAGGAATCAATATTTCTTTTGGGTTTTCCCTTCGAGGTTTTTCCCATGATAAATGGATTGTTATGTGGCTTTATTTTATGGAGTTATTTTATAGATTTTAATGCTTTATATGCTTATGGAAGCAGATATGTATCCTTGAATGTGTGTCCAAGTTATTATGGAACTTTTTTTACTTAAAATGTACTAAAATTTTATAATGAATTCATGAGTTCTATATTTTTATTTGGTAGTCTATACCTTGCTATCCTTTGTGGATTTTATAAATTATGGACATGAAATAATAGAAAATAAATAATAGTGTTACTTTTTATACTTCATGTGTATGGGTTTTCTCGATGGAATCATAATTTCTTGGGTAATAAATAAAGGATTGCTAATGACTTATGAAATAGAGTAAACCATGCAAAGTAATTACAAATAACATTTGGTATAAATATTGTGAGTTAGATAGTACATTATAACATAGTAATAGAACATGATAGGAGTGATTACTATATCCCTTTACTATCAAAATGGATAACTAATCACAAAAATGAGAAGTATAGTTGGTTTCTATATGCAAAAAACACCTACATAGATGGACTTATGTAGTGTGTGAAGGATGGTGTGATTATTTCGATTGAATGAAAGAAGATTAGCTAGCTCAATGAGAAATAATGAGAAATATAGTTGATAAACTAAATACTGGCACCTAGTACACCTACATAGATGGAATTATGTTGGATGTAGTGATAGATGTGCCTAGAAAGATTCTAAGTGGAACTCTTTGGGAATGGAACATACCTTAGTTAATAAATTTTGAAAAAGAGTTGTCAAACTTTGGATCATTCCTTTGATTAAGAGTAGGATTAACTTAGGATACTTTTAGGATATATATATATATATATAACTCTCTAATAAGTTGGTTAAAAAATTGAGTTATGACATTTGGTATTAGAGTGCTTGGTTCATAGGGATATAAGTTTCCTTACACAAGAATAGATTAGTGTAATAGGATTGTGCACCTTGGAAAGGATATACCTATAAGTAAAGTGTATCCATTAAAAGTAGATGTCAATTGTCTAGTTAGGACAAGTAGGTACATGGTTACTTGTAGGAAAAACAATTCAAAGATGAAATTGTGAACTGATTCCTACTCTCTCTTGTGTGTAGTCCGGGATAATGTTGTCCAACAGAAGAAGAGAGAATGCTACTCCATCTATGAGGTAGACATGACAAAATAATGTAGAGATTGAAACCCTAGATATATGCATGAATGCTCCTAATAATGAGAGGGAGGACCTCACTACAATAATTACCTTACTAAGAGAACAAATGGAAACACAAAAATAGTTGTTGGAGGTTATAGTGAATTGAGATTCACAAGTTAGAAATTCTAGAGTGGGACGAGAGAATGAAATTCATTTGAAGGCTCAATAGGTTAAAATTTGACTAGAGGTAGAATTGGGCAAGGATATGAAACATCTAAAATATTCCAAGTTCAATAGAGAGGAAGATGGTGATAAGGTTAAAGCTTGGTTGAAGGAGATAAAGACTTTCTGTAATATGAAGAACTATTCCATGGGTACCCGATCATCCTATACCACTTTACATTTACAAGGGATTGATTTGGATTGGTGGGAAATATTTAATGGGGAATAAGGAATCGAGGCTATAGTTGATTTGAAATGGGAGGAATTTGTGAAAGCCTTCAAAGAAATATTCCTCATTGAATATTTTTACACCAAGAAGTTTGAGGAATTCAACAACCTTAGACAAGAAAAAAAGATGGTGGAAGTTTATTACCAAAAATTTGTTAAATTACTAAAGTATGTGCCCACGTATAATGAGAAAATGAAGGTACATAAGTTTATACTAGGAGCAGATCCTAGAGTAGGGTATGAAGTGAACATGCAAGAACCTAATACCCTTCAAAAGGCATACAAACTAGCCAAGAAAGCTAAAATGTATCTCAAGCTCTACTTCGACTATAAAGGGGCATTTGAGCATGATAGAAAGACATTGAGAAAAAGAGATAGTGTAGGGTTTATGAAATGGGAAAGTGAGCAAGCCAACAAGAGTTCTTGTAGATAGGACATAAGGAATGATAGGAAACAAGGGAAATTTAGGAAAATGTTCAAATAAAGAACCATAATCCTAACAATCAGGGATAACAGACAAACATCATAAGGTCAGGCCAATCCACCATTAGCAAAAAGAAGTAGAAGAAAGACATAAGCAAAAAATTCACCCAAGATCTAAGGATGGATGCTTTGATTGTGGTGGACCACACTATGCCAATAAGTTTCCATACAGAATAGGGTAGAGTTTGAAGGAAAAAGAATCTTCCTACAAGGATCTTGCATAGAAGGAACCTGCACACAAGATTTATGCAGTGATAGGAAGTTAGAATTTGGAAGGGAAAGCCACTCCATTGCTAATATGAGGTAATATAATTGATAGAAATGTTAAAATATGATTGATAGTGGTGTTATAGATAATTTTGTTTCCACTAACTTAGTTAAAGATATACTAGAAAGGCCAAGAATCTTGGCACATGGGTGGAAGGTCAAGTATGGTTTAGGATAAACCTACTATGTAAATCAATATTATCCCATGGAAGAAATTACTCTACCTAGTGGTATGACCATTGGATGCCTGTACATAGTGCCTTTGCATGCATTTGATGTAGTGCTAGGAATGGATTGGTTACAAGCACATAAGGTTGTAATCAATTTCTAGGATAGATGGATTGAGTACTCAAAATATGGTAGGAAAGTACATAGGGTGTAAAACTTGCAAGGGGATTTCCAACCCCAGATCCTCTCCGCAATGCAACTCAAGAAGACAATGAAGAGAGGAGGAACAATTTATGTAGTGAAGTTAAATGAGATAGAAGATGAAAAGAAGGAAGAGGTGTTTGAGAAACACCCAATTCTTT
Source organism: Wollemia nobilis (assembly GCA_028583015.1). NCBI lineage: Eukaryota > Viridiplantae > Streptophyta > Pinopsida > Araucariales > Araucariaceae > Wollemia > Wollemia nobilis. The sequence continues at coordinate 3,494,518 of JAQPPZ010017102.1, read as the reverse complement.
AGGAGTTCAAGGATATATTTCAAGAGGATTTACCTTGATTACCCCCTAAACATGAATTTGATTTCACAATTGAACTTCAACCTAGAATAGATCCTATTCATAGAGCTCCTTACAGAATGAATCCGATTGAGATTCAAGAACTGAAAGTGCACTTACATGGATTGTTGGAGAAGGGATTAATTAGACCAAGTGTGTCACCATGGGGTGCACCAGTGCTATTTTTCAAGAAGAAGGATGGTTCCTTGTGACTATGTATAGACTATAGGATGTTGAATAAGGCAACCATTAAAAATAGATATCCTCTACCCAGAATCGAAGATCTCTTTGATTAGCTCAAGGATGCCACTATTTTCTCAAAGATCGATCTTAAATTGGGATACCTTCAATTAAGGATTCATAAAGAGGATACCCATAAGATAGCCTTCAAAACTCGTTATGGACATTATGAGTTTATTGTCTTGCCTTTTGGTCTATCGAATGCTCTAACAACATTTATGAATTTGATGAACAACATTTTTAGGAAGCTTTTGGACTGATTTGTTCTTGTGTTCTTGGATGATATTTTGATATATTCCTAAAATAAGACTGAGCATGATCAACACCTTAGGATCATTCTGGAGCTGTTAAGGAAGAATTAGTTGTACAAGAATCTATCGAAGTGTGAATTTTATGTGTTAGAAGTGCAATACTTAGGGCACATTGTAACAGCAGAACAGATCATGGTGGATCCTAAGAAAATAGAAGCTATATTAAATTGGTCATCGCCCACAAATGTGATCGAAGTCCGAAGCTTCATGGGTTTGACTGGATATTATAGGTGTTATGTGAAGGATTACGCCAAGATAACCACTCCAATAACTAACCTTCAGAGGAAGGAAAAAGAGTTCAAATGGATGGATAAATGTGAGGTAGCTTTTGATCAACTCAAACAAAAGCTTACTACATCTTCCATACTAAAGATACCATACCCTCAAGGTAACTTTTTTTATGTACAGATGCATCATTGGAAGTTTTGGGAAGAGTTCTCTCACAGGATGAAGCAATGGTAGCTTATGGTTCAAGAAAGCTGAAATGACATGAGGTAAATTATGCAACCCATGATCTAGAGTTGGCAGCAGTGGTATTTACTCTCAAAAGTTGGTGACACTATTTGTTAGGGAAACCCTTTGAGTTGAGGATAGACCATCAAATTTTGAAATACATATTTACTCAACCTTTTCTAAATGCTAGGTAGAGAAGGTGGATGGAATTTCTCGTCGAATATGATTTTGGCATTGAATATATAAAAGGGAAGGAAAATAAAGTCATCGATGCACTTAGTAGGAGAAGACACATAGCTATCTTGTCTCGCATCCATATGGATTTAATGGAACAAGTCAAGAAAATGCAATATCAGGATGTATTTTACAATCAAATTCAAGAAATGATGGAAAGGAAACCCGAGGAAAGTAAGGAATTCAACATCAAGGATGGTTTCTTGTGCTTTAAGGATAGGGTAGTAATTTTGAGGTCGGTGATTTAAGAAAAATGATCATGAATGAAGCACATATATCTTCATATTCTTCTCACCTAGGAGGGGCAAAAATGAGAGAGAATATGAAGAAAACTTTCTACTAGCCAGGAATGAAGAGGGACATAACTGAATTCATCGTCCAATGTCTTGAATACCAAAAAGTAAAGGCAAAAAATAGACATCCTACAGGACTATTGTACCCTCATGATGTACCAACATAGAAATGGCAGGTGATTTTAATGGATTTTATTGTAGGTTTTCTAAAGATCCAATTCCAACATGACACGATCCTAGTTGTGGTCAACAAACTGATCAAGGTTGCGCATTTTATACCTAAAAATACCAAGGATGATGTTGTGGTTGTGGCTAATAGATTTTCTAAGAAAATATTCAGACTTCATGGTTTTTCAAAAGTGATAATTTCATATAGGGAGTCAAGATTCATATCTGAGTTTTGGTAAGCTTTGTATTGAGCCATTGGCACTAGGTTAAACATTAGTTTTGCATATCACCCAAAAACCAATGGGTAAACTAAAAGGGTAAATTGGGTTTTAGAGGACATGCTTCGCATGTATTGTATGGATTAGAAAACCTAATGGGAATATTACCTACACTTGGTAGAATTTACCTACAACAACGGTCACCATTCGACCTTAGGCATGGCACCATTTGAAGCTCTATATGGCAGGAGGTGTAGGACACCATTATCTTGGGACAATCCAAAGGATAGGGTTGTTCTTGGACCTGATATGGTCAAAGAAATGGAGCAACAATTAAGGATAATCAGAGAAAGACTTAAAGAAGCTACAAATTATCAAAAAAGTTATGTCGACCTTAAGAGGTCACCAAGGGAGTTTGTTGTGGGTGACAGAGTGTTTTTGAGGGTGAGACCACATAAGAGTGTTATTAAGTCCACAAAACTCGATTCACATTTTGTTGGACCCTTTGAAATTATAAAGAAAGATCGATCATATGGCATACTGACTTGCCTTACCACCTTGTCTATCGAAGATTCACAATATCTTTCACATTTTAATACTTAGAAAATACATAGCTAATATTGATCATGTATGGGAATTTTCTAAATTGCAGATGGTGGATCCAAAGGCCATAGAGGTTCGACCAGTAAACATGCTTGGTTTATGATCCAAATCAATGATAAAAAGGACTTTGGAGTAATGCAATGTCCAGTACAACCGTTACTCCAAAATAAATGCTACTTGGAAAAATGGCAGAGATGCATAAACACTTCCCATTTCTATTTGAATGATTTGTAATTATTGTCTCGTGTTTAAAACAAGAATGAAACATAGAGTACTGTGTTAAGCCTAAGGAGGGAAGGATCTCATGACCTTCCCTTGTCATAATTTTTACTTGGATGGATATATATTTTTGCTAAGCTATTTGATCGAAAGAGACCCCCCAAAAAAATAAGAAAGTATAGCTATACGGGTAGATTTGATTGAAATCACAACCTTTCTTCATTAATGGAGATAACATAGTTGAAATACATGGCTGCTCCTAGTCAAGCTTTGTCCATGATACTTGATGGACATAAAATATTGACCCAATTGACTTGGCTTGGTGCTCTGAGTCTTGAGGATGATCTAGCTATTAAAATTAAATACAATAATCTTGTTGTCCAAGCACAACCTACACAAGGTAAGTGGTTGTAATTGTATTGTTTGGAATAATGAAGTAGATGAGATCGAAACTCAAAAATTTTGACATATAAGAGGAGACTTGTAACGGTTAAAATACCTATTTCATCAAATGATGGATGGCATAAATATCTATACATGCACAAAAATACAATATTACAAACTGTGAGGCTGAATGGTGACTAATGTCTTAAAAATTATTGTATTCAAGGTTACACTAGATAAAGTCAAGGCAAGCTCTAGTCAAAAATTTCAATAAATACACTTTCTTAAATTTTAATAAGGAAATGGATTAATAAGCCTCATTGATGGATCAGAACACCTATTCCCATGAGAGAAATATACAAGGAAATGACGTGTAGGGATGCTCAACTTCTAATAATTTGAATCCATGAAAGATAATAGTAAGAGATTGCTCTCAATAATAAATATACAATAGTGATTTACAATGGGTAAAGTAAGAGGGCCAATAACAAAGAAGCAACAAATATCAATATACTGAATCCTGTAGATTAGAAGGATGCAAAAGCAAGAAAACAGTAGAAAATTAAAATTAGGAATCCTTGAGTGTTAACATTGTAAATTTATCGATAATAAGTTAAGTTGTACTAATTTTGGAAATGGTGTTTTCAACATATGAATGTCCAGCTTAGAAACCCAATCAACTAAAATCTAAATCAGTATGTTAAAAAGCAAAAAGTTAGGAATCATCGTGAACCAAGTGAAGATAACAACAAAATGAAATAAAATAAATATGTGCAATAATTTTTATGGGTGGTGGAAAATAATAAGTAATGACACTAGAGTTAAGGACTGGTGACACTACTGACAACAAAGCATGAATTTCAATAAGACTTCCTGAGGTAGCTATATAATTAAGCATAAAACTCAATAAGACTTACTTAGGTAGCTATACAATTGAGCATGAAAACTCAAGAATGCAATGTTACTTGTGTTACATAGTCCCCTAAAAGATTAGCACCCTGTTCAAGCCAACTTATTTATGTTCATGACAATAGAGATTTATATCTATTACTATTTATCTATAGATATATATTTATGTTCGCCTAAGAAAGGATTCCCCACTTTTGCTTGTTACAATGATCCTTATTTGTATGGGACACCCTCTTTGGAATACCTAGGTTTGCTCAAATTTTCAATCCATTGAGGTTATCTATGTGAACCAAAGCAAGAGGATTTTGGTTCTTGATGTGGATGCACTGAAGCAAAAGGTAAGCCCTTGGTTGACTAGATGTTTTAGTTATATTATATCTGAAAGACCTGTTCTTGTAGAGCCATGCATGTATTCCATGTCCCCTAATGATGATTATATCCTTGATTTTCTGCCTTTGGGAAAGACCTCAATGTCCACTGACAAGTCTCCTATTTTTATTACCACTGGATTCTCTGGCCATGGGTTCAAAATGGGTCCACTGGTGGGATGGATAATGGCAGATATTGCCCTCAAAGGAGAAACAGATAGGGTACCTTTAAAGTATTTTTCTATTAAGCATTTTCTTCAAAGTCTTAGAAGCAATTCCAAAGACTATGAGGACCAAGTTTGTCCTTATTCAAAGGACAACATCATAAAGGTACAACCATACCAATAAAATCATTAGACCTACTTGAGTATCATATGTGCATTTCAATTTTCCTTAGAGGATTTTGTGGATCATGATCAGCTTGTATGAATACTGTAAATCTATTTAGGGCAGGATATGTCTGATGGCTACCAATAATTTATGAAAAATTTAGTTATTTACCTTTTTATCTTGTTGAAGTTGTGTAATTGTATGGCATGGATGTTCAATTTGAAAGGATGAAGGAAGCATATAAGTACTATGGAGTTTGAGATATTTATGCCTTATAAATTCTAGTTAGGCATAGGTTCAATATGACTATGTTCCTATAGGAATAGGTGGTGCTATTACATGTATGTCTGTTTAGAATGGTTTTCCATAAACCTAGAAGGTAATGTGTGCTCACGTTTAATATGTTAATACATTTGCTAATAACACAAACGAATGAATTTTTTCTGAGTTGCATTCCTCCTCAAGTGCAATATGGTTTGCCTAGATCAAATCCAAAGTAATTTAAAAATAATTTTGAACTTAGTTTCTTGTCTACTTATTCTCGGATACACACTCAAGTAGTGTTTGCAAAAATCTAGAACAATGTAGGAATTAATTGTAATATTCATATTTTTCCATATACTATGTAATAGCTAGTGTATACTCCTTTATTCTAGACTCTTGTCTAACTTAACCCTTTTCCTGATTTTTTTCTATTTTCTAAAGGCCATCTTATCATACATAAAATATTTAATGCCTAAAAATTTTAAGGATCATAAACACTCTTCCTCCGTTTACACCTTGCTTTTGTTATTACTAGCTAGTTGTTGAAGGTAGCATATTGATGCAACAAGGGATATTTTAAATTCCAACCTAACCACCTTTTGGTTTAGCTATTATTTGTGTCCTTTATCAGGATCCCACTACATAGCTAAAGGGTGAGATGGCATTGATTCCAGTTAAACTTGTACTAGTTGTTATTTATAGGAATACCTTCTTTTTACCTGCCTTGCAATATTCTAATATGGTACAATGAAATCTAGCTTTCCTTTGCATTTGCTACCATTTTAAGGAGTTTGATCAATGCTCAACTTCAATATTAACAATGCAAAAAATTGTAAGGTAACTACAAGAGTGAAAGCATGTTGGCCTATTTGGAGTAATTTCAGCTACCAATTTTTTTGTTATCTTTATATAAAATATTGGACAATAGAATCAACTACCTGGATAAATTTTGAATGGGGATTGAAAATAAATTAGTGTCATAACAAGGGTGTTAAATAAATTGGGCAATTAATGATTGGGTCAATATCTCGATGACTATTTTCTATATTTTCAATGGAGCACAAATAGGAAATAAGTGGGAGTTGAAGCAAAATGATATTTTCATTTATTTATAAGAGATTAATGCATTAGTAAACATGCTTTTTAATTTGAATGGATTCAAAGTAGGAGTGGAGGGGTTCAAATATTAGAGGGTTGCAAAGCAATATATTTTACATTTGAGTAGTTGTGAGAGAATCTTGGTGCTCACATGGAAATCAGAACTCCTAATTCCACAAGTTTTTAGAAGATGCACATATGTAACTAGATATTTTTAGTTGAACAACTATTTAGCAATAGTTAAGTAGAGGTATAACCAAAATTTTAGACTAAAATCTAAGTGCTAATGATCTAGTTCATTATCAGATTGGTCAGTGTGTTTTTTTATTGTAACAGCAAAAAATAAGTATGATGTCTTTCGTATCTTTTAGACTTCCACTATAAATGTAGTTATGAGGTCATTAATAGTGTTGTTATATCATTAATGCCTTGATAGTGTACATTTTTAAGATTATATTATTTTATTACTTTTGTTACTTGTATGATAGGAGCTCAAAATTACAATCTTCTCATCCATTCTTCTTGATATATTTTGACCCTCCCTGATACATATTTTTACCCAAAAAAATATATTAATAACTATTATGCACATTGGAATCCCCAAGTCTATAATATTAAAGTCACATATGGCCTATACATTTCATTTACCACTTTTGTTGAAGAGGAAGGTATTGTATGCTGGAAGAGCATTTCAAGTGCAATAGATAAAAAATAAGAGCAGTTTGTTGGAATCAAGCAAGAGAGTATGGAGTATATTCCTTCTCCAAATAATTACCATGCCAGTAAGTAATTTCAACAATTTTCTAGTTGGTTTGTAATCGACCAAGAGTCCATGAAGATAATGATTTTCTCCATTTAAAGATCATTTTAACGATCGGTAAAGAATTTTACCATTTCAGAAATATCTAGAATGGCATCAAAAATAACTCTTGACATTGTTTCTCAGCCAACAAAATAAAATAAAACATTGGACATGTTGAAGGTAATACAAGGATTTATCTCAACATAATGGAATCCAATCATACACCACAATGTTGACAACTTCCAAGAAATCAATGGTACCATCCAAGAGGATGGAAAGAAAGAGAAAAGTAGAAATCATCAATTGTTCTATATGAAAAAATCATTGTCCATCAAAGTTGATTATTGTGGTAGTATATCTCTTAGAGAGAGAGAGAGAGAGAGAGAGAGGTTTTAAAATTGGCATAGTTGTTGCTTTGAACATGCCACAAAAAATAATTCAGCTATAAATCTTGTAAGATGCATCTAAATAGGTAGTCAGATCATGTTAGACAAATCCTTGTTGACTCTATCCAATAGATTCTCATCAAACCAAATACTAACCATTTTTCCAAGGAAATCTCTCAACTATATATGTTACCATAGAATTTTTAAATAGATGATTTAACAAAACACCGAGCAATAACTTATAATAGAAACACAAAGCTTTGCAAACCTTCTCAAATTTCAAACAAACATGATAAAGATTGGCTTGTGGAGGAATAATAGCATGGAAATCATATCATGTAATTTTGGAGACTGAAATTTATATTGTAACGAAATAGGTCCATATTGGGTCCAAAAGGTGCCCTACATAATGACTAACAAAAATATTGCTTCAATTTCTTATTTCCTATACATTGATTATTTTAATCATGATTTTGTATACTCTCTAAACCATGTTGTCATGCTCTTTATGTGTATTTTCCTTAATATTGGTAGTAAGTTAAAAATTACCAAGGTGACAACAATGTCCATGGGGTTGAAATCTGACCGATGAGAACGTCTGACTCACAAAGAGCCAACAAGGTTCAATTACATGATGCTTGGAAAATGGGTGTTTCAAGAATTAGTCTTCCAACCAAAATGACCAAATCAAAGTTTCCATAAAATAAGACACTGCCCAGTTCTTGATACTTTAGATCTCATATTAGCACCACACCTTTAAATTTTAGTTATTCTCATATAAAAGAGGAAGTATCCTCTAGACAGGGTCATATTTGATAAAATTGACAAAATATAGGAAAATCTAGACATAAAAACAACAATTATCATATGTAGATCTCCCAGATAGGGTCGAATTAGAAATTGAAGCCTTCGATAGCCTTACACATGCAATCATTTTGTTCTAATCAACAACGGGTAGCAAACCCCAATACAATATGTATTTGCTTTCACTCTAGGTGGGTAGCAATAGACAAGTGGAACTTACACCATGAGCCATCTCGTAATATGTGTATGCACATCCCAATATACATACCGACAGAAATGTGAAGATGAGAAACCATGGAACTAAAATCTTCCAATAACAAATTATAAATAATTTAACATCAAGTCGCATGTGTAGTTTGTTGGTCCTCTTACTTTTTAATCGATGATGCTACGATATTTATACAAGTTTTTTATTTCCAGTGACATTCGAAAACCCTCATCGAGGTAAACTTGAAGTAAATTTAAAGATATTTCAACTTTTAATATGATGGTTTATAATCATCATCTTTTAATTAAATTTCTTTTAAGACGGTGGTTATAAATTGCCATCTTCGGGTTCCCCTAAACTGCCCTCTTAGGGGAACCTGAAGATGACGATTTATAATCATTGTCTTAGTCCTAAGAGGATAACCACCCTCATAAGGTCTATTAGGGTGGTTTTTATCGTCATAAATGATCGCCTTAATTTAGTCATCGTTAAATCCCTTTTTGGTGTAGTGATTGTGTGGGTAATCAATAAAGGATTGCTAATGACTTATGAAACAGAGTCAATTGTGCACAGTAATTGTAAATGGTATTTGGTATAAATATTATGAGTTAGAGAGTACATTAGTACATAGTAATAGAACATGATAGGAGTGGTTACTAGCTCCCTTTACTATCATAATGGCTAACTCATCACATAAGTGAGAAGGATAGTTGGTTCCTATACACACCAAACACCTACATAGATGGATTTATGTAGTGTGTGAAGGATGGTGTGATTATTTCAATTGAATGAAAGAAGATTAGCTAGCTCAATGAGAGATATTGAGAAAGATAGTTGATAAACTAAATACTAATACCTAGCACACCTACATTTATGGAATTATGTTGGGTGTAGTGATAGATGTGCCTAGAAAGATTCTAAGTGGAACTCTTTTGAAATGGAACATACCTTAGTTAATAACTTTTAAAAAAGAGTTGTCAAACTTTGGATTGTTCCTTTTATTAAGAGCAATATTAACTTGGGATACTTTTAGGATATATATAACTCTCTAATAATTTGGTTAAAAAATTAAAGTTATGACACATTGGTCCTAAAGCAACTTTTGGAAGCTAACATGATTGAGTTACCTCCCATAAGGTAACCTGATACCATGACTAATTGGTATAAGCCTGATCAACATTGTGAGTATCATAGAGTGGAGGGGCACATGACAAACTCATGTAAGAGGTTGAAACATGTGGTTCAAGATCTAATCAATGCAAGTTGCCTTGTTATAGAGGGTCCTCAACCCAATCCTCCAACAAACAATCAACCTCCTACTCAACAAGCACCCACAACTAATCAAGACATGGGGATCTTCCAAGACCCCCTACCTAAGCATGGGCAAAATGTAGCTAATCAAGTGTCATATCATAATGTGCCACCTCCCTACAACAATATGGTTGGTATGGTAGTAGTAACTACAAGGCAACAAGCTCAAGCTCAACCAACTCAACAATCTCAGTAGGAGATAAGTTCTACATCCAATCAACCTTCAAAACCACCCTTAGTTTTGAAGAGTACCCAAAAAAGGAGCACAAGAGTAGAAAACCCACCTTTAGTGTTGAAACCTCAACCTAAAGTCTCCTTCGACATTCAACAATAGTTAGCTAGTACCCTAGCCAAGATCTCCCTCTTAGAGCTTTTGCAAACTTCTCCTATTCATAGGGAAGCCTTGTTGAAGCTTCTAAGTCAACAATCTGTTCCTCAAGACATTTCCCCTAGTGCTATAGTTGATGTTGTAGGTTCTCTTGGGATACATCATATCACATTTTTGGATGATGATATTCCTTCCTCAGACTTGCGAGGGGATTCTTCCCTCTACATCACTGCATTTATTGGGGAAACATTTATCAAGCGAATTTTGATAGATAATGGTTCTTCCCTCAATCTATGCACTTTTCAATTTCTCCAAAATTTTGGATTAAAAGAGGAAGATTTAACTAGATCTGATGTCATCATCAAAGCTTTCAATAATGAGTCCCAAGAGGCCTGTGGTATTATATCCCTCCCCCTTAGGGTCGGACCTAAGATCTTAGATACCTTGTTTTATGTGGTGCCTTGCCCCACATATTTTAATCTTCTTCTTGGATGTCCTTGGATTCACGCAATGAGGGTTGTCCCTTCTACTTTTCATCAATGCTTGAAGTTTGAATTCAAAAATCAACTTGTCACCATTTTAGGATGACCCTCATCCATTTTAGTATTGTTCAATGGTTGAGCAAGCTCAATCAGATCTCAATTTTTATCCTTTGATCTCTCTTTCTTCTTCTCTTCCTTCTTCTTCTTCTTCTTCTTCAGTTTCTTCTTCTCACCTTACCAAACAACTTGAAAATTTAAAGGTAAGTGAGAAACCGCTAATCAAAGTTTCATCATAGGATCAAGTCAATCCATTTCTTCAAGAACCTCTTCTAGATCTTGCCAAGCTACCACCTTCACCGAGGACTATGGGTTTACCTCATAAGAAGGGTGAAGTCGTACACATTGGCATGTGTACCTTTATCTTCATGGGTATGACCCTCAAAGAAAATATATGTGGTAGCAACCCTCTTCCTGTAGAGCGTTCTTTTGCCCATTGTTACCTATCCAATGATTACCCACTTCCCAAGAAAATCCTGTCTAGCATGGGATATATAGGTAAAGGTTTGGGGCCACAACAGAAAGGTATTCAAGAGCCTTTGGAAGTTGGGCTTTGGCCTAGGAGATGTGGCATAGGCTACATACCCAATAAAAACCAACCTTTGCCATTTGATGATGATGATCACCTTATTACTTATGCCAAATATTTAGATCATCAAGGCTTGGAGTGGAGTGATGAGGATGAGGGACCACCTTATCCCACTAACATGTTGTTCTACAATGTGGTAACTTTGGTGCACCCTAAGTTGGTTCCCCCTTGGATGGTAAATAACTTAAAGAACCAATGAACATAATGCATTTAAAAATATACTATGCATGACTCTACATTTTCATTTTCTCATATTGCATTTAGCTTAGCTTTCATATTGCATTTGGTTTACTTGATCATACTACATGATTTCCTATCATATTTTGCATGGTTTGCCTGACATTTTGTTCCATCTACATTTTGCTTGTCATATAATTGCATTGTTGCTTGATCATACTTGCATGACTGCTTGATCATATAGATTTTTGGGGACTTCGTGAGGATGGCAAGTGATGAAACCTAGTTAGGTCTTAGCTCACATGCATTGCACTCATACTAGGGCTCTGATGCCTAGCGAATCCCCAACCTAGGGCCCATCTCCATGCATTTTCATCATTGCATTTGCTCATCTCTTCTTCTTCTCTTCTTTTATATTCCTTGACCTTGAAAGTATAAAATGACCATCAATTTTCTCTAAGTAAATGGATATAGTTATTCATTTTGTATATCCTTGTCCTTTGCATGTCTTCTTTCTTCTTTTCATCAAGATAAAGGATATACGTTCCTCCTTCCATCAGTGCATCTTGTCTTGTTTTTTCTCACACTCTTCCTTCTTGATATTTTGATTGTTAAGGGATCCTCATGGGATAGGGTAGATACCATGTGAATATCATTTATGGTGTTCATACGACCACTAACTATCTTACACACATCTCTTAGCTATTGAAATTTTAATAAGGACACACACACACTTTTGTTTGCTTTTTGCTTCTCTCATTCTTTTATCTTCTTTTCGTCTAACACATGCACACATATGCACATTTATCTATTGTGCTTTGATCATTCATCTCTTTTGCACACACCACACCCCTATCGGGTAGTACTCACTTTGGCACATCACTCACACACTACACCCCATACAAGATAGCTTCATGGCCACACATGAGGGGTAGCCTCCATCTCGGCCATTTGCGAGCATACATCCTAGTAGGAATATCTCTTCATCTCTAGCCATCAGTGAGCACTATACCCATAGTTTTCTGAGCATAACACCCTTACAGGATAGCTTCATGGCCACTAGTGAGGGACAACCTCCATCTGAACCATTTGCGAGCATACATCCTTACAAGGGTTCCACTTTTGTTTTTTCTTTTCTTTCTTTTTGACCTTTTGGAGCTTTCCTTTTCTTCTTCTTCCACCTTTCTCTCTTCTTTCATTGTTTGTTTTCTTCTCTCTTCTTTTCTTCTTTCCTCCTCTCCTTACATTTCACTTCCATTCATTTTAATTTTCGTTCCTTATTTAGTTAGTTTTCATGCATTTCATTAGTTAAGCTCATTTTGCATTCATTTAGTTAGGATCATTTTGCATTGCATTCATTATGTTTGTGATTATCATGCTTAAAAAAAAACTTAAAAATGCAAGTAAAACCTAATCTTTCCTTTTTATCTTTTTCTCTCTCCTCTTTCTTCCTTTTGGTGCCTTTTTTTCTCCTTTTTTGTTGTTGACGCTCTATTTTCTTCTGAGTCAGCCATTTCGAGTTTCCTTAGGAATTTGGAATTCCTTTTAAAACTTGAGGGGGCATCCCAGCCTAAGAGGCATTAATGTCCCTAATGCCTCGTTTTGCATGCAAAATATTTAAGTGTCTAAAATGGCACCATTTTTGCACCACCCCTTTCTTCTAAACCTGCCACCCCTTTTTTTGTGTTTGTCATTTTTTGCCCATAGGTGTCTACATCTTTATTTGATGCATTTATTAGGCCATAAATGCATCAAAGAGGGGGCAAAATGTAGACATGGAAAATTGACCCATTAAGATGAGTCATTTTCCTTAGATCCTTAGTTTTCCTCTCAGAAAAGTAAGGTCATATTTGAGCCAACTTTTCCCCCATAAAATATTCTCCATTCCTCCCAAAACCTCTACCATTGGATCAGGCTCAAAAAGATATTTCCAATGGTATAAGTTTTATCCCATTCTAACACCGTTTGGTCCCCCAAAGTGTAGAAAAATTGCACATGGGTCTAGTTATCTCGCCCAAGTTTTTGGCCAACCTCTGTGACGTTGGCTCTTACCCAAGTTTAAGTTTTGTTTTCCCACCCAAACCTCTTATAAATAGAGGGTTTGGACTCCCTTTTTCTTCAACCAAGTTTTCTAAGTGATCTTAGTGCGACAAGTTGTGAAGTTCTTCTTTTGCGAAAAGTGCTCTTGATGAATCTCTGCTTTTGGATTGTTGTGTTGCTTTGCTTTTGTGCTTCTTGTGATTGGCTGCCCTTGGTGGATAAGTGTTGGAGCCTTGAGGAGGAGTCTACCCTTTCATGGAAGTCTTCATCCTTTTTTCCTATTCTTTCACTACCACCAGGTGTTTTCTTACATTTTATTCTTCTTAGGTCATTCATTGTGCATTATTTTTCTTTATTTTGCATTGTTAATTGCTCGTTCGCCTCTGTTGCAAAATCGTACCCTGTTTGTATAGGGCATGATTTTGGCAAAGTTAAAATCATGGTCACCCCTTATAAGGCATGATTTTGGCCTAGGCAAGTTTGGGGGCAAAGCTTTGTTCCCAAACCCTTAAATTATATTTGCATGTTTCATCTAGGTCATAATACTATTGTTTGCATTCTATTTTTCGCACTATGTCATTTCATTGCATCTTTGTTTGTTCATTTCTAAAAAGGTCAATAATCACTTTTATTTTTGAACGGTCAACTAAAAGGACCAAGGGGGCTTGATTGTTGTACCTCCAAGCTCAATCTTATAGTGGCCTAAGCAAGCCCCCAAACATTGATCAAATTTTCTAGGGTTTTGTGAAGTTGTTTTGTAGGTTTGAAGTTGTTTGGATATTCTGGATGAAATTTAAAGCTTGGATCAACCACCAGATCAGATAAGTGCCCTAGATAAGCTTTTAGACTGTTTGTTGTTTGCTTTTTGTTTATCTTTATTCCAGATTTAAATATAAATAAAAGAAAATATTTTGATTTTATTTCTAGGCATTTGAAAGAGAGAAGGCATATAGTTTGCATTTTAGGGTTAATTCTATTTGTGCATTCTCTTAAACCCTTGCTAAAAAGAAAAGGATCTATTTTGCAAGTTAGGGTTTAGTCATCATTGAAAATCAAGAATCATTCTAGGGTTAGTCCTTGCTTGCTTGCATTGTTGTTTGTCTTGCATTGTTCTTTCATTTCTTAGCTTAGATTTTAGAAAGGCCAAACATAGGTGTTTGCTCAATATACACATCAAACATTCCATCCTTAGACTTGGAACGAGTCCTTAAACCATTCTTGGTGAACCCTTTGATCCCCAAGCCCCTGAGTGTAGAGAATATAACACACCCCCACGGTCACCTTAGCTCCCAACGGATCTAGCTAAGAATCATACGTAGCAGGGTAGTTTTCCCCCTCTACACCCTAAATATTATGGATTTATTGATAATATTTTTGTTAGCTCATGAGGAGAATGAAGCTAATGGCTTATAAGTACAATTGAGAAAGAATTTTAACTTGCCTAACTTCCTTTTTATGGATAGATATGGCACCTGTTCAAAAAGGAATTTTGTCAATGAAAACCAAAATGGTTGCACAAGAAGGTGGTGTAGTGCAAAACTCTGGATGAACTAGGGAATCTAAAAAGAAAACTGGGAGAGCAACGACTCCTATAAAGAGGCCTGATATGGTAGTAAATCCTAATAAGATGGTGAAGATCAACAAACAAGAAACAAACCATGCACAAGTGTTTTTCCTTTGATCATGTCAAAAAACAAAGCATTTTCATTACTTTCTCCAAAGAAGAGGATACAAAAGAAAAAGATCCCTTTTACAATTTTGAAATTTCCCTCTAATACCCTATTTTTCCCCTTTTCCCTCCTAAAACAATGCATTTGAAATTTGAATTTCGGAGGTAAACTTGCCAGGGTCATAACTTCGTGCTCGTTGCTCCGATTGACTTGCACGAGATATTTTCAGAAAGGGATTGAAAATCCTCAAATTCGGCCTCTAAGGCCTTCAAAATTCACCTGCAAGTTTTACTAGTTTTACTAGTTTTACAAAATTAAACAATTACAATTTTTTTTGGGTGATGCAAGATCACTCTTACACCACTGGATGCTCCTGCATCAGACACCTAGGTAATTTGAGAAGTGACCTTCACTTCTCTATTGTTGGAAGAAAACCAAGGCGTTCAACCTCAGCCTTCGACAACCAAGATGAATCTTCAATAGGCCTGCCCTTCCACTTAACCAGATATTCTGCATACTACCTGTTTCTTGTGCTTTTGCCTACGTGGGTATCTAGGATCTCTTCTATCTCTTATGTCTCTGGAGTAGATGTTGGAATACTCCATAATTATGCGACTGGCCCGCCATTATTGTCACCTTCATAATACTCTGCCAAATCAGAAATGTTGAACACAGGTGATATGTTCAACCCACTTGGCAATTCTACCTCATATGCATTTCCTGAATCCTGTCTCTTTGTGATTCTGCATGGTCCAAACTTCTTCATTTTCAGCTTGTTG
Organism: Wollemia nobilis; assembly: GCA_028583015.1. Taxonomy (NCBI): domain Eukaryota; kingdom Viridiplantae; phylum Streptophyta; class Pinopsida; order Araucariales; family Araucariaceae; genus Wollemia; species Wollemia nobilis. The sequence goes on along the minus strand of JAQPPZ010017102.1, from coordinate 3,478,757 downwards.
TAGGTTTTAGCAGGAAACCTTTCTTTTCTCAGGTGAACCATAACTTCATCTCCCACCTGGAATTCCTTGAAACATCGCTTTTGATCTGCCCTTGTCTTGTACTTGAGTGTTCATCTTAGTAATATGTTGCTTTACTTCTTCATGCAAACTCTTCAGGTGCTCTACAAAGTCCTCAGCCTCAACACTGCTCTTTTCCCCTCTGTCCATATTTCTCAACTCAGAAGCATTCCTTGGGCTGCTCCCATACATAATCTGGAATGGGGATTTATTAGTACTCCTATTGATAGAATTATTGTATGCAAATTCTGCCTATGGCAAAACCAAGTCCCACCCCTTGGGCTTATCTCCTACCAAGCATCTCAGTAGATTACCCAAACTCCTGTTCACCACCTCTGTTTTCCCATCAGTCTGTGGGTGGTATGCAGAACTGAATTTTAGATCTGTCTTCAATTTCTTCCATAGGGTCCTCCAAAAATACCCAATAAACTTGGTATCCCTATCGAAAATAATACTCTTTGGTAGACCATGAAGTCGTACCACCTCTTTGAAAAACAACCCTGCAACATGAACTGCATCATTAGTTTTCTGGCAGGGAATGAAATGTGCCATCTTTGAAAACCTGTCAACTACCACAAATATGGAGTCATTCCTCCTCTGTGTCCTTGGTAGGCCAAGAACAAAATCCATGTTGATGTCCTCCCATGGTCTCTCTGGTACAGGTAATGGCTGATATAATCCAGTGTTCTATCTCACACCCTTGGCCATCTGGCATACTCTGCAACTTTGTACAAATCTCTTCACATCTTGCTGCAACTATGGCCAATAGTAGTTCTCACTAACGAGAGCAATGGTCTTATCCCGACCAAAGTGTCCATCCAACCCTCCACTATGCTTCTCCTTGACTAGATTCTCCCTCATTGAACTCCTTGGAATGCATAATTGATTTCCTCTGAACAACATTCCATCTTGGATTAGAAAATCCAACCACTTAGTCCTATCCAAAGTAACAGGTGCTAAGCAAGCTCTCCAAGCCTCTGCAAAATCAGGATCTTTAGGGTACAAACTCTTAAGTTCATCAAACCCTACAACTTCCACCTTCATTTCTGTCAACAAACACTGCCTTCTACTTAAGGCATCTGCAACTCTGTTTGACTTTCCACTCCTGTGCTTCAACACAAAGGTATAACTCTGTAGAAACTCAACCCACTTTAAGTGCCTCTGATTTAGCTTCCCTTGGCTATTAATATACTGTAAGGCCTGATGATCAGTATATAGAACAAACTCTTTTGGAAACAAATAGTGCCTCCACTTCTTCAGAGCCTGAACTATAGCATAAAACTCTTGATCATAAACTGAATACTTCTTCCTAGCATCATTGAGTTTCTCACTAAAATAAGCAACAGGTTTACCTTCTTGACTCAATACAACTCCTATGGCACTACCACTAGCATCACAATCTACCTGAAATACCTTATTAAAATCTGGAAGTGCCAAAATAGGTTGCTCTGTGACCTTCTTCTTCAACATATCAAAGATCTTATCTGCTCCTAGAGTCCACTTAAACTCCTTATCCCCTCTCATTGTCTCTATTAGGGGTGCACAAATACTACTAAAATTTCTAATAAAATTTTTGTAAAAACTGGCTAGACCATGAAATGATCTTACCTCTGTAATGCTCCTTGGGGTAGGCCAATCAATGATAGCCCTCACCTTTTTTGGGTCCATTTTAAGACCTTCAATTGAGATGACAAATCCCAGATACACCAACTCCTTCTTCACAAAACTGCACTTCTTCAAATTAATTAGCAACTGCTCCTCCCTCAACTTCTCAAAAACTCTTCTGATATGCATCAAGTGCTCTTCCAGGGTCTTTCTAAATATTAAAATGTCATCCAAATAGACAATGACAAATTTTCCTAAAAACTCCTTCAATACCTCATTCATTAGCCGCATGAATGTGCTTGGTGCATTGGTTAGCCCAAATGGCATGACCAACCACTCATACAAACCCTCTCTGGTCTTGAAGGTTGTCTTCCACTCATCCCCTTCTCTGATACGAATCTGATGGTACCCACTCTTCAGGTCAATCTTTGTGAAGTACTTGGCTCCACTCAAATAGTCCATAATGTCATCCATCCTTGGCAATGGAAATCTGTATTTGATGGTGATCTTGTTAATGGCTCGGGAGTCTGTACACATCCTCCACTCTCCATATTTCTTTGGTGCTAGTACTGTAGGTACTGCACATGGACTCAGGCTCTCCCAAATCAGTCCCTTTTTTAGTAACTCTTGGACTTATCTATTTAGCTCCTCACTTTCTACATGAGTCATTCTATGGGCTGCCTTATTGGGTAAACTAGCTCTCGATACCAAATCTATATGGTGATTGATCTTCCTCACTGGTGGCAAACCCTCAGGCACATTATCTGATATAATATCTAGGAATTCTTCTAATAGACCTGAGACTTCTACTGGGGTATCTTTGCATTCTTCTTCCCTAACTCTAGGAATTAATGCATAGCACATATGCTCATGCTTCAAACCATCCAAAAACTTTCTACCTTCAACTAAACAGATTCTGGCACTGCTACATACCTTTTCGTCCACCTCCTTCAGGGGCTTCAGCTTATGGCGTACTCCATCCTTTGTCAGGGAGTAAGTGTTGGCATGCCCATCATGTATTGCATATCGATCAAACTGCCATGGCCTTCCCAATAGCAAATGGTAAGCATCCATAGGCAGGATGTCACACAGGACCTCATCACGGTAATTCCCAATATTAAATTTTACTAAACACTGCTCATTGACCAAAGCCCTATGGTCCTTCTGCAACCATGCAATCCGATATGGATGTGGGTGTCTCTTCTTCTCTAACTGCAGTTTGGCAACCATTCCTTCTGAAACTAGGTTATTTGTGCTACCATTATCTATGATAACATTACAGACCTTACCTGCACATTTACACCTTGTGCAAAATAAGCTCTTCCTCTGATCTGGATCTCTCTCCTCATTCAACAAGGCTCTCCTTGTGATCAACACTTCTCCTCTTTCTGCTTCTTTAGAGTGCTCAAATTTAGCACCTTCATCTACAACAACAGCTCGGGCATTACCTTTGGGCCTCTTATTTGTCCTCTCTTGGTGTTGTGGACACTCGTATGCTCGATGTCCTTCTTCCCCATAGTGGAAATAGGTTCCACGAAATCCTCCTCTTCCAAACCCTCGTCCAGACCTTCCTCTTCCTCTTTGGTAACCATTGTTCTGATCACGAGGGCGGTAAGCATTATCCCCCTTTTGGTCCTGACCATTGTTGGCTTCTCCATTCTTCTTTTGATCTTCATTTTTCCCTCCATTTGTTCTCCCACCAGTTCTTCCACCATGACCTCTTCCTCTTTGCTTGCTCTCAAACCTTCTGTTCAGCTTCTCTTCAACCCTCAAGGCAAACTGGTAAGCATCCTCTATGGTGGTCATCCTGACTAGACTTAACTCCTCTTGAATACTTGCTCTTAACCCATTAATATAATGGGCTACCTTCTCCTTGTTGGCCTCAGAATGGCCTATTCTGATTAAAATTTTATAAAACTCCTCTGTGTATTCCTTGATAGACTTACTTGACTGTCTCAAACCCTACATTTTCTTGAGCAGATCCAACTCATAATCAGCTAGAATAAACTGCCTCTTCAACTTCTCCACCATTCGCTCCCACCTTGTTATCCTTTCTTTCCCTCTTTTGTTTCTATCCAACTGTACTCCCTTCCACCAAATACTGGCATGGCCCTTCAGCTTAGTCTTAGAAAATCTGACCCTTTCAGGATCTTCTACCTCCTCATACTCAAAGTATTCCTCCATGTCATTGATCCAGTCGATCAACTCTTCTGGGTTGAGATTTCTAGAATACGTAGAGACATCAAACTTTGGTCTCTTCCCAATCTGGGATATGGCCTTATACAATCTGGCTTGTGTAGGATCTATTGCCTCTTCTTCTTCCTCAAACTGGTCCTCTTCTTCTTCAGCTTCATCTTCACTCCCATCTTCTCTCCTTGGCTCAAACCCTCTATGCAGCTCCTCTTGCAGAGCCTGAACTTGCCTCTACAAAGCTCTAAAATCTTCTTCTGGCACCACATTTCTCCCACCACCATGGTTTCTTCATGGAGGTATTTTTCTCTCTTTTCTCACAAACCCTACCCACAAATCCTGGTGTAAACTACCTCACGTCCGACGATCTATTTACACACTCAGGAACTCCCGCTCTGATACCACTTGGTGAAGATCAACAAACAAGAAACAAACCATGCACAAGTGTTTTTCCTTTGATCATGTCAGAAACAAGCATTTTCATTACTTTCTCCAAAGAAGAGGATACAAAAGAAAAGAGCCCTTTTACAATTTTGAAATTTCCCTCTAATACCCTGTTTTCCCCTTTTCCCTCCTAAAACAATGCATTTGAAATTTGAATTTCGGAGGTAAACTTGCCAGGGTCATAACTTCGCGCTCGTTGCTCCGATTGACTTGCACGAGATATTTTTGAAAAGGGCACAAGATGAACTAAGCGGGGCAATCCTTAGCTCTTTACACTAAGGCTTATGCTAACTAAAAATCCTCAAATTCGGCCTCTAAGGCCTTCAAAATTCACCTACAAGTTTTACTAGTTTTACTAGTTTTACAAAATTAAACAATTACAATTTTTTTTGGGTGATGCAAGATCACTCTTACACCACTAGATGCTCCTGCATCACAAGAATATTTAGGAAACAATAAGATCTGATGAGAGAATGAAATATCTCTCCTTTATAGTAAATTTGCTTCAAGAGCGACTAGATCAACAATAAAAATTAACAGAAACCTTGATCAATAAAGAAGACAGTTCTAGAAATGTACAGGGTAGACAAGAAGAGAACCCTATTAGAATAATCCTTGAAGGTAGAGCCTGAATAAATTTTGAGTTAGGAAGAGATATCAAGAATTTTAAAGTATCTAAATTTAATAGGAAAGGAGGAGATACGACCAAGTCATGGCTAAAAGAGTTAGAAACTTTATTTTCCATGAAATGTTACTTATCTGAGACTAAGGCTATGTGGGCTACCCTTCATCTTCTAGATGTAACCCTAGAATGGTAGGACACTTTCAGTTTAGGTAAATATATCCAAGCTATGAAACTCAATTGGGATGATTTCATTAAGGCTTTTAAGAAAAGTTTTTTTCTAAACAATATTATATAGAGAAATTTGAGGAATTTTCTATGCTTCAACCAGGATCACTATCAATAAAAGTGAATTTCCATAGATACATGAAACTTTTGAAGTATATTTTATAGTATGAGGACAACGAACATCTAAAGGTACACAATTTTATTCTTGGTATAGACCCTAAAATAAGGAAGTGATCAATATACTCAAACCTAAATCTTTTCAAGAGGCCTATGACTTGGATAAACAAGAAGAAACTAATCTTCAAACTAAAAAGTATTTCTTCAATTATTCAAGCTTGATAGAGCAAGTGAGACTTGAACTCAAGAAAAGGAAGAGTGTTGGATTTGTGAAGTGGGATAAGGAGTAAAACAAAAGAAACAAGGGAAACCATAAGTTCACTAATAATAACAACGGAGATTAAGGTCAAAACAAGAAGAAATTCCAAAAAAGGGATCATTCAAATTCTCATCCCCCTAAGCAAACAGAATTGGTACAAAAATAAGAAACAAGGGATAATACAAGAGAGTCCATAAGCACCTAGAAAAGGTTGCTATATATGTGTAGGTCCTCACTATGCTAGGAAATATCCCCAAATATCAAAGTCGAGTCATGGGGCAAAGGAGCAATTACACTTTAGTTTGGAGTAAACCTCCTGGTATAAGGAGATTGTAATCTATTTTTTGTTCACATGTTGTTGAGAGTACACAGGGTAGCAATGTGTTCATTTTTTAGAAAAAAGGATATGGATATATTAAATGATGATGTTGTATGATATATTGAAGAGTAGAGGAATCCAGGCTTGGAATTGGTCTTATTTATTCCAAATTAAGGACGGTTTTATGTTGTAAATTTGTAAGGTAAAGAAGACCTTGTGGACAGAATTGGTAGCTTTTGTTGTTCTTGATTTAAGATACATGTAAAAATTTTCATATGAATTGGAAGAGCAATTCGTATGGTAGAACTATAAAATACATGGTGTTCCTTATTTGAATGTAAAGGCAACATGGAGTATTGCCCATTATAAGGACAAATAAGATTATGAATTAATAAAGGACTCAATATTTCTATTGGGTTTTCCCTCCGGGGTTTTTCCTAGGATAAATAGACTATTATGTAGCTTTATTTATGGAATTTTTTATAGATATGAATATTTTATATGCTTATGGAAGCGGATACGTATCCTTGAATGCTTGTCCAAGTTATTATGGAACTTTGTTTACTTAAAATGTACTAAAATTCTGTAATGAATCCATAAGTTGTATATTTTTATTTAATAGTCTGTACCTTGCTATCCTTTATGGATTTGATAAATCATGGACATTAAATAATAGAAGAGAAATAATCAAGTTACTTTTTATATTTCATGTGTATGGGTTTCTCGATGGAATCATAATTCACTACACCAAAAAAGGATTTTAATGGCGGTTATTAACTACCCTTAAAGACCTTTAATGGCGATTTTCGAACCGCCATATTTGAGGGCATCATCAAATGTCCATATTATACAATAGCAGTTAAACAGCACCTCAAAAAACCACCCTCTTAAGTTCTAAGGCGATGGTTTTTAACCTTCGACTTAGGCCTCTAAGATAGTGGTGTTTAGTCATCATATTAGAACCTAGGGTGGTTATTAACCGTCATCTTAGACACATAAGACGATGATTTTAGTTGCCCTCTTAGGTTCAAATATGGTGGTTACATGCCACTATCGTAGAGGTCTATGATGACAGTTTTTAGCCACTGTCTTAGACCTCTAAGACAGTGGTTTTTAATCGTCATCTTAAAGGCCTAAGCTAAAAAAAACATTCTTGTGATTAACTCCATTGATGTAATTCTTGTAAGTCAAAGTCAATATTTCTCAATGGTATGACAATGGATCTTTTGTTCATCTTTGGATACAAATGATAACAGATGACAAAAATAGTTAAACAATAGTCAAAAATTTTGTTTTTTAATAAGCTAAAAAAATTTAATTTTACACAGGTTTTTATGAGGGATCATGCTTCCCTAGTACAAAGTGGAATATATACACTCAATGTAATATTTTGGTTGGTTTGTTTTGCGGAGATTATTATTCACCTTACAGGTTTCACTAAAATGTAAAGGTAAAGGTGGGTATTTTACATCCCAACCTACCCATCAAAACTAGTGGGCATACGGGATTATACTTTATCTTTAGATATATTGTTCAAATTTTGCACCTTAGATTTTAACCCTTTGTCAAAGTTCATGTTAAATTGGGCTACCAAGCAACAACATCTATCACTATTCTAATAATCTTCCTCATTGCTACTTGCTTGTTTCATTATAAAATATATTCAGATACTAATATATGAAATGAGATTTGAATTTCAAAACATTCATACCAATACCATATTATTAATACTCTTTGTGAACTTTACAAGGAAATTATGGACAAATATATAAAATGAGATTTGAATTTTAGGACATTCATGCCAATACCATATTATTAATACTCTTTGTGAACTTTAGAAAAAATTATGGATAAATACAATTCAGAAATTAAGAATCTTGCTCTGAAGCTGTTGAATTTAATTGATGAGACTCTATGCTTGAAGACTGATTATTTTAAATTGGCATCAAGGGTAAAGCAGTTGTGTAGAGCGGCATGGAGGAGAGGAGCAGCGGAGAGATTTCAAAAGTTTTAGGCGGGAAGAGCAGAGATGGCTCGGAGGGTTTGGGTAGGACCCTCGAGATTGACCCAGGTGAGGATCCAGAGGATGGGAGGCCAGCGGCGTCAGGAGGGGTTGTCCAGAGAGAGCGCGACCCTCCCCAAAAAGATCCGGACAAAGGGACCCAGATGGGCGGTGCGGGTCCCGGAGGTGGCCGGTCCTTTGCGGATACTGTCAAGGGGAGAAAGAGTGTTTTTCTTTCACTCCCGCCCCTCATCCCGGTAAATAATAGGATAAAGGCACCTATTGATTCGATGGGGCCATGTTTAGCCATGGAAGAGTTTTCATTAGTGGGCAAGTTTCTGGGTGGAAGGCCAGATATAGAAACTATTCGGTCCTGGGCCCTATCCAAATGGAGGACGGTGGGTAGCATGGAGGTTGTTGCCCTGTCCAGGGGGTTTTTTATCATAAGATTTAACAATAAGGAGGATGCGAGCCGCGTTCTCACTGGAGGACCCTGGTTTTTAGGGAAACGCAGTCTTTTCCTCAGGAAATGGGGGGAGGATTTTGACCCTGAAAAACAAAATATCAATACTGCTCCCATTTGGGTTCGGCTCCCCAACCTTCCAGCTCAGTTTGTCAATGAGTATTGGCTGCATGGCATTGCCAGAACGATCGGAGAACTGGTGTCCATAGATCATGCAACCTTGGCTAGGACAAGGATGACACATGCAAGACTTTGCGTCAACGCCAATCTTGAATCTGAGCTGCCAAATGTTGTGGAGCTAGAGTACGGCAACTACCTAAGATATCAGGTGGTGGAATATGAAAACAAGCCAGCTTATTGCCCTGAGTGTAAATCCCAAGGCCACCTGCAAAATCAGTGCCCTACTCTAGCAGCAAGTAGAGACATCCACAGATCGGAAGGCAAACATGCAAATGAGAAAGGGTTTCCTAGGAACCCCCCTCTAAAAAGAGGCCCTGTTGGCAAAGGAGGGTCTAGGCCATTTAAAAAGAACTTCTTTTTTCAGGAGAAGGACAAACAGGGTGCAGGGCAAAATCAGAGCAAAGACAAGCAACATCTCATCGAAGAACAGGAAAATCAGGTAAGCCCTAAATTTCCAAGCTCAAATAAGTTCAATATTTTAGCCGATCTATCGGTAGAAGGGGAGATCGAGGAATTAGAAGAGGGAAACAGGCAATGTGTTCTTCCTGAAACCCTAGAATCCCCATCAAGGGTGGGTCCTTCAAATCCCATAACAAATAACCCCTCAATCCCCCAGGGAGGGGTAAGGCTAAGCCCCAGAGAATATAGAAAAAGGGTGGAGGAGATTGTGTCTTCGAAACCAGACCTCCCCAACATCATAGCCAGAAGCCCGCCAAACCAGCTAGAAGATTCTTCTCATAAATCAGGAGAATACAGGAAAAATATGGAGGAGTTAGAATCAAGGACTGAGATGGTAGAATTGGATGATTTTGAGGAATGCGTGAGTCCGGTTCTTCAACAGTTAGATCCCCCTCAATTTAGCCCCAAGAAGACCAGGAGTACGACTAAGTCACCTATTGACTATGGCTATGAGAGAAAGAAGGGGAGGATTTCAAATGCAGAGCACAACAGAATGAGGACTGACAATGAGATTGCCAGCGGTAAGCAGAAAACTCTGATACAACAAGTTATCCCAGGGCTCGAAGATAACAAATCAGGAAAACCTCCTCAGGGAAGGGGGAAAGGGAAAAACTCTAAACAATCTAAATGAAGGTTCTCTCATGGAATGTGAGAGGCCTCAATGGCCGGCCCACTCAGAGAGTGGTTAGTTCGCTAAGAAGGCAATACAATCCAACAATTTTGATGTTGCAAGAAACAAAATTAGACGAAGCCCAGTCAAAATCAATAGCAAAAAAGATGTGGAGTCAAGGGGAAATGGTGTTTATACCGGCTAGAGGAACGTCTGGAGGGCTCATGGTTCTGTGGGACCCTCGGGTAGTGGAAGGCAGTATCATCCAAAAGGACGACAGGGTGTTGAGTGTTTTTTTCCATGATATTGACATCAATAGATCGTGGATCTGCTCCAATGTTTACGCTCCTAATACTGTTCAGGGGAGAGCTTCTTTGTGGGAGTATCTGGGCAATCTAGGTGATGCTTTCCATGACATCCCGTGGGTGGTGGCAGGAGATTTCAACACGCCGCTATACCCATCAGACAAAAAGGGTGGATCAGGGCTCCCTACCAGAAGTATGGAAGACTTCAATGATTTTGTTAACTTGAACCAACTGATGGATGTGAGGCTAAGAGGAGCCAAGTATACCTGGAGCAATAGGCGTTCAGGAAGCCAACTTATCCAGGAAAGACTTGACAGGTTCTTCTTATCCAAAGAGGCGATTGTTGGGTTTGGAGACTCTACCCTGCAAACCTTTCCCAAAATTTCCTCCGATCACAATCCCATCCTCTTGGAGGTCCCAAAGTCAAACTCTTTCAAAAAACCTTTTCGTTTTTAGTCAATGTGGATCAGACACCCGGATTTAAAAGAAAGTATTTCCAAATGGTGGCAGCAACCCTTTCACGGAAGTTCAGGTTTCATTCTTGCTCAAAAGCTGAAATTAGTAAAGAATAACCTTAGAACTTGGAATAAGGAGGTTTTTGGGAACCTGTTTGAGAACAAGAAACAAGTGGGGGAAAGGCTGTAGGTCATTGACAACACGATACAGAATGGTATCAGTGATGAAGCTACTAGGAAGGAGGAACAAGCCAATCTGTCAGAATATCACAATATTTTAGCTTGTGAGGAGACTTACTGGAGACAGAAATCCAGGGCTTTATGGCTAAAGGATGGTGATTCGAACTCAAAGTTCTTTCATGTTTCTACCTTGAGGAACAGAAGTAATAATAAGATCAGAGAGTTGACCAAAGCCGATGGATCCAAAACCCAAGACTTAACTGAGATCAGGGAGGAAGCAGCAGCTTACTTCAGCTCCCTTCTCGGGGAGGAATCCCAGTGTAGAGAGGAAGCCAAGGAATCCCTCCTCCAGTCCATTCCGAGTTTGGTTGATGAGGCCATAAATGGTAAGCTTCTTGCTCCCTTCACTGATGAAGAAATCAGAAAAGCTCTGTTTAGCATGGATCCTGAGAAGACCCCTGGCCCTGATGGGTTCCCTCCTCGGTTCTACCAAGCTTTTTGGGACACTGTAGGAGCGGATGTCATCTCTGCTATCAAAGAATTTTAGGCTTCAAAACATATCCCGAGAGGGTTCAAGTCCACCTTTATCGCCCTGATTCCTAAGGGCCCAACTCCAGAGACAATGGCAGATTTCAGACCGATTAGTCTATGCAACGTGTCCTACAAGATATTATCAAAAGCCATTGCTAACAGGATGAAAGAAATTTTGCCCCTCATTATCGACCCTAGCCAAGGCAGCTCTATTCAGGGGAGATCAATTTTGGATGGTGTGATCACAGTCCATGAAGCTTTGCACTCTGCTAGTCAAACCAACAAGGCGGTCTTAGCCCTAAAGCTCGATATGAACAAAGCTTTTGACCGCATTAACTGGGATTTTTTGATGGCTGTTCTTCTGAAGTTTGGCTTTCATCCTCAGTGGGTCAGGCTGATAAAAGAGTGCATATACAAACCCTGGTTCTCAGTTCTGGTCAATGGCACGATAGCTGGGTACTTCCAGAGTCACAGAGGGCTCAGACAAGGAGATCCAATAAGCCCAATGTTGTTCGTCATTGTGGCAGAGGCACTGGGTAGAACTATTAAAGCAGCTTGCAATGCTGGATTAATTTCGGGGATCAAAGCCACCTCTCTCATCAACCCTATTAGTCACCAACAATTTGTGGATGACACTTTGATGTTGACCCAGTCGTCTGTGGTTGAAGCTAGAAGGATTAAGCACATTCTCCAACTCTACGAGGATGCGGCGGGTCAGAAGGTGAATTTCAACAAGAGTAAGCTCTACTTCCTTAACACCCCAAATCAGAGGCAAGCCAGAATAGCTCAAATTTTGGGATGTTCGATAGCGACTCTCCCTACCACGTATCTAGGCCTTCCCCTTTTCTACGGTTCTCCGTGTGTATCTATGTGGGATAGAGTGGTAGAAAGAATCCAAAAAAAATTGGCTGGCTGGAAAGGACATTTTTTATCTCAGGCCGGGAAACTCACCCTCACTAAGGCTTCCTTACAGAGCATTCCGGTTTATTTTCTTTCTATTTTTAGAGCTCCGACCAGAATTCACCAAAAAATTGAACAGATTCAAAAGAACTTTCTCTGGTCTGGATCAGAGGAAAAACAGAGGATCCACCTTATGGGTTGGGGCAAGGTTTGTAGGCCGAAAGAATACGGGGGGCTAGGACTGAGAAGAGTTGCTCATCTAAACACAGCTTTAGTAGCTAAACAAGCTTGGCGTCTTATTAACAATGAGGAGAATGAGTGGACTGCCATAATTAGAAGGAAATATCTTCAAGGTTCTGATTTCCTAGATGATACGGTGCACAGGAGAGGTTCTGCGTTCTGGAGAGCAATCTTATCAAGCAGAGAGGTCATAAAGAAAGGCCTAAGATGGGTCCTTGGTAATGGACAGAAGATCAGGTTCTGGGATGACAGGTGGGCCAAGGATGAAGCGTTATCTCAGGTTCCTCACCTAGCGAGGGTCAAAAGAATCACAGAGGATCTCTATGGGAGGAAAGTAGCTGACTTCATGAGGCAGGACAGAGGAAGGCTTATTTGGAAACAGATAAGGATCCTAGGATTTGAAGCCATTTCAGAAGAAATCCAAAGCATATTGCATCAACAATTCATCTCCATGAGTCCTGGGCAGGATCATGTTATTTGGGAAGCTTTCGAAAATGGGCAGTTTTCAGTCAAATCTGCTTACATGCTAATGGTAGAGTCTGAGGACCCCATTCTCCAGACTCAGTTGGTGTGGGTCAAAAAGCTTATTCCTAAAGTTGCAATGTTCTCGTGGATGGCGATCCAAGGCAGGATTCTTACGATTGACAACTTGATAAGGAAAGGTATGATAGTTGCTAACCGTTGTTGTTTGTGCAGGGCCAATTGGGAGTCCACCCTCCATATTTTCCTTGAATGCCCGGTCTCTTTGAGCATCCTCAATAGGTTATTTCAAGCCTTTAGCATTTGCTGGGTCAGACCAGCCACCATCATTGACCTCTTCCACCAATGGCCAAATCCCTTCGTTAGCCTTAGGTTGAGGTTTTTTTGGAAGATCTGTCTCCACCATTTTCTGTGGCAGATTTGGCTTGAAAGAAACCATAGAGCTTTCCATGAGTCGAGCCATGATGCCACCTCCATCACCAATAAGATCCTTACCTTTGCCCATGAAAACGTTAGCCTTATTCCTCATGAAGCTCGCAATCCCCCCCTCTGGGAGAGACTGATCGCTCACTCTTTAAATCTTACCCTGGTTGAGAAACCCTTGTCCCCCAAGATCAATCCTAGAGTAGATGTCAGGTGGAAACCGCCCCCAGTTGGATGGCTCAAGCTTAACTTTGATGGGGCTTCTAAAGGTAACCCTGGCAGAGCAGGGGCTGGAGGAGTAGTGAGAGACCATCAAGGCTTTCTGGTGATGGCCTTTTCTGAGCAGTTGGGAACAAGGACTAACAACGAGGCGAAAGCAAGAGCGCTATGGAGGGGTCTTCAAATGGCTCAGGAGATTGAAGATAATCTTATCATCGAAGGAGATTCCCTGCACGTCATAAACCTTATCAACAATGGGAAAATTCCTCCGTGGCGGTTTAAGACTGTCATCGAAGAGGCTAGGATCCTCTACCAAGCCAGAAATGAGCGAAGGGCCCAGCACGTGTTTAGGGAAGCTAATAAAACTGCTGATATCTTAGCCAATTTAGGGGTGGAAGCCGATGGGTTGGTCACTTGGGAACTCGGGGTTCCAAGTGATGTGGACAAGATTATTCAAAATGATCGCCAATGTTGATGCATCTGTGGGGTTTGGAAAAAGGAAGAGGAGTTTTCTGTCTCCCGAAGCAGTCCTGTCGTGATTTCGTGACAAAAAAAGACAAGTGCGACCATGGACCAAAACTGTCGTGATATCGCGACGCGTCGTCGTATCGCGGTCAAAGTAGAGCAGGAGAGGTTTTGACCGATAATTGTCGCGATATCGCGACTTGTCGCGTTATCGTGCTCAAAAGAAGCAGTGAAGAGCACAGAAGGAAACTGTCGCGATATCGCGACGTGTCGTCGTATCGCGGTCAAAGTAGAGCAGGAGAGGTGTTGACCAAAAAATGTCGCGATATCGCGACATGTCGCGGTATCACGCCCAAAAGAAGCAGTGAAGAGCTTAGAGGAAAATTGTCACGATATCGCGGCTTGTCGCATTTTCGCGACCTGTCACGGTTTCGCGGTGCTCAATGCTGGAAAAGTTTAAGTATGGAAAGTTGTCACGGTTTCGCGACCGACAGAGGCAGAGGGGAGCGCCCAGCAAGAATGTCGCGATTTCACGACGTGTCGCCGTATCGCGGTCAAAGTAGAGCAGGAGAGGTGTTGACCAAAAAATGTCGCGATATCGCGACATGTCGCGTTATCGCGCCCAAAAGAAGCAGTGAAGAGCTTAGAGGGAATTTGTCGCGATTTCGTGGCTTGTCGCATTTTCGCGACCTGTTGCGGTTTCGCGGTGCTCAATGCTGGAAAAAGTTAAGTATGGAAAGTTGTCACGGTTTCACGACCGACAGCGACAGAAGGGAGCGCCCAGCTAGAATGTCACGATTTCACGACGTGGAGGCGGCATCGAAGCAGAAGACTGAAAGATGTCACGAAATCGTGACATGTCGCATTTTCGCGACTTGTCGCGAAATCGCGGAGATGATGAAAATGAAGCAGAAGGCAGAAAGATGTCACGATTTCGTGACATGTTGCATTTTTGTGACTGGTCACGAAATCGCGGAGATGCTGGGATTTGTAGCTGAAGGCAGAAAGATGTCACGAAATCGCGACATGTCGCATTTTCGTGACCTGTCGCAAAATCGCGGAGGGGCTTGCAGGCAAAGCAGAAGGCATTTGGATGTCGCGAAATCGTGACATGTCGCATTTTCGTGACTTGTCGCTTTGTCGCGACTTGTCGCGAAATCGCGGTGTTGCATGAAGTTGAAGCAGAAGGCAGTTTGTTGTCGCGATTTCGTGACATGTCGCATTTTCGCGACCTGTCGCGAAATCACGGAGTTGCTGGCTAAGGAAGCAGGTGGCTGTTTGATGTCGCGAAATCGTGACATGTCGCATTTTCGCGACTTGTCACGAAATCGCGGTGATGCTGGAAAATGAAGCATAAGGCTGAGTGATGTCGCGATTTCGTGACATGTCTCATTTTCGTGACTTGTCGCGAAATCGCGGAGGTGAGGGTAGATGAATGCAGATGGCTGTGGTGCGTGAAGCTGTTTCAGAAGGGGGCTTCAGATGGGTTCTAATAGCGTAGGACAGTTTGTCCCTATTGTTTTTTTGATCCGTAACAGCTCTGTGCTGATTCTTGTAAAAGGTTTTGGGTCAACCTAGAAAACCCGTTTGCAATGAATTTGATCCTTAATTACCAAAAAAAAAAGACTGATTATTTTGAGCATTATTTGAAAATACCTATCAAAATATACAGATAAATTACTATCCACCATGTTCGAGATCTAATCTTATTCTAGGCCTCAGCCCACATGTAGATGGATCTAGCATTACACTGTTGCTGCAGGATAACGAATTTGAAGGATTGCACATCCAGAAGGACAACAAATGGGTGGATGTCCAAGCAATTCTTTATTCTCTAGTAGTCAACATTGGAAACTTGTTAGAGGTTAATCACCCTTCCATATTTATGCCATACAAACTCATATAGTTGTAATACATCAAATAAAAGTTAAAGCATGTACATCAAATTAGCCATAGGGATAAGAGGAAAATTACATTCTAGGAAGAAAAAAAGCTAACATTTGAGTCTTTGGCTCTACATATTTTTGAAAATAAATAATCTTTGTGCTAATATTTATGGCCAAGCTCTTCTTAAAAATAAATTCAATCCACACAAGCCAAGTGTACAAGTATCTTTATAAATTTTTGCTATGAATCTTACCTTCCAAAGGAAATCTATTATACTCAACCTTATTATATTATATCTTCTTTTTTTTTTTAAGTAAGGTGAAGTATAATGTGGCACAAATGGGAGCCACACTCCTTGGAGGTACAATAGGGGCCTCCCTCCTCATGATTTGAACTTGAGTAGTCTGGATAACAACTCAATGACATACCACTAGGATGTCCTTGTGAGACACATAATTATATCTTTTTGCAGCTATCTCTAATCAGCTAGGTATCCCTTGAAAGAGAACCTTAACAAAAGATAGAAAAAATAAACAACTAATTAATTTAGCTTGTAACCATATTCAAAAAGTGTTGATAGATGAGCATTTTCAGAAGCATACCCTAATACATTATTCTTTTCCACAAACAATGCATAATTTCAAGATATACCAATTCCTTTTCACAAACAGAGCGATGTAATTTTTTTTGAGTTTATATTTAATCGCCAAGACCTAATGAAGTATCAACCAAACCAAGGTTTTGGGTTTTAAGGTTCTTAATTTTTAAAAATACTAAAAGCAGTTTTGTCATTGTTCTTGATTTATCATGTTGAATTTAAAGGACACGAATATCATAACAATTGAGAAAGTTGTCTGAGATGATTGTGCCCTAACTTCCATACTTAACCTAACAATTCAACCAAAGTGAACTTAGTACATCAAAATTATAGGAATTTGGGTTGATTAAGAAAAACTATGTTACAGTAAAAATTTAAAAGTAATATACATGACATGGAGAGAACATTACCCCCAAGTGAGCATCTTACATGTTGGAGTCTTGTTTCTTACATGTTGGTTTGCATGCAACGCAATGGTAACAATTGGTAAAGCATTGATGCAGGTGATGACAAATGGAAGATACAAGAGCATTGTGCACAGAGCAGTAGTAAACAAAGACAAAGCTAGACTCTCCATTGCCATATTTTACAATCCAGGATTCTAGGCGGAGATCAATCATGCTCCACAATTGATTGATGAAACTCATACTTGCCTATTCAAAAAATTTATTCATGAAGATCACATCAAGTACATGTCCTGCAAGGTTGAAGGTAAAGGAGCTCTATATATGCAGGTATAGATAGCGATGTCTAGTAAGAAGTGGGTAAACAACATGGAACAATGTTAGTATCACAACATATATACATCTATTATATCATATTAGTATTCACTAATATAACAATATTCATGCGAATATCGATTGTACTTGCATATATCAAGAATAATATTGTGGTATCAAATTTGGAGTGATATTCCAAACTTTAAATTAGTTCAAGATATATTTTTCCACTCTGAATGGGTGACTTTCTGTAATTATGCATTGGTGATATAATCTAGATCCTACCAATATCTTGAACCATATATAACTTAAAATTGTTGGTGCAAAGAAACATTAACTAATTATTGATCTATCTTAAAACAAAATAATCTAAAAATCAAAGTCTTGAAATATGGTTTTATGGTGGCATAATTAGCTTCTCCTATAAACTTACTCAACAAAATGGTGGTGTTAGGTTGAAAAATCAACTTAATGAAAAGAGATATAATTTATTTTTTCTTGAAAAAATAATCTATTAATAGTGCAGTCCTATGGATGGAACTACAATACATGGATAATATTCAAGCTTTGTTGTAATACCACTATGTGTGATGATGTAATACGGGTGGGGTGCGTTCCAATCCCATTAACCCATTAAAAAAACACATAGAGATAGGGAGATACAACTCGACCTTATAGACGTCCCCTATATTTATGATGAAAACAGTACACGTGCTAAAGAAATAAAGAAAAAATAATAGTGACATTCTCAAATGATCAAATTTGGTCAATGGAACCAAAATAAAAACAAGTTGCAATACCTGGTCAATTGTGCTAACAAGAATTCCAATAAACTATAATAAAGTGTTTAATTCTAAAACTAGAAAGCAATAAAACCATTTAGGTGGGGAAGAAGAAGGAGCAAAAAACAAAAAAGGAGTGCCTAGACAAGTCATTGAAGGAGTAAAACCCAAACAATTAATTCCTATTCAAGTCATAATATGCAAAATCCATATAGTACCTTAATTGTGGAAGTACCCTGATTTTAAGATGAAAATAGTATCCCAACCGAAAGAAATAAAGAAAAATAGTAATATCCTTAAATAACCAAAGTATGTCAATAGAACCACATAACAACAAGTTGCAATACCTAATAAAAAGCACGAATAGGAATATCAACAACCTAAAATAAAGCATTTAAAGCCAAAAATAGGAGGCTAGTGGATAACAAGGCTCTATTCTACATAATGTTACATTCAAATATCCCACTTGGATGATTCAAAAGAAATTTAGGAAATTTGAACAATCTATCAATAAAAATTACCACTCCTATGAAAACAAAAATTGAATGAGTAAAAGAAAATCATAATTAGCTATTGTACATTTTGAATAGCAGTTAACACTAGGATAGGGTTTTGGCCCATTTACAAACAGATACTGAAGAATTCAAATTATTTATATTCTAAAAACTAAAACTTGTGATGCATATATAATGAATCATGAAACTACGATAATGCAGTACCTCTTGCAAATATCTTCACTTTCATTTTATTTTAGTATATGGATGATGACTTTTTGCATCTAAAACTTATTAAAGGTTTGAGATTATGCAAATAAAATACTTTAGGGACACGTTCTTCATATCTAATGCTAGAAAATTCTTATTTCAAGTGCAATTCTTATTTATAGATATAGGTGAATGGACAACCTAAGCCCTCCATTTAACGGGTAGATGTCTAAACACCCCTACCTACCCCAACCATTAGAGATGACGTGAGAGGGTATCCTGAGACTTCCGTAAAATACATAAATATCCATCTATATAAATCAAGTATTGTTGCTAAGGACTAGGACTAAGAGTAAAAAATGAAACATCAATTTCATAACTAACACGCACTCAACACATTACAACATGCATGCATGATTAGACTCTTAATCATATGCCCTAGCAACACTTGTATTCTTTCTCTCTTTTTTTTTACAAATTACCTTCTTGTATCTGACTGGCCAACCTCATGTTCAGGATACCTACTCACCTCACTCTTAGCTTGGTTGGCCATTAATTATCTACTAGCATTTTCTAAAAATAGAACAAAAAATATCTAACAACACTCGTTAATTATTTCTATTAATTATAACTACTTTTGAAGTACAATAATTAGGCTTTCAACCATGTACCTTCACATTCTTCATGGGCATATTGAATGTTGTCATCATTTACGTTTTCATCTTGTGCAGTTTTAGGTCCAACAAAATATATTGCTCCAAAGACACTAACATATTTTACCTTGTATGCTTCAATATCTTTGATCCTTCTTGGAGGTAATGTGAGAACCACATACCAACTGGTATCGAGTGGATCATTTACATAAAAGACTTGTCTAGCCTACAATTCTAGGATAAATGGATCATCTTGTAGTCTATCTTGACCAAGTAATTTGTTCATGTTGACCAGTGTGAAGCCCATTTTTTCCTTCTACATCCATTCCTTGTATCAAGAATATTTACATAATCACATTTGAACAGAGGGTATCAAAATCGATAGTAATCCAACAAGATTATTTCCCTAATAACACCATAATATATGATTGTTTGAAGTATTGGTTTTGTGTCTTTTGCACTTGCTCCACACAAAGTAGTAGCATCGACACCCACACCATTGTTTTGAATTGTTCTTTGGTCTTCTTTGTATTGATATAAAATCTATAACCATTGAACAAATAGCCTAAATGTTTGGTTGCAACTTTCCTCGAACCACATGTCAACCTTTTTATTGTGTTGGAGTTGTTGTCATTATGTTGCATTTCATCTCCATAAAAGTAAAACAAAGAAGAATAGTTTAAATATGATTGCAGAACATTACATGACGTTCAGTACATGAAAATCAGTATAAATGTCGAAGATCATATTCAATAGAGCAAACAATAACCTAATCTTGTAGACAAGTGATGAATTTTTAGATTATGGATTTTTTGCAACACCCCTTCATCTCTCATTGCACGGGTGTTGGATTTCTTGATACTCTTCACGTGCTTTCTGATTTGGCCCAAATTTTGTCAAGCTTAGTTGGATCTAATTAAAATTATACCATATATAACAACAAAAAATAAACATCTACTTACTCTACCCAAGGCTGAACTTCATCCATGTTAAAGAGAATGCATTGATGGGCTTGCTCATAAGAATTTTCATCCAAATCAAAGTTTTCATCACTGGACAAAGGCCTCCCATCGATTATAGTTTCTTTGTCCTTGTCACTCCATACCTCGTTGCGACCAAGGTGATCGCCAATTTCTTTCGTACCTCTAATGTAGTCTGCACATAATGAAATAGATTCTTCGACAAGATAATGTTCAACAATACAACATTCAAACCTATATTGGTTCTTTACATACCCCTTAAAAATATTCATAATTTTAAGAAAGGAAACAAACAATTTTGTTTAGATGAGACACTACAAAAATTAGAAAAATGGTGGTTTATGAAATTGATGAATTCATACAAACCTCTCTAAAGGGTACATCCATTGATATTGTATAGATCCACATAGATGAACCTCCCACACCAAGTGAATAGTTAGGTGCACCATGATATCAAAAAACAAAGGGGGGAAATACTTTTCAAGCAAACATAACATCTCCACCACTTTAGCACATTTATCCCTGTAGAACATGCACAACCGACAAATGGTTTGTCGCACTATCTTATCAAGCAAATGTTGTAGCGCTACTGGAAGAATTTTTTGCATGATAACATGGTAGTCATGTGATTTCAGACCATTTATCTTAAGTTCTTCATAGAAATATATTTTCTAATATTTGAACTATATCCATCTAGTACTTTCATATTGTATATTGTATGATAGAACCTTTCTTTCTCAACCTTTGATAGATTTTAGGGTGCTAGTGGAAGATATCTCTTGTTTCCATCCATTATTGACCATAATGTGTTCTTGATACCCATATTTTTTAAATCCTCACGGGATTTTTTGTCATCCTTTAACTTTTCATCAATATCTAGCAGTGTTTTGAATAGGCTTTCATAGAAATTTTTCTCCACATGCATCACATCCAAGTTGTGACAAACTAGAAGATGTTGTTCATAGATAGCAACATCAAACAAAAATTATTCAACATTGAGATACATAACAATAGATACAGAAAGAAAGTTGCATGTCATATCTTCCAATACGACAAATTGAAGAATATAGATTTTTTCTTCCATCCTGCTATAGGAACAAACATGCTATCCTCATCTGTGTTATGTTTCCTTTTATTTGAGTTGTTCTTTCTCCAATTTGGTGGGATTCCTTGTACTATTTTTAGTATTTCTATCCCATTTAAAGTTTTGTATGGTTTATCAAGCTCTTGTTTTCCATTGAAATATACCCTCTGATGATAAAACAGATGATCTTGAGGAAGGAATCTCCTGTGGCCCATGTAAGCCATCTTTCTACTATATTTAAGATATTTTGTACAGGTGTTCTCCCTACATATTGGACATGCTGCCTTTCCCTTTGTCAAACATCCTGATAGGTTTCCATAAGCAAGAAAGTCATGGATAGCCCACATCATTATTGCTCTCATATTGAATGTAGTATTGGAAAATGCATCATACATTTTTTCTCCTTTAGTCCATAGTTCATGCAATTTGTCAACCAACAGTTGTAGATAAACATCAATATCATTGCCTTGTTGCTTGGGACCAGGTATTAACAAGGTGAGCATTGAATGTTTCCTCTTCATCCACATCCATGGTGGGAGGTTGTAAGTGACCAATACAACGGGCCAATAATTGTAAGTAGTACTAAAGTCAGCAAAAGGGTTGAACCCATCGGTTGCCATTGCAAGTCGTACACTATGTGGATCATCAATGAAATATTTTCACTTAACATCTATAGTTTTCCATGCCATGGAATCGACTAGATGTTGCATATTGCCATTTGAACTCCTGTGCTAGGAATGCCACCTCATATTCTCCACAACCTTTGTAGAGCTATAGGAAGAAAGCAACCCACTTCAATCATATCTAACAATGTTGAAAGAAACAAACACAACAAAGCTAATGATATAATAAAATCTCTTACCTATACATTCTCTTCAACCTCGATATAATGGGGAAATACCTCAACATCTTTGTAGGAACATTGACGCATACCTTTTGTGAATGAGGGTCAACTTTCCATCGAGATGCACCACATGTTGGGTAAGGTTACTTCTTTTCATGATCTTTCCAATATAAAATATAGTCATTGATGCATGCATGTATCATTACATAATCTGATCCCAATGGCCTCATCATTTTATTCATCGCATATGTGGACTCTAGAATTGTATTATCGATTGGAAGCTGTGAAGACAAAAATGAAACACCAAATATATAACAAAAAATGAACAAACAATGATACAAGAGATTGCACAATGAAATAGATCTTATATTATTAATGTCGGTGGATCTCAATACAATCAAATGTACCCCAAATAGGGGTTTACACTATTTATTCTTTGATACAATGAATACAATATGCTAGGGTTCTCTAAAACCCTAGCCAACAATGCTTGTGGTGTCTTCAAAGCTCATTCTTGCTCCCAACAGAGGTGAGTGGGCTTCAGCTATCCATTGATCGGACCACTCCAGCTTAAGCAACTACCAAATGCCTGTATATCTCTAGATCTGCACACAGAAAATGATAAAAGAGGGTTAGTAGCAACTGTGAGGGCTCCACTATGTGAGACCCTCAAAAATCAATAAAAACCCTAGGTGCCAAATAGTAATACTATAAGAAAATATGGAAATAATGAAATCAATACAATAATGGAAGATTTACCTTGTAAACTTATCACTTTTTGATCTATAGTTGTCATCGTTGTAGAAAATATGTGCGTAGATGCCCTAGCGACACCCGAGGGTTCGCTGGTCTATAGAACTAGGGTTTGAAATACTCTTGGGTGCTCAATGGTAGCATGAAGTACCCATGGGTGCTCGAGGATGGTGGAAAGCACCTAGAGGTGCTCAAGAATAGAGGGAGGCATTCAAGAGTAGTAGAGGGATGCTCAGGAATAACAGGGAGGCGCTTAAGGGCTGAAGCAGGTTCTGTAGAAGCAGATCTGCTTCGAGCAAGGGCTATGGTGATGGATGTGGAGGTGAAGGTGAGGGATGCGAAAGGGGACTTCTGAAAGCTTAGGTCATGAATTATTTAGTTCTAGCTTAGATTTCTTTAGGGGTTGAGCCATCAAAATGACTCCTATTTATAATCTTCCCTAGGGCACATTAGGGTTTCAATGACACAATTTGTGTGGTCAAGATTAAAACGTGATGGAGGGTGGAGATTAGATCTGGGTAGGTGGCATGGATTAAGGTGGATGAATGGCTAGGATTAGACCAAGATGGATGGCTGAGATTAATTCACACATATATATATACATTTATTAAATATATATAATATAATATAAAATATTAATATTTAAATATATATTAAACAAATATACATAAATATATGTAAATAATGGGTAAAAATGGTGGGAAGACCTGGATGGATGACAAGTGGCTAGATTTTGGTGTCTACAGATGCCCCTTTTTGTACCGCATTGCATGAAACACAATGCGGTGCAAAAATACGAGACACTTATTTTGGCTTGATGGTGAAGCAACTTTGTTGAGATGTGGACATGAGCTTGGAGATAAAAGAATTTTGATTGCGTAGCTTACCCCCTCAATTGGTGAATGAGTTTGTGGATGAATCTCATGAGCCAATTGAAAAATGAGTGCAAATGATTGTATGGATGAATGGCGTAATTGTGGATGATATGAATGATGTAAATGTGATATCATTTTTGCCCCAATGGTGAAAGGGGTTGGTGGAAGATGCATGTGATTGACTCTATTTTTGCCCTAATAGAGAAAGGGGTTTTTGCCAAGTGTAGATGCCATGATCATGTAAGATGTATCCCATTGTGGGAAATTCAAAACCAAATGTGGTTACCCCAAATTTGGGGTGATTCGATGTTGTTGAAGAATGTGCCTTCTGGCATCATTGATATGCAAAGATGAAGATGCAAAATAAAAAGAGTCAACTTTGGAGGGCCAGCTAGTGACTATCAGGTAATTCCTATGGTCAAAACCAATCACCCTAGCTAAGGCCAATCGCCATGATGACTATCAAGGAAATGGGAAATGATGAAATGTGATTTTGTCCATGTTTCAAGCCCCACGAACTAGGCCATCAATGACAACTTTTGTGCAAATTATTCTTGGCATGGTTTCACTCAAAATGTGAAGTACCAAAGGTTATTGTGATTTTGAACAAGGAGATATGGGATGATGAAAATGACCAAGTGTCCTTATGGTGATTTATTCATCTTACCGACTTGCATGGATACCAATCATTGCAATCACCAAGTAGATAGAATAAACCACTAGATACGAGGTTCACTTGAATTTTTGTTTGAACTTGGAAAATATGCAAATGTTATGATTGATGATTGGAAATGATGTGAAAATGAAGCATTGATGATGAGAATGATGATTATGGTCATTTTGTGAAAATTTGGACCATTTTGGAGCACTTTGGAATTTGATAAGTGATTTTGCGCCTTTTGGGCATAAACTAAAATTATGCATCCAAATCGGTTTGGACCTTCACAAAACCTGATAATATGATGAAATGGATGCATGGATGCAATTTGGAGTGATTTGGTGGGGGTAAGCCACTGTTTTGCATTGATCTTATCTTTTTATCAGTTTTGATGCCAAACATCGATTGGCGCTTACCGCATGTGCAAATGCCCGCTAGTGTTTGGGCACTCTCCAAATGCCACGAGTGCACTTCAATGCACTAAGAAATGCCCATGGGCATTTCAAGGTGCCTGAAGCAGCTATAAATAGCCTACAGGGCAAAAATGGAGCTCATTGTTGCATTTGTGAATTTGTGAAGCTGCGTCTAGGAGAATTGGGTGGAGTGGAGTGGAGTGAAGTGGATAGAGGTGGGTGTGAAAGCTATGGTGGTGGAAGGTGCGATTGAAGTGGAAGTACGATTTGCCAAGGTAAGTCCCTTCTTTGAAGCTATTTTTATTTTTGTGCAAAAATTTTATTGTTTTTTTATGAACATGTATTAACAAATATTTTGTGTTGTGTTGTAGCTTAGGATTTTGGAGGCTCGACACCGGTTCTCACCTCTCATCCCTAGGATGAGGAAGGCATTGTGGAGTGAGGATTGGGATTGGTTGAAGGTTGTGGGGCTAGCGGAGGTAGCCCAGATAGATGTGGTGAGGGTGGATGAGGGGTACCTCTCTACCTTGGTAGAGAGGTGGGATCCAGATAGGGGGACCTTTCAGCTCCCTACTGGAGAGATTACCCTCACACTTGAGGATGTATATCGCATCCTCAAGCTATCTATGGAGGGGATTCATGTTGAGGTTGGACACGATCGGGAAATGAAGATGAGGAAGATGTTTGGTGATAGTTGGTAGGAGTGTGGTGGTGACATGTGGGGGCATTTCATACTTGTCCATGTATATGGACAAGACATTGGATGCCCTACCAACTTTGGTAATGTTCATGTTGGCCAACATCGTGGTCCCGAATAGTATCGACTGTAGGTTCCCTTGGAACCTCATAGGGTTGGTGAGCGATATGATCGCTACACCATATGTGTATGCATGGGCTCCTACCTTATTGGTGCAGATGTACTAAGGAGCTTTATGAGGTGAGGAGGTAGGGGAGGAAGGGATTGGGATGCAGTTTGTTATTGTAGTGTTGGGGATGGGAGCATTTTAGCATGGCTCAATCAGAGGGTCTACCAGTTGCAGGTTAGGATAGGGAGTAGCCCTATGCTAGGAGATGGGCGATGGTAGAGGAGGTACAATCGAGTCATCCTATGCAGATGAGTCAGTGGTATAAGGATTTATGGGCTGGATTGACATCCACCCAAGTGATATGGAGGCCATGGTGGGGTGCCAGGTGGATAGGAGATGGAGAGCAGCTGTGATGGGTCAGGCAGGCTAGGTGGGTGGTTGGGAGGTATCGGAGTGAGGCTGAGTATATCTAGTTCTCATGGGTGCTCTGTTAGTTTGGCTTGAGGTAGGGGGTTCTTGATGAGCCAGTGCTCTATAGGAGGTATCAGGATGAGATAGGGTTACCATGTGCTAAGGCATGGAGGGAGACTTATGAGGATGATGAGGAGATAGATCTCCCTGATGTGGATGATGTAGGGACTATTATAGAGTATGATGTATGGTTCGCTACACAACCACCATGGGCATCGACTCTAGTAGTAGCTAGTGGAGATGGGGATGAGGTTGAGGTTGAGGAGATCGATGAGGCTCCTAAGCAATGGAGGCACCTTCGATCTGATAGTCGAAGGAGGAGGGCTA
The DNA here is from genome assembly GCA_028583015.1 of Wollemia nobilis. Lineage (NCBI taxonomy): Eukaryota > Viridiplantae > Streptophyta > Pinopsida > Araucariales > Araucariaceae > Wollemia > Wollemia nobilis. Next base: position 3,452,450 of record JAQPPZ010017102.1, on the reverse strand, counting down.
AGGGTGTGGTGAGGTAGGCTCTAGGGAGTGGAGGAGATGGCAGAGATGGGGATGATGTGGAGGAGACTCTGGATGGACCTCTAGGTCAGAGCGAGGAGGATTGTGTGAGGTTGGAGCAGTTGGTGGTAGAGCGGGATGTGATGGTGATGGCTCAAGAGAGGATCATGAGGCTCCAGGTAGAGCTGCTAGAGAGGGAGCATCATCATAATCTTGACATAGCGCACCTTCGATCTCGGTAGAGGTATATCGAGTCATTGGAGGATAGGTTGATGGAGCATCATATTCCACTTCCAGATCCACCTTCCTTATCTGTATTCGAGTCTGCTAGGCATAGCGATTCTAGGCATAGCTCTAGGTCTAGGGCTCCTTCTAGGTCATAGGGGTCCTCTTGGAGGGCTTAGCTAGTGCTTAGATGCACTTTTTGTATATGAGCCTTGGTGCTCCATTGTATGTAGCCTTTGGGCACTCATTGTATATGTGATATATATATATATATATATATGGCTTTTACTTTTTGTGTTATGCTTTTGTGTGAATGTTTTTGTGTGGATGCATTTGTGTATGGATGAATATGTATATGGATGATTAATACAAGTGATATGGATGATTAATGCAAGTTATGAAATGCAAATGTTCTAATGATCATTCATAGTTTAGATTTTGCTTGGCCATGTTTAGCATTGTTGTTTAATCAGGGGCACCAAACTTGGTGGTAGGTGGGATGAAAAGACTCATGAAATGACATGGATGTTGACATGGAAGAAGATATGGATGTTGATATGGAATAAGATATGGATGTTGATATGGAAAATTGATTGTTTTGCAGAGACTCAGACATACTAGTGGCATCAAACAAACTCACTAAAATTACCTAATTCCTCTAGGACCAAATGTGTGTGCAATGAATTCATTTACCGAATCAAGAGCATGGTAATGACTTAAGGTAATCAAGAACCAATGTGTGTGCAAGTGAGTTCATTAACTCATCTTGAGTAAATTGGGTGTGACCTATTATGGATGAGACCAAGAAGCTAGCTTGTCCTTATGTGTGGTCAGAGGTCTCTTTAAAAGAGACGTGTCACCATGCATGAGTGTACTCCACTGCCAGTCAAGCATCTATAGCTCTAGTGGAGACTAGCTCCATAGTCCAAGAATTTTGATCTCTCAAGTTTTGGGGATGACTACCTAACCGTCTGACTAGAAATGTAGTACGATCCTTACAACCCAATGATCAGTGGTGTGTGATGTGTAAAAGATTTAGAGTTTTTAGGGATTTTTCCCTACTCTTTCTTTTATTTTTGGAATTTGTGATAGTGGTGAAAACCACTATTTTTGTGGACTATGTTGCATGATGGGACAAGCAAGGACTACCCTTTTCACTTCGAGGTTCAAACCAAGTATGGTGTTATCCCTCTTTGACACAAGATGTTTTTAAGATGTGAAATTGTGTTTGGTTCAAGAATGTTTTGGAGTCAATTCCCAGAACTCAAGATTTTCTTAGTGAAGATGTGTAATGGTCCTAAAAAGAACTTGACATGTATTGGTGGTTTGCTTAAAACACTAGGAGTGGTTGAGTGACCAAAAACACCTAGGAATTATGGATATATGGAGGCAAATGACAATTTGACTTGGTGGAATGGTGTGGATGATGTTGTGAAGGTGCCCCTGATTAAGGCAACATGACTTTATTGGACCAATTAATACCTTGAACTGAATAAATGATCCCTAATATGAAATGTGAAATGTGGATGGAATGTATGAAATGAGTGTAATGCAACTATGTGTATGAAATGCAATATGTAAAATGATATGTGTGCAATGCAATTGTTGTTAAATGAAATGTGTGCAAATGAAGTGCAATATTTTTGTGTATTAGCCATGTATATATACATATATATAAATCTCATTAAGCATAGAATGCTCTCAAGTGTATAACATTAAGTGGTTCGGGTTCTTCCTCTCCCTCTAGACTGGCAAGCCTATAAGTACCTTTACCCACTTTTTGAGTGATAATGTATGGACCCAACCAATTAGCCATGAATTTATCACGAAGATGCGATAATGCATTGGTGTTTTGTTGATTCTCTTTAAGGACAAGATCTCCTACTTGGAATTCACGTAGATGAACTTTGGCATTGTAAGCACGCTTTAGGCGGTCTTGATAAACTCATAAATGCTCTAAAGCATTGACTCACCTCTCATCAAGAAGTGTGAGTTGGTCAAGATGTGCTTGTCTAGCAGTGTCGTCATCTATGAATTCTTGCAAAGAAATTTGCAAGGAGGGGATCTCAAGCTCAAGAGGTATGATTGCTTCGGCTCCATAGACCAATGAAAATGGTGTTGCCCCAGTAGGCATGTGGATGCTTGTTCGATAAGCCCATAATACCAAGGGAATTTTAGTATGCCAATCTCTATGATTTTTATTAACCAGTTTCTTGAGAATAGCAATTAAGGTCTTGTTGGTAGCCTCAGCTTGTCCATTTTCTTGTGGGTAATAAGGAGTCGAGAAACTATGTTGGATGTTATATTTCTCACAAAGTGCTTGAACATCCTTGTTCTTGAAAGACTTGTCATTGTCGAAGATGATTTTTGAGGGAATACCAAAATGACAAATGATATGATGAAGTAAAAACTCCACAATTCTAGGTCCTATCGTACTGGTTAAAGGAATTACCTCAACCCACTTTGTGAAGTATTCAATGGTTGTGATGATGAATGTATGTTATCCCGAGGAAGGAGGTAAGATTTTTCCAATTAAATCAAGACCCCATTGTGAAAAGGGCCAAAGGCTTTGAATAGGCTGTAATTCTTGTGATGGTACATGAGTTAAATTAGCATGCTCTTGACATTGCTTACAATGTTTGACATAAGTGCAACAATCTCGTTCCATGGTGGGCCAATAATAACCCATGCGTAGAATACGCTTTGCGATGGCCATCCCACTAAAATGACCACCACAAGTACCATCATGAGCTTCAGCTATGGCTCTTTGTGCCTCAACAGACCTCGAGACATCGAAGGAGGATTCCATCATAACCATGTTTATACAACACGTCCCCCAAGAGAAAAAAACGAGCTACTTTTTGCTTGAAAGTGCGTTTAGCAGTTCAAGACATGTCATATGGGAGTGTTCCAAACTTGAGAAAGGCTACTATTTGGCTTGACCAAGGCTCATATGGATCCGATTGGATAAAGCAAACATTATTTTCATCCTTAGATTCAGCACGGACAATTGCATATTTAGAGATTATTGTGATAATTAGAGGTTGTACCTCTCCTAAGGAGTCTTTTGGAATCAATGATCCAAGAGAGGCCATCACATCTGCAAATCTATTAGTCGAACATGGTAAATTATCGATTTCATACCATTCAAATGTAGAGAGAAATTTCATTGCTACTTCATGATAAATTTTAATGGTAGGTTCTTTACATTGGTATTCTCCATTGATTTGCTTGACAACAAGTTGAGAATCACCAAATATCCTGATATGCTTTATACCCATAGCTATAGCTTATTGAAGGCCTAAGATTAAGGCTTCGTACTTTGTAGTGTTGTTTGTGCATTGGAAGTCAAGTTTGAATGATAAGGGGATAGGTACCCCTCGGGTGTATGAAATACAACTCCAGCACCTTGACTTTTCTCGCACTTAGATCCATCAAAGAATAGTGTGATATCGACGTCTTCCTCTGGAATGACATCTTCTTCTTGTTCAGTGATAGTGAATACCAAATCATCTGGGATCTCAATAATAAAGGGATGATCACTAGGTAGTGGAGCTTCCACAAGTTGATCATCTATGACTTGATATTTAATGGATTTTTGGCTAATGAACTCAAGGTCAAATCAGTAAGAAGCATTATCCATTTAGTGGTGCGGGTGTTATTGTAAGTGCTATACATCATATAACGTAGATGATTTTCTCTAGCTATGACATATGTTGTGTGACTAAGAATATAATATATGAGTTTCTTGGTGGTAAAAAACATTGCTAAGCACAATTTTTCTACATAAGCATATCTGGTTTTATAGTTTACCAATGTTCAACTAATGTAATAGACAGCATGCTCTCGATTTTCTTCATTCTTTTGTGAAAGCATTGTCCCTAATGCAAAGTCTGTTGATGAAAAATAAAGATAGAATGGGACCTCTAGACAAGAAGGAGCTAATACTTGTGGAGAAGCTAAGTATTTCTTAATATCATCAAAGGCTTTTTTAGCACTCATCTACCCAAGAAAATGGCACCCTCTTTTGTAACAAGTGATTGAATGGCCTGCATTTGTCATAAAGTTGCACAATGAAACGATGGATCGATTGGATAAACTACATAATTCCTTTAAATTTATTGGGGGAGGCATCTCCATGGATGCCTTGATCACGATCACCATTTGTGAAGATAAAAACGAAACACCAGATATATAACAGGAAATAAACAAACAATGATTCAAGAGATTGCACAAAGAATATATTTTATATTATCAATGTCGATGGATCTCAATATAATCAAATGTACCCCAAATAGGGGCTTAAACTATTTATTTTGATACAATGAATACAATATGCTAGGATTCTTGGAAACCCTAGCCAATAATGCTTGTGGTGTCTTTAAAGCTCATTCTTGATCCCAACAGAGGTGAATGGGCTTTAGCTATCCATTTATCGAACCACTCCAGTTTAAGTAGCTACCAAATGCCTATGTATTTCTATATTTGCACACAAAAAATAACAAGAGGATTAGTAGTAACTATGAGGGATCCACTATGTGAGACCCTCAAAAATCAATAAAAATCCTAAGTGCCAAATAGTAATATTGTAATAAAATATGGAAATAATGAAATCAATACAATAATAGAATATTTACCTTGTAAAATTATCACTTTTTGATCTGTCATTGTCATCATTGTAGGAAAATAAGTACGCAGATGCCTTAGAGACACCCGAGGGTTTACTAGTTTGTAGAACTAGGTTTTGAAACACCCGTGGGTGCTTGATGGTAGCATGAAGCACCCAAGGGTGCTTAGGGATGGTGGAAAGCACCTAGAGGTGCTCAAGAATAGTAGGGAGGCATTCAAGTGTATTAGAGGGATGCTCAAGAATAATAAGAAGATGCTCAAGGGCTGAAGTAGGTTCTATAGAAGTAAATTTGCTTCGGGTGAGGTATATGGCGACAAATGTGGAGGTGGAGACAAGGGATGCGAAGGGGACTTTTGAAAGCTTAGATTGCTTTAGGATTTTTCTAGTTTAGAGATTTCTTAGGCTTTGAGTCATCAATATGACTCCTATTTATAATCTTCCCTAGGGCACATTAGGGTTTCAATTACACAATTTATGCGGTCAAGATTAAAACGTGAAGGAGGGTGGAGATTATATTTGGGCAAGTGGCATGGATTGAGGCGGATGAATGACTAGAATTAGACCAAGATGGATAGCTGAGATTAATTCACATATATATACATATATTAAATATTAGTATTTAAATATATATTAAACAAATATACATAAATATATGTAAATAATGTGTAAAAATGGTGATAAGACCTGGATGGACGACAAGTGGTTAAATTTTGGTGTCTACAGGAGCATATCTTTCAGCAACTTTAGTAAGTCACCAAAGCTTTTGACCGACCAACCATGTTTTGCTTTGAGATTATTTAGCAATCGCTGATAGTTTCGTGTACTTTTTACAACCTAGGTATAATGGTTATTTGGCATCTTCAAGCAAGCTACAATATTCATCAAAAAAAATTGCTCCATAAGGTGATTGGAACACAATATCATTATCTCATAGTTCTGGTCCACTCTCTGGGTAATTAACATTGAACAATCCATATGCATCATTGACCATTCCAACGATGTCATCTTGTACATCTTCGATAATTGGATCCTCATCAGTGGTAGAGCACATGTTCGATGTATATTTTTCAAAACTAGAGGATTTTTCTTCATGCAAAATAAACTTGGTATATGTCTTGTCAATCCCATGCCAAATCAGGTGGTCACAAACCTCCAAAAAAACCAAGAGTTTCTATATTTGAGCACTTTCGACATTGACATCTAGTTATTTTAGGGTCCGTTGAACTCTTTCTTGCAAAATCTAGGAATTAGTGAACCCCACGATAATAGTCCTTGTTATTTCTACAAATATACCCCCAAAAAATAAGAAAGTATAGTTATACGAGTAGATTTGATCGAAATCACACTTTCCTTCTTCAATGGAAATAACATAGTTGAAATACCTGGTTGCTCCTAGCCAAGCTTTGTCCATGATAATTTATGGATATAAAATATTGACCCAATTGACTTGGCTTGGTGCTCTGAGTCTTGAGGATGATCTAGCTATTAAAGGGTAAAGACAATAATCTTGTCGTCCAAACACAACCTGCACAAGGTAAGTGGTTGTAATTATATTGCTTGGAATGATGATGTAGATGAGACCGAAACTTAAAATTACTGGCATATAAAAGGATACTTGTAATGGTTGAAATACCTATCTCATCAAATGATAGATGGCATAAATCTCTATACATGCACAAAAATGCAATATTACAAACTCTGAGGCTGAATGGTGACTAATGTTATAAAAATTATTGTATTCAAGGTTACACAATACAAAGCCAAGGTAAGCTCTGGTAAAAAATGTTAACAAATATACTTTATTAAATTTTAATAATAAAATGGATTAATAAGCCTTATTAATGGATCAAAACACCTATTCCCATGAGAGAAATATACAAGGAAATGATATGCACGGATGCTCAACTTCTAATATCTTGAATTTATGAAAGATAATAGTAAGGGATTGCTCTCAATAATAAAAATACATTAGTGATTTACAATGGCTGAAGTAAGAGAGCCAACAACAAAGAAGCAACAAATATAATATACTGAATACTATAGATTAGAAGGATGAGGGAGCAGTAGAAAATTAAAATTAGGAATCCTTGAATGTCAACATTGTAAATTTACCAATAATAAGTTAAGTTGTACTAATTCTGGAAATGGTGTTTTCAACATCTAAATGTCCTGCTTAGAAACACAATCAACTAAAAGCTAAATCAATATGTTAAAGAGCAAAAAATTAGGAATCATCATGAACCACGTGAACATGACAACAAAATAAAAGATAATAAATATGTGCAATAATTTTTATGGGTGGTGGAAAATAATAAGTAATGACACTAGAGTTAAGGACTGGTGACACTGTTGACAACAAAGCATGAATTTCAATAAGACTTCCTAAGGTAGCTAGACAGTTAAGCATGAAACTCAATAAGACTTATTGAGGTAGCTAGATAATTAAGCATGAAAACTCAAGAATGCAATGTTACTTGTGTTACATAGTCCCCTAAAATCTTAGCACCTTGTTCAATCCAACTTTTTTTTGTTCATGACAATAGAGATTTATCTCTATTACTATTTATCTATAGAGATTTATTTACGTTCACCTGAGAAAGGATTCCCCACTTTTGCTTGTTACTGAAGAACATGTGCTTATACTAAGAGGGGGGTGAACAGTATACAATAAAACTTTTTACTTTTTAATCCAAATAACATTATCAACAATATTAAAACAATAAACATCACACAAATCATAACACACATGAGAGACATGATTTTACGTGGTTCACCCAATGCGAGCTACTCCATAGAGAAAATATTTCTTATAAATTTTTCTCAAATAAATTCTCTTGGGAATCCTTCCCTACAATGTTTATGAACCTCTGTCTAAAGGAGACACCAATACCCTAAATAAAATTCGTGGATCTCTATCCACAGGAGAAATCCTTCTCCTCTGCTCTGGTTGGTGATCCTCTAGAAGACTACTGCCTCCACTGCACTAGCTTGTGGATCTCTCTCCACTAAAGACTCTTGTCCCCACTCAGAAGACCTATCCTCACTACCCTAGCTAATGGATATATATCCACTAGAGACTATTGTCCTCTCTACTCTGTCACCTCCAAAGCTCTATCTCAAATTTGTACTAAACACAGTCCTTCGGTCTAGTACAATTCTGCTCAATATCTATATCTGATCTAGCACAAACATATCCTCAAATTTGCACCAAACTATGTTCTCAAATCTGCTCAATAAGTCCATATAGAACTTGCTTAAATCTTCTCAATAATTCCACATAGAACTTGCTCAAATCTGCTCAACAAGTCCACTCAGAACTTGCTCAAATCTACTCAACAAGTCCACTCAAAACTTGTCCAATATCATAGAAACATAAAGAGAATTGTTAGAGACTCAATATGTTCTATACTAATCACAATGCTCAATTACTTTCAACCATTCTCTTAGAAACATAAGGAGAATTGTTAGAGACTCAATATGTTTCTATTTCAACTCAATGCTCAATCACTTTCTCAACTCAATTTAGAATATAGAATAGTTTGTTTTATGGAACTTGAACAATCACTTCACACATCCACTTGACTAGGTTCAATCAACTCTACTCAACCAATCACTCAATGAAACACCCCTTTCTCACAAACCCTAGTCCAAGCACATAAACACCAACTCAAAATATTTCCAACAATGCTCAACAACTAATCTCACATAACAATGATACTCATGTTCTTTTCAAACCCTAGTTCAAGTTCTTCACACAATAACTCACTTCAACAATAATGCTTATAAAACAATTTTCACATAACAATGATACTCATGTTCTTTGCAAAACCCTAACTCAAGTTCTTCACACAACCAATGGCTTCAACAACAATGCTAATCAAACAAGGTTTTAACAACAACTCTTTATTCCAAAAAACCTTGAAGCATTTACTCAAACACTCTCGAAAAGGAAACCCTAATCAAGTCCTTTTCACTCCAAACTTATTTTCCAAAAAACCAATCAATCAACTCAACTTATGGAAGAATGTGCTCATACATTTTTATTGATGATGAAGGGATCTCATAAATCTGTCACAACCACAAACACTTCTATGCCAAGCTCAAAGAGGTTAGAAGATAAATCTTTCTCACAATATAATGTAAATGCTCAATTACACCTTATCACTCCACCTTTCAAAAACAACCATCAACATACATAAAATATTTATCCAATAACACCTTATAAACTCCCAACTAAAATAAACTTAACATCCACCAAAAATTAACTCAAAACTCTTTAATTTAATTTAATGGCAAGAGGAACTTTGATAAAAATCAAATCAACTTTATTTATAAATCCAATTATATAAATCACTCATCAATAAAACAACCTTTCATTAATCCTTATTATTCCACAATAATATAAATTAATTATCAAATAAACAACCTTTCACAAACCCTTATAACTCCAAAATAATATAAATCAAACACACAAATTTTCACAAACCCTTATTACTCCACATTATCCTTTAGAAAAACCTTAGGCAAATAATAAATTAATTATCAAAAATTACCTTTACCTCTTAGTGGGTTTCGAACCCACAATCTCTGCCTTCGCGAGCGCTCTAGCCATGGCTTTGACCGCCATGTGTGCTAGATGCACGGTTAAGATCTTAGACGCTCTTTGTCCCCTTTATCCTCGGTTGTCATGCAAAAATAAGGCACGTGCAAAAGGAACTTCCCTTGGTGCTCAAGACACACACCACTCCACGTGAATCGATCATGGGCTTCTCAACTCCCAATGCCTTTACAAAATGTGCACTACCAATGGACCATCGTGTCCTTTACATTTCAATCAATATGCTCTCTCCCTTATCTCTTTTACCTGGCACTAAAGACAAGCAAAATTCTTGTCTTCTTCCTCAATGAATAACAAATGCACGAAAATGTTTCACTTTGTTGCATGAAAGAATAATGTCGAGGGGTAAGTTTTGAATGCCTCTTTGGCATTAATTTATACACGAAAATCCCTTTGTTTCTTAGACGTCGGTGCTCCCACTTTTGATGACGTCGGTGCTCCCACCTTTATAATTTATAAATTATTTAAATTCTAAGGAATTTAAATTTTATAAATTATATTTATAAACTTTAGCTTTAAAGAGATTAAAGCCTTCCTTGGGTTTAAACTTAAACCTTTAACTTGTAAAATATTATGCCACCATGGGTCTTTTAAAATATTAACTACCATCTCAATGTGTGAGGAGACTTTTATATCCTCATAATGATTTTAATAAAACCATTTAATCTTCCACCATGGGTTTACCATAAACCCTCATAAAATATTATTTTGCCAACTTTCTCTTCAACTCTTCGCATTGTTCTTGGTGCTATTGATGGTGTGCTCCATGGTATTAATGATGTATTTTCACCTTGACATCAATGACAACTAAATAAGCTCAAAATATCCAACAATATCCCCCTTTGTCATTGATGGCAACCCAATTTCCTTTTACTAAAAACTTGACCTTTCCTTTGTTCTGCTCCCCCTGTCTCAATGCTCTTTCAAATATCAAATCTCTTCCCCTTACTCAAATATCTCCCCCTTTGACATCAATGGAAAAGGGTCACCTTTGGGGCTTGGGGCTAAGAATGAGCCTCTTAGCTTAGCCCCTCCCCCACCTCCTCTTGAGGTGGTTAATTCTAGGGTGGGAGTCTCACTCCAATTTTCCTCAAAGATACTCAAAAGTTTCCTTTGAAAGTGGCTTAGTGAAAATATCTACTATCTGTTCCTTTGTAGTGACATATTCCAACATGACCTATTTATCTGTCACATGTTCTCTTAGAAAATGGTACTTAATCGGAATGTGCTTTGTCCTGGAGTGCATTATTGGATTTTTTGAGATACTTATGGCACTAGTATTATCACATAGTATAGGAATGGTATGATCATACTTTATCTTGAAGTCTTCTAGAGTTCTCTTCATCCATAACACCTGTGTACAACTAGCTACTGCTGCAATGTATTCTGCTTCTATTGTAGATAAATATACTAAAACCTGCTTCTTACTTAGCCAAGAGACTAAATAGTCTCCAAGAAAGAATGCTCCTCCACTTGTACTTTTTTTATCATCAATTTTGTTGGCCCAATCTGCATTTGTATATGCTGTCAGTGTGAAACTATCACTTTTGGGATACCAAAGCCCAAAATCCATAGTCCCTTTTAGATACCTAAAAATTCTTTTTATCGCTACCACATGTGTTTCCTTAGGTGTTGCCTAAAACCTTACCACTAATTCCACTGACTGTACTATATCTGGTCTTGTAGCTATAACATACAATAAGTTGTCATTCATAGATCTGTATAATCTCTTATTTGCCTCTCGAGATTGATCATCCTTACTCAACTTGCATCCTATGACCATGGGAGTACTTACTAGTTTACAATCTTCTAACCTAAATTTCTTTAACATTTATTTTATATACTTGGCTTGTGAGAGAAACACTCCTCTTTCTTATTGTGAAATCTGAAGTCCAAGAAAGAATGAAAATTCACCAAGCATAGACATCTCAAATTCATTTTTCATGTTCTTAGAAAATTCTTTACACATCTTATCATTGTTTTCCCCAAAAATTATGTCATCAACATAAACAACCACTATTAATAGATCACTCCCTTCATTTTTGATATATAAGTTATTGTATGCTATTCCTTTTCTAAAGCCCTGTTCTTGAAGATACTTATCCAATCTTGAGTACCATGCTCTAGGATCCTACTTTAAACCATACAATACCTAATTTGGTTTATATGCTAGTATGAATCCCTTAGGTTGTTCAATATAAACCTCTTCTTCTAGAACCCCATTTAGAAATGTTGACTTGACATCCATCTGATATACCTTGAAGTTCTTGAAACTTGAGAAGGCTAAAAACATCCTTATAGCTTCAAGCCATGCAACTAGAGCAAAAGTCTCATCAAATTCAATTCCTTCTACCTGTGCATAACCTTTGCATACTAACCTTGCTTTATTTTTGACCACTTGTCCATCTTCATTTAATTTATTTTTGAAAACCCATTTTGTGCCAATCACATTTTTGTCCTTTGGTCATGGAACAAGTTCCCAAGTTTTTCTTTTCTCTATCTGATCCAATTCCTCATTCATTGCCTTAATCCAAAATTCATCCTCACTTTCCTGAGTGAAGTCTTTTGGCTCAATCTTAGACCACAAAGAAAAATTTTCTTGTTGAGATGGTTTTATTATTCTTCTCCTTGTTTGTATTTCATCTGGATTCTCGATAATTTTCTCTTTTGGATGATGCTTATCTACATACTTGGATGGATTTTTGGGAAGAAGTCTTTGTGTTTCTTCTTCTTCTTTATCTGATTCCTCACAAAAATTCTTCTTGACAACATCCATCTTCTTGATACACAATTTGTTGAATTGGTTCTCTTGAATCTATCTTCTCGTCAATTGTTACATTCATACTTTCCACCATAGTGTTCTTTTGTTGAAGCATATGTAGGCTTTAATCCTTGTGGAATAACCAAGAAAAATTCCCTCATCACATCTTGGATCAAACTTGCCTAAGTTTTGATCTTCCCGTCTTATGTAACATTTGCTTCCAAAAATTTTGAAGTGTTTTACAATGGCAAGTCTTCCTTTCCAAAGCTCATATGGAGTCTTGTGATGATTTACCCTCATTTGAGCCCTAGTTATTATGTATACTATTGTGTTTACAACTTCTCTCCAAAAACCATATGATAGCTTAGATTCATTTAACATAGCCCTAGCCATATTTTCAACAGTCCTATTGTTTTCCTTTCAACTACCCCATTTTGTTGAGGAGTTCTTGTTGTTGAGTACTCTCTCTTGATCCCATGTTGTTCACAAAAATCTACAAATTTATTTGAAGTAAATTATCCTCCTCTATCAGATCTCAGACACTTAATCCTTTTTTCGGTTTCATTTTCAATCAATTCCTTGAATGCTTTGAATTTTTCAAAGGCCTCTGACTTCTCTTTTAGGAAGGCTACCCAAACCATTCTGGAATAATCATCTATAAATAGTATAAAGTAGCTATCACCCTAAATACTTTGTGTTCTAGTAGGACCACATAGATCAGTATGTATTAGGCTCAATGGCTCAGATGACATATATCCTTTTGACTTAAAGGTTATCCTAGTTTGCTTTCCATGTTGATAGGGTGCACAAATTGTGTTTTGAGGTCTTCTTATTTTAGGTAAATATTTGATCGCCTATTTATTTCTTATGTTGACTATATTGTCAAAATTCAAGTGACCCAGTATTCTATGCCATAACCAACTCTCATATTCTTGTGATAGAAAGCACTTTTCCCCTTTGATCTCATTGAGCATGTATAAGTTGTTTGGAGTTCTTCTTGCATTTGCAATGATTTTTCCAGTTTCTGATTTTCTTATCTCACATCTATCTGGATGGAAAGTAACCATGTACCCTTGATCACAAAGTTGACTTATACTCAACAGGTTGTGTTTTAACCCTTTAACATACAATACATTTTTTGTTTTTGTTTTCCCATTATCTAAACTTAGAGTTCCTCTTCCACCAATCCTTGTTGATCCATTATCACAAAAACTTACTGATCCTCTATTTGTTTCTTTCAGTACAATAAATTTATCTTTGTCTCCTGTCATGTGACTAGAGCAACCACTATAAAGATACCATTGTTCTTCTTTATCCTGAGCATGAAGGGCTGTTTGAACTAACATTGATCTAGCCTTAACATTTTCCCTTTCATCTTTTCTAGTTGTTGAATTTGCTTTCCTAGACTCAGGAAGCATCATTTTGCACCATCTAGCCTTGTGCCCAAAATTATTGCATTTGTAACATATAATATCATCATTCATGAGAGGTGCAAAGGAATTGACATTTCTATTGACATTGTTTCTTGTCTGATGAATACAGTGTATAACTCTATGACCATATTTATTACAAGAAAAGCAATGACCATGGAAGAAATTATGTAACCTATTTGGATGTCTTGGAGTTTGTGGTGAAGTAATATTCCTCTTGTGATTAACTCTTACCCAGGGTTCTCCTTTGCTTTCTTCCTTTCTTATATCCTTTGCTTGCTTATCCTTGTTTGAGGTTTTTGGTTTTTGAAGACTTGATTCCTCTTTCTGTTTCTCATATTCTGCATCTTGTAGTACCTTGGTTTTTTCAACTTCATTTCTTAGGTGGACAACTTATGCTTCCAATCTTTCACATTTTGTTTCCCTGGCTCTCAAAAGATCTGTCATGTCCTACTCAATCTTCTTTCCTTCTTCCACCCTAATCTTGAGTTCTATGAGATTTTGTATAAGTTCCATTCTTGCTTCTTCATCTTCTTGAACTTGTTCCTTCAAGATTGAATTCTTCTCTCTAAGTCTTTCCAATTTTTTGAGAGCAGCAAAGAATTATTATTTTATGTCAAACATAGTCTCTTCTTCATTTTCTAAAGTCATGTGTGCTATTGATGGATCCTCCTCCAAGCTATTAGTCTTTTCACAGAGGGACCCGCTCTGATACCAATTGAAGAACATGTGCTTATATTGAGAGGGGGGGTGAACAGTATACAATAAAACTTTTTGATTTTTAATCCAAATAATAGAATCAACAATATTAAAGTAGTAAACATCACACAAAGCATCACACACATGAGAGACATGATTTTACGTGGTTCACCCAATGTGGGCTACTCCACGGAGAAAATATTTCTTATAAATTTTTCTCAAATAAATTCTCTTGGGAATCCTTCCCTACAATTTTTATGAACCTCTATCCAAAGGAGACACCAATACCCTAAATCAAATTCATGGATCTCTATCCATAGGAGAAATACTTCTCATCTACTCTAGCTGGTGATCCTCTAGAAGACTACTTCCTCCACTGCACTGGCTTGTGGATCTCTCTCACCTAAAGACTCTTATCCCCACTTAGAAGACCTCTCCTCACTGCACTTGGCTAATGGATCTCTATCCACTAGAGACTATTGTCCTCTCTTCTCTGTCACCTCCAAATCTCTATCTCAAATATGTACTAAACATAGTCCTTCGGTCTAGCACAATTCTACTCAATATCTATCTCTTATCTGGCATAAACTTGTCCTCAAATCTGCACCAAACTCTATCCTCAAATCTATTCAACAAGTCCACATAGAACTTGCTTAAATATGCTCAACAATTCCACTCAGAACTTGCTCAAATATGCTCAATAAGTCCACTCAGAACTTGCTCAAATCTTCTCAACAAGTCCACTCAGAACTTGTCCAATCTCATATAAACATAAAGAGAATTGTTAGAGACTCAATATATTATATACTAATCACAATTCTCAATTACTTTCAACCACTCTTTTAGAAATATAAGGAGAATTTTTAGAGACTCAATATGTTTCAATTTCAACTCAATGCTCAATCACTTTCTCAACTCAATTTAGAATATAGAATAGTTTGTTTTATGGAACTTGAACAATCACTTCAAACATCCACTTGACTAGGTTCAATCAACTCTACTCAACCAATAACTCAATGTTTTAGGATCCTCAATCCTAACATTATTAGTTAGTATTAGTTAGTATTATTAATCATTTAATTATTATATTATTAACTTATAAATTGAACCATCACAACCCTTCATAACGTGAACCATCATGTCTCTTCATACATGAACCATCATGTCTCTTCACCAACGTAGCTTTAGGATAGATATATATATTAGGTTGGCCATCCATATCAAATCATCCAAGAAGAAGAATAATAAGCATAGATTCTAAGGAGGGAGCCCCCTATAGTGGCAAAGCGATTACAAGGGAGCCCCCTTTGAGTGGCTTGTGATTACATTTACATTAATTTGTTAATAATTTTATAGTAAGACTTGGGGTCTTACCATTTGGTATCAGAGCCATGTGGGATCCAACCATGTGGTATTTGCTCAAATATCTTCATCAAATCACTTATGTGCGTGAGTATCAAACTCGGCTTGAGGATATCACCAAACATAACAGAATATTGGATGAATCAATTCTCATCAATGGCTTCATTAGGGGATTAAAAGAGGAAATTAGAATGGATGTGACAAGGTTCAATCTCTATACCATGATGCAGACCTATGGATTGGCAAAATTATCTGAAGATAAAATCAATGCACAACAACGATTAGGGAAACCACTTATGGAAAAATTGTCGACCACTTACATCGCTCCCAAACCTATGCATAATGGAAGGGCAAAAAACACTTACACAACCCCCAAATCTAACTGAACTTTATGAGTTAAACATCTTAGCTTTGAGGAGATGAAGGAACGACGAGCAAAAGGACTGTGTGATAATTGTGATGAACAATTTGGACCCCACCATAAATGTGCTACACTAACATTGTATTTATTAAAGGAAGTTGATCCATGTCTCTCCATAGAGCAAGCAGATGAGGTAGTTATGTCCGAAGCGACCAGTGCACCTACTCACCGCAATGAAGACAATGAAGTCGATGTGCAAGAAGTGATTGATGTACCAAGCAAGGATGAGGTAGACATACCCAAAGTGATCAATGCTAGCCAAACATGCACTCTACAAGACCTACACATACCTTCCTCACCAATAGTGAGTTCTTACCATATGACCAAACCTATTCGAAACCAACGCAGAGTGACTACACACTCCTTCTCCGTTGGCTCTACCAAGGAACCAAAAAAGGATATGAAATCATTACCATCACTTTTGATGCATCATTTTGAAGTATTTAAGGAACCCCAAGGGTTGCCCTCCCATTGTCATCATGATTTTCCTAAGGAATATTCTACTATTGTTCTTGGCAATCTCCCGCTAATGCTTCATCCTTCTCGATATCCCTGCCTATGAAAGGATACCATTAAAAGAGTCCAAGAACTTACACAAATCCTTCTTGGAAAACAAAGGACAAAGCTTCTCACTTTGAGCTTTAAGGACAAAGCTCTTTTTAAGGAGGATGGCATGTTAGGATCCTCAATCCTAACATTATTAGTTAGTATTAGTTAGTATTATTAATCATTTAATTATTATATTACTAACTTATAAAGTGAACCATCACAACCCTTCATAACATGAACCATCACGTCTCTTCATACGTGAACCATCATGTCTCTTCACCAACGTAGCTTTAGGGTAGATATATATATTAGGTTGGTCATCCATATCAAATCATCCAAGAGGAAGAATAATAATCATAGACTCTAAGGAGGGAGCCCCCTATAGTGGCAAAGCGATTACAAGAGAGCCCCTTTTGAGTGGCCTGCGATTACATTTACATTAATTTGTTAATAATTTTATAGTAAGACCTTGGGGTCTTACCACAATGAAACACCCCTTTCTCACAAACCCTAGTCCAAGCATATAAATACCAACTCAAAATATTTTCAATAATTCTCAACAACTAATCTCACATAACAATGATACTCATGTTATTTTCAAACCCTAGTTCAAGTTCTTCATACAATAACTCACTTTAACAAAAATGCTTATAAAACAATATTCACATAACAATGATACTCATGTTCTTTGCAAAACCCTAACTCAAGTTCTTCACACAACCAATGGCTTCAAAAACAATGCTAATCAAACAAGGTTTTAACAACTCTTTATTCCAAAAAACCTTGAAGCATTTACTCAAACACTCTCGAAAAGGAAACCCTAATCAAGTCCTTTTCACTCCAAACTTATTTTCTAGAAAAACCAATCAATCAACTCAACTTATAGAAGAATGTGCTCATACCTTTTTATTGATGATGAAGGGATCTCATAAATCTGTCACAACCACAAACACTTCTATGCTGAGCTCAAAGAGGTTAGAAGATAAATATTTCTCACAATATAATGTAAATTCTCAATTACACCTTATCACTTCACCTTTCAAAAAAACAACCATCAACATACATAAAATATTTATCCAATAACACCTTATAAACTCCCCACTAAAATAAACTTAACATCCACCATAAATTAACTCAAACCTCTTTAATTTAATTTAATGGCAAGAGAAACTTTGATAAAAATCAAATCAACTTTCTTTATAAATCCAATGATATAAATCATTCATCAATAAAACAGCCTCTCATTAATCCTTATTACTCCACAATAATATAAATCAATTATCAAATCAACAACCTTTCACAAACCCTTATAACTCCAAAATAATATAAATCAAACACACAACTTTTCACAAACCCTTATAACTCCACATTATCCTTTAGAAAAACCTTAGGCAAATAATAAATTAATTATCAAAAATTACCTTTACCTCTTAGTGGGTTTCAAACCCACAATCTCTACCTCCACGAGAGCTCTAGCCGCGGCTTTGACCACCGTGTGTGCTAGACGCATGGTTAAGAGCTTAGACGCTATTTTTCCCCTTTATCCTCGATTGTAATGCAAAAATAAGGCACGTGCAAAATGAACTTTCCTTGGTGCTCAAAACATACATCACTCCACGCGAATCGATTGCAGTCTTCTCAACTCCCAACGCCTTCGCAAAATGTGCGCTGCCAATGGACCACCGTATCCTTTCTGTTTCAATCAATCTGATCTCTCCCTTATCTCTTTTACTTGGTGCTAAAGACAAGTGAAATTCTTGTCTTCTTCCTCGACGAATAACAAATGCACGAAAACGTTTCACTTTATCGCATGAAAGAATAATGTCGAGGGTTAAGTTTTGAATACCTCTTTAGCATTAATTTATACACGAAAATCCCTTTGTTTCTTAGATGTCGACGCTCCCACTTTTGATGATGTCGGTGCTCCCACCTTTATAATTTATAAATTATTTAAATTCTAAGGAATTTAAATTTTATAAATTATATTTATAAACTTTAGCTTTAAAGAGATTAAAGCCTTCCTTGGGTTTAAACTTAAACCTTTAACTTGTAAAATATTCTGCCACCATGGGTCTTTTAAAATATTAACTACCATCTCAATGTGTGAGGAGACTTTTATATCCTCATAATTATTTTAATAAAACCATTTAATCTTCCACCATGGGTTTACCATAAACCCTCATAAAATATTATTTTTCCAACTTTCTCTTCAACTCTTTGTGTTGTTCCTGGTGCTATTGATGGTGTGCTCCATGGTATTAATGATGTATTTTTACCTTAACATCAATGACAACTAAATAAGCTCAAAATTTCCAACAGTTACAATGATCCTTATTTGTATGAAATACCCTCTTTGGAATACCTAGGTTTTCTCAAAGTTTCAATCATGGAGGTTATCCATGTGACCCACGCAAGAGGATTTTGGTTCCTGATGTAGTGCTCTGAAGAAAAAGGTAAGCCCTTGGTTGACTGGATGTTTTATGCATATTATGTCTGAAAGCCCTATTCTTGTAGAGGCATGCATGTATTCCATGTCCCCTAATGAGGATTATATCCTTGATTTTTTGCCTTTGGCAAAGACCTCAATATCCACTGACAAGTCTCCTATTTTGATTGCCACTGGATTCTCTGGCCATGGGTTCCAAATGGGTCCACTAGTAGGATGGATAATGGCAAATATTTCCCTCAAAGGAGAAGCAGATAAGGTACCCTTGAAGTATTTTCTATTAAGCATTTTCTTCAAAGTTCCAAAGGCAATCCCAAAGACTATGAGGACCAAGTTTATCCTTATCATAGGACAACATCGTAAAGGTACAACCATACAAAGAAAATAATTAGACCTGCTTGATTATCATATGTGCAGTTTAGTTTTCCTTAGTGGATTTTGTGGATCATGATCAGCTTGTACGAAGAATGCAAATCTATTTAGGGCAGGATATGTATGATGGCTATCAACAATTTATGAAAATTTTAGTTCTTTGCCTTTTCATCCTGTTGAAGTTGTGTAATTATATGGCATGGATATTCAATTTGAAAGGATAAAGGAAGCATATAAGTACTATGGAGTCTGAGATAGTTATGCCTTATTAATTCTAGTTGGGCATATGTTCAATCTGACTATGTTCCTATAGGAATAGGTGGTGCAATTACATGTATGTTTGTTTAGAATGGTTTTCCATAATCCTAGAAGGTAGTGTGTGCTCACATTCAATATGTTAATACATTTTCTAGTAACACAGACGGATGAATTTTTTTTGAGTTGCATTCCTCCTCAAGTGCAATATGGTTTGCTTAGATCAAATCCAAAGTAATTTAAACAGAATTTTGAACTCAGTTTCTTATCTACTTATTATCGGATGCACACTCATGTAGTGTTTGCCAAAATCTAGAACAAAGTGGGAATTAATTGTAATGTTCATAATTTTCCATATACTATGTAATAGCTAGTGTATACTCCTTTATTCTAGGATCTTGTCTAACTTAACATTTTTCTTGGTTTTTATCCTATTTTCTAAAGGCCATCTTATCTTACATAAAATATTCAATGCCTGAAAATTTTAAATATCTAAAACACTCTTCCTCAGTTTACACCTTGCTTTTGTTATTACCAGCTGGTTGTTGAAGGTAGCAAATTGATGCAATAGGGGACATTTCAAATTCCAACCTAACCACCTTCTAGTTTAGCTTTTATCTGTGTGCTTTATCAGGATCCCACTACATAGCTAAAAGGTGAGATGGCATTGATTCTAGTGAAACTTGTACTAGTTGTTATTTACAGGAATACCTTCTTTGTACCTACCTTGCAATAAGATGACACAATGCAATCTAGATTTCCCTTGCATTTTCTACCATTTAAGGAGTTTGATCAATGCTTCAACTTCAATATTAACAATGCAGAAAACAATAGGGTAACTACAAGAGTGAAAGCATGCTGACCTATTTGGAGCAATTTCAGCTACCAATTTCTTTGTTATATTTATATAAAATATAGGACAATAGAATCAACTACCTAAATTATGGTTGAATGGGGATTGAAAATAAATTGGTGTCGTAACAAGGGTGTTAAATAAATTGGGCAATTAACTATTGGGTCAATATCTCAATGACTAGTTTCTAGCTTTTCAGTGGAGCACAAATAGGAAATAAGTGGGAGTTGAAGCAAATTGATATTTTAATTTTTTTTATAAGATATTAATGAATTAGCAAACATACTTTTTAATTTGAATATATTCAATTCAGGAGTGGAGGGGTTCAAATCTTAGAGGGTTGCAAAGCAATATATTTTGCACTTGAGTAGTTGTGAGAGAATATTGGTGCTCACATGGAAATTAGAACTCTACTTAATTCCACAAGTCTTTAGAAGATGCACATATGTAACTATATATTTTTAGTTGAACAACTATTTATCAATAGTTAAGTAGGTGTATAACTAGAGTTTCAGACTAAAATCTGAGTGCTAATGATCTAGTCCATTATCAGATTGGTCAGAGTTTTTTCTTTTGTTGTAACAACAAAAATTAACTAGGATGTCTTTCATATCTTCTAGAATTCTACTATAAATGTAGTTAATAGGTCATTAATAGTGTTGTTATGTCTTTAATGCCTTAACAGTGCACATTTTTAATATTATATCATTTTGTTACTTTTATTACTTGTATGATAGGAGCTCAAAATTACAATCTTCTCATCCAATCTTCTTGATATATTTGGACCCTCCCTGATGCATATTTTTACCCAAAAAATATCTTAATAACTATTATGCACATTGGAAGCCTTGATTCTATAATATTAAAGAAAAATATATGGCCTATACATTCCAGTTACCACTTTTGTTGAAGAGGGAGGTATTGCATGTTGGAAGAAGCATTTCAAGTGTAGTAGATAAAAAATAAGAGCAGTTTGTTGGAATAAAGCAAGAGAGTATGGAGTATATTCCTTCTCCACATAATGACCATGCTAGTAAGCAATTTCAACAATTTTTTGGTTGGTTGGTAATCGACCAAGAGTCCATGAAGAGAATGATTTTCTCCATTTAAAGATCATTTTAACAATTGGTAAAGAATTTTACCATTTCAAAACATCTAGAATGACATCAAAAAGAACTCTTGACATTGTTTCTCAACCAACAAAATAAAAGAAAACATTGAACATGTTGAAGGTGATACAAGGATTTATCTCAACATAATGGAATCCAATCATACACCACAATGTTGATAACTTCCAAAAAATCAGTGATACCATCCAAGAGGGTGAAAATAAAGAGAAGTAGAAATCATCAATTTTTATATATGAAAAAATCATTGTCCATCAGAGTTGATTATTGTTGTAGTATAACTCTTAGGGAGAGAGAGGTTTTAATATTGGCATAGTTGTTGCTTTGAACAAGCCATAAACAATCATTCAACTATAAATCTTGTAAGATGCACCTAAACAGGTAGTCAGATCATGTTAGACAAATCCTTGTTGACTCTATCCAACAGATTCTCATCAAACTAAACTAACCATTTTTCCAAGAAAATATCTCAACTATATATGTTACCATAGAAGTTTTAAATGGATGATTTAACAAAACATCGAGCAATAAATTATAATAGAAACACAAAGCTTTGCAAACCTTCTCAAATTTCAAACAAACATGAGAAAGATTTACTTGTGGAGGAAGAACAACATGGGAATCATATAATGTAATTTTAGAGATTTAAATTCATATTGTAACGAAATAGGTCCATATTGGGTCCAAAAGGTGCCCTACATTATGACTAACAAAAAGTGTGCTTCAGTTTCTTA
This sequence comes from Wollemia nobilis, assembly GCA_028583015.1. NCBI lineage: Eukaryota > Viridiplantae > Streptophyta > Pinopsida > Araucariales > Araucariaceae > Wollemia > Wollemia nobilis. Next base: position 3,429,971 of record JAQPPZ010017102.1, on the reverse strand, counting down.
TTTCCTATACACCGATTATGTTAATTGTGATTTTGTATACTCTAAACCATGTTGTCATGCTCTTTATGTGCATTTCCCTGAATATTGGTAGAAAGTTAAAAAATTACCAAGGTGACAAAAATACCCATGGGGTTAAAATATGACCAGTGAGAACGTCTGAATCACAAAGAGCCAATAGGGTTCAATTACATGATGCTTGGAAAATAGGTGTTTCAGGAATCATTTTTCCAACCAAAATGACCAAATCAAAGTTTTCATAAAACAAGGCACTGCCCAGTTCTTGATACTTTAGATCTGAGATTAGAACCACACCTTTAAATTTTAGATATTCTACAGACAAAAGAGGAAGGATCCTCCAGACAGGGTTAGATTTGACAAATTTGACAAAAGATAGCAAAATCAAGATATAAACACAACAATTATCTTTTGTAGGTCCTCCAAATAGGATTGAATTAGAAATCGAAGCCTTCGACACCATTACACATGCAAACATTATGTTCTACTCATCAACGGGTAGCAAAACCCAATACAATATGTATTGGCTTTCAATAATTTGGCTCATTCAAAAAGAAGTGATTCAAGCTCAAAATGACAAAATCCCAATCAAAATGTAAATAAGTCCATGAATCCATTTTATATGAAGGAAGAAGATGAGCAAGATTTTTGTTAGATTTATATCTAGAACCTTGAGGAAGCAAAAAGAAACAAGATGTTGATGTTGCTCTCTTTTATGCACAGGGTGAGGATATTTGTGATAACAAAACCTCACAAGGTCATGTAACTATTTATTTAGTAAATTAGAAATCCTATTTTTTTTATGAATGGGTTTCAAATTTAGGGATGGTAAGGCACATGATAAAGCACACACATATTCTATAGGGTTACAACACATTGAACTCAAGGGAGCATGTGATTGTTAAAGATTACTCTTATTTATAGGTTGTAGGATATCGATATTAGTATTGAATATTTCCTTATTCTACTCAACACCCTTACACATGCAGTCATTATGTTCTACTCAACAATGGGTAGCAAACCCCAATATAAAAATGAAAACCTTTTATAGGCGCTTAAAGAACAAATGAAAAAAAATAATAAGAATAATTAGAGATGTGCATAACCAAAAGAAATGGACAAAAAAATACATGAAAGCTGGAATTTTTAAAACTTGTAATTTATTGAAATGGAGGAAAGAAATAAACGGTTCATATTAGCCCTAAAAGGATATGGGAAATACAGTAAATACCAAAAATAATGCAAAATTACAAACCCTAAAAGTTACACTAAATACTGTGTCCTCCAAATTTTGTAATGCTTATCATTATGCTACTCTTATCTCAATAAGTAGCATTTCCTATCTATTCTTGTTGTTTTTTGACTTCACAAACCTTTTAGGGTGACCTCTCAAGATATAAAGTCCCATCCATGCATTCAATGAGCTCGCTCTTAAAGTAATACTTCTTCGAACCACAAATATCACTAGGAATATCACGTTCGAAAACCCTCATCAGATAGACTGAAGCAACATTCAATGAGCTTGCTCTTAACCCTCAAAAATCACTACCAATGTTTGAAAATCCTCATCGTGTAAACTCACTAGTAATATCATGTTTGAAAACCCTCATTGGGTAAATTGAAGTAGCGTTTAGTGAGCTCGCTCTTAAAACCCTCAAATTTGTGCTTATCTTGTGTGATAACAATATGAAGTGAGCGGCTCTTCTAGGCAGGTAGTAATGGAGCGATCGGCTCTTCTAGGTGGGTAGCAATAGACAAGTGGAACTTGCACCATGAGCCAGCTCGTAATATGTGTATGCACATACCAATACACATATCGATAGAAATGCGAAGACAAGAAACCATGGATCTGAAATCTATGAATAACAAATTATAAATAATTTAACATCAAGTCACATGTGTAGATTGTTCGTCCTCTTACTTTTTAACCAGTGATGCTACGATATTTATACAAGCTATTTATTTCCAATGATATTTGAAAATCCTCATCGGGGTAAACTTGAATAAATTTAAAGATATTTCAACTTTTTAAGACAACGGTTTATAACCATCATCTTTTAATTAAATTTCTTTTAAGATGATGGTTATAAATTGCCATCTTCGGGTTTCCCTAAGAGGGTGATTATAAACTGCCCTCTTAGGGGAACCTGAAGATGACAGTTTATAGTCATCATCTTAGTTGTATGAGGTTGATTATCCTAAGAGGGCGGTAACCACCCTCATAAGGTCTATTAGGGTAGTTTTTTATCATCGTAAAAGACCGCCTTAATTCAGTCATCATTAAATCCCTTTTTTGGTGTAATGACTGTTTGGGTAATTAATAAAGGATTGCTAATGAATAATGAAATAGATTAAACCATGCAAAGTAATTGTAAATGGTATTTGGTATAAATATTGTGAGTTAGAGAGTACATTAGTACATAGTAATAGAACATGATAGGAGTGGTTACTAACTCCCTTTACTATCGGACTGGCTAACTCATCACAGATATGAGAAGGATAGTTGGTTCCTATACACACAAAACACATACATAGATAGACTTATGTAGTGTGTGAAGGATGGTGTGATTCTTTCTATTGAATGAAAGAAGATTAGCAAGCTAGATGTTGAGAAAGATAGTTGATAAACTCAATACTGACACCTAGTACACCTACATAGATGGAATTATGTTGGGTGTAGTGATAGATGTGCCTAGAAATATTATAAGTGGAACTCTTTCGGAATGGATCATACCTTAGTTAATAACTTTCATAAAATATTTGTCAAACTTTGGATCATTCCTTTGATTAAGATTAGGATTAACTTGGGATACTTTTAGGATATATATAACTCTCTAATAATTTGGTTAAAAATTTAAAGTTATGACACATTGGTCCTAAAGCAACTTTTGAAAGCTAACATGATTGAGTTACCTCCCATAAGGCAACCTGACACCACAACTAGTTGGTATAAGGCTGATCAGCATTGTGAGTATCATAGAGTGGAAGGGCACATGACAAACTCATGTAAGAGGTTGGAACATGTGGTTCAAGATCTAATCAATGCAAGTTATCTTGTTATGAAATATTTTCAACATACTCCTAACCACAATCCTCTAAAAAACAATCAACCTCTTACTCAACAAGCACCCGCAACTAATCAAGACATGGGGATCTTCCAAGACCCCTTACCTAAGCATGGGCAACATGCAGCTAATCAAGTGTCATATCATAATGTGCCACCTCCCTACAGTAATATGGTTGGTATGGTAGTAGTAACTACAAGGAAACAAGCTCAAGCTTGACCAATTCAACAATCTCAATAGAAGACGAGCTCTACATCCAATCCACCTTCAAAATCACCTTCATTTTAAAGAGTACCCAAAGAAGGATAATGAGAGTAGAAAATCCACCTTTAGTGTTGAAACCTCAACCTAAAGTCTCCTTCAACATTCAACAATAGTTAGCTAGTACCCCAGCCAAGATATCCCTATTAGAGCTTTTGCAAACTTCTCCTATTCATAGGGAAGCCTTGTTGAAGTTTCTAAGTCAATAATATGTTCCTCAATACATTTCCTCTAGTGCTATAGTTGATGTTGTAGGTTCCCTTGGGATACATCATATCACATTTTTGGATGATGATATTCCTTCCTCATACTTGTGAGGGGATTCTTCCCTCTACATCACTGCATTTATTGGGGAAACATTTATCAAGTGAATTTTGATAGATAATGGTTCTTCCCTCAATCTATGCACTTTTCAATTTCTCCAAAATTTTGGATTAAAAGAGGAAGATTTGACTAGATTCGATGTCATCATCAAATATTTCAACAACGAGTCCCAAGAGGCCTATGACATTATATCCCCCTCCCTTAGGATTGGACCTAAGATTTTAGATACCTTGTTTTATGTGGTGCCTTGCCCACATCTTTTAATCCCCTTCTTGTATGTCTTTGGATTTATGCAATGAAGGTTGTTCCTTCTACTTTTAATCAATGCTTGAAGCTTGAATTCAAAAATCAACTTGTCACCATTCTAGATGACCCTCATCTATTTTAGTATTGTTCAATTGTTGAGCAAGCTTAATCAGATCTCAATTTTTTTTCTTCGATCTCTCTTTCTTATTATTCTCCTTTTTCTTCTTCTTCTTCAATTTATTCTTCTCACCTTACCAAACAACTTGAAAACTTAAAGGTAAGTGAGAAATTGCTAATCAAATTTTCATCATAGGATCAATTCAATCCATTTCTTCAAGAACTTCTTTTGAATATTGCCAAGCTACCACCTTCACTAAGGACTATGGGTTTATCTCATAAAAAATGTGACATCATACACATTGGTACGTGTAACCCTTGAAGAAAATATTCGTGGTAACCCTCTTCCTATAGAGCATTATTTTACCCCTTGTTACCTATCCAATGATTACCTGCTTCCCAAGCAAATCTTGTCTAGTATGGGATATATAAGAAAAGGTTTAGGGCCACAACAAAAAGGTATTCAAGAGCCTTTGGAAATTGGGCTTTGGCCTAGGAGATGTGGCATAGGCTACATGCTCAATAAAAACCTTTTTTTTCCATTTGATGATGATGATCACATTGTAACTTATGCCAAATATTTAGATCATCAAGGCTTGGAGTGGAGTGATGAGGATGAGGGACCGCATTATCCCACTAACATGTTGTTCTACAATGTGGTAACTTTGGTGCACTCTAAGTTGGTTTTTCTTGGATGGTAAATAACTTAAAGAACCAATGAACATAATGCATTTAAAAATATACTATGCACGACTCTGTATTTTCATTTTTTCATATTGCATTTAGCTTAGCTTTCATTTGTATTTGGTTTACTTCATCATACTACATGATTTCCTATCATATGTTGCATGTTTTGCCTAACATTTTGTTCCATCTACATTTTGCTTGTCATATAATTGCATTGTTGCTTGATCATACTTGCATGATTGCTTGATCATATAGATTTTTGGGGATTTCATGAGGATGGAAAGTGATGAAACCTAGTTAGGTCTTAGCTCACATACATTGCACTCATACTAGGGCTCTGATGCCTAGCAAATCCCCAACCTAGGGCCCATCTTCATGCATTTTCAACTTTACACTTTGTCCATCTCTTCTTCTTCTCTTCTTTTATATTCCTTGACCTTGAAAGTATAAAATGACCATCAATTTTCTCTAAGTAAATGGATATAGTTATTCATTTTGTATATCCTTGTCCTTTGCATGTCTTCTTTCTTCTTTTCATCAAGATAAAGGATATACATTTCTCCTTCCATCAGTGCATCTTGTCTTGTTTTTTCTCACAGTCTTCCTTCTTGATTTTTTTATTGTTAATGGATCCTCATTGGATAGGGTAGATACCATGTGAATATCATTTATGGTGTTCATACGGCCATTGACTATCTTACACACATCTCTTAGCTATTGAAATTTTAATAAGGACACACACACACACTTTTGTTTGCTTGTTTCTTCTCTCATTCTTTTATCTTCTTTTCATCTAACACATCCACACATATGCATATTTCTCTATTGTGCTTTGATCATTCATCTCTTTTGCACACACCTCACCCCTATCGGGTAGTACTCACTTTGGCACATCACTCACACACTGCATCCCATACAGGATAGCTTCATGGCCACACATGAGGGACAGCCTCCATCTCGTCCATTTGCAAGAATACATCCTAGCAAGAATATCTCTTCATCTCTAGCCATCAACGAGCACTATACCCATAGTGGGTATCGTTCCACACTTGTCCATATTTGCTAGCATAACACTCTTGTAGGAAATCTTCATGGCCACACACGAGGGACAACCTCCATCTCCATAATTTACGAGCACACATCCTTACAAGGGTTTCGCTTTTGTTTTTTCTTTTCTTTATTTTTGAACTTTTGGAGCTTTCACTTTCTTCTTCTTCCACCTTTCTCTCTTTTTTCATTGTTTGTTTCCTTATCTATTATTTTCTTCTTTCCATCCACTCATCCTTACATTTCACTTCACATTCATTTTAGATTGCATGTTAGATTGTATTTCATCTAGTTAGATTCATTCATGCATTTTATTTAGTTAGTTTTCATGCATTTCATTAGTTAAGATCATTTTGCATTCATTTATTTAGGATCATTTTGCATTGCATTCATTATATTTGTGATTATCATGCTTAAAAAAAAAACTTAAAAATGCAAGTAAAACCTAATCTTTCTTTTTTGTCTTTTTCTCTCTCCTCTTTCTTCCTTTTGGTGTCTTTTTTTTCTCCTTTTTTGTTCTTGTCGCTCTATTTTATTTTGAGTAAGCCATTTTGAGTTTTCTTAAGAATTTGGAATTCTTTTTGAAACTTGAGGGGGAATCCTAGCCTAAGAGGCATTAATGTCCCTAATGCCTTATTTTACGTGTAAAATATTTAAGTGTCCGAAATGACACCATTTTTGCACCACCCTTTCTTCTAAACCAACTACCCCATTTTTTTGTGTTTGTAATTTTTTGCTCATAGTTGTCTACATCTTTATTTGATGCATTTATTAGGCCATAAATGTAAAAAAGAGGGGGCAAAATGTAGACAGGAAAATTGACCCATTAAGATGATTCATTTTCCTTAGATCCTTAGTTTTCCTCTTATAAAAGTAAGGTCATATTTGAGCCAACTTTTTCTTTATAAAATATTTTCCATTCCTCCCAAAACCTCTACCATTGGATCAGACTCAAAAAAGATATTTCCAATGGTATAAGTATTACCCCATTCTAACACCGTTTGGTCCTCTAAAGTGTTGAAAAATTGCACATGGGTCTAGTTGTCTCGTCCAATTTTTGGCCAACCTTTGTGATGTTGGCTCTTACCCAAGATTAAGTTTTGTTTTCCCACCCAAGCCTCTTATAAATAGAGGGTTTGGACTCCCTTTTTCTTTAGCCAAGTTTTCTAAGTGATCTTAGTGTGACAAGTTGTGAAGTTCTTCTTTTGCGAAAAGTGCTCTTGGCGAATCTCTACTTTTGGATTGGTGTGTTTCTTTGCTTCTATGCTTCTTCTGATTGGCTAACATGGTGGATAAATTTTGGAGCCTTAAGGAGGAGTCTACCCTTTCATGGAATTTTTCATCCTTTTTGCCTATTCTTTCGCTGCCACCAGATGTTTTCTTACATTTTATTCTTCTTAGGTCATTCATTGTGCATTATTTTTAATTATTTTGCACTGTTAATTGCTCGTTCACCTTTGTTGCAAAATCACACCCCGTTTGTATCCCTGGAATTTCCCCTGGGTATCTTGTTGAGCTTTCAGGATCCTTTTTCCTTGTTGCTCTCAGGTCTTTTCCAGGTTTGTTGTAGGTTTTCTAATTGGTATTGAATTTCAGTGTTTCCTCAGTTGTGGTGCGTTGTGGCTTTGGGTGGGGGTTTGACTTAATACTTGTGCTTCTTGAGAGTTTTTCATCGTATCCTTCTAGTCTAGGGGGGCCGCGTGCCTTATTTTCATTGAATATTCTCTCTAGGCTTCTTGGATCTGGTCTAATTGGTGGATTCTCAGTGTATCTTTCACGACCTTATGCTTTGCTTACTGCTGAGATCCCATCGGTTTTCTAGATCTGATTTCCTAAATTCGTTCATGTGTAGAGTTAGAGATTGCTTGAGGTCATCTATTGCATCTTTCAGTTTTGGAAGGGGACCTGTGCTTATTGCTTGTAGCTTGATGACCCCGTGGCTCATTCAAATTGGGTTCCTCAGGATCTTCCTACCCTTTTTCCTATTGTTGATGATTTTGTTTCCCTTGCATCCTCTGGTTTCTTCTGGTATTCTCATAGTTTTACCTCACGTGCAAGGGGATCTCACGGCTTGTGGAGATCCTCAGAATTGTTGATCTATTTTCTATGATCTATGTGGGATGTTGCTTCCTAGACTAGCTTCCTAGGCTGTCCCTAGGTGGGATCCTGGTTTTGTTTTTCAAGTTTCAACTGTTCCCGCTTTCCTGTAACAATTTCTGGTTTTCCTTGGTGGAATCCCAGTTTTTTCTTTTTGCTCATGTTAGTCCCGGTCCTGCTTGGGCGAGATGGCCCATCCTTGTTTGACGGGCGATTTCCTTTGGTTCATCTACCTTCCTGGGATGGATTTTCATTCCTAATGGCTTTGACTTCCAGTTTCTCCTGGACAGGATTCTAGTTTTTGGTTTTCCCCTTGAGCGGGATTTTTAACCTGGTTTTTTCTTACCTCGGTAGGGTCTTTTAAATTTCCTGCTTTGAGCGATATTTTTTAAATTTTATGCTTTGGGCAGGATTTTTAATTTTTTTTTCAAATGGCTTACCCTTTGGCCTTATGTTTGGTCTGCTGACCTTATGTAAAAAGGTTTTCGGGCCCCTTTCAAAACCCACTTTTAATGAAAATTTTTACCAATAAAAAATAAAATCACACCCCTTTTGTACAGGGCACAATTTTGGCAAAGTTGAAATCATGGTCGCCCCTTATAGGGCACGATTTTTTCTTAGGCAAGTTTGGGGGCAAAGCTTTGTTTCTAAACCCTTAAATTACATTTACATGTTTCATCTAAGTCATAACACTATTTTTTGCATTCTATTTTTTGCATTGTGTCATTTCATTGCATATTTGTTTGTTCATTTCTAAAAAGGTCAACAATCGCTTTTGTTTTCAAATAGTCACCTAAAAGGACCAAGGAGGCTTGACTGTTGTGCCTCCAAGCTCAATCTTACAGTGGCCTGAGCAGACCCTCAAACGTTGATCAATTTTTCTAGGGTTTGTGAAGTTGTTTTGCAAGTTTGAAGTTATTTGGATATTTTGGACGAAAGTTAAAACTTGGATCAACCATCAAAACAGAATAGTTCCCTAGATAAGATTTTAGATTATTTTTTGTTTGCTTTCTATTTATCTTTATTCTAGATTTAAATATAAATAAAAGAAAAATATCTTGATTTTATTTCTAGGCATTCAAAAGAGAAAAGACATATAGTTTGCATTTTAGGGTTAATTCTATTTGTGCATTCTCTTAAACTCTTGCTAAAAAAAAAATGATCTATTTTGCAAGTTAGGGTTTAGTCATCATTGAAAATCAAGAATCATTCTAGGGTTAGTCCTTGCTTGCTTGCATTGTTGTTTGTCTTGCATTGTTCTTTCATTTCTTAGCTTAGATTTTAGAAAGGTCAAACATAGGTGTTTGCTCAATATACACATCAACCATTCCATTCTTGGACTTGGAACGAGTCCTTATACCATTCGTGGTGAACCCTTCGATCTCCAAGCCCCTAAGTGTAGAGAATATAACATACCCTCCCAGTCACCTCATCTCCCTGCGGATCTAGCTAAGAATCATACACATCAGGGCAGTTTCCCCCTCTACACCCTAAATATTATCGATTGATTGATAATATTTTTGTTAGCTCATGAGGAGAATGAAGCTAATGGCTTATAAGTACAATTGAGGAAGAATTGTAACTTACCTAACTTCCTTTTTATGGATAGGGATGGCACCTATTCAAAAAGGAAGTTTATCAAAGAAAACCAAAATGGTTGCACAAGAAGGTGGTGTAGTGCAAAACTTTGGATGAGCTAGAGACTCTGATAAGAAAATTGAAAGAACGACTCCTCGAAAGAGGCTTGAGATTGCAGTAAATCTTGATAGAAACATTCAGGAAATAATAAGATCTGTTGAGAGAATGAAAGATATCTCCTTTCTAGTAAAGTTGCTTCAAGGGCGACTAGATCAACAACAAAAATTAATAGTATCCCTGATCAATAAAGAAGCCAGTTCTAGAAATATATAGGGTAGACAAGAAGAGAACCCTATTAGAATAAGCCTTGAAGGTAGATCCCGAATAGAGGCTAAGTTAGCAAGAGATCTCAAGAATTTTAAAGTAACTAAATTTAATGGGAAATGAGGATATACGACCAAGTCATGGCTAAAAGAGTTAGAAACTTTATTCTCCATGAAATGTTACTCATATAAGACTAAGTCTCTTTGGGCTACCCTTCATCTTTTGGATGTAACCCTAGAATGGTGAGACACATTCAGTTTAGGTAAAAAGATCCAAGTTGTGAAACTCAAGTAGGATGATTCATTAAGGCTTTTAAGAAAAGGTTTCTTTCTGAGCAGTTTTATATAGAGAAATTTGAGGAATTCTCTATGCTTCAACAAGGATCACTATCAATAGAAGTGTATTTCCAAAGATACATGAAACTTTTGAAGTATGTTCTAGAGTATGAGAACAATGAACGTCTAAAGGTGCACAAGTTTATTCTTGGGATAGACCCTAAAATAAGGACAATGATCAATTTTCTCAAACCTAAATATTTGCAAGAGGTCTATGACTTGACTAAATAAGAAGAAACTAATCTTCAAACTAAAAATTCTTTCTTCAATTATTCAGTCTTGATAGAGCAAGAGAGACTTGAACTTAAGAAAAGGAAGAGTGTTGGATTTGTGAAGTGGGATAAGGAGCAAAACAAAAGAAACAAGGGCAACCATAAGTTCAATAATAAGAACAATGAATATTAAGGGCAAAACAAGAAGAAATTTCAAAAAAATGATCATTCAAATTATCATCCCCCTAAGCAAATAGAATTGACACAAAAATAAGAAACAAGGGAGAAAATAAAAGAGAGGCCATAAGCACCTAGGACAGGTTGGTATATATGTGGAGGTCTTCACTATGCTAAGAAATATCCCCAAATATCAGAGTTGAGTCACGGGGCAAAGGAGCAGTTGCACTGAATATATATCGCTACTGGGAGTCAGAATCTAGATGGACAAGCTACATCGATATTACTAAATGGTAAGTTGTATGATAAAGACATAAATTTTTTAATAGATAGTGGAGCTACTAATAGTTTTATTTCCAATAGTATTATTGGGGATATGTTGAAAAGACCTAGATTTTTGGCATAAAGGTGGAAAGTCGAGTATGGTTCTGGTCAAACTTACTTAATGGATCATTTTTTGCTTACATTCAAGATAACTCTACCCAAAGGGTCCACTATATGGTATTTGTATGTGGCATCCCTTCATGCTTTTGATATTATCCTAGGGATGGATTAGTTGAACGCTCATGGAACCTTAATTAATTTCCAAGATAGGTGGATGGATTACACTAACAAGGATAAGAGGAGAGTGAGGGTTCAAAGTGAGCAAGGTTCTTTCAACCTCACTTGCTTTCAACTATGTAGTTAAAGAAAGCCATTATAAAGAGGTGGTATGCTATATGTATTAAAGATCAATGGGAAGCCCGGAGAAAAGGGAGATAAATAAATATTCAAGAAAAATCTAATTCTCCATGAGTTTCAAGATGTATTTTCAAAAAATATTCTAGATCTACCCCCTTAATGGGAATTTGACTTCATTATTGAATTAATGTCAAGGGTTGAACCTATTTCAAGGACATCTTACAGGATGACCCCAATTGAGTTGCAAAATTTGAAGGTGCAACTATAAGATTTGTTAGAAAAGGGTCTGCTCAGACCTAATATGTCATCTTGGGGTGCTTCGGTGTTGTTTATGAAAATGAAAGATGGTTCATTAAGACTTTTCATATATTATAGGATGCTAGATAAGGTAACCATCAAGAATAAGTATCCTTTACTATGAATTGATGATCTCTTTGATAAGCTAAAGGATGTTTCCATATTTTTAAAGATAGATCTAATATTAGGGTATCACCAACTAAGGATTCTAGAAGAGGATACTTCTAAGATAACATTTAAGACTAGATATAGGCACTACGAGTTCACAATGCTACCATTTGGGTTGACAAATATGCCAATAACTTTTATGAAATTAATGAACAGTGTGTTTAGAAACTATCTAAATCGGTTTGTCTTGGTATTTTTGGATGATAATCTGATATATTCTCATTCTAAAGAGGAACATGATCACCATATTCGATTAGTGTTGGAAGTTTTGAGGAAGATCTAGTTCTATGGAAAGCTATCCAGTTATGTTGGAAGTGTGAGTTTTATACCTCACAGGTGTAGTATTTGGGGCACATCATATCGATAGAAGGAATTGTTGTGGACCCAAAGAAAATTGAGGCTATATTAAATTAGCCTTAGCCACCAATAAATGTAACATAAGTTAAGAGTTTCATGGAACTCGTTGGCTATTATAGGCATTTTGTGAGAGATTACTCTAAGGTTGCATATTCAATGATTAATCTTCAAAAAAAGGAAAAAGAGTTCAAATGGACAGATAAACATGAGGTTGCATTTAAGGCTCTGAAGAATAAGTTAACAATGAAATTGATTCTCAAGATACTATATCCTCTAGGAAATTCTACCGTGTGTACAAATTATTCCTTGGAAGGTTTGGGTGGGGTATTATCATAGGAAGAGGCTACAATAGCATATGAGTCTAGAAAAATCAAGAAGCATGAGGTAAACTATGCTATGCATGATTTGGAATTGGCAGCAATGGTGCATTCCTTAAAGGTCTAGAGATATTATTTGTTGGGAAAACCATTTGAGCTAAGGACAAACCATCAAAGTTTGAAGTATATCTTCACCCAACCTATGTTGAATGCAATGAAGAGAAGATAGGTAGAATTATTAGTAAAATACGACTTTGGTATTGAATATATCAAAGGGAAGGAGAATAAGGTTGCAAATGCCTTGAGTAGGAGAAGGCACATAGCAAAATTGACCCCGATCCATATATATTTGATGGATAGGGTCAAGGAAATACAACTACAAGACTCGTATTGCATAGAAATATGGAATAAAACCAAGGGAAATCCTAAGTAGAATAAGGATTTCGACATAAAATATGATATTTTATGCTTTAAAGACAGGGTAGTTATATCCAAAACTGGTGATCTAAGGAGATTGATTATGCAAGAGGTACATAATTCTCCCTATTTTGCTCATTTAGGAGGGTCAAAAATGAGAGAAAACATGAACAAGATATTTTATAAAATGATTTATTGTTTGTTGGTTTTGAAAAAGAAACTATTATAATGATTCCTGAGATCTATGTGGATTAAGGGATCATTATAAAAAGAAGTATGAGATTCCCTTTAATAAAATGATTTATAGAATACATGAGGCAACTTGATTATGTGGACTTGCAGTATTTTATGGGGCAAAAGAATACCACTTTCTACCTCCTCAAACAATAAATAATGAGCATTAAGCCAAAGTTGCATGGGTTCCACTTAGTGGCGGAGGCATGATGGAGGGAGATAGACCTTGAAAAGCTTAGAGACTATTGGTCCTATGATCCAAAGGGAATTTTTGAATAGATTCTATTACATGAGAAGTTATATGTCTTCTTCACCCATGAGAAAAGGTACAACATGTAGCAAATGGCAAATATGGATGAGGAATAGCCCTTGCAACTCTAGGAAGCAACCATGGATATGAAGATGAGAATTAAAGTTGGCATGTCAATCCCCTAAAGGGGCATGCCTTATTTACCAAGAAGAGTGACTTTAACCTCAACACCAAGCTTAATCACCAAGGGTTGGGGTACTTAAAAAACTTGGGTATATAGACCAGAAGATCCTTGTATGGTAAAGGATGAGATATGAGATAGCCATAGTCACCAAGTCTACTAAGATAGTTTATTTAATACCAAGTCCTTTCCACCTATAATAGAATACATCTAAAGAGCACATAGAGGGCTAAGACTATCAATAAAGCGATACCCAACAAGTCTAAGAAGATAGTAGCATTATATATTAGTATTTTAACCACACTAACAATAGTGGTAGTACTTAGTTAAGCAGTTAGACAAATGAACATCAAAGGGTAGAAGAGATTCACAAAGTATAGGTCTATGTTTAAAGAGGTGGTAGCAATGAGGAAACAACAATAGTGAAAGATAACTTAGCTAAAGGAGAAAAAATTCTCAAGGAGGCTACAAGTTGGGAATGACCAGTCAAGTGACCACTATTACATCTACTTCAACCCCCTTTCCACCACCCACCATTGACTCTTCTCTTTCCATACCTTCTATTCCCATTTCTCTTTCTTCCCATTCCATTGCACTTCTCTCACCCTCCACCAATATAGCATATGATTTTCCAAGGTGTACCTACCTCCAAAAATTATAGTCATAGTGGGAACCACCCCCATAACATCCTTCACATATCCCACTATTTAAATCACCACCTTAAAACCACTAGTCCAACACACTAATTCACCCCACCAACATGACCATCATCAACTATGTCATCTCTTTCAGATACCTTGGTTAAGTTGGTGTTGCATCCCACTCTTGCCACCTCCACTCTATTCCCCACTATCACATAGTTTTCTCCTCTCACTCCACCATCCACTTCCACATGCCAAGCATGTCCACCATCCCAATCCTAATAACTTCTCCTATAGGCAATGATGCCAATCATCCTAGCCCAAGGTTCTAAGTCTATAGGACCTCCCCCATCAATGAGCATGACTAGTTAGTCAAGCTTAGAATTTGAATGGAAAGCCAAAGAGATAGACACCATTAAGGCATTTGACATCCTTACCACTAAGGAAAAGAGATGGAAAAGAGAGTATAAAATATTCTATAAAAGGATCTTCAAGCCTTCAGTGCCAATCCAAACAAAATTGTTAAGGAAGGAGGACAAGATGTACATTGTCAAGGCCATAGAAATTGACCCCGCCAAGATAGCAACAACCCCTGCTAACTTTAATGCTAGAGTATTCAAGATAGATATACATAAGATGGATCTATACTTAATGGTCCAATTAGCAAACTGACTCATGTTGGGCATAGTTATGAAACATAGTTGCCTTGTAATTGAGGATGAAACAACATAAATCAAGAATAGGGAACTCAACAAAAAATTGGCATAGCTAAAAGCTCGAAGGGACTAGCTCCAATAAGAAAATAAGAGGTTAAAGAAGGATGTTTAATAAGAGGTTAAAGAAGGATGTTTTTAAAAGTGATTAGCTAAACAAACAAGTTAAGGATCTTAAAACCCAACTTGTTAAGCATGAGAAAAGGCAACAAGGGCTTGAAGAACTCGTCCAATAGTTGACAAGAGAACATAATCAACTTCAAGAGAGCCTGAACGATAAACTAATATCTTAAAAGAATCTAATGAATTAAACTAATATCATTTAGTGGCTCTTCTTCAGGAGGTCCAAGGTTCAAACCACGTCATGGGCGAGCGTGTGAGGGGGTGGGTTTGTGGTGGTTGTGTGTTAAATTCCCTATTGATAAATATAGCTCCCAACTTTACAAGAGATTATGATTAAGAGGAGATTGCTCAACCCTAAACATAAATAATAAGAATTTATCATACTAACCAAATTAAAAAATATATAAAAAATAAATTTATTTCTTACAATTATAACATGTTTGATAAATTCTAATAATATATTGTTTTATCTGTATTATAAAATTTCCAAGAAGTCGGAACACTAAAACTAAGAGCTCAATATTTAAATTTCTTTACAAAGCCTTTTTCAAAGCTTTGAATATTTTTTATATTTAAAAAAAAATTAGATATTTTTTGTGTTATTTTTTAATTTTATGAAATGTTTTTTTTATTATATTTTTTTATGAGAGAAAGGAATACGAAGTAAATTGATAGGAATTTTTCAATTTTAAATGTGGATGTAAA
The DNA here is from genome assembly GCA_028583015.1 of Wollemia nobilis. Classification (NCBI taxonomy): domain Eukaryota; kingdom Viridiplantae; phylum Streptophyta; class Pinopsida; order Araucariales; family Araucariaceae; genus Wollemia; species Wollemia nobilis. The sequence continues at coordinate 3,414,402 of JAQPPZ010017102.1, read as the reverse complement.
TCTAAGGTATTATTAATGAATTTTTTTGGATTTTGAAGTATTATCAGCTGTTCAGTAATTTGTTCATAATCTTTTTATAAGATGATATTTAAACATTGACGGAAGGACGACCCAAAAGATCTTTGTAATGTTGGTCCTAATTCTTTTTTACAAGATAAATTTGATGTGTTAGTCTTCTGTTTTCAATAACATATTTTTTTCATTTAAATTTCAATTTATAATATTATGTTATATTAACAATATTAATATTAATGAAATGTGCAAGGTATATTGTAACGATTTGGACTTTGATTTTATTTTAGGAGGTCCAAGGTTCAAACCACGGTGTGGGTGAGTGTGTGACGGAGTGAATGTGTGTATGGTTATGTGTTTGATCCTTATTGATAAGTTTAGCTTTCACCTTTAAGAGAGGTCATGGTGGGATGAGAATGTGTTGGCATTTTTGCCACATTGTTTTTGTTGTTGCTGTTCAAGCAAAAGAATGCTCAAATTGTAGAGACACTTAACAAATTTTGTGCTAAAGCAAAGGTGTCACGATATCGCGACATGTCGCATTTTTGTGACCTATCGCGTTTTCATGACATCCGTACTAGAAAAGAGCTAAGTATAGAAAAGATGTCGCGATATCGCGACATGTCGCATTTTCGCGACCTGTCGCGTTTTCGCGACTAAAAACAGCCAAAGGAAGCAAGGGAGTAAAACTATTGCGATATCGCAACATGTTGGATTTTCGTGCTAGGAGCACCAAAAGGAATCCGTAACGGCAAAGTTGTCGCGACATCGCGACATGTCATATTTTTGTGACTTGTTATGGTGAGAAAGTGAAAAGTGAAAAGTTGTCGCGATATTGCGACATGTCGCATTTTCGCGACTTGCAGTGGCAACAGAGTACAGTGACAGGAAAATGTCACGATATCGCGACATACAACAGCCAAGGGGAGCGCCAATGAAAAATGTCACGATATCGTGACATGTCGCGTTTTCGCGAAAGGGCTGAAGATAAACACAAGGCAGGAGAAAGATGTCGCGATATCGTGACATTTTTTAGAAACGAAGCCAAGCAAGAGAAACTTGTCGCGATATCACGACAGGAAGCGACAACGAAGGAGAACACAGGAAATTATCGCGATTTTGCGACATGTCAGGATGAAAGGGCAAAGCACAGAAAAATGTCGCGATTTCGCGACATGTCACATTTTTGCGGCCAAAAGCAGCAAAGTGCCAAAACAGAGAAAGATGTCGCGATTTCGCAAAATTTTTGGAAACAAAGTCAGGCAGGAGAAGAGTCTCGCAAAATCATGACATGTCGCGATTTTGCGACTTGTCACACTTTCGTGATGATAAAGCAGGAAGGAGCAAGAAGACAGAAACATGTCATGATTTCGCGACATGTCTTGTTTTCACGATGAGAAAGCACGAAAAGAGCAAAATGGTACGGACTATCACAATTTCGCGACATGTTACATTTTCGCCCGTTGCAAGAAGATAAAGGAGCCAAAAGGAAGAAATTATCGCGATTTCGTGACATGGGAGTTTTTGCGACTTGGAGCAGCGAAGAAGGCAGGCGAAGAAAGATGTTGCGATTTCGCGACATGTTGCAGTTTCACGAAAGTGAAAGACAAGAAGAGCCAAGCAAAAAAAATGTCACGATATCATGACATGTCGCATTTTCGTGACTAGTGGCAACAGGAGAAAGCAGTAAGTTGAAAATGTCACGATATTGCGACATGTCGCATTTTTGCGACCTGTCACATTTTCGCGACAGAAGCAACAACAAAGGCCCGATAAAGTTATGTCCGCATTTTCCTTCAAAATTGCATAGGAGAACGTGAGGAGAAGATAAGGATCAAACAAAGTAACGTTTTAAAATCTCTCCAACTGATTTTGAGATCGAGGTCAGAGAGACTCCAAGATTAAATGTTTTGTTGATTACCTATGTGCGCAAGAAGGAAGAACATGTTAAGGCATACATTTCGAAGCCACCAAAATTAAAGATGCCTCCAGTATTAAAAGCTCTTGTTCGTGATCTCCTAACAACTTCAAGCATGCCCCGAGAATGGTCATTTAATGGAGAAATCTGGTCCCTTGTTTCCATTCGATTTTTTAGCTTGATCCATCGAAGTAGGGGATGTGATTTCTCCGAGGCAGATTAAGGGTGATGGTTCTCTCTTTTCAAGTGCATACTTTGTGGATCTCCTCTTAGAAATCTATTTTATGTTTTAAATGATGTGATGCAAAAGAGAGAGGGAAGACCTCTATAAATACTCATGTATATCTAAAGAAAAGAAGGTTAGACATTTTGCAAGAAAACTCTCTAAGTTCTCCGCATCAATAGAAGAGACTTGGCTTCTGAAATTTGCAAGCATTCTTATGTGTGTGATTTCCTTCTGTTTTTAAAGTCATTTCTATTTATGCTCATGTTCTTGTTGTTAGGTTTTGAATTCTGCATTCTAAATTCAAACGTTGTTGGTTAGTGAGTAGATTTTGAAATGCGATCTGGGGGTTATCTCTACAAAGGTGTGAGTGAAATTCTGCTGCTTTCCTTTTATTATATGTTGTTATAAAACTTGGTGGAATTCTTGTTGTTAGTCTGCCCCAAATTATACACTTTGGCCTGTGGCCATATTTCCATCTCTTTCTGTTATTTCCCTTTCTTTTCGCATTTTCCATTTCTTTCCCGCACCCTTATCTTCAAAACAAGTTTAGATTAGTTTGGGAGCCAGCCCTCTCTGGAGATTGGCCCGGGAGACTTCTCTTTCTCTCGGCATTTCAATGTTGGCCGAGTCTAGGGTGCACAAGTGATGAAATCTTGTACTTAGGCAGATTTGTGACCAACAGTTTTTGGCACGCCCGATGGGACAGACTGTTTTTGTCTCAGTAAGATCCATAATCGGTGGGACAAATATTATTCTGACTTGACAAACCCACCTGTGCCAACAGTTTTTGGCATGCCCGATGGGACTCACAAGTCCCATATTTTGACACCCGGAGGAATCAAGATTTTGATGAACTATCTTGACCTCAAAGCGGAGATTGTAAGTTCATCTGGTGACTCTGCTGAAGGTGACTGTATAGTACCTAGAAATTTCTAATCGTGAAGTTGGTGAAAATCTTTGCTTCATGATCATGAGATCAAGTGCCAAAGAATCGAAAGATCCAGTCGAATTCTTCGAGATTGATGTTCAAAACTGGAGGGAGTGCTCAAGATTGGTAAGTCCTGTGAACCCATCATTTGCTATCTCATCGCAGGTGGCAGGTCAGTTTGTGCCATCTCTGACTCCTCCCAATACTGCTACGAGCTTGCTACATCCAGATCCAACAATCCAAATGGCCCAACATCCTCCACCAAGGAAGTTCTTGGCATGGAATAGTTCGGGAGCCTTGAATTTATTGGCACAAAATCCAGTCCCTCAAGTTGCTTTGAAAGCTTTGCCGACCTATGATGGTACTAGTAAAATTGCTTATGAGCATATTCACGATGTAGCCTCTTTGGCGGCCATCCATGACATAACAGATGAAGACGTGATGATAAAATTGTTGGTGTTGTCATTGAGAGGGAAATTGTTGTATTGGTACCGATCATTGCAACCAGGCACTATTGCATCATGGGATCAATTAGGAGAGTTGTTAATCAAAAATTTTCATGAACAAGCTGATCCATACTCCTTGTTGCATCAATTTAATGCAATTCAAAGGCACCCATAGGAGGAGATAGCGGACTTCAATGTCATATTTACCAAAAGTTGGCAGAGAGTTCCTGAAGGTCTTCAACCCACTCATGAGCAAGCTACATTCTATTATCTCAAAGCTTTTAACATAGACATTGGCTTGGCTATTCGACAGTCCAACGTGACTACATTCCCAGAGTTGTTCGAACAAGCGCAAAAGGTGGAAGTAGACTTGATTGCCATAGGTAGGCTTCCCCCAAAGGTAACAATGCCTATCTTACCTGATCTTCCTAAGCATTTGTATTCTAGTTCATTTTCATAGCCTATGCCTTCCATGTATCCTATTCCATCATGGATCTCAAGTGTGCCTCAGATCGCACCCATTCCAGTTCCCCAGATCCCTACTCCAACTATTCCACAATTGCTTGCACCAAGCATTCCGTAATACCAGCATACAGGTGCAGCCCCCACATCTTACACTGCTCCATCCATGTACCCTTCATCTTCATGGAATCCTCCCACAACTACAGTACCTATGATTCCCATTCCACAGTTAACCTCTCCACTTCCAACTCCTCCATTACCTCCTCCACCAGTTCCATTACCTCTACCGACACCGCCTGTGTCCTCAAGCCCAGATCCTCAATTGGTTGTTTTGCAAGAAATTCAATCGACCATGAGAGCCCTCACTAACAAGGTGACATCTATGGAGCGGAGAGAGGCGAAAAGGAACTATCAGCCACGAAGATTTATTCCGACGGTAACAAGAGAGCAAGTTGCTCCTAGCAAGGCTATAGAGAAAGTACCTGAAAGGAACTCAGCGATCCTGGTAAGTGAAGAGGCTAGCCCCTCTGAAGTTTCACATGAGCCATCTTACTAGTGTTCTTCATGCAATGACCCACATGATGAGTCCACCTACATGGTCCACCAAAATTATTTACAAGTTCTTATGGGGAGCCGTATAAACATGATTCGAGATGTGGATCATAATTTCATGAGGTCTCCTGAGGAACACATAGCATTCCTGACATGCAGTGGCAAGAAACCAATGGTGGTAGATCCGGCTAAGATGGAGCCATTGAAAGTGCCTCCTACACAAGCAACAAAGCAACAAATACCTACAAAGACTCATGATCCTCCAGCTCAACAACAAGATCCACCTATTTTGCCAAAGGATTTGCTTCCACCACAAGCAAAAGAGAGGTTGCTAGCTAAGGCTTCTATCTCCCAGCCGCAAGCGAAAACAAAGGAACAAGCTAGAGAGATGTTGCGGTATCCATCATTGACTAAACGACAGTGAATGGAGGCCACTCAGCAATATCAGAGCAAATATGAAGACACTATTGAAAAGAGGGAGTCTGGTGCATCTACATACAATATTGTTGAAGAATTGAAGAAGATTCCAGCCAAGGTTAGTCTCTATGATGCATTACAATTACCTGGGCAAGTTGATTTGTTACAAGAATCATTGAAGTATATGAAAGATAATGAGAAGAATCCTACCCAGAAGATTTTTGCTCAAACATTAACTTCTTCAGCCACTAGAAAAAATAGACCACCCCCATTTTATTTTTCACTCAAGATGGAGGATTGGATAGTGCACAATTGCATGATTGATTTTGGTGTTGCGACAACTGTCATGCCAAAGGCAGTTTGTGAAGTCATGGGTATGGAGTATACAAGAAGTAGCCCTGGTGTCTTGCAGTTGGATGGGACTCCCATGAAAATAGTGGGTGTAATCAAGGATGTTCCCATCTCCCTGCATGCTATGCCTCAGATTTCTGTGATCCAGGAGATCATAGTAGTGGACCTGGAGCCATGTTTTGGTATGTGTCTCTCTCGAGAATTCATGGCTAAACTTGGGGGTTACCTTTCTTTGGATTTTACTCATTTGGAGGTGATCCATAAAGGTAAGAAGGTGAAAATTTTCAATGAGAAGCCTTCCACCTTTCATGTGGAGAGAATTGATGAAATGGACAGATTAGAAAATTCAGTGCACATGATGTCTGAAGAATTTGGCGAGCTTGACTTAATGGAAGAAGCTTTGGAAGAGCTCCACCCAGAAAATGAATTTTCCATGGCCAATTTCAACGCCAATTTCAGAACGAGGAAAATGAATTTTCCATCGCCAATTACATAATGTGAAAGCACAGTGTTACCTTGTACATATATAAAAAAAAAAAAGAAAGAAAGAAAAGAAAAAAAAAAGAAGAAAAAAGGAAGCACTACTTGTTGGAGTTCCCCTTTGTACAGAATAAATCAACTTCGGCTCCTTTTGCACACGAGCCCGTAGGTATGTTTATTTCTTTTTCTTTTCCTTCCCAGCAGATAGTGGCTTTCATCTACTTCTTTCTTCCACTTCCTCATTTTCATTCCCTTCCACTCCCACTCCTTCTTCCACTGTACATAATCAAGCCACTACCGTTGTTTCTACTCCCCTCTGATGTTCCCTTTTCTTCACTTCCCCTTTCTTCTAATCCTTTGTCTTTTGAGCACTTCTCCATAGTTCCTACCACCTTCTCCATTCCATCCACTCCCATTTCATTATCTATTTTCATAAAATCCTAGTAGCTGGTAGCACAGTAGCACCCTCTTCAGTTGTTGTATCTACCACTTCTACTCCTCCATCTTCCACCATTCCATCATTCACCATTCCCGTTCCACGGCCTGCACATCTGCCGGTCATCACTCCATTCATTCCTATTTTTTCAACTTAGGTGCTTCTCACTACTGCCATGGAGATCCTTGCATAGCACCTGGTGATTACCCAGCTCAACCGAGCTAGGCAAAATGCAGTAGTTACAAGAATAAAGGAAGTTCTGCTCTTCCATAAATTTTTGTTGAAGGTCCTATTTTTAAGTCCGAGCACCAACAAGAGTTTGTTGCAGCAACCCGCAGAGACGTCCAGCATCAACCAGCACTCACTTCTTCTGCTCCTCCAGCTTCTTGACTCTGTTGCCCAATGGATAAAGGCCTGAGGTTCGTGCATACAGTAGAACTGTATACCCCGTGAGCCGCCAAGAATGTTGGCATTTTTGCCACATTGTTTTTGTTGTTGTTGTTCATGCAAAAGAATGCTCAAATTGTAGAGACACTTAACAAATTTTGTGCTAAAGCAAAGGTGTCACGATATCGCGACATGTCGCATTTTCGTGACCTGTCACGTTTTCGCGACGTTCGTACCAGAAAAGAGCTAAGCATACAAAAATGTCGCGATATCACGACATGTCGCATTTTCGTGACCTGTCGCGTTTTCGCGGCTAAAAACAGCCAAAGGAAGCAAGGGAGTAAAACTGTCGCGATATCGCGACATGTTGGATTTTTGCGCTAGGAGCAACAAAAGGAAGCAGTAACGGCAAAGTTGTCGCGACATCGTGACATGTCGCATTTTCGTGACTTGTTGCGGTGAGAAAGTGAAAAGTGAAAAGTTGTCGCGATATCGCGACATGTCACATTTTCGTGACTTGCAGTGGCAACAAAGCAAAGTGATAGGAAAATGTCGTGATATCGCGACATACAGCAGCAAAGAGGAGCACCAAGGAAAAATGTCATGATATCGCGACATGTCACATTTTCATGGAAGGGCTAAAGATAAACACAAGGTGGGAGAAAGATGTCGCGATATCACGACATTTTTGGAAACGAAGCCAAGCAAGAGAAACTTGTCGCGATATCACGACAGGAAGCGGCAACGAAGGAGAACACAGGAAATTGTCACGATTTCATGACATGTCAGGGCGGAAGGGCAAAGCGTAGAAAAATGTCACGATTTCGCGACATGTCACGTTTTTGCGGCCAAAAGCAGCAAAGTGCCAAAACATAGAAAGATGTCACGATTTCACGACATTTTTGGAAACAGAGTTAGGCAGGAGAAAAGTGTCATGATTTTGTGACTTCAAACTTTTGCGATGATAAAGCAGGAAGGAGCAAGAAGACAGAAACATGTCACGATTTCGTGACATGTCTTGTTTTCACGATGAGAAAGCGCGAAAAGAGCAAAATGGTATGGACTGTCATGATTTCGTGACATGTTACATTTTTGCCACTTGCAAGAAGATAAAGGAGCCAGAAGGAAGAAATTGTCACGATTTCGTGACATGTTGAGTTTTCGCGACTTGGAGCAGCGAAGAAGGTAGGCGAAGAAAGATGTCATGATTTCGTGACATATCATGAAAAAAAAGCAAGGCGAAGAAAGATGTCGTGATTTCGTGACATTTAGTTTCATGAAAGTGAAAGACAAGAAGATCCAAGCAAGAGAAAATGTCACGATATCGCGACATGTCGCATTTTCGCGACTGGTGGCAACAGGAGAAAGCAGTAAGGTAGAAGATGTCGCGATTTCGCGACATGTCGCATTTTCGCGACCTGTCACATTTTCGCGACAGAAGCAATAACAAAGGCCCGATAAAGTTCTGTCCGCATTTTCCTTCAAAATTGCATAGGAGAACGTGAGGAGAAGATAAGGATCAAACAAAGTAATGTTTTAAAAGCTCTCCAACTGATTTTGAGATCGTGGTCAAAGAGGCTCCAAGATTAAATGTTGTTGTTTACCTATGTGCGCAAGATGGAAGAACATGTTAAGGCATACAGTTTTTGAAGCCACCAAAATTAAAGATGCCTCCAGTATTAAAAGCTCTTGTTCGTGATCTCCTAACAACTTCAAGCATGCCCCGAGAATGGTCATTTAATGGAGAAATCTGGTCCCTTGTTTCCATTCGATTTTTAGTTTTGATCCATAAAAGCAGGGAATGTGATTTCTCTAAGGGTGATGGTTCTCTCTTTTCAAGTGCATACTTTGCGGATCTCCTCTTAAAAATCTGTTTTATGTTTTAAATGTTGTGATGCAAAAGAGAGAGGGAAGACCTCTATAAATACTCATGTATATCTAAAGAAAAGAAGGTTAGACATTTTGCAAGAAAACTCTCTAAGTTCTCTGCATCAATAGAAGAGACTTGGCTTCTAAAATTTGCAAGCATTCTTATGTGTGTGATTTCCTTCTGTTTTTAAAGTCATTTCTGTTTATGCTCATGTTCTTGCTGTTAGGTTTTGAATTCTGCATTCTGAATTCAAACGTTGCTGGTTAGTGAGTAGATTTTGAAATGCGATCTGGGGGTTATCTCTACAAAGGTGTGAGTTAAATTCTGCCGCTTTCCTTTTATTATATGCTGTTATAAAACTTGGTGGAATTCTTGCTGTTAGTCTGCCCCAAATTATACACTTTGGCCTGTGGCCATATTTCCATCTCTTTCTATTATTTCCCTTTCTTTTCGCATTTTCCATTTCTTTCCCGCACCCTTATCTTCAAAACAAGTTTAGATTAGTTTGGGAGCCAGCCCTCTCTGGAGATTGGCCCGGGAGACTTCTCTTTCTCTCGGCCTTTCAATGTTGGCCGAGTCTAGGGTGCACAAGTGATGAAATCTTGTACTTAGGCAGATTTGTGACCAACAGTTTTTGGCACGCCCGATGGGACGACTATTTTGTCTCAGTAAGATCCATAATCGGTGGGACAAATATTATTTCGACTTGACAAACCCACCTATGCCAACAGTTTTTGGCACGCTCGGTGGGACTCACAAGTCCCATCTTTTGACACCCGAAGGAATCAAGATTTTGATGAACTGTCTTGACCTCAAAGCGGAGATTGTAAGTTCATCTGGTGACTCTACTGAAGGTGACTGTATAGTACCTGGAAATTTCTAATCGTGAAGCTGGTGAAAATCTTTGCTTCATGATCATGAGATCAAGTGCCAAAGAATCGAAAGATCCAGTCGAATTCTTCGAGATTGATGTTCAGAACTGGAGGGAGCGCTCAAGATTGGTAAGTCCTGTGAACCCATCATTTGCTATCTCATCGCAGGTGGCAGGTTAGTTTGTGCCATCTCCGACTCCTCCCAGTACTGCTACGAGCTTGCTACATCCAGATCCAACAGTCCAAATGGCCCAGCATCCTCCACCAAGGAAGTTCTCGACATGGAATAGTTCGGGAGCCTTGAATTTACTGGCACAAAATCTAGTCCCTCAAGCTGCTTTGAAAGCTTTGCCGACCTATGATGGTACTGGTAAAACTGCTTATGAGCATATTCAAGATGTAGCCTCTTTGGCGACCATCCATGACATAACGGATGAAGACGTGATGATAAAATTGTTGGTGTTGTCATTGAGAGGGAAATTGTTGTATTGGTACCGATCATTGCAACCAGGCACTATTGCATCATGGGATCAATTAGGAGAGTTGTTAATCAAAAATTTTCATGAACAAGCTGATCCATACTCCTTGTTGCATCAATTTAATGCAATTCAAAGGCACCCGTAGGAGGAGATAGCGGACTTCAATGTCAGATTTACCAGAAGCTGGCAGAGAGTTCCTGAAGGTCTTCGGCCCACTCATGAGCAAGCTGCATTCTATTATCTCAGAGCTTTTAACACAGACATTGGCTTGGCTATCCGGTAGTCCAACGTGACTACATTCCCAGAGCTGTTCGAACAAGCGCAAAAGGTGAAAGCTAACTTGATTGCCATAGGTAGGCTTCCCCCAAAGGTAACAATGCCTATCTTACCTGATCTTCCTAAGCATTTGTATTCTGGTTCATTTTCATAGCCTATGCCTTCCATGTATCCTATTCCATCATGGAGCTCAAGTGCGCCTCAGATCGCACCCATTCCAGTTCCCCAGCTCCCTGCTCCAACTATTCCACAATTGCCTGCACCAAGCATTCCGCAATACCAGCATACAGGTGCAGCCTCCACATCTTACACTGCTCCATCCATGTACCCTTCATCTTCATGGAATCCTCCCACAACTGTAGTACCTATGATTCCCATTCCACAGTTAACCTCTCCACTTCCAACTCCTGCATTACCTCCTCCACCAGTTCCATTACCTCTACCGACACCGCCTGTGTCCTCAAGCCCAGATCCTCAATTGGCTATTTTGCAAGAAATTCAATCGGCCATGAGAGCCCTCACTAACAAGGTGACATCTATGGAGCGGAGAGAGGTGGAAAGGAACTATCAGCCATGAAGATTTGTTCCGATGGTAACTAGAGAGCAACTTGCTCCTAGCAAGGCTATAGAGAAAGTACCTGAGAGGAACTCAGCGATCCTGGTAAGTGAAGAGGCTGGCCCTTCTGAAGTTTCACATGAGCCATCTTACTTGGTGTTCTTCATGCAATGACCCACATGATGAGTCCACTTGCATGGTCCACCAAAATTATTTACAAGTGCTTATGGGGAGCCGTATAAACATGATTCGAGAGGTGGATCATAATACTGAGGAACACATTGCAGTCTTGACACGCAGTGGCAAGAAACCAATGGTGGTAGATCCGGCTAAGATGGAGCCATTGAAAGTGCCTCTTGCACAAGCAACAAAGCAACAAATACCTACAAAGACTCATGATCCTCCAGCTCAACAACAAGATCCACCTATTTTGCCGAAGGATCTGCTTCCACCACAAGCAAAAGAGAGGTTGCCAGCTAAGGCTTCTATCTCCCAGCCGCAAGCGAAACAAAGGAACAAGCTAGAGAGACATTGCGGTATCCATCATTGACTAAACGACAGCGAATGGAGGCCACCCAACAATATCGAAGCAAATATGAAGACACTATTGAAAAGAGGGAGTCTGGTGCATCTACATACAACATCGTCGAAGAACTCAAAAGGATACCAGCCAAGGTAAGTCTCTATGATGCATTGCAATTACTTGGACAAGTTGATTTGTTACAAGAATCCTTGAAGACCACGCAAAGATAATGGGAAGGCTCCTACCTAGACGGTTATGGCTCAACCTTTAACTTCTTTCGCCACTGGAAAAAATAGACCACCCCCTTTTTATCTTTCATTGAGAATGGGGGGACATGTGGTGCATAATTGCCTCATTGACTCAAGAGCTGCGACAACCTGTCATGCCTAAGGCGGTATGTGAAGTCATGGGTATGGAGTATACAAGAAGTAGCCCTGGTGTCTTGCAGTTGGATGGGACTCTCGTGAAAATAGTGGGCGTAATCAAGGATGTTCCCATCTCCCTGCATGCCATGCCTCAGATTACTGTGATCCAGGAGATCATAGTAGTGGACCTGGAGCCATGTTTTGGTATGTGTCTCTCTCGAGAATTCATGGCTAAACTCGGGGGTTACCTTTCTTTGGATTTTACTCATTTGGAGGTGATCCATAAAGGTAAGAAGGTGAAAATTTTCAATGAGAAGCCTTCCACATTTCATGTGGAGAGAATAGATGAAGTGGATAGATTAGAAAATTCAGTGCACATGATGTCTGAAGAATTTGGCGAGCTTGACTTAATGGAAGAAGCTTTGGAAGAGCTCTGCCCAGAAAATGAATTTTCCATGGCCAATTTCAACGCCAATTTCAGAACGAGGAAAATGAATTTTCCATGGCCAATTACATAATGTGAAAGCACAGTGTTACCTTGTACATATATAAAAAAAAAAGAAAAAAAAAGAAGCACTACTTGTGGGAGTTCCCCTTTGTACAGAATAAATCAACTTCGGCTCCTCTTGCACACGAGCCCGCAGGTATGTTTATTTCTTTCTTTTTTTCTTTTTCTTCCCAGAAGATAGTGGCTTCCATCTACTTCTTTCTTCCCCTTCCTCATTTTCATTCCCTTCCACTCCCACTCCTTCTTCCATTGTACATAATCAAGCCACTACTGTTGTTTCTACTCCCCTCTCTGATGTTCCCTTTTCTTCTTCCCCTTTCTTCTAATCCTTTGTCTTTTGAGCACTTCTCCACAGTTCCTACCACCTTCTCCATTCCATCCACTCCCATTTCATTATCTATTTTCATAGAATCCCAGCAGCTGGTAGCACAGTAGCACCCTCTTCAGTTGTTGTATCTACCACTTCTACTCCTCCATCTTCCACCATTCCATCATTCACCATTCCCGTTCCACGGCCTGCACATCTGCCGGTCATCACTCCATTCATTCCCATTTTTGCAACTCAGGTGCTTCTCACTACTGCCATGGAGATCCTTGCACAACACCTGGTGATTACCCAGCTCAACCGAGCTAGGCAAAATGCAGTAGTTCAAGGAATAAGGGAAGTTCTGCTCTTCCACAAATTTCTATTGAAGGTCCTATTTTGAGTACCGAGCGCCAAAGAGCTTGTTGCAGCAGCCCGCAGAGACGTCCAGACATCAACCAACACTCACTTCTTCTCCCTCCAGCTTCTTGACTCTGTTGCCCAATGGATAAAGGCCTGAGGTTCGTGCATACAACAGAACTATATACCCCGCGAGCCACCAAGAATGTTGGCATTTTTGCCACATTGTTTTTGTTGTTGTTGTTCATACACTTAACAAATTTTGTGCTAAAGCAAAGGTGTCGCGATATCGCGACATGTCACGTTTTTGTGACATCCGTACCAGAAAAGAGCTAAGTATACAAAAGTTGTCGCGATATCGCGACATGTCGCATTTTCGTGACCTGTCACGTTTTCGCGGCTAAAAGCAGCCAAAGGAAGCAAGGGAGTAAAACTGTCGCGATATCGTGACATGTTGGATTTTCGCGCTAGGAGCAACAAAGGAAAGTAATGGCAAAGTTGTCACGACATCGTGACATGTCGCATTTTCACGACTTGTTGCGGTGAGGAAGTGAAAAGTGAAAAGTTGTCGCGATATCGCGACATGTCGCATTCTTTGTGATAGAAAATGTCGATATCGGCATATATGGGAGAAAAATGTGGATATCGTGACATGTCACGTTTTGAAGGGCTAAAGATAAACACAAGGCGGGAGAAAGATGTCACGATATCGCGACATTTTTGGAAATGAAGCCAAGCAAGAGAAACTTGTCACGATATCGTGACAGAAGCGGCAACGAAGGAGAAGATAGGAAATTGTCGATTTCATGACATGTTAGGGCAGAAGGGCAAAGCACAAAAAAATGTCATGATTTCGTGACATGTCACGTTTTCACGCAAAAGAAAAGTGCCAAAAGAGAGAAAGATGTTGCGATTTCGTGACATTTTTGGAAACAAAGTCAGGCAGGAGAAAAGTGTCGTGATTTCGTGACTTGTCACATTTTCGCGATGATAAAGTAGGAAGGAGCAAAAAGAGAGAAACATGTCGCGATTTCATGACATGTCTTGTTTTCGCGATGAGAAGGCACGAAAAGAGCAAAATGGTACGGAATGTCACGATTTCGCGACATGTCACATTTTCGCCACTTGCAAGAAGATAAAGGAGCCAAAAGAAGAAATTGTCACGATTTCGTGACATGGTGAGTTTTCGCGACTTGGAGCAGCGAAGAAGGCAGGCGAAGAAAGATGTCACGATTTCATGACATATCATGAAAACAAAGCAAGGTGAAGGAAGATGTCGTGATTTCGTGACATGTTGCAGTTTCACGAAAGTGAAAGACAAGAAGAGCCAAGCAAGAGAAAATGTCGTGATATCGCGACATGTCGCATTTTCGCGACTGGTGGCAACAGGAGAAAGCAGTAAGGTAGAAGATGTCGCGATATCACGACATGTCGCATTTTTGCGACCTGTCACATTTTCGCGACAGAAGCAACAACAAAGGCCCGATAAGGTTCTGTCCGCATTTTCCTTCAAAATTGCATAGGAGAACGTGAGGAGAAGATAAGGATCAAACAAAGTAATGTTTTAAAAGCTCTCCAACTGATTTTGAGATCGTGGTCAAAGAGGCTCCAAGATTAAATGTTTGTTGTTTACCTATGTGCACAAGATGGAAGAACATGTTAAGGCATATGTTCTGAAGCCACCAAAATTAAAGATGCCTCCAGTATTAAAAGCTCTTGTTCGTGATCTCCTAACGCTTCAAGCATGCCCCGAGAACGGTCATTTAATGGAGAAATCTGGTCCCTTGTTTCCATTCGATTTTTAGTTTTGATCCATAAAAGCAGGGAATGTGATTTCTCCAAGGGTGATGGTTCTCTCTTTTCAAGTGCATACTTTGCGGATCTCCTCTTAAAAATTTGTTTTATGTTTTAAATGTTGTGATGCAAAAGAGAGAGGGAAGACCTCTATAAATACTCATGTATATCTAAAGAAAAGAAGGTTAGACATTTTGCAAGAAAACTCTCTAAGTTCTCTGCATCAATAGAAGAGACTTGGCTTCTAAAATTTGCAAGCATTCTTATGTGTGTGATTTCCTTCTGTTTTTAAAGTCATTTCTGTTTATGCTCATGTTCTTGCTGTTAGGTTTTGAATTCTGCATTCTGAATTCAAACGTTGCTGGTTAGTGAGTAGATTTTGAAATGCGATCTGGGGGTTATCTCTACAAAGGTGTGAGTTAAATTCTGTTGCTTTCCTTTTATTATATGTTGTTATAAAACTTGGTGGAATTCTTGTTGTTAGTCTGCCCCAAATTATACACTTTGGCCTGTGGCCATATTTCCATCTCTTTCTATTATTTCCCTTTCTTTTCGCATTTTCCATTTCTTTCCCGCACCCTTATCTTCAAAACAAGTTTAGATTAGTTTGGGAGCCAGCCCTCTCTGGAGATTGGCCCGGGAGACTTCTCTTTCTCTCGGCCTTTCAATGTTGGCCGAGTCTAGGGTGCACAAGTGATGAAATCTTGTACTTAGGCAGATTTGTGACCAACAGTTTTTGGCACGCCCGATGGGACAGACTGTTTCTGTCTCAGTAAGATCCATAATCGATGGGACAAATATTATTTCGACTTGACAAACCCACCTATGCCAACAATTTTTGGCACGCTCGGTGGGACTCACAAGTCCCATCTTTTGACACCCGAAGGAATCAAGATTTTGATGAACTGTCTTGACCTCAAAGCGGATATTGTAAGTTCATTTGGTGACTCTGATGAAGGTGACTGTATAGTACCTAGAAATTTCTAATCGTGAAGCTGGTGAAAATCTTTGTTTCATGATCATGAGATCAAGTTCCAAAGAATCGAAAGATCCAGTCGAATTCTTTGAGATTGATGTTCAGAACTAGAGGGAGCGCTCAAGATTGGTAAGTCTTGTGAACCCATCATTTGCTATCTCATCCCAGGCGACAGGTCAGTTTGTGCCATCTTCGACTCCTCCTAGTACTGCTACGAGTTTGCTACATCTAGATCTAGTAGTCCAAATGGCCCAAAGATCCTCCACCAAGGAAGTTCTCAACATGGAATAGTTTGGGAGCCTTGAATTTATTGGCACAAAATCCAGTCCCTCAAGCTGCTTTGAAAGCTTTGCCGACCTATGATGGTATTGGTAAAACTGCTTATGAGCATATTCACGATGTAGCCTCTTTGGCGGTCATCCATGACATAACGAACGAAGACATGATGATAAAATTGTTGGTGTTGTCATTGAGAGGGAAATTGTTGTATTGGTACCGATCATTGCAACCAGGCACTATTGCATCATGGGATCAATTAGGAGAGCTGTTAATCAAAAATTTTCATGAACAAGCTGATCCATACTCTTTGTTGCATCAATTTAATGCAATTCAAAGGCACCGTAGGAGGAGATAGCGGACTTCAATGTCAGATTTACTAGAAGCTGGCAGAGATTTCCTGAAGGTCTTCGGCCCACTCATGAGCAAGATGCATTCTATTATCTCAGAGCTTTTAACATAGGCATTGGCTTGGCTATTCGGCAGTCCAACATGACTACATTCCTAGAGCTGTTCGAACAAGTGCAAAAGGCGAAAGCTGACTTGATTGCCATAGGTAGGCTTCCCCCAAAGGTAGCAATGCCTATCTTCCTAAGCATTTGTATTCTGGTTATTTTCACAGCCTATGCCTTCCATGTATCCTATTCCATCATGGAGCTCAAGTGTGCCTTAGATCGCACCCATTCTAGTTCCCTAGCTCCCTGCTCCAACTATTCGCCAATTGCCTACACCAAGCATTTCGTAATACCAGCATACAGGTGCAGCCCCCACATCTTACACTGCTCCATCCATGTACCCTTCATCTTCATGGAATCCTCCCATAACTACAGTACCTATAATTCCCATTCCACAGTTAACCTCTCCACTTCCAACTCCTGCATTACCTCCTCCACCAGTTCCATTACCTCTATCGACACCGCTTGTGTCCTCAAGCCCAGATCCTCAATTGGTTGTTTTACAAGAAATTCAATCGGTCGTGAGAGCCCTCACTAACAAGGTGACATCTATGGAGGGGAGAGAGGAGGAAAGGAACTATCAGCCATGAAGATTTATTCCGGTAGTAACTAGAGAGCAAGTTGCTCCTAGCAAGGCTATAGAGAAAGTACCTGAAAGGAACTCAACGATCCTGGTAAGTGAAGAGGCTGGCCCTTCTGAAGTTTCACATGAGCCATCTTATTGGTGTTCTTCATGCAATGACCCACATGATGAGTCCACCTGCATGGTCCACCAAAATTATTTACAAGTTCTTATGGGGAGCCGTATAAACATGATTCGAGAGGTGGATCATAATTTCGTGAGGTCTCTTGAGGAACACATAGCAGTCGTGACATGCAGTGGCAAGAAACCAATGGTGGTAGATCCAGCTAAGATGGAGCCATTGAAAGTGCCTCCTGCACAAGCAACAAAGCAACAAATACCTGTAAAGACTCATGATCCTCTAGCCCAACAACAAGATCCACCTATTTTGCCAAAGGATTTGCTTCCACCACAAGCAAAAGAGAGGTTGCCAGCTAAGGCTTCTATCTCCTAGCTGCAAGCTGAAACAAAGGAACAAGCTAGAGAGACGTTGCGGTATCCATCATTGACTAAACGACAGCGAATGGAGGCCACTCAGCAATATCGGAGAAAATATGAAGACACTATTGAAAAGAGGGAGTCTGGTGCATCTACATACAATATTGTTGAAGAATTGAAGAAGATTCCATCCAAGGTTAGTCTCTATGATGCATTACAATTACCTAGGCAAGTTGATTTGTTACAAGAATCATTGAAGTCTGTGAAAGATAATGAGAAGAATCCTACCGAGACGATTTTTTCTCAAACATTAACTTCTTCAACCACTGGAAAAAATAGACCACCCCCATTTTATTTGTCACTCAGGATGGAGGATTGGATAGTGCACAACTACATGATTGATTTTGGTGTTGCGACAACTGTCATACCAAAGGCAGTTTGTGAAGTCATGGGTATGGAGTATGCAAGAAGTAGCCCTGGTGTCTTGTAGTTGGACGAGACTCCCATGAAAATAGTGGGTGTAATCAAGGATGTTCCCATCTCCCTGCATGCTATGCCTCAGATTACTGTGATCCAGGAGATCATAGTAGTGGACCTGGAGCCATGTTTTGGTATGTGTCTCTCTCGAGAATTCACATCTAAACTCGGGGGTTACCTTTCTTTGGATTTTACTCATTTGGAGGTGATCCATAAAGGTAAAAAGATGAATATTTTCAATGAAAATCCTTCCACCTTTCATGTGGAGAGAATTGATGAAATGGACAGATTAACAAATTCAGTGCACAGGATGTCTGAAGAATTTTGTGAGCTTGAATTAATGGAAGAAGATTTGGAAGAGCTCTGCCCAGAAAATGAATTTTCCATGGCCAATTTAAACGCCAATTTCAAAACGAGGAAAATGAATTTTCCATCGCCAATTACATAATGTGAAAGCACAGTGTTACCTTGTACATATATATAAAAAAAAAAAGAGAAAAAGAAAAAAAGAAAAAAGAAAAAAAAAGCACTACTTGTGGGAGTTCCCTTTTGTACAAAATAAATCAACTTTGGCTCCTTTTGTACACGAGCCCGCAGGTATGTTTCTTTTTCTTTTCCTTCCTAGCAGATAGTGGCTTTCATCTACTTCTTTCTTCCCCTTCCTCATTTTCATTCCCTTCCACTCCCACTCCTTCTTCCATTGTACATAATCAAGCCACTACTGTTGTTTCTACTCCCCTCTTCGATGTTCCCTTTTCTTCTTCCCCTTTCTTCTCATCCTTTGTCTTTTGAGCACTTCTCCATAGTTCCTACCACCTTCTCCATTCCATCCACTCCCATTTCATTATCTGTTTTCATAAAATCTCAGTAGCTGGTAGCATAGTAGCACCTCTTCAGTTGTTATATCTACTATTTCTACTCCTCCATATTCCACCATTCCGTCATTCACCATTCTCGTTCCACGACCTGCACATCTGCCGGTCATCACTCCATTTATTCTCATTTTTGCAACTCAGGTGCTTTTCACAATTGCCATGGAGATCCTTGCACAACACCTGGTGATTACCCAGCTCAACCGAGCTAGGCCAAACGCAGTAGTTCGATGAATAAAGGAAGTTCTGCTCTTCTATAAATTTTTGCTGAAGGTCCTGTTTTAAGTACCAGCAAGAGTTTGTTGCAGCAACCTGCAGAGACGTCCAACATCAACCAACACTCACTTCTTCTGCTCCTCCAGCTTCTTGACTCTGTTTCCCAATGGATAAAGGCCTGAGGTTCATGCATACAACAGAACTGTATACCCCGCCAAGAATGCTGACATTTTTGCCACATTGTTTTTGTTGTTGCTGTTCAAGCAAAAGAATGCTCAAATTGTAGACACTTAACATATTTTATGCTAAAGCAAAGGTGTCGTGATATCGCGACATGTCGCATTTTCGCGACCTGTCACGTTTTCGCGGCTAAAAACAACCAAAGGAAGCAAGGGAGTAAAACTGTCGCGATATCGCGACATGTTGGATTTTCGCACTAGGAGCACTAAAAGGAAGTAGTAATGGCAAAGTTGTCGCGACATCGTGACATGTCGCATTTTCACGACTTGTTACGGTGAGAAAGTGAAAAGTGAAAAGTTGTCGCGATATAGCGAAATGTCGCATTTTCGCGACTTGCAGTGGCAATAGAGTACAGTGAATGGAAAATGTCGCGATATCGCGACATACAGCAGCCAAGGGGAGCGCCAATGAAAAATGTCGCGATATCGCGACATGTCGCGTTTTCGCAGAAGGGCTGAAGATAAACACAAGGCGTGAGAAAGATGTCATGATATCATGACATTTTTTGGAAACGAAGCCAAGCAAGAGAAACTTGTCACGATATCGCGACAGGAAGTGACAACGAAGGAGAACATAGGAAATTGTCACGATTTTGTGACATGTCAGGGCGGAAGGGCAAAGCACGAAAAAATGTCGTCATTTCACGACATGTCGCATTTTCACGGCCAAAAGCAGCAAAGTGCCAAAACAGAGAAAGATGTTGCGATTTCACGATATTTTTGGAAACAGAGTCAGGCAGGAGAAAAGTGTCGCGATTTCGTGACTTGTCACACTTTCGCGATGATAAAGCAGGAAGGAGCAAGAAGACAAAAACATGTCACAATTTCGCGACATGTCTTGTTTTCGTGATGAGAAAGCACAGAAAGAGCAAAATGGTACGGACTGTCGTGATTTCACAACATGTTACATTTTTGCCCGTTGCAATAAGATAAAGGAGTCATAATGAAGAAATTGTCGTGATTTCGTGACATGGTGAGTTTTCACGACTTGGAGCAGCGAAGAAGGTAGGCGAAGAAATATGTCACGATTTCGTGACATATCATGAAAACAAAGCAAGGCGAAGAAAGATGTCGCGATTTTACGACATGTTGTAGTTTCGCGGAAGTGAAAGACAAGAAGAGCCAAGCAAGAGAAAATGTCGCAATATCGCGACATGTTGCATTTTTGCGACTGGTGGCAACAGGAGAAAGCAGTAAGTAGAAGATGTCACGATATCACGACATGTCGCATTTTCGCAACCTGTCACATTTTCACGATAGAAGCAACAACAAAGGCCCGATACAGTTCTGTCCTCATTTTCCTTCAAGGTTGCATAGGAGAACATGAAGAGAAGATAAGGATCAAACAAAGTAACATGTTAAAATTTCTCCAACTGATTTTGAGATCGAGGTCAGAGAGACTCCAAGATTAGATGTTTTGCTGATTACCTATGTGTGCAAGAAGGAAGTACGTGTTAAGGCATATAGTTTTCGAAGCCACCAAAATTAAAGATACCTCCAGTATTAAAAGCTCTTGTTCGTGATCTCCTAACGCTTCAAGCATGCCCCGAGAACGGTCATTTAATGGAGAAATCTGGTCCCTTGTTTCCATTCGATTTTTTAGCTTGATCCATCGAAGTAGGGGATGTGATTTCTCCGAGGCAGATTAAGGGTGATGGTTCTCTCTTTTCAAGTGCATACTTTGCGGATCTCCTCTTAAAAATATGTTTTATGTTTTAAATGCTATGATGCAAAAGAAAGAGGGAAGACCTCTATAAATACTCATGTATATCTAAAGAAAATAAGGTTAGATATTTTGCAAGAAAACTCTCTAAGTTCTCTGCATCAATAGAAGAGACTTGGCTTCTGAAATTTGCAAGCATTCTTATGTGTGTGATTTCCTTATGTTTTTAAAGTCATTTCTGTTTATGCTCATGTTCTTGCTGTTAGGTTTTGAATTCTGCATTCTGAATTCAAATGTTGCTGGTTAGTGAGTAGATTTTGAAATGCGATCTGGGGGTTATCTCTACAAAGGTGTGAGTTTAATTCTACCACTTATCATATGCTGTTATAAAACTTGGTGGGATTCTTGCTGTTAGTCTGCCCCAAATTATACATTTTGGCTTGTGGCTATATTTCCATCTCTTTCTGTTATTTCCCTTTCTTTCTGCATTTTTCATTTCTTTCCCGCACCCTTATCTTCAAAACAAGTTTAGATTAGTTTGGGAGCCAGCCCTCTCTAGAGATTGGCCCGGGAGACTTCTCTTTCTCTCGGTCTTTCAATTTTGGCCGAGTCGAGGGCGCATAAGTGATGAAATCTTGAACTTAGGCAGATTTGTGACCAACAGAATGCCCAACCATGAATGTTGGTCATAAGAAATTGATAAGCTCAACTCTCACCCTTATGAGAGGTCATGGTGGGATGGGAATGCCTAACCCTTAGCGTCGTTCATAGGGGTTTCTCACATTAACCAAATTAAAAAAAAATATTAATGAAATTAAAAAAAAAAGTCCTTGAAGGCTAGGTGGATTGGTAAGACATTGGATACTTACTAAGAGGATCCCTAAGTTCAAACTTTAGGGCATGCCCAATTTGGACAAAGGTAGTAGTTTGAACTAAGTCCGTTGAGTGTGCATCAACTTGATGATGACGATACCAACCCTAAGCTACCGAGGGTCTTCCTCACTTTGAGTCGTGTTTTCCGAGGTGAAATAAATGTTATAGTGGTAGCACCATGATTTGAAACTACGATCGGATGTAATGTGACTTGACCCTACGACCAATTGTTAAAAAATGAAAGGTAATTGTCAATTCTTCTATGTATAAAAAAAACATCTTAAAAATTTTAATAATATTTTATTAGTATCTTTTTATTCTAATGGTATAAATAGTTTGAAAAAAGACACTAAAACCTTTGAATATAAAAATAAAAAAATAAATAGTTCGAGAGGGTTAGGTGGATGGGTAAGAAGTTGGGCACTTACCAAAAAAAAAATAGTGGTTGTAACCAACTCTACTATGTAATCAAAATAAAAAGAAGAGGTTGGACACTTACCAAGAAACCTAGGTTTAAACCTCACAGGCATGCCCAATTTGGGCAAAGGTATTAGTTTGACCTGATTCCGTTGAGTGTGCCTTAGCTTGATGACGACGGTACCAACCCACCGAGCCATCGGGGGTCTCTCACTCTGGGCTGTGCTTACCGAGGCAAGGTAAGGGTTATAGTGGTAGCACCATGATTTGATACTACGATCAGAGATAATGCAACTTGACCCTATGCAACTTGATCCTGTGATTAGTTGTTCAAAAAGGAAAGGTAGTTGCCGATTCATTTATGTATAAAAAAATAAAAATAAAATTTGAATACCAGATCGACAACAATGGTACGAACCTTGTGTAACCGACGGTCCCCATCTCACGTCGAGTCAATGTTAACGAGATGAATAGGTTTGTTGGAGTAGTCCCTGTGGTTTGAATCCTGTACTGGTAGTTACTAAAAATAGTGGATATACCAACTCTCCTATATACCAAAAAAAAAATATTAATATGATTTAAATATTATTTAAAATATATAAATAATATTTTTATTTTTTTCAAAATTGATCATTTAAAATTGTAAAAGTCTCGTTAATATGATATTGTTATTACACAGTAATATTACAACAAAATTGTTTGCAAGGATGGTGTAGGGGTTAGGATTTGGTCTCTTTCTGGGGAGGCCTAAGGTTGAAACCACTGCATAATACCTAGAAGGGGATAGGTTGGATGGTAGTGGTCGAGTGGCTGCCAGTTTACTACCCCAATTTGATGCCTTAGAAGATTGGGTCCCGTTGACTGTGCTTTACCCAACGGACTTAGGGTTTATAAGGACAACCCATTCATAGAGTTACCAATTTCCTTATAAATAAAAAAAACAAAAAAAATTAAATATTAATAATCAAACTTAAATCTCTTAAAAAACTAATTAAATTAAACTAATATTATTTATTAAAATATATAAATATAATTTTTTAGAAAATAAATTTATTACTTACAATTATAGCATGATAAATTTTAATAATATATTGTTTTATCCTTATTTTATTAGTTCACATGAGTAGGAACACTGAAAACTAAGAGTTCACACAAGATCTAAATTTTTTTACATTGTTCAAAACTTTTAAATATTTCTTTATAAGTTTTTTTCTTTTGAGATGTTATAAAATGTTATTTTAATATTCTGAATAAATTTAATTGGAATTAAATGCACACCTTTTTATCAATCATTCAATTCCGTAGTACTTTTTAACACCTGTCATTCCACAGTTGCCAACGCCGTCTATTTTATTAAAAAGTCGAAAGCAGATTTCTTTCATGGACATATGTTTTTGTTTTTTTTTAATAAGCTTATACATCTCTTTTTATAAGAGATTTTAGTCATATACATAAAATTTGAAAGTTTATTTTAGTCATATACATAAAATTTGAAAGTTTATTGTTTTTTTTGTTTTTTAAGGAGTTTATACGGTTTTTTTTATAAGGATACTAGTCCCCTCAATTGAATAAAGTTTAAACATTATACCTCTTAAAAAGTCAAAATATTACTTTTATTTTTAAAATAAGATGAAAAGTGCTGTAACCAACTCCCCTATGTAAACCTCTAAAAAAAAAAATATATATATATATATATATATATATATATATATATATATATATATATATATATATATATATATATATATATATATAAAACAAATAATCATCAAAACATCTCAAAATTGACTACCGGTCACCTTAGTTCAAATTACAGAAAGAGTCCTTGTTGGGACAACCCAAAGTTGGCTTGGTATGTGAGGTGAGTCTGACCTTCCATCTAAGTTACCTTAGTTTGGAAAGGGTCTTTGTTGGGTCAGTGTAGTGTTTAAGGCTTTGAGTTTTGTTTGTGAAAGAACCAAATTCTAAACAAGATCTAGTGTGGGCTTTGTTTTTGAAAGAACCAAATTCCAAACATGATCTAGTGTGCCTATGTTATTATAATGATGGGATATGTTAATGTTCCATCTCAATTACCTTAGTTTGGAAAGGGTCATTGTTGGATCAATTTAGTGTTTAAGGCTTTGGGTTTTGTTTGTGAAAGAACCAAATTTTAAACACCATCTAGTGTACCTATGTTATTACGATGATGGGATATGTTGATGTTCTATCTAGCTACCTTAATTTGAGAAAGGGTCCTTGTTAGGACATCGTAATAATTTTTGTTTGAATTTAGTCAAAAATCCCTTCAGGGCTTCTTTGGTTTGAGAAATCATCCAAGGGGTTTTACACCATCAAAATTCATCCAGAAATCGCACCCAACCATAATCGCATCAGCGTGATCAACTGGATTTCAGACACCGTTGTACACATAAAGTGGAGATTCGAATCCCTCTAAAGATTACCCTACCTTCTCCAACTCACCTACCATATGTGAATAAGACTTATAATAATTAAAACTTGGTTTTAAAAAAAACCAAATTCAAAACGACCTATACCTATGTTATTACAATTTATTCTTTTATTCTTATAGGACCTTGTAACAAATCCACACAATTTATGAATCGAATTTGGAACTATTTAATAGAAGTTATTTTCATTCAGATCTATTTAATAGAAGTTCTTTTCATTCAGATGACCTTGTAACAAATACACACAATTTATGAATCGAATTTGGATCTATTTAATAGAAGTTCTTTTCATACTCTTAAATACTCTTCTTTAATTGCAGTCCTTTTGATATTCGTGAAGACCAATGACAGTCCTTTTGATAGAATAGTCTTCTGGTTTGGGTTGTCTTCATCGGCCAATCCGCAAAGTACATCTTCCTATCTTACCTAATGTGAACATGCTTTAATACCTACCCATGGGTGGGACCGTGGGCCAGACGAAAAAGACCAACACAAGTATTCAAAGCATATTTCCACACTTCAGTTTTGTGGACTTGAGTGCTTGATTGTTTTTAGACTCCACGCATCCATCACGATGGCTTTCTGACGTGCGCGCTCTCCATCCAAGAAGGAGGTCGTTTTTTAAAAATGGAGATTATAGAAGTCAAAAGATCAGTGCAGCAATGGGAATCAGCCGCTGAAACAGTCGGTAACTTCCAGAAAATTGTTCCTTTTCTTGACAAACGTTTTCCCCATTAGAAAATTGGTAACACTTTTGTTTAGTACGGCGTAAAACTTCCTCTTTACTTTGGTAATACCTTTTTGTAGGGTGGACTCTAGATCTAACTTGGAAAGAACTTCGGATCTAACTCCGACAGAACCCCGAATCTATCTCGGACATTCCGACTGTAAACCTTAATTCACTGACCTATTCATTAGTAAAATCGCAATCAACTGCCTTATCGTCTTATATTTTAGTTTATCTGCGCGGTTGACAACAAAATGAGTTGACATTGAACGTTCATAGCCATGTTTGGCTTCTGGATTTAGCATAGAGATTTTTGCCTAGAAATAAGTATCCGCGGGCCCGCCAAATTTGGTGGCGGCGATGATATCGTTGACGTCCTCCGAGAAATGTCGAAGTTGACGGAAAGAAGCTCCGTCCAGCTCACATTCGCGGCCAAAATTTTCCCAGGTGGAGGAATTTGTAGTATAAAAGGTTTCGTTCCGTGGATCGGAAGTAAACGTCACCTGACGTGAAGCAGCGACGCCAACGGATTCGGACGCAGGCCAAGACGTGGAGGAAACCGGTTGACAGCAATTAACCTTAATAAAATAATAATCAACCCCTCTCTAAATTGGAATCTCCTCAATCGACGGATGTTAATTGCCAACGGTGGATCGAACAGACATGGAATTCGCAAAGGAAGAGGGAGGAGATGTGATCATTAACGAGGAAGTGCAGCTGAACGGCTTCCGTGTGAGCGCGACGCTGTCCAGTGGGGGGCTAATCCGCTGGAGCGGCGCAAAAAGCGGGAGCCTGCTGGTCCAGGATGATCTGTTAGGGTTTAGCAGGGAAATCTCCAGCGTTAAGCTCCACGGTTGTGTGAAACATGAGACCGGCGGCTTGTGGGGGATTAGCCGCTCCGGATGCAGGGTGCTGAAGGACTTTTCCTTGACGCCAAAGAACGAGGAATCTCTCAACAATTGGTGCCAATGTATTCAGAAATGCCTGGACGTGCTGGGTACGCCCCTCTTGAATAGAAATCAAATTAAAATTTTAACGCTATTGTGTACTTTGTGCGTGGCCTTGCTCACACAATTAAATGAAAAAACGGGGGCATCTCCAAATCTCTGAAAAAAATCCAGAAGACTTTGCACGCTCCCTTTGTTATATTGTATTCATAATAATAAATGTGGAAGCTTTACACGCTGTTTTCCCCTCCCTCTTATCATAGTAAAATATGAAGGATTCATTATCTTGATTTGTTTTATTGTATTAGAAATTTTAATGTATCCATTGAAAACTTAAATTTCTATTCAAATGAAAATTGAAGTTTTAAATTTTCCAGCGTGGTCAATTTTTATTTTTCATGACCCGAAGCTCTTATTAAAAAAAAAAAAAAATTGTAACCTGATGAAATACGGAAGGGAAAGTTAAGAGCTGTTTCTGTTCAAATAGATAGAGCTTGGTAATAAAATAGGAATTCTTATTATTGTTCTTCTTCTTATTATTGTTGAAGCTTTGTTCTCGCAAGGTTTAGGGCATCGATGATTTTGTTTTGCAGAGAGGCCAAACAGACTGTTAGTGCTTGTGAATCCTTTTGGTGGGAACAAAGGTGGACGGGGGATATTCGAAGAGGAGGTAAAGCCTCTGCTAGATGTGGCTGGAGTCTCTTATACCTTACAAGGTACACTTTGTGTCTTGTTCTACTCTTGGTAGTTTTTTGAAATGTTGTTTGTAATTTTGGAATATTGATTAATTTAAATTTCGTTTTTATTATGGAGGAGTTCAAGAGACATTTCATGGTCCCCTTACCTCAAGTTAATATAGGTTACGATTAAAAGTGTTATGAACTTTGCCCTAAAATAAAGGCACATCCACACAATATTGCAATAATAACAGAAAATGAGCTTGAAATTATCAATATTGCAAGATGAAATGGAAATGCAGCAGATTATATTGCAGAAAGCAAGAACACATTACAGAGTCGCAGGCCTCTTGAGGGGGCAGCCTCCTTAGAAGCAAAGCTTGGATATGACAAAATATGAGATGCCTTTATCTATGCCCCCATGCCTTTTTAAAGGCTATTCATAATTCTAACTATAATGCTCAAGGGTTGACTTGGAATGCAAGTGGCCACCCGAACTAGAATCTTCTACCAAACAAATACTTACATTCTTTATAATGGTTACATTAAATGGCCTCACTTGTCTATGCGCCTCAAGTGACACATACATAATACAAAACAGTACAAAATATCATTAAGATGGGGCTCCCACGTTAGAGGGTTATTACATAGTAATTTTAGGATGGGATCCTAACAAAAAGCTTAAGTTTCATTTGAAAAACTGAAACGCTGAAAAGAACAGAACACAATTGTAACGACAATATAGTTACAGAAGTGGTAGAATGCAATTAAGTACACACAGAGATTCCCACATGTGCTATAAGCAAGTTTCTAGAAGACACTATCTCCTATGAGAAGAAAATTGCAAAGGAAACTTTTAGAAATACGGAGATATGTGCAATTCATAAAAAATTACATAAAACTCAATGGCCGATAGATATCCAGATCTGTGTATAATGCACACAAAAATACGATAAAATTAAATAAGAGGACGTCTCATCAAAAGATCGCGCACAATTGGATATCAGGACGGCTCATCAAAATATCGCACACCTTGGCTTAATTGAAATTGCACATCCTATACTATATTTAGAAAGATTTTGACTATAAGAGACTGTATTTTTTTAGTAAGTTTGTTATACCAACAGTTTTCTATTGTAAGTTGAAAATAAAAAAATCTTGAAATTAAATATCTAATTTAAAAAAAAAAGAAAAACAGCAACCTTTTAGCATCTAATGAGTCATCACACAACAAGAAAATCTCCAAACGGGGTATGTTAGCTTTTAGTATTATACAATTTAATTAGGAATTATTTTATAGTAATATCAGTTATGAAATCCTGTTGCTCAAAGGTAAAATTCTGTGGCAAAAGATAGCATATGCGAAGATTCTAGAAGAGCAAATGATGGTCACTGGCTCACTATGAGTAACAAGGTTAGGTTAAGTTTCAAATGTTTTAGTACTGGGATGTTCTTCTTCCAGCTAGTACAGGGTTTTGAAGTAGACGTAGTTAGTTTAACATGTGCAATAGGTTTGCATTTGTCTTAATACCCTGAAGGGGGGAGGATTAGGGTTCAACTTGAGCTGCTCGTTGCCATTGTTGAGCTTGTATCCAGTTAGTGAATCTGGATGAAAGGCCACTTCATTTATAATGAATACAAGTAGCAGTAGCATTGTTGGATTACATCTTTGTGTTGAATATAGGATTGGTGATTTTCTTCTGAAGCTACTACACAATCTATCAAGAAGAAAAAAACCATACAAAATTTAGAAAATAAACAGAAAAGCCCAACAGGCCAGAGGTTTAAAATAATCAGGTGAATACTCAATGCATGAAACATGGTCAATTGAGGAGACAAAGGGCATCGGAATGTGTTCCATGCTTTATCCTTGCTTCATGTCAAAATGCATGGACATATGCAATTGTTCACTTCGTAACGAGAAGGAAAGACGACTTCCACAAGAACTGACCATACCTAATCATATGAAAGAGAAGGGGTGAGCCTTGAATTGGATCTGAAGTGTAAGTTTTCCTTTTCTCCCTTTCCTATACAAGCAACTTCTGTCCTCGTAAGTTAGATAATTAATTTTTTGTTTTTATTATCTTTTATCTTTGCACTTTTAGTTAAACCCTTTTGTGAATTTCATAAGGCACTAATTTGTCTTCAATTATATGAATGAAATTTGCTTGATATTTTCAAATGAGGTAACACTTGTTGAACTGTCATCTAGTTGTTTGATGTAATCTTATCTAATTTTCGAGAATGGAATGTTGTTATGCGTTTCTATTGGAAAACATCACATGATTACAATTTGTTGGATTCTGTCTTTGACAGAAACTCAATTTCAACGTCATGCAAAAGACATTGCAAAGGCTATGGATCTCTCATTGTAT
Source organism: Wollemia nobilis (assembly GCA_028583015.1). NCBI lineage: Eukaryota > Viridiplantae > Streptophyta > Pinopsida > Araucariales > Araucariaceae > Wollemia > Wollemia nobilis. The sequence goes on along the minus strand of JAQPPZ010017102.1, from coordinate 3,385,180 downwards.
GATGGCATTCTTTGCGTCAGCGGGGATGGTGTACTTGTTGAGGTATGTGAAGAGTCGTTTATGACTTGTAAAGGTCACAATTCAACATAAGTGTTTGCTTAAAGTGTTGAAGTATTTTAAACTTGATTTAGTAGCCATTGATTGAATTTAATATACCTGGATGTTATGAAAATATTTGATGTTTTATATGCTGGTTATTCCTTAATTTGTTTTTTTCCCTTTGCTGCAATTTATTAAAAAAAAATAACAACAAAACAGAGAGAGAGACAGAAGGAAACAAATGCATGTAGAGCTAAGTTGCATTGACAATTTGACATGGATATGGATACCATTACGGGCATAGTGGCTAATATGGAGATGATGCATTTTTGAAGAACCTTAGGATACAATATGCCCATGGTAGGGCATGCTAGTATGCTTGTTAATTAAAAAAAAAAAAAACAATCTAGAATAACATTCATTGATTTGGAAATTTAATTGAAAAAAGAGAGATTTTTCATTAGTATCAGGGCATGGTATGTAAACAATACATGCAAAATGAATGTCTCGTCACCTCCTCCACAATCTGTTTATTAACAATGAAACAGAATATGGTGACATGCTACCAAATATGCCAATTGAAATCATCTTGATGTTAAAGTTGTACATTTTTATCATATGTTAGGGCAAGGAATATTGGAAATGATGAAATTAAATTTGGAAGGAGATTCGCGACTCACATGTCCTACTATGGATGAATGTTTGAGGGTGAGTTATGGTGTTCTTTTGAGGTTGCAAACTTTGTCTCCACATTCGATAGCCTGGTAGGCGAATTCATTATAGAAGGCAGACGATGGAATTGACAAATACAAGCTTCTCAGTCTTACTGTAACAGTTAATCTGTTTCGCTTAAAAAAGTAGATCAATCCATATGCATTTCTGATTCCTCTAACTGATGAGGTGCTGACAACTTGTGGTGAAAGCCTGACTGCCAAATTTTTGAGATTGATGTTTACACTGGTATTTCTACCATTAACTGATTATTTTTTCTTATCCTTTATAGCTTCCACATTTGTGCAAAATCCCTCTGAAGATGCAAAGGCAGAAAACTCTTGATGAAGCCCCAATACAAATCTGGGATCATTAAACTTGTTAGGATTTTCTCATATCCTTGGACCAGTTCCCTGTCTTCATTAGGTTCCTTTGTTTGTATCTGCTTGAGTATATTATATCATGGTGCTTGGAATTTGTTGCAAAGGCCAAAAGGTTTAATGGAATTGTTAATTTTCCCCCCCTTTTGTTCATTAATGCCTTTGTGGTCTATCTTTTTTTCCCATGATGCCATCATTCATTTTCTCTGTAATTGCATCTATTCCACTGTGCACCTCACAAAAGCAAGGTGTATTTCTCTTGTGAAAAACCTGATGGGTGACATAGGCTCAAAAAATTCAAAAGGATGATCAAAAGGTGTAATAGACTTGTCATTTTCTTGCACCTTTTGCCACTAGTACATTTATTTTCATACTCTTTGCCAGAGTGACAATGATCTTTTTATCTAGCATTTATTTATCTGATTATATATCTCTCATAGGTAAGGTGCATCTCTCTTACTGAAACAAATGAATGGAAGATATAAGCCTAAGAAAAGGCAAAAAGTTGTCAATCCTTGCCAATGGGCATCATTATGTGCGAGCCTTTGAATTTCTTTTGTTCCTTAAGGTTGGGTTTGCTTTATACAACCTAAACATTGATACATACTAAGCCATGTAAGGCCTGCACTGGCCCTAGAATCCTGTTTAAGAAAATAATGTGAGAGGCGAAGCAAATTTTAGAAACTTTGAAGCTTTGAAATTGACTAAGAACTCAAAAACAGTTTCTATTAAAAAAAAGGGAGTTATATTCATGATACTAGCTGCAAGTATTAACAAATAAAAAATGTTTCAGACACCTTCAATTTTTTATTTATTTTGAATATTGTAAACATATGGCTTGAGTCATGATGCTTACTGTTGAATGTTTGGATTTCATTTGCCTCAACTTGATTGAATCAATCTTACCCATCTGCTTGAGGATGAGAATCAATAAATGTACAATATATCGAGTCCAAAAAAAATCATATCTGGCTTACATTGTTAAACCTGCTGCTTTTCAAACGTTTGTGGTGTTTGCGAAGGCTTTGACAATGTTAACTGGTCCCAATTGTTTCAATCGCCTTAACTAGAAAGATAGTAATTAACAACCTTAGAAAATCATTGTCCCTTTAGGTGTGCGGAAACTGCATTGAATAATGTCCTGCTTCTTGCATCTTGTTGTCCATCAAAAATGATGGACACCTTTCAGACATGCCATGATACTCGATTTGATTCCAATAACAGGTTCACATGTTTGCTTTGTCAAAGTTGAAGAGAAATAACTGTAAATTTTAAAATAAATCAGATCTGAGAATAATTTATTCAAACATGCAACAGTCACACAGATGGCTGGAAAAATAAACAGCGTGAACAGCAGAAGTTAAATATATTTATGAACCTGAAATATTACAAATAAAAGAGGCTACAGCTACAGCAAAACACTTCTGCTCTCTTGCTGCTTTTCTAGCCAGCAATCACTGTTCTTCTCCTCCTAAGCTTGTAGTTTTCCTTCTGCAATCTGTTCTCCTCCCATTCTTTTCTGTGTATCTAAAACACTCTTGATCTTCTCCTTTTATCCTTGAAAAAGGTAACCCTAATCTTTCTAACCCTAAGATTAAATCTCATCTCATATTGAGATGTAAGGTTAAAAATAGAAAATCACTTAAGTGAATATCAAAATAGAATCACTTAAGTGAATTACAAAATAGAATCACTTAAGTGAACTTCAAAATAGAAAATCACTTTAGTGAACTTAAAAATAGAAAATCACTTAAGTGAATTTCAAAATAGAATTAGAAATGTCTCGAACCACTTCTAGCACGTTCATACAGAAGCTTGTGCAATAAGTTCTTGTCCGAGCTACATTTATCAACACTCCCTCTTAGCGAGGAAGGAATTCTGCACCAATCCAAGTTTGTCTCTGAATGCTTCAAACTTCCCTTTCACTAAGGGCTTGGTCAGAATATCAGCTACCTGCTGATCTGTGGAAATATACTGGAGCTTTACGGCTCCCTTCTGAATCTTGTCTCGTATGAAATACTGGATTCTCAGAGAGTTTGATACAACTCTGATTATCACAGTATATCACCGTGGGATCCAACTCCTGATCAATCAATATTGTAAGCAACTTGCGAAGCCAAATGGCCTCACAACTAGCAATACTGGCGCCATGTATTCGACCTCTGTTGAGCCTGCTGAACCAGGATATCATGCCTGATCCCAAGCTAAAGCAGCACCCTGAGGTGCTCTTCTTGTCTGCTACATTGCCTGCCCAATCCAAGTCTGTATACCCCTGCAACCTCACTTCACCATCTCCAAGATATCTTAGACCATACTCCACTGTGCCCCTTAAGTATCTGAGCACATGTTTTGCTGCTACCCAATGCTCCTGCCTTGGATCCACCATGAACTGACTCAAGGTGGTCACTGCAAAACATATATTTGGTCGAGTGTTGACCAAATACATCAAGGATCCTATTAGCTGCCTGTACAATGTAGGGTCCACTAATTCTGAATTTGAAGCTGTCACCTTCTTCAGATTAGTGATCATGGGTGTGGCCATAGGTTTGCAGTCCTCTATTCGAAACCTTTTCAGGATCTCAACTGCATACTTACCTTGCCCAAGGAATATCTCTCCTGGTCTCTGCCAAACCTCCAAACCCAAGAAGTAATGCATCATGCCAATGTCCTTCATCTCAAACTCAGCTGCCATATCTGCTTTGCACCCTGCAATGAGCTTCTCTGCACCTGTAAGAAACAAGTCATCTATATATAGCACCAAAATGAGTAGATCAGTCCCAACAAATATGTAATATAGATTAGGATCTGCATCACTTTTGGCGAAGCCCACACTCTGCAAGTATCCATCTATCTTGGAATACCATGCTCTCGGTGCCTGTTTGAGTCCATATAAGGCTTTCTTCAGCCTACAAACATGGGACTCCTTCCCACTTACTTCAAAGCCCTGAGGCTGCTCTATGTACACTTCTTCCTCAATGATCCCATTAAGGAAAGTTGTCTTCACATCCATTTGATAAATCCGCCATCCCATAGATGTAGCTAAAGACATAACTGCTCTAATGGAAGTGTAGCTGGCGTCTGGAGCAAAAGTCTCCTCATAGTCCACTCCCTCTTTCTGGGAGAACCCTCTTGCCACAAACCTTGCCTTGAACTCCTCGATGTTGCCATCTGCAACATGCTTAATTTTGTAGAGCCACTTGGAACTCACAACTGACTTCCCCTTCGGCCTTGGTACTATGTCCCAAACATCATTCTTCATGATGGAGGTGTACTCCTCCACCATGGCATCCCGCCAAACCTGCTGGTCTGTTGCCTCCTGAAAACTGGTAGGCTCTGAATTTATGATGTTACTCATCAATTCCATGTAGCTTGAAAACTTCCTTGGAGGTCTGCTCTCCCTAATCATGTTGCTAGGAGCCTCAACATACTCCTCAACATCCCTCAATGTCTGTGTAAGCCATTGAGGTCTCCTAATAGAATTGGAAGGGGCTAATGTCTCCACCTCCTCACCTGAAGGTTGTTGTTCTGAACTGGAAACCACTGGTGTCTTTGGTGACCCTGGCTCAACCTTTGGAGCTTCTTGCTCCTCATTCTCTATCACTGGAATAGGCTCATGGGACTTCTTGGATGCAACGTCCTCCTCAAACTTTACATCCCTGCTCACTTCTATCTTCCTCTTCTCTAAAATATAAACCACCGTAAGCTTTTGAAGTCTCACTGTATCCTACAAATAAACCCTTCCTACTTTGGAGGGCTCCAACTTGGTCCTCTTCTCTACCGGAACATGGATATAAACTGGACATCCAAAGATGCGGAAATGACTCACCTCTGGTTTCACACCAGTGAATGCCTCCTCTGGTGTCTTGTCCTCCAAGATCCTGTGTGGACACCTGTTTTGGATGTAGATTGCTGTGTTGCATGCTTTTGCCCAAAGAAACATCGGCAAGCCCTGGTCATGAATCATGGCCCTAGCAGCCCCTATGATGGATCGATTCTTTCGCTCTGCAACCCCATTCTGCTGTGGGTTGTATGGAACAATCAGCTCTCTCTTGATTCCTGCCTGTTTGCAGAAACCATCGAACTCCTTGGAGGTATATTCACCCCCATTGTCTGATCTCAAGACCTTGATCTTCTTCTCTCTCTGGTTCTCAACTAGAGTGTTGAACTCTGAAACCTGCTAAAGACTTCATCCTTGGTCTTTAAAAAGTAGATCCATGTCTTGCGAGAGAAATCATCAATAAAGGAAACATAGTACATGCTACCTGAAATTGATGCTACTGACATCGGTCCACAAACATCCGAATGTACTAGATCTAGTATCTTCTTAGACCTATGCTCGCTGTTTGGGAAAACAGCCTTGGCATGCTTGCCAAGCGTGCACCCTCTGCATACTCCTTGTTGCTCAATGTTGAACTCTGGAAGACCTATGACTATCTCCCTCAAAATAGGCAACTCTCTATGATGCAAGTGCCCCATCCTCTTGTGCCACAAATCACATAAGTTGTTACTGTTGTGAACTAGGGCTCGAACAGGTTCACCCCGCAACTTGTATAGACTGCCTTCTCTAACCCCTATTACTTGTCGTCGTTTCGGGCTATATTATTTTGGTCTAATAAGGACATCTTGGTTCTTGAACTCCACTGCATAACCCTTATCCTCCATAATCGAAACCGAAAGCAAGTTCTTCTTGAGACCTGGAACAAACAAAACATCATCAAAGTCTAAAGATTTCCCTGACTGGAGTCGAAAAGGAATGGTACCAATTCCTACAACTAGATATTTGGTATCATCACCAAGCTCAACCTGAACCCCTGAGTCCTGCTCTTGTAGACTGGTAAAACATTGTCGGGCTGATGTCATGTGTCGAGATGCCCCACTATCCACATACCAAGCATTCCTTGGAACCGTCTTGGTAGAAAGGCAAGAGACCAATGAGAAATCCTTCTCGAATTTGGCAGCAAACTCACTCATCTAAGTGTCTGCAGAGGCTGCTACCTGCATCTGCTGCTGCTTCCCTTTGCCCTTCTTGTCTGATGAGTGTCGTTGTTCATTCATCATTTAATCATTATGTGTGTCAGTCCAGGGCGGTGTCCAAAGGTTGTATACGATAGAAGGTGTCACAGTTGCAGGTTCAGTTCATCCAAGAATAGGTTTTTATTGGTGGATCAGTTAGTGTTTGGGGGGTTTGGTGTGACCTCTAACTCCTAGAATTGGAAATCAAATTGCAAAAGCTGAAACTGAATTAAAATTGCAGAATCTGAAATAACAAGAAATGAAATGTTGCTAAATTGAAAGTGACAAAAAAGTAAATTGCAGAATTGAAAACACACACAGTTGCAGAAAAATCAACTAATTACAGAGTTCACAATTATCTGAGCATGTTCTAAATCAAATTAACATCTATTGCAAAACTGGAGAATATCACAAATCTGGAAATTGCAGTGAAATGACAAAAATCTGGAAATTGCTGCAAATCTGGAAAATGACAGAAATCTTGAAATTGCCGAATTATGGAAAATGCTGTCAAATGCTGAGAACTATGTTGAACACTACTCAAAGAAATTGAAAACTGGTAGAATTCTGCTAATCTGCTGCTGTAAGAAATTAGCAAGAAATTCTATCAGAAATTGCCTTCCTCTGATCCTGCAAGTGGCCCTTGCTTCCAGAATCAGAAGAAGGTGAAGAATTATGCTAAGAAAATCTAAATAGCTAATCATCAACCATAAAATGCTTAATTGAATCTGAAGAATGCACCTTTTTATTCAATCTAAAACTGCATTACAATAATGCAGGAAAAACCTGCAAATTACTATTCTGCTACAAAGAAACTTCACTCTATGCTAATTTCGGTATTCTATTGCCTATCTATCTCTATCTCTCTAATATGCTCAACCATGCTGGGAGCTTTATTTATAAGACAAAGGTGATATATCTGGTTACTGAGTTTGTAGGGATTTACAATTGATTGCATAACTGTTTCCTAGAATGCAGGAATTTGCTTTGTCAAAACTTTATCCATTCATCCTTGTTGGGCTGCATTTGTTGAGGAAATCATGTTAAGATGAGTTGGGACAACCTCCTGGTCAATTGCCAATAATTTCCTCCACTGATTTGTCACTTTTTGACCACTTTCGGTTGTTCCTGCGCTATTCCCTATTCCTGCGCCGCTTATTCCTGCACTGCTCCAAAATAACAGGTAGGTGATATTTAGTTGCTTTTCCATGCTCCAAACGCATAGGGAGGAAGTTTTTGACCACCTGGATTGTTTTCCCTTATCTTGTACACCTTGCTGCATTGGTGGCATGTGCTGGAGGTGACTGTTTCCAAGCCCTGCTGTAAATGTACAGCTGGTTGGAACTATCATAGTCATAGCCTATTTTCCTACACAGTCAGCTACAGGGGACAAGTTCTTTGGCACCTTTTTCATTTGAATTAGTTTAAATAGAGGAACACTATTATTAAGCACCAAATATTCAACAAGGTCTATATTATGATTCTAAATTACTACTGATAAATTAACTAAAAATAGGTGAAATTGCAGAAAGAAATAGTAAAACAGAGTATATGCACTTTGTCATTTTAGAATATGCAAACATCATTATATAATGCATTTTACCCATAATTAACATAAAAACATAGTAAAAAGGGTGATTCAAATAATTATAATGTATCAAAAAGTGTTCATGGATGAGGCAATCTCTGGCCTCATCATTTTCCCCCCAACTTATGGTAATGCATGTCCTCATGCATTTTGTGCAGCTACAGAGGCACACAGATCCAGGTCTAGACATCTCTCATGAAATTTCAACAATGCGCCACCAATTTTGTAGAATCCACTGACTGCTTTTATGGACTGAAACCACTGTTGGAAGTGCACATCAGGTTGTGGGTCACTATCAAAGAAGTAGGGGACAGGAGTGATAATTATAGGCATCCTGTATCTCAGCCCTATCCACAACTCCTTGATTTCTAAGATAATTTGGATAATGCTTTCTGCCCTTCTCCTTGACCAAAGCAAGTTAGTAGGAGAAATTGGCTCCCGTTTCTGTAGGGAGATAGATAACTCACCCCATCTGTTCTTACAAGCTGCCAAAGCATCATCAAAGAAATCTGCACAAAAATTTTGAAATTGAGTTATACCTCTTTGAAGGTTCCCTAGATAGAGTTGTTTCATTCTGGGATTCCTCATGAAGGTATAATGACTACTTGTACAATCCCTGTGATTGAGAGGAGCAGGCCTGACAAGTAAAACAACTTGTGATTCCAAGTCTTTAGCTATTTTCTTTTTTGAGTCCCAATAAATATGATTTTGTAGAGTGGACATGAAGGCTCTCAGCTGTAAGTCACCTGTATAAATATGAGGTAGAAACATACTTTCTGTTGGCAAAAAGAAATTATGTAAAAATAACTCACATAACAGATTTTGTTGCTCTACTGGACTCTGCACAAATGCCTCCACAAATTCTTTAGGGGTTTTCAACTGATGAGGCAGCTCAGAAACAAGTCTCATGATCTGCCAATGAAGGTACCTCTCCTTGAGTAGGAGGCTATAAAACCTAGGTGGTCTTCTGCATTGTATTGCATACTCTGCAATCTGGCATACATCCTGCACCTGTGCTTTTAACCTGTTGATTTTTGTTTCCTTCTCTGCTAATTTGGTTGTTGCAGAGTTTAAAGTGGCAACCTTCCCCTCTAACTGATGACACTGAGTCATCCAATATGCTAGGTCTTCATTGTACCTAGTTAAAGGCACTATGTCTGGGGGCCTCACAATAGGTTGCATTTGTGCCACTATATTGACTTGTACACCCACTTCCATAGTTGATGTTGGCAATTCTGTTTGTGTTCCTTGTTCTATAGTAATTGGATTTGCCAGAGGAGAGAGTGTGGATACCTGTTCTTGAGCTGCAAGTTCTTGTTCCTCCACAGAAAGTGTTTGAGTGTCCTGCTGAAGGGGAGTGTCCTGTTGCATCAAAATTTTAGATGGATTTTCATGAGGAAGCATACTATCAGATGTTTCTATTCTTGCTTCTTCTTCAATAGGTGATCTTTGTGCCGGTGCTGTGTCATCCTCTGATTGTCCAACCAAATCTAAGAGAATCTGTGCCCATTCATCAGGTGATGCCTCTGTTAACCCTGTAGATTGATTTTCCAGCTGAAACAATTTGCTTTGCAACTCTTGAATTTGCTGCTGAAGTAGAGAAATTTGTTGATCTTTTTCTTTTATGGCTTCTTCAGCCTGTTCAATCCATTTGGTCTGGGTTTTAATGACACTCTTTGCAGCATGCAATTGAGTGTGGATGTCAATTTCTTCTTCAGACTCAGACCCAGAATGTGTCTCAGACTCAGAATATTTCTCAGACTTAGAATACACTGGAGTGTGCTCATCAATCCTAGCTGGTTCAACATCAGAATTCAAATGCCCTTCAGACTCAGAGTCAGTATAATCAACCAATGGACGTATAGGGCTTATTGCAGTTTCTTCTATGGTTATGTCTAGTTCCATTGGTTGTATCTCTCTGTCTGTACTTTCTATTTCCTGTGCATCTTCCTGTGAACCTTCTGTCCTAACTTCTTCTTCTCCTGATAGACTGATTGGGTCTACAATATTTATTGGTGTGTCTGACAAGGTTTTAATTTTTTGAAGTCTAGCAGACCTTCTTAACCCTGTAGGTCTTGGATATTCCTGAGCAGGTGCAGCTTCTGAATGTTCTAGAGCAGCTACAAATTTTTTTGTTGGTTCAGGAATAGATATAGGTTCTGTTGTTGATTCTGGAGCAGATGCCTGTTCACTTGAACCCCCAATTTCTCTGTTGGGTTGTACAGTTTCTGCAAATGTTACTCTTTTTATTTTTAATCGGGAATCAGATGTGGATGCTTGTTGTTTCCTAGTTCTTGAAGATGGGGGACTGTCAGGTGAAGGGGAAATTCTGCGTTTAGAGGGCTCTGGATGAGGGTTTTCTTCTGATTCTTCCTCTATTTCCTCTTCCTCTGGTGCAGAGTTAGAATCATTTGTTTCTGCCCATGGAGAGAAGAAACGGTCAAAATTCCTAGGGTTTCCCCTAAAGTGGTATTTGCAAATGAGTTTAATGAGCCCATGATGTTTAGGGCTTCCCTTCCCTACTTGGTATTTTAGGGCCATAGCTTTTAGCTCCTGGTAAAGATATAAAGGAATATTGACCCTATATTCTGGTTTGATTGCTCCATGGCGTAGATGGTTGAGGATACGAAGGTGTGGGCCAGATACAACAGGAAATTGGCCATCACAGGTAATGTATCTCATAACCCACATTGCAACATCGTCCCAAGGAGACGGTAAACTAGATCTTTTTACCCCTTTACACACATTCTTATTCATCAAAAATTCAATTTGTCTATCCCCTTCTTCCTTAAACTGATTAACTAGGTCTGTTAAAATATTTCTTCCGGTTTTAACAATTTGCAAACCCTGAAGGGGTAATTCAGTATTTTAGTATCTCAGGAGTTACTTGGATAGACATCCTGCTAATGTGTACTCTATTGTTGTGGAAGGTGCGTGCAAATTTTTTTGCCAAACCCTCAGAATAGCCATCAAATTTACGTAGGAACGGCAGAAATCCCCCATCAGTGAATATTTGCAGGGATGCAGCATCGATTTGCAGGTAGCTGATGTTTTCAAGTTTGGCTCTGACTTTCTTTCCACCCATGGTATCGTCTTCCTTCTTGGTGTTTGTAATTTTTACGATCTTGCATCTATTTTTTTTTAGGGTTTTTAATCCTTTTAGCAGCAGGAACTGCTTCGGAACATGCAGAGTGACGTGGCAGCGTTCGTGACATCGTCAACCCTTAATTTTTGCCTGTTCTCATTATGGTTGCCAACTATCACATGCTGCATTGAATCTGAGACTTGTACTTTTCCTTTCAAACCAATTAAATCACCGCAGGCCACGTGTCGTAAAATTTTACACAAAACTTCATTCTTGCACTTAATGATTTATTCCTGTGCTTAGTGATTTATTCCTGCGCTTTGGGATATAAACAGTTTATTCCTGCGCTTTGGGATATAAACAGTTTATTCCTGCGCTTCCTTTTTACTAATTTCGGCGCACTTTCGTTTTTGCATTCTAGAGCAGAATTAGGCAGAGGCATTTGTGAAACACTTTCCATTTTTGATTCCCCTTTTTATATGCTTTATACTAATCAAGGATATATACACTATATACTAATGATTTACACTATTCAGAAAATGAAAAAGACACATACCTGTTAAAACCATTTTATCTACATTTCAGGGTGCTCCTGCTGAGATTTCCAGCTAATCAATCTTTGAACTAAGGCAGGTGCAATCTGAAAATAGATGAAACAACGGTCATGAGACAAGACCGAACAATGATGGTGAAACCAACTAGGTAAACATGCCGGAACACCGGTTTTCATGTAAACCCAACTCAGGAGCGCCTCAAAGAGGTTTTCACTTTCTGAGTTTTTATTTTATTATTTTTTTTTCTTTTTTTTCTCTTTTTTTTTTTAATAATTGTGTGTCAATCTGTTGAATTCGGTATGGAAGAAGTGCTTTCTTCCCAAATGTGTACATCCAAATTTTCCACTTGCTTGAGAAATTCTTCCTTGTTCTGTGGTTTATGGTACATACGAAGACGATGTCCATTCACCACCAACTTGCGTTGTGAGTCATCAATAGGTGTAAGGCGAACAACTCCATTGTCAAACACTTCCTCAATTTGGTACGGTCCAAGCCATCTGGTCTGCAACTTTCCAGGGAAATCCTTGTATTGTGAATCAAACAACAAGGCCCAGTCACCTTGCTGAAATTTTTGTTGTTGTATGTGACTATCATGCCACATCTTCCGCTGTGCTTGGATTATCTCTGTCTGATGTAGTGCATCCATGCATAGTTCATCCAATGCATCAAGTTGCAGAATGCGATCTTCTTGTGCCTGTGATAGATCAATACCTACTTCCAAAGCAGTTCGAAGAGTTAGTAATTCAAACTCAATAGGCAAAAGAGGTTTTTTTCCATAAACTAATTCATATGGGGTAAATCCAGTGGTAGATTTCCAAGTGGTATTATAAGCCCAAATAGCTTCTGGTAACTTGTCTAGCCAATTTCTTCTATGGACTGCTATGGTTTTGGTCAGAATTCGTTCTAATTCCCTATTAGTCACTTCAACTTGGCCATTGGCTTGTGGATGATAAGGTGAGGACTTTCTATGTTTGACTTGATAGAGTTGAGTGAAGGCTTCAATAACTTTTGAAGTAAACTGGGGTCCTTGATCTGTGGTGATGGATTGTGGGGCTCCAAAACGCAGAAAAATCTGTGAATACAGAAAATCAGCAACTTTTTCTTCTCGAGCATGCTTAAAGGCACGAGCTTCTACCCATTTGGTAACATAATCAGTACATACCAAGATATGCACTTTGCCTTGGGAAGGAGGATTAATGGGTCCTACAAAATCTAAACCCCATATTTCAAATGGTTCTGTTCCTATTTGAGGTTGTAATGGCATTTCATTAGTAAAGGTAGGTTTTCCCATTCGCTGGCAGGCATCACAATGTCTAATGTACCTTTTTACATCTTTGTGCAAAGATGGCCAATAGTATCCGGTACCTAAAATTTTGTGAATAGTGCTTTTGATTGAATAATGCCCTCTTGATGGTTCATCATGGCATGCTCGTAGGATATCATATACTTCATCCTGGTGGATACACCTACGTAAAACATGATCAGGACTGCATTTAAACAGTAATCCTTCTATCCATTTAAAAGAAGAGCTTTGCTTGATTAACCGTTTCTTTTTTTTAGGGGTAAAGTGAAGAAGAATCTTCCCCGTAGCTAAGTTATTAGCTATGTTTGCAAACCATGGAGATTGTACAGAGACAACAAACAACTTTTCATCTGGAAAGGTATCTTCCACCACTTCTCCTGTATCTGCATTTGGTATTCTTGACAAGAAATCTGCGACTACATTAGATTTCCCAGGTTTGTTCACTATGGTAACATCAAATTCCTGCAACATAATCAACCAACGAATAATTCTTGCACTAACCAATGGTTTATTCATCAAATATTTGATTGCAGCATGATCCGTATGGATGAATACTTGGTACCCTGTGATATAGTGTCGAAATTTGTTAATAGCATAGATTACAGCCAAGAATTCTTTTTCAGTGGTAGTGTAGTTTTTCTCAGCTCTTGTCAAGTTTTTACTGATATAATAAATAGCATAATGTTCCCCATTTTCAATCTGTCCTAACACAGCTCCAATAGCATTATTGGAAGCATCAGTTTGAATATGAAAGGGTAACTCCCAATTAGGACCTCTTAGTACAGGTGGAGTGGTTAACTTCTCCTTTAAGTCTTCAAAGGAATTTTGACATTCAGAAGACCAAACAAATTCAGAATCTTTCATGAGCAATGCAAACATGGGATTTGCTATGGTACTAAAATTAGCAATGAATCTACGATAAAAACCAATGTGTCCTAAGAAACTGCGTACATCAGTCTGAGTTTGTGGAGGAGGGAGGTTTTTGATGACTTCAACCTTCTTAGGATCAACCTTGATTCCATAAGAAGAGATATGATGTCCAAGAACAATTCCTTCCTCCATCATTAAGAAGCATTTCTCAGGATTAAGAGAGAGATGGTATGTTTCACAGCTGAATCAACACTTTTTCAAGCTGTTCTAATGCATATTCAAAACTATCTCCAAATACTCGTGAAATCATCCATATAAATTTCAACACTTTCATTTGTTAAATCAGAAAAAATTGCTAAAACAACTCTCTAAAATGTTGTTGGAGCATTACATAACCCAAAGGGTAAAACTCTGTAAGCAAAGGTTCCCCAAGGACATGTAAAGGTAGTCTTTTCTTGATCTTCTTGCGCAACTTGTATCTGGTTATACCCGCTGAAACCATCAAGAAAACAGAAAAATTTCTTTCCAGCAAGGGTATCCAATACTTGGTCTATGAATGGTAATGGGAAATGATCCTTATGTGTGACCTTATTTAACTCCCTATAATCCACACATACTCTCATTTTACCATTTTTCTTTGGAACAATGACCAGTGGGGAAACCCACTTACTATCTGAAATTGGATAAATGAATCCAACATCTAAGAGTTTTTCAATTTCCTCTTTCACAATCTCCTTCAGAGTAGGATTCAAGCGTCTCTGAGGTTGCCTTACTGGTTTTACATCTTCTGTGTATATCCTATGTGTACATACCTCAGGATGAATGCCTATCATGTCCTTATAGTTCCATGCAAAAGCTTGAACATGTTTCTGTAAGACTGCAAACAATTTGGATTCTTGGTCCTCAGTTAGCCAGCTATTAATGTTCAAAAATTTACCTGGTTGAACTTCAATTTGTTTGATCCCTGGATAGATAGAACTAGCTGCTTCATAGTTACTGATTAATGCATTTAATGGACAATGATGTGGCTGCAGAGTATGAAATACTCTAGAATCTATCTCAGAGATGATACCTGATGGAATCAGAGGACATTTGAAGGTGTTAAGGAGATGATGATGCCATCCATGTGGTAGTATGAATGATCTTTCCTGACTAGGCATGGATGACAGAGGTTCTAAACTTTGTACCTCCTCTTTCCACAACAACCGATGAACAAGAAGTTGATCATCAGTTAGTCCTTCTGATTGTAATGTTTCAATTAGGACAGTTTCATTCTCGAATATTTCTCTTTCTGGTGTAGTGATTTCCTCAATATGTTCCTTCACTACAACTGTAGCCAAAGTAGCAATGGTTTCTTGTTCTTCATCAGATTCAGGATACCAAATTTGTCCAGAAAATTTAGTTGAAGGTTGAGCTGGTGGATACAAAGAAATTTTCTTCAGGTCAACACCATTAGAAATGGTCATTTCTCCTGACCTACAGTCTATAAAAGCAGCTGCAGTAGCCAGCCAAGGTCATCCTAGAATGATAGGGTATCCATTGACTGAAGTTCTAGGCTGCAACACTAAGAAGTCTACAGGATATTCCCAAGAAGAGACTTCAATGGCTACATCTTCTAGGATACCTTCTGGTTTAGCTACTGACCTATCTGCCATTTCCAAAACTATGGTGGTAGGACTGAGATTATTGAGCTACAGTTTTTGCATTGTGTCCTTAGTCATTACATTAATTGCAGCTCCAAGATCAATTAGCACATTAGGAATTTGCATCACCCCAATAGTAACTGTAACTATTGGACTACCTGGGTCACCATACTTGGGAGGAACTAGTTTCCCAGCCAATAGATCAGCTAATTTTCCTTCTACCTGAACAGTTTTAGGAAAGGCCTTCTTTTTTTTACCAGGTTTCTTGATACATAACTCCTGAATAGTCTTTTTGATTAAAGGCACATCCCTTATTGCTTGCAGCAAAGGGAGAGAAATTGACATCTTTTTAAGTTCTGTCACTAATTCTGATTCAGGGGCAGTATCAATATGATCAAATCTTTCAGGGTATGGTAATGCTACTGGAGAAGATTCCTGCATTTTTTCTGTTATTTCTTCTTTTTGTTTTTGTTGCAGTGTCTCTTGATTTGGAGGTTCTTGTTTCTCACTAATTTCTTCAATGGTGGGTGGAACAGGTTCAGGTAAAATCTTCCCTGAACGCAGCTGGATGTTACTACAGTCAAGTACATGAACTGCAGCAGTGTCTTCAGACTCAGCCTCATAAATAGGGGTTGTTTGTCTGGTATTATTTGGGTTAGTCACAGGCTGAGCTGGGAGTGGAGGTTGTTTCACTGGTTGTGTTTGTTGATGTTGTGCTCTTCCCTAAAAATTTGGATTAGGAGCGGGCAGCAAGTTTTGAGCTTGCCCTTGATACCTTTGTTGTCCTTGATATGGTGGATATTGTTGTCCTTGATATGGTGGATATTGTTGTCCCCATATTTGTCCTTGTTGTGTCCATTGTGGATGACTGGTATGCCAAGGTGGGTTCATCCACCCAGACTATGACCAATCTGGAGGAGCTGTCCAAGGTTGGTTCCAAGGTTGTGCAGAGACTTCTGCCTGTCCCCATGGCATATTCATATTCCAAGGAGATTGTCCCCAATTTGGAAATCTAGGAGCATTGGGATATTGTGCATAGCCACCACCGGATCTCTGCCCAATAGCATTAAGTTCTTCTGTTTGGGTGCCCAAAACAGATTTTAGATGAGGCAACAAAGGACATTTATCTGTTGAATGTTCCTTGGAACAAATTCCACAAATAGAAGTTTTGTTTAAAGGGCAATCCTGCAAGGCATGCTTATTCCTACATCTTGGGCAATAAATTGCTAAAGGTGGTGTAGAATTAGATTTTGTGTTTCTCTCACCTAATGCAGTATTAAGTTGAACAAGGATATCAGTTTTTAAATTAGCCATTTCCTCCATCAACTCCTTCATGTCATTATTGCCAGAATTTCGCTTCTTTCTTCGTTGGTGAGTGCGGGAATAATTTTTGCATAACTCCACAATATCTTCAATGTCAAGTTGATCTATGTCTCCTCTTCCCATTAAATCTAACACTTCCCTAGATTCATCCTGCAATCCTCTTAAGAAGATAGGTTTTAAGAAATCTGGTTCTACAACACCACATCTCTTTTGGACAAAGGCAAAGCGATCAAGATAATCCTCTAAACTCTCATCCTCTTCTTGCTTAATCCGAAACAACTCATCTTTCCTGTTTCGTACTCTACAATAATCCTGATATTTATTTAAGAATGCAGTCTCCATGTCATCCCAAGTATGGATTGAATTAGGTTCAAGATTACTCATAAACCATCGGAGAGCAGCATCCTTAAGTGTGGAAGGAAACAATTTCAATTTTTGATTATCATTTATGTAGTCATAAGTTTGACATAACACTTTGAATTCAAACAGAAATTGATCAGGATCTTCTGAAATAGTTCCCCTAAAAATTGGCAATATGGATGGAGAAATAGTTTTCATGGGGGCATCTAGAGTTGGATCCAACCGTATGGGGTATTCAAAAGTTTTAGGAGGATCATCAACATTATCATACCCACCTGGCGGTGCTGCTGCTGCTGCCATAGTTGTTTTCTTTCTTGAGTATGATGTGGATTGTCCAGTTTTAGGGGAATGTTTAGCAGCAAGTGCTTCAAAAAGCTCTTTTTCTAATCTTTCCAAAACTTCAACTGATGAAGAAGGTATGTCTTGCTTAATTTCCCCAGGGATTTCATATACAGGCAATTCTTCATCTGATCGTGAAGGACACTTTGGTGGTTCAGAGCTGGTTCTGATAAACCTCCCTCTTTCGTCTCTTGGCCTATGCATTCATGCCTATTCACTAAATAAACTGAAATGCAGTATTTCAAAAATTGTAACACAATTCTTGACCTATTTCACTTTTTCTAACAACACCTATTGTTCCTTGAAAATGACACCAAAAATGATGAGTGTCATTGTTCATTCATCATTTAATCATTATGTGTGTCAGTCCAGGGCGGTGTCCAAAGGCTGTATACGATAGAAGGTGTCACAGTTGCAGGTTCAGTTCATCCAAGAATAGGTTTTTATTGGTGGATCAGTTAGTGTTTGGGGGTTTGGTGTGACCTCTAACTCCTAGAATTGGAAATCAAATTGCAAAAGCTGAAACTGAATTAAAATTGCAGGAAATGAAAATTGCAGAATCTGAAATAACAGGAAATGAAATGTTGCTAAATTGAAAGTGATAGAAAAGTAAATTGCAGAATTGAAAACACACACAGTTGTAGAAAAATCAACTAATTACAGTTCACAATTATCTGAGCATGTTCTAAATCAAATTAACATCTATTGCAAAACTGGAGAATATCACAAATCTAGAAATTGCAGTGAAATGACAGAAAACTGGAAATTGCTGCAAATCTGGAAAATGACAGAAATCTTGAAATTGCATGGAATTATGGAAAATGTTGTCAAATGCTGAAAGCTGTATTGAAAACCACTAAAGAAATGGAAAACTGGTAGAATTCTGCTAATCTGCTGCAGCAAGAAATTAGCAAGAAATTCTATCAAAATTGCCTTCCTCTGGTCCTGCAAGTGGCCCTTGCTTCCAGAACCAGAAGAAGGTGAGAATTTATGCTAAGAAAATCTAATATGCTAATCATCAACCTTAAAATGCTTAATTGATATCTGAAGATTGCACCTTTTTATTCAATCTGAAACTGCATTACAGTAATGCAGGAAAAACCTGCAAATTACTGTTCTGCTACAAAGAAACTTCACTCTATGCTAATTTCGGTATTCTATTGCCTATCTATCTCTATCTCTCTAATATCTGCTCAACCATGTTGGGAGCTTTATTTATAATATAATGGTGATATACTTGGTTACTGATTTGTAGGGATTTACAACTGATTGCATAACTATTTCCTAGAATGCAGGAATTTGCTTTGTCAAAACTTTATCCATTCATCCTTGTTGGGCTGCATTTGTTGAGGAAATCATGTTAAGATGAGTTGGGACAACCTCCTGGTCAATTGCCAATAATTTCCTCCATTGATTTGTCACTTTTTGACCACTTTCGGTTGTTCCTGCGCTATTCCCTATTCTTGCGCCGCTTATTCCTGCACTGCTTTGGAATAATAGGTAGGTGATATTTAGTTGCTTTTCCATGCTCCAAATGCATAGGGAGGAAGTTTTTGACCACTTGGATTGTTTTCCCTTATCTTGTACATCTTGTTGCATTGGTGGCACGTGCTTGGAGTGACTGTTTCCAAGCCCTGCTGTAAATGTACAGCTGGCTGGAACTATCACAATCATAGTTTGTTTTCCTGCATAGTCAGCTATAGGGGACAAGGTCTTTGGCGCCTTTTTCATTTGAATTAGTTTAAACAGAGGAACACTATTATTAAGCACCAGATATTCAACAAGGTCTATATTATGATTCTAAATTACTACTGATAAATTAACTGAAAACAAGTGAAATTGCAAAAAGAAATAGTAAAACAGAGTATATGCACTTTATCATTTCAGAATATGCAAACATCATTATATAATGCATTTTACCCATAATTAACATAAAAACATAGTAAAAAGGGTGAGTCAGATAAGTATAATGTATCAAAAAGTGTTCATGGATGAGGCAATCTCTGGCCTCATCATTGTCTGGACACTGTGATGCATAATGGCTGTGCTTATGACAAATGAAGCACTTGATCTTGCTCAAGTCCTTCTTCCCTGACTGTGAGGTTGACTCCTCATTCTTTACCTTACCCTTGCTGAGTCCTTTATCGTTGCCCTTCTTGGTTTGACCAAAAAGAGCTAGGTTATCGTCACCACCTTTCTTGTTGGCCTTTGACTCCATCCGAGTCTCCTCTTGGATGAAATCATCCCACAGTTTCTCAAATTTGGGAAGGTTCTCACGAGCACAAATGCCTTTGACAAATGGTTCCCATGAAGTTGAGAAACCATTAAGTGCCACGTTCACCAACTCTGTGTCTTCAACCTTCTCCCCTAATCGCTGCCGGTTGATCACGAATCTGCGTGATCTTCATCAAGTAGCCGGTAACGGTGTCGGATCTGGTCATCTCCATAGATCTGACTTTGTTCCGCAATATCATCTTCCTGTTTATGTTCTCGCTCCGGTAGAGGCTAACCGGGGCATCGAACATCTCCTTTGCCTTAGTCTTCTCGGATATGTGAGGAATCGGGTGATCCTTCACTCGCATCCAAGATCATCCGCTTGGCCTTCACTTCCTTCTTTTTGTGAGCTGCCAATTCTTGCGGATCTGTAGGCAAAGTCACATCAACCTTGACAATATCCCAGAGATCATTATCTTCCAATAAGAACATTACCCTAACTTTCCAGGGCAAAAAATTTGAGGCACCTTCCAATCTATCCTCAAATCTGAGGCTAGCTGCTGCCATCTTTGAGATCTGCTGAAATATTAATGACTAAAAAAAAAAAAATTCTTGCAAATAAGCTTTAGTCCTTCAAGCCAAAAAAAAAAAATATGAAACCCTAACTGCTGTTTTTTTTTTTATTTGTTTGAAACCCTAACTGCTGAAATATTAATGACTCAAAAAAAACAGTCCTGCAAATAAGCTTAGTCCTTCAAGCCAAAAAAAAATGAAGCCCTAACTGCTGGTTTTTTTTTTTTTTCTTAATATCCAACAGTGATCTACTGCTGTAAACCCTTGAGGATCTCAATCACAGAACCTAGCTCTGATACCATGTAAATTTTTCCAGCCCTAGATAACTGCTGTCCTATGTTATTTTAAAATAAATCAGATCTGAGAATAATTTATTCAAACATGCAACAGTCACACAGATGACTGGAAAAATAAACAGCGTGAACAACAGAAGTTAAATATATTTCTGAACCTGAAATATTACAAATAAAAGAGGCTACAGCTACTGCAGAACACTTCTGCTCTCTTGCTGCTTTTCTAGTCAGCAATCACTGTTCTTCTCCTCCTAAGCTTGTAGTTTTCCTTCTGCAATCTGTTCTCCTCCCATTCTTTTATGTGTATCTAAAACACTCTTGATCTTCTCCTTTTATCCTTGAAAAAGGTAACCCTAATATTTCTAACCCTAAGATTAGATCTCATCTCATATTGAGATGTAAGGTTAAAAATAGAAAATCACTTAAGTGAATATCAAAATAGAATTAGAAATGTCTCGAACCACTTCTAGCACGTTCATACTGAAGCTTGTGCAAGAAGTTCCTGTCCGAGCTACATTTCTCAACAATAACACCCCGATAAACAAATTGCAGAATCAAAGGAAAAACAAAGAAGAAGAACACAGTACACAAGAATTTATCTTGGGAAACCCTTTTAGGAAAATTCCCGGCAAGAATATTTCCTTATTATATAAACTTGACCGTCCCCAATACAATATTATCCTTTTGCTCGCTTTTCACTTGCGATTACATTTTTTGCAAATTCATTATTAAACCCTCATGCAAGTGCTGCTTTTTATACCAACAACTCAAGAAGGGGTTTTACAATACCATGGGTACAAAAACATGGGCTGACATTACATTAACCCAAAAACACCCATATGGGTCTAAAAATAGATTAAACCCCCCAAAGCTTTTTACAGAGGAAATTTTTACAGAGTGTAAAGTCCTTTCAGAGTTAACCCCTCCTGAATAACATGGAAAATATTCAACATAATTCCAACAAAAGTAGGACTCCCCTTTTGCATAATGTGAGCCAATCCTAAAATTTAGTTCATGCTTTCGTAGGCTTGATTGATGGGGATGCGTTTCAAAGATGTACTCCGCTGTCTCAAAGACACATGTTCCCATCCTGAGGTCACTCCAGGAATGCGTCTTGCTATCCTAGAAACATGTCTTGGCATCTTGCACTGTCTCCCTCCCAGAAATGTTTAATCCACCAGTTAAAATAACATCATAATGTTAAATTTCATATGTGAAATGATAGCAATTTAAAATCCAACATGCAAATAAGTAAGGCATTAGGCACATAGATAAATTGCTATTGCTAAATTTAAACCATAATCATAAGAGTGACATTAAAGTTAAAATTTTTAGTGATTGTAGACCAATTGCTCAGCACATACTCAAAATCAAACAAAATTTAAAATTTTGAAGAACCATATAACGTAATAAAATATTATCAATCATTCTCTTAGTCATCTGTCCCACAGGGTTGCCAAGCATGTTGTCACCAGTGTTCTCTGAATCATGGGACTCATGTAGTGAGGCCCTAAGCAATCCTACCTACTTTGTGATTCTCATCTTTTTGTCTTTCATCTTCATGGTCAACATCACATTACGCTTCCAATCTCTTATAATACACAAGTGTCTTTCACTCTTAGAGATGTAAGCCACTATGCACTGCAACTAGCTTTTGTGCTTTTCTCGAAATAAGTCTATTCTTCTGATGAAGTGGATGAAATTATAGGTTGACTAGTTCCTTTAAGTGACAAAGGAACTAGCATCTTGCAAAAGAAAGCAAATGGCAAACATTTATAGTAGTGGATATTCATTCTTATGTAGATGGCTCTATCCTACCTACTTTGTGATTCTATGCTTTCTTGGCTCTTGTGTTTTGAAGCCTTCACCTCAAGCTTTGAAAAATTGACCCAAACTTTTCACATAGTGATTGTGCCTCATCTTTGGTGTACACCTTTCTGATTGCCTTCGTAAACCCCTTCTTCACCTTAGTGTTTTCTATTGGAGGTACTCCTGTATTGCCACAAACCACCTGACATTAATAGCATATGCTGCCATATGTAATGGAGTGTTCATCATATGCTACTTGTTTTGAACAATGGGTTGAATGTGCTGCTTATAAAATGCTAGTATGGGATCCGTTTCTCTAATGCATGGCTTCATATGATCAAGCATGCCATTGAAAGTCTGATAATTGTCTCCAACATTAGGAGAATTTGTGTTTTCTTCTGTAATAACATCTATAATGTGTGCTGCAATGGAGATTATATACATGGCATTGTTCCACCAATCATCATTTAGTACCATTTGGTTCTCTCCCTTCGCCTCATCTGTTTTGGACTTTCCCATCTAGTCTACTCACTACACACAATCATAGGTTGTAGGTCCTGCTCCATCTCAATCATCCTCTTTAACAAAATAAAGTAGCCATCATTTCTTGTTTCTACATGTTTGAGGAATTCCTTCCTTGAAAAACATTTGAAAGGTCCCAAAGAGGTGTGATGGTTATAGATAAAGATTACACATTTCTAGCATCAGCCATCACTTGTTTTACTCATTCAATTTTACATGTGTCTTTTAGTGCATTGTTCAATCACAATGCATGGACACAACATGGAGTTCAAAAAGTATGTTTTAACATCTCTGCTGATCCACAAACTTGGGCTGCATTCATCATCTTTTGAACCACGTTGGAGGGCCCAACCTCCTTTGTACAACTTGAGCAGCTTAAGGGTGGAGACTTTGGAACTCTAAATAGAGGTCTAAGGTTCAAATCCTAAGGGGGGTAGGGTTTCGGTAACCGGGGTATGGCTGGGGATAACCATATATTGGGTAAACAATATCCGTCTCATATAGCGTATGGCCTCACAGACATTAAAAAAACCTACTTCAATATTTGCTATTGGGAAGTTGCATCTTTGTACTTTCCAGAACAATCAATGGAACTAAGCAAGTAATGCCTTGCCTTGTATCTAACAATGATGCTTATGAGTGCCCCATGGGAAAATATTAGTTCACCCATCCATGTCAAATGAGCAACTTGGCCTCACCCATGTTGAACTCATCCATCAACATGTTAACCCTAGAGTAGTTTTTATCAAGAAGCATTGTTTGCATCCTTGTCTCTTTTGGGGGCACATAAAATGGACCAGCTTGGCAAGCTTTCTTGAATACTTCCTTATACAAACGAGAATCTATAACATTAAATGGGATGCTATGGGCAAAGAACAACTTGGAGATAGCATCATTTATCTTCTCATGATCTTTTACATTATTGTAATTGTGCTGGACTTCCATTAGCTCCAGTAGACTCCTTCCCACATTAATGGGAACCCTTTCCCTTTGGTTATCATCAACCCTTGTAGTTGGATGATGGAGAGGAGGACAAGAAGTTGGGGTGGTGTACACATTTGAAACCGTAAGATCTGTTCTTAGAATTTTTGATTTGCTGACAGTGATACTCTCAATGTGTAGTTTTGACATTTCATCCCTCTCTTCAAGTAATATTTTCTTACAGAACCTCACCCTGTCTCTAGGCATTGTATGATGCGAAAACAAATCCTAGTATAGCTACCTCTGAATTCGAAATTGCAAATTTGACATCTAAAGTATTACGCTCCCTTAGTTGTTCTTCTAGTTGTCCTATCCTTGTCTTAAACAGTGAAATTGTAGCAAGGGTTTTGTAGGCTTGAAGGCCTTCTTTGGTTATGGTCTTACAAGTGTTAAAGCAACATCGTAATGGGCCTAGATCCACTGGCACTTCCAGTTCCCCTTCTTGCATTTCTACGGATTGATTTCCCCCATTGATTTATTGCTGCTTGTACCCATATTTGGTGTTTTTTTTATAGGAACTGCTTGTACTCATATTTGGTGTTTCTACAGAAATTGTATGCCAAAGATTTCTTTTACAAAAACTGCTTATTTCATATCAGATATTACTTCTTCTTCTTTTAAAATAACAGAACTTGTATTTCTTCTTCTGCTGTAGACATTTATTACTGTGAATTGTTTGTCTCAGATATTTTCTGTAAATGACAGAAATTTAGGGGTCTGCAATTAGGTTTCAGCAATTTTTAGGTTTTTTAATGCACTTCTCAAAAACATTGCAAACTGCCTTCATTTGCAATAAAATTTCTGTCACTTCTACGTTTGGTACTTGCAATCTGCTATTGAATTCTAGGATTTGTGATGTGAAGGTCTCTGGAATTTGTCTTCAGAATATTTGTATGCAATTTCTTTGCTTCTCTGAATTTAGTCTGCAATATCTATGGATTTCTTCTTTCTCTCTCCCTGCTGTTTCATGTGCTGTCTCCATATTTTGGATGTGTCTGTTCTTACATACTTCTGAAAAACTTAAAATTCTCTTACCCATTGGTGAACAATTAAAAACCTTGCAAATGTCATGGCATTCCTTATCAAATTCTTCTGGATTCCAAACATGATAGCTTTGATACCATAAGATAACTGATAAGAAAAGACAAACGAGTTGCAGAACATGAGAAAAGGGGCAAAAATAATCATAGAATAAGACGTTTATTGCTTTTCATTTGAAAGTACAAGATACTATTATGAAGGCAAGAGGTGCTCTCAACCACCCATAAACCTAGATAAGCGTCCAAAATAGATAGAACATGACTGATGTTTTGATATGAGCAATGAAAGCTTAAAAGTTTAAATATCCTATGTTTGGTTCCCCCTTCTTGGACCCATCATCAGGGAATGATTGAATGTAGGATATTGAAACTTTCATGCCGATCTTCGAGAAGATTACCTCAAAACCATGATCTATAGATTATTATAATTAATGTCCTTTTTATTATCTAACTCTATGCCTAGCAACACGAGGTAGTACTAATGTGTATGATAATGTGCACGTCAATGCATTATTAATTCTCTGATAATTTCATTTAAATTGTATTACTTGTGACAATGTTCATCTTCAAACATGCTAGGCCAAGGTAAACCTTTTCATGGTTCCAGGGACATCTTACATATTTTTAAATGAATCCTTAGAGATAATCACTAGGCAATAATGTTAGTCATTTCTAAGAAGGCAACACATTTTTTGGTGAAAAAGTAACATCCGAGAAGTATCTCTTAAGGAGCAACTTCCATTCTTATCAGTATCCCAAATATTATGGCATTACTCACTAGCATTCCTGCACGGTGCAGAGACCCTTCTTATCCACTCTGTTAAGTGACCTAGTGGAACTTGGAGTTATAGAGAATTGGATATAGTTGCTACCGAGGTGCCACCTATGTTTAATCTTTGAATGTCCCATTTTAGGAAGGTGCCAACTCTTAGCCAAGCTTTCGAATTTATTTTGAATACATAAGATCATTTCAAGGAAAAAAATTCTGCTCTAAAAACATCATATCATACAACAAGAGAGGACCCTTGTTTCCAACCCTACTCTTTGATGATAGGTGTGGTGTCTTGTCAATATTGAGCCTTATCCCCATTGATTGGTATAATAATTGATTTAGCTGATAACACCATACACTGGGAGCAAATATCAATCACATCAAGCCATCCTGTTCTCTTACAGTTTGAAAATATTTCATGCCACCAAGGACAAATCTGATCTCTCTCTTTACTTCAGAAGTAATTCTTAAGAAAATTTTCAAGATTGTCATAACATGATCACAAAACTTGACTTAGACCTCCCAAGACTCATGAGTCTGAGCTGAGTCAGCCCAAAAATGTGTGTTGGCTGATTTACCCAGACATAGAAGGCAAAAACTGGCCTGGATTGAGAAAACTCAGTCTGTGTCTTTGTTGAGCATCTCTTTGAGTTTTGGTGCCAAATTTGCTGAGTACTGAATCAACTTTGTCATTTCACCTTGTCAAGTTTGAGCTAAGTCTGATCTAGTGAACTATGGTCATAGGTAGCATCATTGGATAACCAGTATCATGAATAAGAGAGACCACTATCAACTTATCACAACTATGGAAATGCCACAATTATGCCACTTTTGTGTGGTTGGTTTCAATTTTGGTACTACCTGGTGCTGTGTTTTCTTAGTGGAAACATTGATGCCAAAGGAATTCCCAATGTACTGGACAATATTGCCTCCCAAACCAATTTCTAAACGTAAAACAAACAATCTCAAAATTATGACTCTATGTTTTATGTTTCTTTTATTATGTTGATAGTAATAATCTTCCCTGCTAATGTAAATGATAGCTCTTTGTAACTCTCAACATTGTCTATTGCATGTTGTTACATAAATTAGAGTTGCAAGAATGCCACATGGCCACTGGACTTTATTACGTTGATGGTAATAATCTTCCCTGCTAGTGTAAATGATATCTCTTTGAAACTCTCAACATTGTCTATTGCATGTTGTTACATAAAATAGAGTTGCAAGAATGCCACATGGCCATTGGACTTTTTTGATAGAGCACCACTTTTAATGGATAACACTAGTGCTTATTGCCAATTGGTCAGACTTATGATCTAAGTTTTAATATTTTTATTTTTCTATTAATTGAATATATAGTGTATGATGGTCTAGGTTGTAAATGGTTTGTTGGAGAGATCTGATTGGGAACATGCAATAAAGATGCCTCTTGGAATCGTACCAGCTGGTATGAACTTTTTTACTGCATTCTCCTTTTATGCTCAGTTGCTAAAGTTAATATTGTGCAAGGTTGGCCTTAATGTGAAGAAAAACACCGACTATTGGTTGCATTATCATTGTTTGTTTTAGGTGAAAAATACTTCTGGCTAGTATGTGCCATCACTTGGTTATATTTTACATGCATAGGTATTAATTTGATGTATGTATAGAATTTTTCATTAACTTGTCACTCAAAAGCATTGTCATTGAATATTTTGTTTGAAATACCAGAGCCGAAGACTTTATTTGGTGACATATTCTGACAAAATTCCCTTTTTCTTTTGATGATTACTTTTAGAGGTTTGATGATATTAGACTGAATTTGATGAATGTATGTAGTGTGATATTCATTTATGGCATACAGTCACAGGAGGACTAGCAAGGCTCGATTTACGAATGAGCTTTGTCACAAGGTTGAGACATAAGGAGTTAACAGATATGAAAAACATATATAACATGAAGTGTAAACGCCCCATGTTCCTCAGTAAGGTGGTTTTGTATGGGAAATAGGTCTCCTGGCCAAGCTGAGACCTAAGAAATTGCATTTACCTTTTACCTTTATAGGTTTTGTATGTCAAATTGGCATATGCTGGGACCTAAGAAATACATCTATTATTTACCTTTATAGGCATATTCTAGAGTGAAGAAGCCCACAACACTAGTGACAAATTCTTACGATCTAGGGTTTTGAGCAAGCCTAATGAAGGAGGTAGTGATGATCCTACACTTTATGTAAAGATGAACAGAGCACTCTTGGGTGTAGGGATCAAATAGACCTAATGAAGGGGCTTGGAAACCTAAACTAGTGAAAGGGGTGGCAAGGGAAAAAGGTTTAAAGCTTGGACAAAAATTCATTTTCTATGTTTAATATTGTTTTTGTTTTTACGGAACATTAGAAAACCTCTAGTTTCCAGTTGAAAGTGTTGTGCACCCTAAGAGGCCTTACTGGTGGGTGCAAGGTGTATGAGAACAGAAAGCAGCAGTCTTATTCTAGATTTTATTTTTCCCTCCTTTTCTTTTGGTGGTCAACTACAATAACAGAGTAAACAATTATTTTTTCCGATTTTAGCAAAGGGAAAACAAGAAAACATGAGAAAATGTCAGCTTTTTTGCTTTCTTGAGCTCAATAAATATGCACAAACCAGATCTATAAGTGGGAAGGCAATAGAGGAGTGCAAATATGCACAATCTGACCTAAATGCAAACTAATAGTTAAGAAATTAGACCTGTGATGCAATCAAATTCCAATCTCAAACTCAAAGACAACTATCTGAAATAATAGGACTATAATTGACTGATTTGAGGGTGGGAAATTTTTAAAATCAGTTATTGATCTGAAGTATATATGTAAGTTTTCCCTCAATAGTTACTTGACCATCTTCTTAAGTTGTAGAATTGAACTCATCGAATGAACTCGTAACCTTGTATTTGTGGAACGATTTGATGGCAAACTTAAATTCAGGCTGAATTTGAAATATAAATTTCCAAGTAATATCTGGAATTTTGAAACAAGGAAGTCCTAAAGTTGATTTCCTTTTAATTATATTAAGACATTATATGAGTCCGCCCATTTTCTATGATATAATATATATTATATTCCATATAGAATGGAACTGGATTTCCTTGCCTTAATAGAAAGCTATACTAGACCACTTTGCCATATCCATGGCATCATGGATGTAGCCCATCATGGTCTTTTACCCATCCACTAGATAAAGAATCTTGACCAAAGTATTTGTCACTTGTACAAACTACAATTTTCAAGTGAGGAAATACAAGATAATATAGGAAAATGAAAAACTAGACAGAGAAGATACAATTGGAAAGACAAAAAGACTTATCATTAATTATGTGCAAATGGTTGGCTACATCCATTGCAACTATTTAGGTCTCTTGTCCTTTTACATTTATAAAAGGATACACTTTGGATTAGAAATTTTAAGTTGCAGTGTGGAGTTGATTCCATCATCAATGTAATTCTATATTAAACAAGTTTTGTATTTCCTAATGATATTTCTCTTGTCTACCCATGCATGTATCGCTGCCATAAAAGGACATACATGCTTACATAAGCAGCCTAAGAATGATCTCACTAGCCATCCTTGAAAAATTCTCATCAAAACTAATTCTAAAACATCAATCCCATGTAGCTTCCTAGCAAGGTTGAAGTTGTTCATTTCTCGCTAAAAATAATCCTTTTGAGGCTTGCTTTTGCCATCATGTATAGATGGAAAGTTAACTAATGTCTTGTCAAATCACATTATTCCAGGTAGGACAAACTTTGTACTTTTTGCCAATGTCCTCATCAAGTGGCAGACCTAAGTGCAGTTGTAGATGTATTTGGTTGTGTTATTTATTTTATCCACAATAGGCATAACCTAACTCATTTTCCCAATGGCCTTTACAATGAGATCAAGGCAATGCGATACATATGGAGTCTAGAAAACAGTCAGGCATTGGTACACATGGAGTCTAGAAAACAGTTGGGTATTTCCCCATAATAAGTTTTCCTACATTCACATAATTAGTAGTGTTGTCCATGACTAATTTGAATGTCACACACCCCAGCATTTCCTCCAGTAGGGTACATAACAAATCTGCCCTCTTAGTTTGTATCAAAAGCATTAAGGGATTTCATGAAAATACCCCTCAAGGAAGTGACGATAATGGGGACCTTGACACTTTGAATCGCCATGTTTGAAAAGAACCGCAAATTAAAGATTGCTTTCCTGCTTGCCTTATACTGGTCTGGATTCTAACAAATGTTTGTGACAGAGGGTTGAGGTTTGGGAGTAAAATGGGGAGAAAATATGGCCTTAATCTTGTACAAGCTATACTAGAAGTTAAACCCTAATGGATAGTAGGGGAAATAATAGTTGTCGAAGAACTAGGAGGAGGAGAAGAGATATCCAAGCCGTTTCCTTAGCTTTTTCCTTTTAAAAGAGCATTCTTCACCATTGTCACTTCTAGTTGGACATTAATGCATAAGCACATGTTGTGGCCTTTATCCTTGCAAGGTGGTATTTGAGTTTATTTATGCCTCCATAGATAGTTGTGTTGAAATAGTTGCGTATAACCTCCCCATTTTCTTAGAAGGGGTCAGAGTTCAATGCTTGTAAGTAGTATCATTGTTTTTTGGAATTTTGTATATGTATTACTCTGGGAAAGAAATCCACTTCATAATTTTGCTATGCTCTCCTTGTATCTATCATAACAAATTCAACACTGAAAAATGAGAGCCAAATGTTCTATTCATATCTATTGTCAAATTCTAGTCATGTTGATGTTGGAAAGTCTTATCACCATGACTTGTGAGGCTTGGAAGACTCACTAAGCTGGCAAAAAATCATGAGATGTTGCAGAGGCTGTTGGTCTGAAGAAAATCTGCTGGGTTGATTTGATTGGGCTCAGAAAGAGAGACTTGTCAAGGTAAGTTGGGAGTTTTTGAGAAACTTGCTAAGTCTTGTTTCTATGATCTTCATGAAAAGTTACTTTGCATCTTGTCTTCTAAAGGAAAGATATAGCACATAGCCTGATTGCATTCTACAAGTCTTTGTGTCTGTCTTTGATCATCAGTGGTCCCCTAAAATAAGAGCTTACTACAAGAGTGGGGCAATGAATAAGTTGATGATTTTTGCTTGCAATCATGCAAACAAGGTTTCAACAAGTGAAGATATTTTTTGTCGTGCATTGAACCCAAATATGTCAACATAACTAAGTTTTGTTTTAGTCAGGAGGCATTTGTGAAGCAGTAAGCTAAGTTCTGAGTTCTCTTACTCTAAAGCTTTTGTACAATCCTTTGTTCCCCCAAATCCTATGCTTGTGCTTTAAACGAATTGAATTTTCCTCTTGTTTTGGTTATCCCTAGCCTATTGTTTTTACAAATATTCTTTTTCATTTAAGTTGATGGTTGCCAACATCCTCAATTTGAGGTATTCTTTTCTCATTGCTATGTTGACATGAGGGCATTTTTAACAATTTCAACTCTTTTATAAGGATCATCGTAAGAGCTGATATGGAATATGCTTTAGCCAACTTGTACGTACTACTATCTTTCCAACTTTCTTTAGCCAATTCAGTTATGATGGAGCTGAACCTTGGTACCAAGACCTTTGATATGCGCTCATGCTTTTAATTTTAAATATCTTCTGGATTCAATAACGTCATAACTTCTAAACTGTATTTCTTTTGGATATGACATGAGACAGTACTTGAATCTAATTCAAAATTTCATAGAAGAAATATGTGATTAATTGATTGATATCATTGATGTGATTTGCTAAGTATCTTTTAGAATGACATCATAACCATCGTATAGAGACATGGACTTGACAAAAGCTTGTTTCATTAAAAAGTTCATAAAACTTGGACTCGGCAAATAATAAAATCTTGAAATATAACTAATTCTTACAATTCGTTTTCCTCCATATCACATCAAATTTCAATAACATGTAAATTTAATCAAACAAATTTTAAAAAGCGATTGCATACCAGAGAAAGAACTACAAAAACCGAATCTGAATTTTATGTTGAAATTCAAAAACTGATTACAAAATCTATATGCCACAAATGGGAAATTGAGATGTCTTATATGAGTCTATGACATAAAATCAATAGCCAAAATTGTCAAGATAACCTAATGACGCTTGAGGTGTCTTCCCCTTATCCTTTCTCTTCACACTAGAAGTTGTTGCCTCTCTCCAATCATGCTTGTGCCACTTCTTTTGCATTTGCCATTGCCTTGAGCTCCATATTTTTGAAGTCCTCCCAATTAAAGAGGGCTCTTGTTGCTGAGTGATCCACTTAGAGTAAAGATTGATCCCATCCAACTCCATCACCTTATAAGTATTGCCCACAATTTGTCTGTCAAAGGTAAATATTTAGTGGACTAAGCTCAAGTCACTCGACCTCTTTTGGGTCAATTTGTAATGCTATTTATGTTTCATGCTCTTGAATAGTCCTCTTGTTCACGGCCAAAAATGTGGTATGGTTGGAACAAAATGTGAAATGACAAACTTTTGAAGGTTTGGTGCTTTGGCACCATTCTTAAATTTATTACGAAGGGAAAAAATTCTCACTCATTCTTTGACGGGAAAAAATTAATGTTATCCTTTAAAGTTGAAGGGTAAATTGTAAAATTTAAATTTATTATGAAGGTTACTCCATAGAAACAGAATACAACACATTGCAATACAATTCCATTGCCATTTATATAAACAAAAGTACATAATGGGAATACCTATAGATTCAAATGGATATGCTGCGCACATAGCATGTGTCCTGCACAACAACCATCTACAATACAACATACTTCGATGAACAATCCCCCAAGAAGCAACTCTGGCCAACAACACACTTTGGCCAACAACAACAAGCACACTCTCTCCCCTCGACTCTCACACATAGATATGTACTTATAGATTTAACGGGATTGACAGGCAGTTGGCAACTAACCAACTACCTTGAAACTACTTGTTTACATAAAACATGTAAAATGCCCCATTACATTATTACAAACACTTTGCCACATGCACATTATTACAAACACTTTGTCATGTACACACACAACACTACATGACAACTTATTACAAACACTTTGCACATATACATTCCTATGCTCAAACATGAATTCATGCACATGTATCAAATTGTCTGCCTACATCTATCCCCTCCTCTAAACTTGTTGGTGTCCTTGTTGACACATGAACTAAACACTAGAGATAGAAACATTGAACATTGAACTGGAATTCTTGTCGCACTCCTTCTGCTTTCATCTATTGCATACACCTTCCACAATTGGCTCCACTTCAGACTGCTGCCAACAAAACAGTCTTTGCCAATTTATTGCTTCACTTCGTGCAACCTACCACATTACTAGCATAATAGCCAATGCCTGTCGTCCCCTGTGTTTGGGGTCAAGGGGCAGGGAGCCCCCTTGCAGGGTCTGAACTGAATTTTTCCCCTTGTCTACATTTTGGTAGCCTTTTCTTGACCTTCTTTTTGTATTCAAATCACTTCTCCAACAACCCCTAGGACACTCCCTAGATGCTTCTCTCAGAAGACAGACTTTGAACAGCTGGCCCAGACGACTGACCCTAGACAACAGACCCCATTAGCCAATTCCAGACAACTGGGTTAGACAGATCCGTTGACCAACACCAGATGAACCTTTGCTTCACCCAAATGGCTTCTCCGCAGCTCTAGATAACCCCTCCTTGGCTCTTGACAGCCTAGCCTCAGATGACCCACTTCTGGTGATGACCCTCTTTGCCAGCCTAATGGTCTGGCGTGGTTAGACAACCAAGCCCATTTGCCAGGCAACCCTAGCAAGTGGCTGGATGACACTCCTTGGTTGGATGGCTTCGCACAAAAATTTTTCGGTGGGGTACTTTCCTTAGACTACTAGACACAACTCTCCTTTTGGCCTCCAAACCCTCACTATTCGCCGAACTAGGATTTTCTTCGCCGAAATGCTGAAATCCTCTGCCAAAATGTCTAATGCCATTGCTAAAATGCCGAGTTTCACCACTAAAATGCTGATTTCCTTTGAAGGTACGCTGATTCTGATATTTCTCTTTTTTCCATCAAAACTCTCGCGGGTTTTGGCAGCTAGGATTAGAGTTTTTGGATTTTCTTCTGCGGCTACACAACTGAACTCAAACAATTCATTTTCATTGGGCTTCAGATTTTTACTAGTCTTCGAAGAGGGTTTTCAAAAAAATCCTCATTTCTTCTATTGTCTTTCTGTCCTCTAACTCTTCTTTCATGGTGAAAATCCCTTCTGTTTTGCTACCATTGATTTCCTTTCCTTTGAAAACCTTGGCTTCACTTTGCCAAAGCCCTGGGACATGCCTTGGCTTGTGCACTAGTCCGTTGCCCTAGTTGGTATGCTTTGGTTGCTAATTCGGCTCCTTTGGTTTTGGCTAAACTGGTGCTGGTCTCTTCTTCCCCTTTGGCTCTCCCCTACTTGGCTCAAGTGCAAACGAATTGAAACAAACACCTCTCCCTTTTTTATAACTTGTGCCAAGTAGGGTGATACTTGTAGAAATAAAATTTAACATAATGCAACACAATTCCATTTCTACTTAAATAAACCTATAGATCTACCTTTTGCAACAATTAGCAATGACAATACATACAAGAAACATACAATAACAACAATAGATGATAAATGAATGAGCAGGTTTTATATTAACACCAGTCTATACGTCACTTGCATTATGTATAAAATCTGTAAACCTGTGCAGAATCTCCTTCATGCCAACAATCATCTACAACTAATAGCCAGCCAGCAATGTCCACAACCAGCCATCACAACCATCACCATCACCATACATCCCCACCATACCAGACCATGCGAATGAATGAGGGAAGGGTCTTATTTATACAACTAAAAATTAGTTGCACCCTCCAACTACCTGACACCTCATCATTTTCCTAAATTACATTTCACATGCATTTGACTTGCATTTACATTTCATTTCCTAACTCACTTTATGACTTTGCCGTACATACTAATACTTAACATTACACATTATCATATTAAATATTACATCACAACTTTATAACTTTATTATATGTACGCACATTTCATCAAACACTTTGCGTACGAACTCCAAAATAACACAAAATGACAAAACTTATTCACTAATCGTAGACATGTCAATTTTCTTGCCTACAACACTTGGCTTGTATGCACCAAGCTTGGCACCTCTCTTGTTTTTCATGTTTCGTGGTCCTCTTATCTCCTTGCCATATTGTTCAACTTGCGCGTGGTGTTCTATTCTACTTTTTTGGAAGTCTTCTGCAACCAGCTTTGGCCAAACTCTTTTCTCTCTAAGGTTTGTTTTCTCCTTACTATCAAGTTTACCTTTTCCTATCATTCTCCACTCTTGCCTTTTCCATGGATAATTCTTGTGCTTTGGCTATACGGGTCTCTCTTTTGCAAAGTTTTTTTTTTCCTTCACTTTTGCAACTTTATGTTTTCTCTATTATCTGTAGCATTCACTCCGTTATCTGCATCACTTTCTTGTTTGCATCAACCACTTCTTTAACTTCATGTGCAACTTAAACTGTACACTAGATTTTTGCCTCTTCGATTACAATCAAGTTCACCTCCTCAATTGCAATCAGGTTCATCAAGTTTACCTCCTCTATTGCAATCAGGTTCACCTCCTCTGCTTCCCGACTAGGGCTGTGACTCTTCTCCGATGCTTCGAATTGTTTATGCATCACTGGTTCATATTGACTTGCAACACTTTGACCTTCACATGCAAAGTGCTCCCACAAATGGCATCGCCAATATTGCACCATGGGTCTGCCCTCAATATCATATGCAATTCTACGTCTTCTACTTCTCCGATGGTTGTCACAGACCGCATTACCAATGGCATCCCCCCATGGTACAATCCCCCTTTGTGT
Organism: Wollemia nobilis; assembly: GCA_028583015.1. NCBI lineage: Eukaryota > Viridiplantae > Streptophyta > Pinopsida > Araucariales > Araucariaceae > Wollemia > Wollemia nobilis. The sequence goes on along the minus strand of JAQPPZ010017102.1, from coordinate 3,349,868 downwards.
TGCATACTCCAGTAGCGATGATCTTGTGCTCTCCCAGTCACACTCGTCCTCGAAGTCATCGTTCCTCTCTTTAGAGTTGCTTCCTTGACTTCTCGATCCCAACACTTGTATGATGAACTACTCTCATGCCCAAAATCACTCTCATTGTTAGAGTCACTCTCAACCTCAAAATCACTATCATCTTCACGGTCATTCTCGTTTGCATTAACATGACCCCAACACTTTAGTGATGTCTTTGCATCACTTTCCAAATTCAAGGCTCGTTCCAAAGCCTCTTGATATGATGTTAGAGGGACCTCCCTGATATTTTTCTATACATAGGAAGAAGAGTCCCTCTATGAACCACCTCCTTTTCTATGCATTTGATGGTTCTTCCTCTAGATGGGTAAACAAGCCACTCAACCTTTGGTTGTACAAATGAACAGGCTCTTTCTCACCTTGTTCCATTTGATAAATTTCAACAATGATCGCATTGTCATTGTGGAACAACTTGAATTCTTTCATGAATGCATCACACAACTCTTCCCAAGTTTGACATTTGCCCTTTGGCAATCTCATGTACCAGTCCATTGCAACTCCATGAAATGTTGCAAGGAATAGCCTCCTCCAATCTATCATTATCTTGCCCAAGCGCTTTCCACATTGTGAGGCAGATTTTCCAATGCCTGATTGGGTCTTCATTTGCTCTTCAATGACATTGGACACTTGAATGATATGCCCAAATTGGCCTTTGTTGGGACAGGTTGGCATAACCTTGGTGGTGGTTGTTTACGTATCTCGCCTTTATCACGCACACCATTGGTTGCACCACGTTGCAATTGCTCTTGTGTCAGATTCTCGTCTTGTGCACCATAAAATGTCCCAACTTGCAGTTGCTCCGATTTTGGACTCTTGTCCTACTCACCATTGAGCACGCCAACCTCCAATTGCTTCAACGACTCCCGTCTCGCTCACCATCGAGTACACCAACATGTAGTTGCTTTGATGTCGGACACCTATCCTGCTCACCATCGAGCACAACAACCTCCAATTGGTTTAGTGCCAGACTCCCGTCTCATGCACTAACACATCATCTCGCATTTGCATTGATGTTGGACTCCCTTCTACTCACCATTGGACACATCAACTTGCAATTGCTCCAACGTCAAACATTCTTTGTGGGCATGAAATTCCTCATAGACGCCTTTTTGTAACTCTTGTTGTACTTGGTGTCTATTGTTTGTACCCTCAACTTGTATTGTGACTACTGATCGTAGCTTCATCTTGTACGACAATGTGCACCACTGCTTGTATGGTGGCATACGACAATGTGCACCACTGTTTGTATGGTGTCTAATGTACACATTCTTTCGTCTGTACGTTGATGTGCTATACACACTACTGCCTTCTATGGTGTCTCTTGCATGTGAGTTGTACGACAACCTCCCGTATGTTCCTTCCTCTTGCACATCTGCCATACATGTCTCATTGTACAACCCTTCGTCAACGTTAACAAACCAGTTTGCGTCTTCATTTGCATGGTAAGTTGGTTTAATTGGCTTAGTCTGCGAATAGGACGGCTTGCCCTTTTCCAGACTGCTAACACCTTCTCGTGTAATTTGCTTGTCACAACTCCATGTCACCAGAATTGATCCAACTTCATATAGGCAACGTCTCCTGGATGTAGAAATGAAATACAACATACTTTCCCACATCCCCAAATTTAGCATGGTGGGAGTGTTCCCCTCTTGGAGGAACAATTTGAATGACAGATTTAGTAATCAAGTGGGACTCTTCACTTCTACTGCAATCACAACTGCTTGTAAGGCAATATCACTAACATTGAACAAAATATGGCCCCCTAAGGGTCTCTATATTGTTAGGAGGTGAAGTGAATATCTGGATCTCCAATGTTCTTTAGCATAGAGGTGCATGGTGGTGCAGTTTATAGTGATCCTTCCCTACGCACGAAATTTTGGCCATCCGTACAACTATACTTTGGGAGAGGAAACGAACAGTTTTTTGGAGTCTTCCTTTGGGAGAGGAAACAAACAATTTTTGGAGTCTTCCTTTGGGAGAGGAAACAAACAATTTTTGGAGTCTTCCTTTGTTTTTCTATAAAAGGGGAATGACCCCTTGCATGTAACAATTTAGTGAATGTAAAAGTTTGCCGAAATCAATAAAATAATGAAGCTGCCATTGCCTCGTGGTTTTACCTGCACACTGAAGGGTTTCCACGTAAAAATTTGTTACTGTTTTGTTTTTGCGTTATTGTTTTGCTTGCTCGTAATATTTGTTTTCTAACATCTAGTATCAGAGCTTTGGGTTTTGTGTGAGTGGGAGTTGCAACAATGATAGGAGGTGTAACCAAGTTTGAGATTGAGAAGTTTGATGGCAGGAACTTCGCCTTATGGAAGATGAAGGTGGAGGATTTGCTGGTTCAAAACGACCAAGCCCTATCCTTGAAAGGGGTTGCGAGTAAACCAAGCAACATGAAATATGAGGAGTGGGCAACATTGGACAGGAAGGCGGTTTCTACAATCTGTCTCTGCCTAGCATACTCTATCTTGTTCAATGTTGTTGAAGAAAAGACTACGGAAGCCCTCTGGAAGAAGCCTGAAAAGTTGTATGAGACGAAATCAACAACAAATAAGGTTTTTCTGAAAAAGCAACTTTATAGCCTGAGGATGAAGGAGGGTTCATCTGTGGTAGATCATCTAAATGAGTTTAATGCCCTAATTAGTAAATTGGTCTTAGTTAACGTGAAGATGGAGGATGAGGACAGAGTTATCACCCTAGTTTGTTCCCTTCCGAACACTTGGGATCATTTGGTGATGACCATCAACAATTCATCATTATGAGCTCTAACTTTTGATGATGTGGTAGCTGCTTTGTTGGCAAAATTGTTGAGGCAGAAAACGCCTTTGGAACCCTCAACCAATGAAGCCCTAGCTGTGAGAGGTCGATCTTTGGAGAGGAGTCAACAAGGTAGATCACAACCCAAATCTAAGTCTAGAGGACGCAAGTTGAAAGGGAAGTGTTGGCATTGTGGGAAGCCAGGGCACTCGAAGAAGGACTATCGACATCTGAAAAAGGAAAAGAATGGTGAAAAGCAGTTTAAGCCATCAGCTAAGGCCATTACAGTAGATTCAAGAGAGACGACAACATGTGAGGCTTTCTGTATCAGTAACAACAGATCTGTTCTATATAACTGGGTTTTGGACTCGAGTGCATCTTTCCACGTCTCCTCATAGAGACTGGTTTGTCAAATATCAACCACATAGTGGTGGGATGGTCTACTTGGGTGATCATCATCCTTTAGAAGTTGTAGGAAGAGGGGACATCAGGATTAGGCTAGACGATGGTAGAGAAAGGATGTTATGTGATGTACGACATGTGCTTGATTTGCGGAAAAAATTGCTCTCAACCAAGATGATGGATAAGTTAGGGTATTCTATCACTTTCGGTAACAATTATTGCAAAATTACCAGAGGAGCCCTTGTAGTAGCAAAAGAAGAATCTTATGGAATCCTATATCTTTTGTGCGGTGATATGGTGACAAACCATGCAACAACGACAACTTCAAGAAATACTCAGGATGCAGTAATGCTATGGCATCAACGCCTAGGACATATGAGTGAAAAAGGTTTGAAAATTCTGCATGACTGAGGTATGCTTTCTGGGATTAAGTCTAGTAATTTTAGACTTGTGTGAGCATTGTATCTTTGGTAAACAAAAGAGGGTTCGTATTACTGCAAGCTCTGGTAAGAGTTTTGATTTTCTGCAATTTTTACATTCTGATATATTTGGACCAGTCCCCACTCAGTCCTTAAATGGTGCTATATATTTTTTGACATTTATAGATGATTATTCTAGAAGAGTGTAGGTTTATTTTCTGAAAAAGAAGTCAGAAGCTTTGGAGAAATTTAAAGTTTGGGCAAGCCTATTTTATGTCTCAGATCAGATAATGGGGGTGAATATTGCTCCAAGTAATTTGATAAATTTTGTACGTAGGAAGGAATTAAGCACCAGAAGATTGTACCATATACTCCACAACAAAATGGTGTGGTTGAGCGGATGAATCACACAATCATGGAATGTGCAAGAAGCATGCTCAACGCATCTAGGTTGGATAAAAGGTTTGGGGCAGAGGCTGTTAATACAATTGCTTACCTCATTAACAGGTCACCTACAGCTGCGTTGGATGGACAAAATCCGGAGGAGGTTTGTTGTGGTAAGCTAGTTAATTACTCTCATTTGCGTTGGATGGACATAATCCGAAGGAGGTTTGGTGTGGTAAGCTGTGATTCATTTGCCCATGTGCCTAAAGAAAAAAGGTCCAAACTTGACCCCAAATCAAGCAAATGTGTTTTTCTTGGCTATGGAGATACAATGAAGGGGTATACACTGTGGGATCCTACTGCTCACAAGGTAATTATTAGCCGGGATGTTATTTTTAATGAAAAATCCATGCAAAGGAAGGAGGTACAGCAAACACCTAATGTTGTACCAGTTGAAGTAGATATGAATGAAGATGAAAATGAAAATCAGCATGCTGAAGCTTTTGATCAACATGTAGAACAACAACATGTAGAACAACAAGTAGAGCAGCCACAACGATCACAAGACCAAGAGCCACAACCAACAGATCATTGGGTTAGAAGATCTACACGTCCTCAAAAGTGTCCGGAAAGGTATTCTCTTTGTTTTCAGTCCTCTTTTGCTTTGTTAACTGATGATGGTGAGCCTAGTTCATTTCAGGAAGCTAGAGAATTTGAAAATGCAGAAAAGTGGAGGAAAGCCATGGAGGAGGAAAAGGAAGCACTCCGCAAGATTAGAACGTGGGAACTTGTGGATCTCCCACCTGAAAGAAAGGTTGTTGGTGACAAGTGGGTGTACAAAGTAAATAAGAACAATGATGGGTTGTTGGAATGCTATAAAGCTCGCTTGGTGGTAAAAGGATATGTGTAAAAGTTAGGTATAGACTTTAATGAAATTTTCTCTCTAGTTGTGAAGCTGACTATTGTTAGAGTTTTACTTGCACTTGTAGCAGCACAGGATTTAGAACTGGAGCAGCTTGATGTAAAAACTGCTTTCCTACATGGTGATCTCGAGGAGGAGATTTATATGGATCAGCCTGAGGGCTATGAAGGAGGAAAAGAACATTTGGTTTGTAGACTCAAGAAATCTATGTATGGATTGAAATAGGTGCCAAGGATGTGGTACAAAAAATTTGACACCTTCATGAAGAGCCAAGGTTTCAGAAGGAGTGAAGCTGACCATTGTGCATACTATAAGAGGTTTGATGATGGGAGTTATTATTTTGTTGTCGTATGTAAATGATATGCTAGTTGCAGGCCCTAGCATGAAGAAAATCATTGATCTAAAGGCTTGGTTGGCTAGGACATTTGAAATGAAGGTTTTAGGAGCAGCAAACCAAATTTTCGGGATGAAGATACATAGGGACAGAATAGGAAGGAATATCTGGTTATGTCAACAGTCATTTATAGAAAAGATTTCGCATCTCTTCAATATGCAAAATGCAAAACCAGTTAGCACCCCATTTTTTTCACACTTCAGATTGTCTTCCGAACAGTGTCCTAGAACAGAAGTAGAGAAGACAAACATGTCTCGTGTACCGTATTCATCAGCAGTAGGAAGCCTCATGTATGCCTTGGTAAGCAACAAACCGGATTTTGCCCAAGCAGTGAAAGTTGTGGGCCGATACATGGCAAATCCTGGTAAGGAGCATTAAGATGCAACGAAGTGGATATTTAGAATTTAAGAGGCACTTTAGATGCTGCTATTTACTACGGATCGACAAATGGCAAGTTAAAGGTTTTGTGGATTCTGATTATGGTGGAGATAGAGATGGGAGAAAGTCCACTATAGGATATAATTTCACTCTTGCTGGTGGAGCTGTGAGTTGGACTTCTAAGTTGCAGTCATTAGTGGCTTTATCAACCACTAAAGCAGAATATATTGCTGCCACTGAAGCCAGTAAAGAGGCAATTTGACTAGAATGATTGTTGGGAGACTTCAAGATAATGAAGGAGAAGATTACGTTGCATTGTGATAGCTAAAGTGCTATTTAGTTAGTGATGAACGCAACATTCCATGATCGCATGAAACACATTGATGTTAAGTAACCATTTTATACGAAATGTGGTGGTTGAAGGGAGGATCTTGTTGGAGAAAATTAATATTGAAGTGAATCCTACATAAATGCTTACAAAGTCGGTCAAGACAGAGAAGTTTGAGTGGTGCAAAACTTCTTTGGGCTTGTTGAAAATGTGATAAGGGCAGCATTGGGCAATTGGCACTTGGATGGAAAACATAGGCAAAGAATTCTTGTATATTGACTTCAAGTGGGAGAATGTTAGGAGGTGAAGTGAATATCCAGATCTCCAATGTTCTTCAACAGAGAGGTGCATGGTGGTGTAGTTTATAGTGATCCTTCCCCATGCGCGAAATTTTGGCCGTTCGTACAGTCGTACTATTGAAAATGAAACAAATAGTTTTTTGGAGTCTTCCTTTGGGAGAGGAAACGAACAATTTTTGGAGTCTTCTTTGTTTTTCTATAAAAGGGGAATGACCTCTTGCATGTAACGGTTTATTGAATGTAAAAGTTTGTCGAAATCAATAAAATAACGAAGTTGCCATTGCCCCGTGGTTTTACTTGCACACTGCAGGGTTTCCACATAAAAATCTGTTACTGTTTTGCTTGCTCGTAATATTTGTTTTCTAACATATATCAACCAAGGTGTCAATATTTGAGGAAACCTTCTCATGTCCTGAGCGGGTGATTGTTTGTGCTAGGCTTCTAAGTAGAAAGACTGGGAACTTTGCCTTTGCGAGAGGAAAGGTTTTTACCTCAATCAAGCCTTTAGTGACTAGGATCATGTTTGGTTTGGAGGGTCCTCAGAAGACACAATCGTGACCTTCAAGGCTAAGGCAACAAGGGCATGGGAGAACAATCAAAAATCTTTTCTTAAGTTCATTGCTACTCATTGGATGAAAGCCTTTAAGAAAAAGAACTTCCATAGGATAGTAAGGGCTTCAAAGGTCGATTTCAAGGAGGAGATTGAAGATGTGATTGTGTGGGTGGAGAACCCAAGTCTTGACATTTTAGAGCTTGGATGTTCTTGTTTTTGAAGCTCATATTCCAGAAGAAGCTTATTAATTGGGCAATTTCAATTGTCGTGAATTAGTTAGTTAGTTGTGTAGCATCCTCACTACTAGGTTGTTGACCTCTTATTTAATTTATATTCTTCTAAGCTTTATGCCTAATAAAGAGGAGCTAGGAATTAGGAGAAACATTAAACATAAGTTGTCAGTTCCCCTATGCTACCCTGCATTCTATGCTAAGAATTGGAAGGGAAAGGGTACACATGAGAATTTATTGAGGTGCATTTTTGAAATCCTGATTGACTACCAACAACAACACTAGAATATCAGAGGGCGTGATGAAGGAAATTCACCCTTATGTCGAATAGTTTGTACATAATGCAGCCTACTCATACGTTTGGGTGTTCAGGGAAGTAAGTAAGCTGGTGGCACTTACCATCGGGCCCACTGATGACCTTGTTCTTAGGGAATTTTTCTTACAGTACCTTCCATTCCATCAAAGGGTTATTGGGAAGCACCTTAAGAGCCTAGTAAAGTTTCCATTCTCTATTGGCTACTATACCTATGAATTGACTAGAGACCTAAGTAACATGGAGGTAGAGATTTAGTAGTTTGGCTTTCCACCTGTTTCAGAAAGGGAGAATTATAATGGGAGAGGAGTGATTGGGACAACTTACTCCAAAAGAGTGGACTTGGTTTTTGAGCATGAAGAAGATGAAGACTTCTAGGCCAATTGTGATTGCAATCATGGCATACATGAAAGGAGAAATGAGGGAGGAGGTCTCCCAATATGGATTAAGTTTCACAATGGTCAAGAAGTCATTGAAAAATAGAGACTAAAGGAGTCTAAGGGTTCCTCTTGGGGAACCAACGCCAAGGAAGACTCTGAAGGACCCTCGTCTACCAGGTTCGTGGAAGAAAAACTACATTCCCTTAAGGGGAAGTACATCGCCTCCATGGAAGATGCTCTTGTAGATGAATCTTCCTCCGATGAGGAAGCGAGGGTTGACCCAGAGGCTAGAGTATTGGAGATCTGTACTATTGGGAAGGGTTCTCCCAACAACTCATTTATCGAGTTTTCCACACCAAAGTGTAAAGAAGTGGCCAAAGTGCCGATTGGTTCCCTACAAACACAACAATCCTTGCAATAGTCCTCCTCAAAGGCAGGTTCCCAACGTGCTCTTGTAGGTTCATCACAAATGCAAGGCTCAACTGGAGGCAAGGACAAGATTGCTGGAGGTGGTAGTGCGCTTGAAGATGCTGACAATGATAATGATTATCAACTGAGGAAGAGGAAGTTGTCATCGGAAAAGGGGAAGACAAAGAAGAAAAATAACGATGACTGGAATTAGACCACTGATGATATTGCTTAATCCATGAACCAGGGTATGGTGAAAGCAACGGGGGGGTATGAAGGAGAAAAAGCCTTGGCCTTGGTGGAACAAAAGACAGAGGACCACGAGGACTTCCTTACACGAATGTTAAAAGAAGACAAACACTTGGAGAAGATATGAAAGAAGATTGATCTCTTTAATTTAATTGATGATTTTTAGACAAATCTGAAGGCAAAGGGGGTCAAGTCGATTTTGGCATACAAGAAGGGGAAAAGAACTTGATAGTAAAGCAAGCTATCGTGAAGCGCAAAACTCTATTTGGCAAGAAGTTGACTAGGGAAGACTAAAATGTTGCCATACATCTTGCCCACTTTAGACATCTATGACGATATCGCATTAGTCAAATCAACATTTGAGCTCAAGGAGGACAACTTTAGGGATCTCTTCACCAAGAATGTAAGGTTGGAAACAAAAAAAGAGCACATGAAGAAGCTTTTAGACAAGTTTAGGGTGATGAAGATTGACAAAGAGGATATTGGGTCTTCTAATTCTGATGTGTCCCAAATGGTGTAGGTGCTAGTTTTGACTTGCCACCATAGCAAAAGAAAAGTAAGAAATAAAATATGCGTGGATGTCATATATGCATATAATAAGTTTTGTAATTTTGGATAAAAGTTGTATGTTGGAATAATGCATGTATTAATGACTTAAGTGGAGATATGTACGAAGTGAGTCATGCAAAAATAGTTAATAGTAGTTTTTCTTGTAATTAGGAGGTGAGGTGTCGGGGGTGGTAGTTGCTTGTAACTACCTTCCCCCTAGTTTAAATAAGACTCCCCTCATTCATTTGAGAGGTACACACACAAAGGGTACACACACATACGGGAGACATTGTATATGTTGGATAGAGTCCATTGTAGTTGCATTGTGTATACCAGGAGAGGTAGTATAGAGTGCATTGGAGGTATTCTGCATAGGATCAGATACTGTGTATGTAAGAGAATGCCGTAACAGGCTATCATTAATGCAATATCTATTCATACTTGTTCATCATTTGCTATTGCTATTGTGTGTGATTTGCATGTATTGCTATTGATTGATTGCTGCAATAGATTAGATTCAATCCTATCATTTGTATTATTTTCCAAATTCTAGCATATTGCAAGTCGTCCAGCTAGTGCCAGCCGTTTGGGAAGAGTGCAGGCTGTCTGATTCTCAAATTGGGCTGTCTAGAGTAGTGAATAAGGCCATCAGAGACAAGGAGATGATGCAGGCCGTACAACTACATCATTGCAAGTTGTAGATAGTTAATTTGTCAATCCAAATTGTTCCTCCAAGGGTGGAATACCACCATCGTGCTACAACTTGAGGAAGGTACCAAAGGGCTTGACCCCACCAAACAAATCATAGAAGCTAGCGGGAGGGAGAATGAAGCTCTAGTAGCATGGGAAGAACAATCTAAAAAGACTAGATGGACGTCGACAAAATATGAGGTATTGTCATGATTGGGAGGATCCGAGTGGATATGGTTGGTAAGTTGCATAAAGAGTTCAGGGAGATGGTGGATAAGGCTTGGTCAATATACATAAGACACAATCAAATTCTAGCCAATTTGTAGAGCCTGGACTAAGCAAATTGTGCAATGATTGCGTCATAGAAGCCATATTGGTAGTCAGTAATAACACTATGCAATTCAAAGGTAACAGAGTGGGGAAAAGTGGAGATTGAATAGGCAGGAGAGCATTGCGGTCCTTTCCTATGGATAGCCCAAGTGGAGATAAGGAACAAGACTTTGGAACAAGTCATTGAGGAGTCTACCAAGTTGATTAACAAGACATCCAACCAAGGCAACAAGATAGACAAATGTCTCCAGGGGATAGGCATTGACATCAACTTAAGTTCGGAGTAAGTGATGAAGAAACTAAAGAGGCAACTCTCACATATTTTGACTCACAATGGAGTTGAATCTTCTTGAAGTTTAAAATGTTTGATGAAACCAACCTTGAGCAAGTTTGGAGTGTTCTTGATTAGGAACCAACTGTTAAAGTTGACCAATGTCAGGGTACCAATAGGGAGCAGATGGAGCATGAGAAGAAGATGTTTGACGCTAGAATATGAAGTTTAGATAAGATAATCTTATTAAGGCCCACAAATGACCAAACTAGGCCAAGGGGACTCATTGAAAAGAGCTGAACACAAATTATAATGCATTGTAGTGACCACGAAGTACTATGAAAATAAGCTAACCTAGAGTAAATAATCTAGTGTAAACATCTCCATGAACAATTGTATGGCATAAAATTACAACCTCAAGGGTTACCCAAAATGGATAAACCTTAACATGCTAAAAGTAATGATTAAGAGAGATCTAGAAGTTGACGTACAATAGAAATAGAAAGGAGATCCAATGGATCCAAGCACCAACATTAATCTAGAGTAGGATATAAAGTAGAAGCATAATCGTTGTCATCACCAACCATCCCAAAAAGGCCAACATAGGATGTAATGATGCTCTTAGGAGAATGACCAGGACTAAGAGGCCTTGGTTGGATAATCTTGGGAGGATATGGAGTTTGACCCCTCAAAACTCTTCTAGCATCCATGGTTGTGGAACCAATAGAAGAGGACAAGAAACTAGTAAGTGTACTTGTCTACAACTGCTCGATATGTGAGGGGTTTCCAAAACCCAACATCGAAGAACTACAGTCTTGTCTTGTTGAAAGCAAGAAGAAAGAGCTGAAGCCCTAGTAGGCACTCTTGTATGTGGACAAGGGCACATAGATCTGTCATTAATATTTTGGATAGTAGTAGATTCCAATGAGCACTTATTACTCTTGACTGCAAAGATAGGGTGAAAGAATGAGGTGATTAGTCGATTAGTAGTTTGTCTCCCCTGTAATAACTATAACGGAAGAGTGATAGCTTCCCTAAGGTAAAGAGCGAAGTATCTTTGGTCAAGATAGCCGAAAAATGTGGCAAGAGATCTACTTAAGTCTCTATACAAGCAATAGTACCTCTCTCAAATTTCGTAATAAATAGGACACTTGTTCTTTGACACATCCTATCCACTCGAGGAATATGGTGGTTTGTCTCCCCCTGGAACTGATGTGAGCATACTTTGAGTTGACCAAGCGTAATCCCAAGGCTGTGTGTCCAATTTTGCTCGACATATCTAGGATGAGTAATAATGCCATTCTTAATCGTCATGAAATGCTTAGTGTAGAAGGCCAACTGAGGACTAAGAGGTTGAGATGGAGAGACTCGGGTGATCTGAATATATTGTCGCTAAACCATCTTTGATTGCTTGATTAATTACCCTATTATAAGGAAGAAGGTGGGGAGGAGCATTTAAAGAGTATTTGAACGGATGTAATTGACCTATGGAGATGCCAACTGATTGAAGATGAGAAATAAATTTTGAGTATCATCCACGATGAGGACCCAAAAAGCCTCTAGAGGTAATGCATTTTGAGGGGCAAAGCTCCAAATATGGGTATCTCTCTCATCCAGAGGTGCAATCACCCATGGATCTAAGGTGATGAAGCTTAAAAATAGTTCAGAAGATGCTCTCATACTAAAGAGGATGAATGCCGAACTCAGCCTGAACAATACATGGGGAAATTGTTACATTGGATAAATTGCTGAAGCAAAATAATCTGGACCCTCTTAATGCGAACTGAATCAACACACCATAGACTTGGACCCCAAATCTCACATCCATAAAGGATTGTGTGTTTGATGATGTAATCAAAGAGGTGCATCTTTGTAGGTATGTCTTGAAAGTGTTGCTGGAAGCATTGGCATTCCATGACTAAGAGAGATGCATATCGCTTGCAGAGAAGTGACTGAGAGGCTGGTCGAAGATTAAGAGAAGGACCTATAAATTAAACCCCCAAGTAGGCGTAGGCAGTGGTGATCTAAATGGATTCATCGTTATAGAAGAATTGAAACTTAGATATGGTACTCTTTGATGTGTTAAAGATCATCACCTTAGTCTTGCTAAGATTGATTGCTAGTTGTTTTAAGCCACAAAAGCGAGCAAGAGAGTCTAGCGTAGAGTGCACAACTTAAAGTTTGGGCAAAATATCAAGAAAAGGTCCCTAAAGCAAAAGCAATTAAAGGATCCACTTCATAGCGAGCTCATGGCCTACACTTTTCTTCTTCTGCGGGAAAAATATTTTAAAAACTTTATTATGATGAGGTTGTTTGGTGGGCCCTTTGTATAAAATTGTAATTAGTATTGATAGGAGATTACTTAAGTTATATTCTGATTAGTTAGCAGTAGTTGGTTAGAAGTAGTCAAGTTGGCTATTTCGTGTAACCAATGAAAATTTTGTATAAATTGGATTAAATGGAAGGACCAAGGGTTCTATTTCGAATTTGCAAGAGGCTATTGCCCTTGGTCATCTCATATAGCAATTAAAGAAATGGAATGCTTAGATTATCAAATTGTTTGTAATGTTTGTGTTTTATGAGTATTTCTCTCTATTGAATCTGTTGTTGCTTTCAAAAGGTCTTCATTTTTGTGTTGAGCTGTACATATGATTAATGAATTAAACTATTATTCAATTTGATGGTTTCTCTAGGATCTTAAAGATTGAGTGACAAGCCATTAAAGGGTTATTGGTTTGAGACCGTTTTCCTTTATGCGATTTTACTTTATTTCCTCCCATATTTTTAATATTTATTGTTAAGGAGGAGCCACACTTCTATAAAATTGTGGAGAATTTCAAACTTTACTTTATATATCTTCCATGAAGTTTAATCTATGGTCTAATAACCATATTTTAGACCAATAGTGTGTATAATTCCTCTCTTTAGCGAATGGTCTACCATTTCTTCGTCAACATAATTCAACATTGTCGTCCTTGCCACTTTTGGGTGATAGTAATTATATACATGCAATAACTATCTACAATGGTTATTGTAACTACCTTGATGACTTTTTGGGCTTCAACTATGCAACCTTGAGCTCGAGGTTGCACTACTCTAGTCTTCTTCATTGCTCGAGCTCATCGAGGTTACATTGCTGTTCTTCATCAACTTGTGCATTTCATTATATGGCGAATGGCTTCCATGCAAAGGGTTATTCGACAAGTGACTATATGGCAAGCTTTTGTCACCATGCATAGGATTATTAGGCACCTCTTGTACATCTCTCCAACTTGCTTTAGAGCTCACCAAACTTGTTCGACTTGTCGAACTTGGATGACATACCGAACTTGGACTTGTTGAACTTGTCCAACTTGCCGAACTTGGATGACATACCGAATTTGGACTTGTTGAACTTGTCCAACTTGTCGAACTTGGACTCGCCAAACTTGTCCTACTCATTAAACTTGGACTTGTTGAACTTGTCTGACTTGTGAAACTTGGACTCGTCGTGCCCCTGTAAATGCCATTGAGCATTGCACAATGGGTCTGCCATCAGTATCATACTCATTTCGATGTCTTCCAATATTCTCGTGGTTGTTATAGACCACTTCACCAATGGCACCCCTCCTTCGTACAATATTCCTCTGTGTTGCACTTACCTACAGTGAATATTTGATATTTATATATGCATTCTTTACATCACACTTATCATTGGAGTCAAGTGCTCTTCTTCTTAGAGTCACTCTCCTTATTGACTTGTTGATCAACACTTGGATGATGCATTCAAATTGTCCTCCAAACTACTCTAGTTCTCAAAATCATCACTCATTGTTAAGAGTCACTCTCAACGTCAAGAGTCACTTTCATCTTTAGGGTCACTCTTGTCCTCATAACATGACCGCTATGTTTTAATGACATCTTTGCATCACTTTCCAAGTTCAAGGCCTGCTCAAAGGCCTCTTGATATGACATTGGAGGGACCACCTTGATCTTCTTCCTATACATAGGAAGAAGGCCCTCCATGAACCACCTCTTCTTTAGTGCATGTGATGGATCTTCCTCTAGATGGGTAAACAACCAGCTTAACCTCTGGTTGTAGGGTCAAATAGACTCTGTCTCATTGTCATTGCAGGACAACTAAAATTCCTTAACATATGCTTTGTGCAACTCTTCCCAAGTCTAGTACTTGCCCTTTGACAATCTCATGCACCAGTCCATTGCCATTCCATGAAATGTTGTAAGGAATAACCTTCTCCAATTTTCTTCATTTTTTTTCCCATTGGCCTTCTAGATCGTGAGGTAGACTTTCCAATGTTTGATTAGGTCCTCTATTTCACCACCATGAAACATGGGATACTTATGCGTTACACCAAAATTGGTCGTTGTCAAGACCTATTGGTTCAACATTGGCAATGGTTATTTGCATGTCTCACCCTCATCACATGCATTGTCATATGCACCCCACTACAATTTGCATGTCTTACCCTTTTCATCGCATCGACAAACACACCCCATTGCAATTGCTCTCATGCCGGATTAATGTCTCATGCACCATGAAACATGCCAACCTACAGTTGCTCTAATTTTAGTCTCATCTTGCTTACATCGAGCACACCAACATGCAATTGCCCTAGTGTCGGACTTTTGTCTCGTGCATTGTTGAACACACCATTTTCTCAGATGTTGAATCTTGTCCCTTTCACCATCGAACATAGCAACTTGCAATAGCTCCAGTGCTAAACATTTGTCATGTGTATTGTCTCTCACAAAACTTGCTGCAACCACTATTAGCCTTTCTTGCTAAACCACGTTTTCTCCTCTGTCAAACTTATTATTAGCTTCGACGCGCCCATCTATATTGTCACGAAACTTTATATCTACGCACACGTCATAACTTGTCAAACTCATCCATTTGGATGCACATCTCCACCTATGTGAACTCTTTTGTCTATGCATGCATCTTCGTCGCCTCCACACACGTCACCTGCACTTGTCGCTCACACACTTGCACAGACTTCTCGTTAGAATACACATTTGCGCAAACATCTTCACTTGCGCAAACTTCTTCGTCAGCATGCACTTCCACATTGACGTGCACATCTTCCCTTGCACAAACTTCTTTGACTGCGTGCAGGTTTGCTTTATGTGCTAACACTTGCATGACACCTTTGTGTGTGAACACTGGCACCTCTACCTTGTGTACAAACACTTGCGCATAGCCCTCATGAAAACACTTGAAAGTCTCCTTCATGCAAAAGTCTCCTTCATAGCCCTCATGAAAACACTTGAAAGTCTCCTTCATAGCACTATTAGCCTTTCTTGCTAAACCATGTTTTCTCCTCTGTCAAACTTATTATTAGCTTCGACGCTCCCAACTATATTGTCACGAAACTTTATATCTATGCACACGTCATAACTTGTCAAACTCATCCATTTGGATGCACATCTCCACCTGTGTGAACTCTTTTGTCTATGCATGCATCTTCGTTGCCTCCACACATGTCACCTGTACTTGTCGCCCACACACTTGCACAAACTTCTCGTTAGCATACACATTTGCGCAAACATCTTCACTTGCGCAAACTTCTTCGTCAGCATGCACTTTCACATTGACGTGCACATATTTCCTTGCACAAACTTCTTTGACCGTGTGCAGGTTTGCTTTGTGTGCTAACACTTGCATGACACCTTTGTGTGTGAACACTGGCACCTCTACCTTGTGTGCAAACACTTGCACATAGCCCTCATGAAAACACTTGAAAGTCTCCTTCATGCAAAAGTCTCCTTCATAGCCCTCATGAAAACACTTGAAAGTCTCCTTCATGCAAAAGTCTCCTTCATAGCACTTGTGCATCTCTTCAGGCGCATTTGCTTGCATGTATGTGTCACGCAAAAGTCCTTCATTAGTGTCAAAAAATAGGTTTGTGTCTTTTTCTGTTGCAACCTCCAATTTTCCCTCCTCTCGAGGGAAACTATGTCGTCCATCGATTGCATTGTAATCATCCCATTGTTGTTGTTGTGTACCTTCTTGAGCATCACAACTCCATGTCACCAACTACAACCCCATTTTGAGTAGGCAACGACACCAAATGTAGAAATGGAATACAACGAACTGCAATACAATTCCATTGCCACTTATATCAACAAATCGAGACAATGGGAATACTTACAGATACAAATGGATACACTACGCACATAGCATGTATCCTGCACAACAACTATTTGCAATACATCATACTTCGATGAACAATCTACCAACAAGCAACTCTTGCCAACAATACACTTCAGCCAACAACAAAAAACACACTTTCCCTCTTTGTCTTTCACACATAGATGCATACATGCAGATATAACGGGATCGGTTGGCAGTTGGCAACTACCTCCAAACCCGTTTACATAAAACATTAAAAATACCCCATTACATTACATTATTACAAACACTTTGTCATGTACACACACAACACTACATGACAACTTATTACAAACACTTTGTCATGTACACACACAACACTACATGACAACTTATTACAAACACTTTGTGCGCACACTGCAATACATTAGTGCTTGCGCATATGCATTCCTACACTCAGACATGCTTTCATGCAAATGTATCAAATCGTCTTCCTACATGCTTTTTGTTTTACTTTGTGCCCAAGGGTGGAAAAATAGCATTTGAAGGGGTTTGAAGTCTTCAAATTGGACCCTTAACTTATGAAGCCCATAGTTATTTTATGTTGTTCAACAAGATAAAAAATTCTTACCAAAGTGTTTGCCACTTGGAAGAAATTAAAATGAGAATTTTCGAGTTAGGAATTAAAAAAAAACGGAAGTAGAGATCATGATAACAAAGTTGAGCATTACTCTTCAAAATGATCTCATATGATACCCCTCCATAAAGCGTCATCAAATGCCTGTTTCATGGACATCAATGCTATAAGTTCAAGCATATTTGGATCATATCTGCTCCTAGTTGATAAACGTCCTGTTTAGAATCCCCTTTGAGTCATATAATGATTGTAATATGATGAAGGTCATGCCAAATTGTGTTCTCTTGTTAGACACTCTCCTTACCCTCTATGAATTGTCTTACCAAATGAAGGATTCAATTGTGGTTTGAGATGTGTTCTGTTATGCTTTTTGATTTTTCTTGAACCTTTTTATGTCAAGTAATTTTCTCAATACTCTCAAGAATGAGATTGAGGAAATAAGTTGCACTAGGAATCTGAAAAATCAGAAGGCAATTTAATTTTGAGAAGTCTCCTTTCTACCACATCTACCATAACCATCTCCAATAACAATTTGACTTTTTAATTTCATTAAAGGCATCATAGCTTTCAAGAAGACCAAATAACCTCAGGAATAAATGTGATAGAGGTTGGTTGATTCTAGGCAGCCCATGGGTTCTCAAATGAGATTAGTACCATAATAGCAAAAATCAACAGAAAATCGTGATTTTTTCTGATTCCGATTCCAATTTGGCCTTGCCAAGTCAATTAGGATTTTGAATTGGCATTTTGAAATAATCGTTGATTTTTTTCAAAAAATAGGCTGTGGCAGCTCAAGTTGGGGAAACGACATAAATTGCTTTTCTTTTCATTTTGCCTCATTTTGCTTGTTCCAAATTGGAGAGAGAGCTTTGCCTACCTGCTACCACACCAAACAAAACACTAAAGTGCATCCTAATAGCAGATTTTTTGCAGTTTGAAGGAATCTAGCAGCCACCAACAACAATGCTATATGTTATTAAACGTTGAAATTTTTCATAAAAAGATGTTGAACTATTAGTCCAAACTTATTGCTCAATTTTTGTTATCCTAGAAAGAAAAAATCAGTGTTGCAAACATTGGAACTAATGGGCAGAGTGAAACTAACTGTTACACAAAGCCTAAAACACCTTGCGAAAGATAAATTTGGAAGCCTAATATCAAAATTTCAAAAACACCTTTACAGATATTTGTAAAGAAGGTTGGGGATTTCATTTTTCAATATGCTTGTATATAGGAGTAATATTTAAAAGCACAAGTGATTATTTGTTCTCTAGGTTCATTAGACCACATGGGTCTTAAGAGATAGTAAAAAGTTAAAACCAATCACAATCATCATTTAAGTTAATTTGTTGGTGTTTTATTTAGTTGATGAGTTGCTGAAGTCTCAAATTAGTAATTGCAGCATCCTTTCTGCACCAAAATGCAAACAAAGAAAAAAATTCAGTTCAAGTAGTGAAAGTATTAATGGTTTTTCCGTTGAGGTTTTGGGGCACTGCCCCGAACCCTGTGAGGATGCTACCCCCTCAACCTCGCCCTGTATCGTGATTAAGTACACACGAAGGGTGCTGCCCCTCGATCCTACAAGGGGGCTCCTGCCCTCTTGACCCCCGAGATAGGTGGTGACAAGTGTTAGCAGCCAAGGCACAAGAAGAGTCAAGGGCGCAACGACAAAGAGAGACTATACATTCTGCTAGGGCAGAGGGCAAAGGCATTCAAAGATCTTGAGGCATTGTATTTGTCATGATTCATGACACATTTTGTAATTTGTACCTTTTTATATTATAAGCAATACAAGAATATTTGAATTTTGGACGCATTAAAATTTCTTTATTTAAGATGTGTTTTGTCACTTTCATGTGTAGTTTAAGGCTTTAAGCTTGTATCACTTGCCACTTTCATGTGTAGTTTAAGGCTTTAAGCTTGTATCACTTGCCACTTTCATGTGTAGTTTAAGCTTGTATCACTTATAGTGATATGCATGAAAAAACTTTTTTCAATGAAAAATTGCATTTTCTTCCCTTTCTTTTCTGATTTTTTCCTGATTCGTGATTTTTCTGATTCTTATTCCATTCCGATTCCAATTTTCTCACCTATGATTAGTACTAGTAGTGTTGAGCAAGGATCTTCTCTTTTGCTGACTTTCTTTTGCATATATATTTATTTATGAGCTTGAGAACTTGATTTGGTGACATGCAAAGGATGAATGCCTTTTACATCATGTTTTGATTTCCATAGTACTCTTTATTGATAATATGGTTCTCTTTGCTTACTTTGCTCTGGGTTTGCATAGACTGTTGGATGTGCTTTGCTATGATTTGTGACCTTAGGCAGCTTAAGATCAACCTTAAACTAAGGTTATGATGTTTGATACCTCAAAAATGCTTTCTTCAAGTTCGATTTCTCTTTCAAGAATGAGCTTCTGGAGATCACAACATCCTATGCTTACTTGGGATACAATTATTAGGTCCATACCTTAATCTCAAACTTACTTTCCAATCATGATTATGTAAAGGATATGCATCATTTCTATTCTTGAATGACAATGTTTTCTGATACATTTTCAGGACATCTGCATGATGATGCAACTCTTTGAATGTATCATTAAACCTATAGATCTTTATGAGTTTGAGATTAACCGATTGACTTTGGACTTGCTTATTTGGGACAAATTGAGAGAATTTAGACTATGCTTCAACTCATGGTCCTTTTTACTTAGTGCATTGTATAGGCCGAGTTCGCATCCCACCTGCTTCATCTTGAGAGCATCTTCGGGCTCACTTTCCTAATCCATCGTTTTTGGTGTATTGGGGATAATGCTTATGTTTGAGCAAGATGCCTATTCACAAACCTTTACTCAGTAGAGAGAGTTATGCTTTAGAATTTTTGTAGTTGGAGGAGATGCTCCTTTAAGAGAAAGGGGTGATCCATAAGTTTGTAAGGGAGGATATCTATTGAAAATAAACTCAAACTAGATGGATCTCTCCTCATTAGCCTCTTAGCTCAAACATTATCTTCTAAGATTAGAACTTCATGCATATTGTTGATGGCATCATCAACCACCTAAATTCTATTTGTTTCACTAGTCTCATGGCCTCAAGATCACCTGTAATCAGATGAGGGTACACTCTCACCAACATAGGATTGCGGTTGACCATCACATTCCTAGGGGGATAGGATTGATTGCCACTGCTCTACAAAAAGGTAGAGATAAATGAACACTTTACCTTTGTGAGCCCAGTGTATTATGAGATTAGAGGGAGGTTTTTTTTGTTTGTATGGAGATTTAGGGAACTCATAGTCTACTCTCCTTCATTGTCATGACTAGAGTTGTTTGGTTTCATGCCTCCAGGAAGTAATTACTCTTAGATGAAAGGCCATTAAGGGGCTCTCATTGCCTCAACTGACTACTAGATTGATTATCTATTTCCACCCTCTTTGACCATAAGGAGACACCAAGTGTTGCTTGAATGATATGGTTTTATCCTCCTCAAAGGGATTAGATTTGTGAGACAGTGCCTTCCTCGTAGAGTGGTTACAAGGGGACCATGGATAGGATCAGGTAGGAGTTCTACATAGAAAGAGGAATTTTTAGATTCCTCTTTATATGTAGAGGATCTTTGGCCTCAGATGATAGAATGGTTCTTAGAATCTAGCTTGGGCTATTTTGTTCTACTAATTCTCTTTCAAACATCATCAAATCTTACATTGACTCATCCATAATGGTTGATGACACTTTAACATGGATGTTTTTAGAACACTAATAACTACTTTCAATTGATGGTCTTTGCTCAGAATCCACTATTTGTCAACAACGGATCTCCCATAGCATTTTGAGACCCCCATTGTATTATTCTTGTATTATATCTGTACTATTTTTGAGATGTATATGTTCTACATGATGTCATTTTCTACAAAGATATGTTCTATCCCTTTTGGGTTGATGTTGGTAATTTTCTCCTTTGTTTGGAGCACTATTTTTGGCTTCTGACAGGCTGTTGTATGCAAGTATACTATTTGAGTCCTATTGACCTACTTTAGTCATATGTAGACATTAATACTTTGGTTATCTGTAGACATTAATGGAATTTTTTTGTTTCTTTGGAAGCACTATCTATTGCACATGATAGTGTAGTACTTCTCCAAAATTTTCTTTGCTTATCAATTATGGTGTGTGCATCTTTTATAGAGTCATCCAACAAAGGGCCTATGAAATCATCATATGTTCAAACATGCATTGCAAAGTGCTAGAGCATTCCCCTTTCTTTGTAATACAAGGACCTTGACACAGTTAAGATTTTGAGGAAACAAACCAAAAGTTTGCACATGCCTTCCTTGCTTTGTGATGTTTTTCCCAAGTGCAAAGAGTGGAGTCTAGTGATGGTTGAGAGGTAGGAGAAAGAAGAAGGGCAAAAGATATGGTGTGTTTTTGCAGCTCTTTACTATTGGAGATTGAGATGAAAATCCTTGGCAGAGACTAGGGACAATAGTACTTTCTAGTCAACGAAGAGCTCTAGGAGATTCAAGCTATGCCCTCATATGTTTTCCACTTCTTTTCTTGAAAGGTCTACAAGAGGGCTTTCCTTTTCCTCGTGACTTTTTCCATCTGGTTGCCTAGAGAGACATCATGGCCTAGAATCCTTGCTAGGTGCTATTAGAAGCAGCTATGCCTCCATGAACTAACCTCTCACAAAAATTGCAAATAACATGCCCCGGATGTGCTTTATCCTTTTTATGCTTCCATGCCTGATCTCTCTTTTCATGCTTCCATGCCTGATCTCTCTTTTCATGTTATTTTACCTATGGTAAGGAAACGAGATTTTGAATTTAAAACAAGAAATAGGAACTAAGGACTACCGTTTAGGTTTTAAAACTTAAAATGCCTTGTTTACCTTAGAAAATTGCTGCCAATGTAAAAATCATGATTTGATGTTCAGTGAAAATCATCAGAGTCTCTTGTTGTCTGATGTTTGCTGGTCACTGGTTGCTGTGTAGACTGTGAGAATATGTTGAAATTAAAAAAGTGAAAAACAATTTTTGTGCTTGCAGCTAAACCTCCTTCAGTGTTGTGGGTTTTCCTCTCATTTTTCACAAGTTTGTCTATAGCAGGTGAGTGGCAAGTAATTACGAGTTTTCCAAAACAGTGAATTGAGGGGGAAAACTCATTCATCCACCTTAGTGAGATGGCTTGCAAGTTTTTTAAATACTTGCTGATTCCCTTAAGTATGATCTTATTCATGATGTAGTATCTAATGATGACAGCATGAAAGTCTCTTTGATGCTACTAGTTTGAACCCAAAATTACCATCATCCAATATACTAAAATAAGATTTGCAAAGATACCCACATTTGAACAAGAACAACATGCATTCTCTATTAAAAAAATTGCACTTAGGATTTGAAATGTGCAACTGAAAATGTGAAAAGATTGGGAAAACTGTATCGAAGACTGAAAAACTAAATTGACCTAAAAATGTTTATTTTATTTTTTTCGGAAGCCTTGAATTGACAAATACCAGGACCTTAAAATTCTAGCAGCTTTTGGAAACCGTAGTAGTTGGAAAACCTATCTGCTGGAATCCCTATCTACTTGAAAAAAATTCAAAATTCTGTTATGGAAATCTGAAATAGGAATTTAAAGGATGACAATCTGAGTTTCTAAAGCATCTAGACTATTAGCAAGAAGGAAAACATACCAAGAAATATTTGGAAATTAGATTTTAATTTTCACAATATGCATGATGGGAAACCTTCAGAAAGTGTTTGCCAACTAATGCCTAAAGGTCTCTATCTGAGTCCTATTTATCTACTTTGGTGATCCATGGACATCAACAAATTTTCTTTCTTCTTTCTTTCTAAGAGCTGTTTGGTCAATGCACTTCATCAAGACCTACTTGTCATGAACTACCTGCATAAATAATTAAAATCTGCTTAAAGAGGTAGTTAAAGTAGCTTCTCCTGTTTTCCCTTTTTTCATTTTATATGGAGGAATATCTTGAAAGTTACAATTGATTTTTCTTCCTTTACCATTTCCATAACTTGTGGTGACTTTACTTCTTTAACCCTATGCTTACATGTTAACAAAGTAGCTTAAAGTTTATATTACTAGAACTAGTAATACTAGATTCTTTTTGATTGAGAATGTCCATTCAGAGACTAATATAATGCCGGCCACTCTAGTTCAAGACTGTTTTTTAAGTTCCCCAAGTTCATTTCATCAATTGCTGTTCCTGAATGCCTGGGTTTCTTCATGATTGGAACCGCAAATGCTCCATATAAATTATTGACTCATTTTCTATATCAAAAACCTCTCTTCAGTATTTTCATTGAACCATTTAAATTTAGGAATGGAAATTTTATTGAATAATCATTAATCAGTTCAATTACCTTTTGGGCCCTCTTTGCTATTTGATTATCACTATTGTTTCCTTTCCATTGACGTTCCCTGCAAAGGGGTTTTGATCAAGTTTATGAATGTCAACCTTTCTTCTTGGATTCCAATGTCCAAATTACCTCCTTTGTCACTGCTTTGATCTCTCTATCTGATTGGCAAAATTAACAAAATTAGCACTTGGCCTATTGCAACTATTGTCTCTTTTATATCTTCAAGGGATTTCTTACTGCTTGCTCCACTATCAATGTAATTTTAGACTTGCAAAGTGCATTTATGGATGAAATCATTGTATGGTATTTGCCCACAAGGTCAGGCAATTGACTCTGATGTCACTCATATTCTTATCTAGTTAAAAGTTGAAACACTTATGGATCTGCTGTAGTATCTGGAAAAGGATCTGCAGCTCAAAGAACTTGGTTTTCAGCTAAACTACTTGGTTGCATTATTGTCAGATAAAGCATATTCATGTTAAATCATAGAATGTTCTAGATAATATTGAAATTTGAAATTGATGTTCCAATTTCAGAATATAATCTAAATATATTTGAAAATTTGGAACAAGAACATGCATATCATTATTAACAAACCCACAAAATGGAATTTTCATCTATATAAACATTGTTTCGAACAATGTATAAAATGAAAGACAACTTTCTTGAGATGTTTTTAATGCCAACATAGGCCTAAAAGACTCAAGAGCAGTGTGGGTACTGCTCTTGCCTAAGGATTAAACCTTTCACAGACTACCTGCAATGAAACATTCTGAAAAGGAACATGCTGAATTCTAAGATTTGAAGGTCTATTTAAATCTATTTTTCTATTCTTGTCTATTTGCCTTTTGCTTGTTGGAGAACTGATTTTACATTTTAAACTTTATGGTGCAATATTTTCCCATTAATATCACTATTTTCTGCTAATTCCTCTGATATCCTTTGTAACTCATAAGTGAGTTTCTCTAATTCAGTTTATTCAGTATGAGGTATGAAAGCTGGCATTTCATCTTAAGCGAATAATGAAAAGATCTTTAGACATTATGACAGCTTGTTTCCACCAAATATTTTGACTATGGAACAAATAAAATATCATGGCATCTTTGATGAAACCTTGGAATTCCCTAATATGCCAACATTTTGCATTTGGGAAGCACTTCTTAGCATTTATAAGTTTTGTGTAATATATTGTTATTTGGTTTTTCTTTTGGCTGCAGGTACAGGCAATGGTATGATTAAGTCATTGATGACTGATGCTGATGAGCCATGCATTGTTACAAATGCAACTTTTGCAGTCATTAAAGGTATTTACCTTGTTGCATTGCGTTCGGTCCAATTTAATGTGAACATTTTCACAATTCTAATAGTTCTGTTGGAAAAGCTCCATGTCGTGTACTGTACTGACAAGCCTGACAAATAAGTTAAAGATGAAATAAAGAGGAAAAACAAAATTGAACAATTTTACAAAAAGGGAACCACAAAGTAGTTGAAGAAAATAGAATACTTCTATCATGGATCCTATAGATTCTGTTGAGTTATGATATAATTTCTTATTGTAGGTCACAAGCGACCACTAGATGTGGCCGTCGTTGCACAGGGGCAAGTAAGGTCTTTCAGTGTCTTGATGCTTACATGGGGTATGTGGAAAAGAGAGACTTGAATTTTTGGTTTTTGTTTTGATATTATTTGCTGTTTTATAAATGAGGTAGTTGGGTTGATAAGCATTCCATGTCCTTACAACTTTGCTTATTTGTAGAAAATAGTTTTCTGGAAGAAAGCTATCTTTATTCTTCTTTTTGTAGCTGAAGCTGAGGTTACAATATCCACTTTGAAGTGCTAATAATAAGTTAATGAATATTCCAGGACTTGTAGCAGATATTGACATAGAGTCTGAGAAGTACCGATGGATGGGAAGCATGCGTCTTGACTTCTATGTATGCAAATTTGTGTTGTGGTTTTATCTCTTACCTTATTTATTAGAGGTCTCTTTATTAAATAAAATCTTTCTTGTCATATTCAAAATGGTATTCTTGAGTTTGTTGATGTCTACAGTTGATGTTGTCATTCTGAAGCTTGTCTTTGCATCTTGCTATAATTTTGTTTTCTTTATATATCACCAAGTGAATCTGAATCTTGGTTTTGACATGACTTTTAGCTCAAACATGACAAATATGCTGTAGATAGACAATATAATGATTTTATTTTGAATACAAATAAATATAACTGAGCCAAGAGGTTCATGCATGTGTGGTTTAGAATAATACAGATTGTTGGACTCTATGAATGGTTACTAAGTCAATTGATTTAGTATACTAAGATTAGCAATTGTTATTAAAGGTTTAATTAAAGCAAATGATAATGTCTAACCATCATGACTTTTCATAAACTGAAACAGAAGGTTCATGCATGCATGATTTAAAATAATACAAATTTCTGAACTCTTATGAATGCACATATTGCATGCTTACCAATTTAGTTGATTGTAGTATGTTAAAATTATGTTAAACATTTAGATTGGTTGGAATGGTATCTAACCACCATGACTTTTCGTATTATAACTTAAAACACTTTGAAATAGACCACCTCATTTTGGAGGAGGAGGGAGGCATTCTTACAGTAGTGGATTGCAGTCCACTTCTACCTCGAGGTTCTTTTTTCTGTTCTAAGTTATTTTAGAATGTTATTTCTAGCCATTGTGAATGCCTGTATTCTTACCAAAAATTAGACAACTACCCCTATTCATGTTAAGATTGATCATTAGTATTTGTCTCTACATATTACTGAGGGTCACTTCTGTTTCTTACTTTTCAGTCAAAGGCACAAATTGGCATCATTTGTGCCCAGTATACCAGGTCTTGGAGTAAGACGTCTTAGATCTTGGAAGTACAAATCCACAACTACGGACCCGCTGTTGTATATTGTTATATACATGAAGGTTGTAATATTAAGGTTCAGAACAACCAAAAATGAAAAAGACATCTGATGCCTGATCCATGACCTCAATTAGATTTTATTTTTATATCTGACAGGAATGTCCATGGCAGAAGGATCACAGAATATACAGTGTTGATGGTGCCAAATCGCCAATGACCTTGACATTCTCAGTCATGTAGTAAAGGCATCCAGAAATTTGTGTCTGAAAAGAATTTCAAGATCTTTTGGGCCACACTTCAGATGGCCTGATTTTGGATTAAGGTGCTCGCATCTAATGGTAAATGATCTGAGACATTCTTTGAAATATATAAAAGAAAATAAAAATTTAAGACGTTCAGAATGGCCATTTACTAGATGCTTTCGATGCAATACCATTTTCTATTAGCACATCCAATATATATATATATATGTTTTTTTTTTTTTTCACTTCCTGCGGAACATTCTGGACACTCACGATCGTGCAATCAGGTTTATGTATTCTGTTCAGATCCATGCCTCCAAGGTTGAAACTTGCTTCTGATTGCAAAATTCTAGAGCTATAAGTTTTTCCTTTTTAATATATGTGGTTTTCTGCATATTGTGAATCAGGGTTTGCATTGTTCAAAGAAGGTGTTTATTTATTTTTCTTCCAAAATTCTTAGGTTGAGATATTTTTATTTCATTTCTCCACATTAGGAATATTTCTATTCTGCTCTATTATGTGATTCTGCTCCATTTCAACCTCTTAGTCCTGAGTTGGCCTTCTACACTAAGCATTTCATGAGGATTAAGAATGGCATAATTTCTTATCCTAATTATGTTGAGCGACATTGGACACACAGCCTTAGTATTCCTCTTGGTCAACTTAGAGTATGCTCATATTAGTTGCAGGCATAGTTGAGAAAATCTGCAAAAAATCTGCAGAATCCCGATTTTTTAAAATGCCGATGCAATCGGCAAACTCTCAGCGATGCAAAGATTTTTCTGATTTTTTCAAGAAATCTACATTTTTTTTTTCTTTGTTCTTTTTAGGCTGCGGCCGATTTAGGATTTTTTTATGCAAGCCCATTTTTCAGCTGTTAATGTTTGAACTTCAAAGTTTAAAGTTTAAACCCTAAACCCGAAACTCTCTTTTTAAGTAAATATTGCTGCCTGATAACTATGTATGTAAGCCCATTTTTCAGCTGTTAATGTTTGAAACTTTGAAGTTTAAACCCTAAACCCTAGGCTAGGCCCTAGGGTTTTGTTTTTTTTCCTCTTTTAAAGTAAATATTGCTGCCTGGTAACTATGTATGCAAGCCCATTTTTCAGATGTTAATGTTTGAATTTGAAACTTTGAACTTTGAAGTTTAAACCCTAACCCCTAGTCTAGGCCCAAAATAATAATGGCAAATCTGTGCGCCCTTGTCTGCATACAAGAATGGCTACTAGGGCTTCAATTCTTTCTTTGGTGTTGGGTTTTGGCCAACCCTCACATACCGAGGAGTTGTAGACAGATGCAACTTATTAGTTTCTTGTCGTCTTCTATTGGTTCTACAACCATGGATGCTAGAAGAGTCTTGAGGGATTGAACTCCATGTCCTTTTAGGATTATCCAACCAGGCCCTCTTAGTCCTGGCCATTCTCCTAGGAGCATCATTACATCCTGTGTTGGCACTATTGGGATAGTTGGTGACGACCATGGCTGTGTTTCTACTTTACATCCCACTGTAGATTAGAGTTGGCACTTGGATCCATTGAAGCTTCTTTTCTATATCTGTTGCACCTCAACTTCTAGATCTCTCTTAATCATTTGTTTTAGCATGTTTTGGTTTATCCATTTTGGGTAACCCTCGAGGCTGTAATTTTAAGCCATACAGTTGTTCTGCTTTAGAGTAGTTTACGCTAGATTCTTTACTCTAGTTCAGCTTATTTTCATAGGACTTTGTGGTTACTACAATGCATTGTAATTTTTAACAGCTCTTTTCAGTGAGTCCCATTGGCCTACTTTGGCCATCTATGCACATTAATAGAATCATCTTATCTCATCTATAATTTCTATTGCCTGTTGAATTTGAAGACACAACAATCCTGTATCCAATCAGATATCTTTTCAAGACACATTTGTTCCAGGTTGCTTATTTGCTAAACGACTGGATTTGTAAACGTCTAGAAGTTTTGGAGTAGTTCATACTTCATATTTCTTTCTGGCATTACAATTTTGAACGGAATATTGAACACAAACTTTCTTGAAAGAGAATTTTTTTTCCATCAAGCAGTAGGAGAGAGAGGAGCATATGGTTGCTCCTATGGGTTGGTAATTTTCTAATTTTTTTAATCTTTAGAACAAAATATCAAAATATAGGACAGATAATATTTAGAAATGCAGATCAGGAGGTATGAGAAGTTTAATTGCTGATTGGAACACCAAGTTAAGGGGACGTTAAGAGTAATAAGTAGGTTATCAAATGACATTAGCTCAACTGGTTAGATTCCTCAACATTCAAGGAGGAGATCAAGGTTCAAATCTTGCCAAATGATACATAGATAATATCCAAGCTTTGTTGTAATACCACTATGTGATGATGATGTAATACGGGTGGGGCCTGTTTCAATCCCGTATAATCACTTAAAAAAAGAGAGTAATAAGTAGGTTGTGTTTTCTTTGAGTTCATTTAATTGATAGGAACTATAGGAACTTGCTATTGGGAACAAAATTTCTTGGCAAGTGAACTCTTCTTGGTGCTATAGAAAGGTTCTTTTCTTGATTGGAACAAGCTCTAAGGAACTTATTTCTGTGAGAACTAAGAAATGTTAGGAAAAAACTTCAGATTTATCACCTGCAAGAGGAAGCACAATAACAAAAATATAGAACACGGAAACAGTAACACAAGTGACACAGAGATTTACGTGGAAACCTGCAATGTGCAGGAAAAACCACGGGGCAATGGCAACTTCTCCTTTTATTATTTTCAGCAAAGTTTACATTCACGTTTCTCAACGTTTTCAACAACTATATCATATGCAAGGGATCACATCCCTTTTATAGAGCAGAAGGAAGACTCCAAACTGTTCGTTTCCTCTTCCGACGGAAGCCTCCAAAACCTGTTCGTTTCAGCTCCCAAAGACTGTTCGTTTCCGCTCCCAAGACTGTTCGTCTTCCGCATTCCTGTCGTCTACCTAGACGTCCACTCCTTGACGTCTACTTGGCTTGACGTCTGGCAACCCAGACGTCTACCAGCCTAGACGTCTGGCTGCCCAGACGTCTACCAGCCTAGACGTCTGGCAGCCCAGACGTTAGACCCAGACGTCTACCAGCCTAGACGTTTGCCAGCCCATACGTCTAGCAGGTCAGACGTCTAGCTGACCTGCTTGTTGTATATTGTCTTCATACCTAACATTCTCCCACTTGAAGTCAGTATTCAGGAATTCTTCTGCTCAAAATTTTTCATCCAGTGCCAATTGCCCAATGCTGCCCTTGTTACTTTTTCAGCAAGCCCAGAGAAGTTCTGCACCACTCAAACTTCTCTACCTTGACCGGCTTTGTAAGCATATCTGTAGGATTCACTTCAGTGTCGATTTTCTGCAACAGGATCCTACCTTCTTCCACCACATTTCTGATAAAGTGGTACTTGACATCAATGTGTTTCGTGCGATCATGGAATGTTGGATTCTTCACTAGCTGAATAGCACTCTGGCTATCACAATGCAGCGTAATTTTCTCCTGCATTACCTTGAAGTCACCCAACAATCGCTCTAGCCAAATTGCCTCTTTGTTGGCATGAGTTGCTGCAATGTATTCTGCTTCAGTGGTTGATAAAGCCACAACAGATTGCAACTTAGAAGCCCAACTCACTGCTCCACCAACAAGAGTGAAGGCATATCCTGTAGTGGATTTTCTCCCATCTCTATCTCCACCATAATCAGAATCCACAAAACCTGTAACTTGCAAATCTGCCGATCCAAAGTAAATGGCAACATCTGAAGTGGCTCTTAAATATCTGAATATCCACTTCACCGCATTCCAATGCTCCTTACCAGGATTTGCCATGTACCGACTGACTACTCCCACTGCTTGGGCAATATCCGGTCTGGTGCTCACCATGGCATACATGAGGCTTCCTACTGCTGATGAATACGGTACACGAGACATGCTTGTCTTCTCTGCTTCCGTTCTAGGACACTGGTTGGAAGACAACTTTAAGTGTGGAAGAAGTGGGGTACTAACCGGTTTAGCATTCTGCATATTGAAGCGCTGCAGAATCTTTTCCACATATGACTTTTGACTTAACCAGATCTTTCTTCCTTTTCTGTCCCTGTGTATCTTCATCCCTAAAATTTGGTTTGCTGCTCCTAAATCCTTCATTTCAAATGTCCTAGCCAACTGAGCCTTAAGATCAATGATTTTCTTCATGTTGGGGCCTGCAACCAACATATCATCAACATACAACAGCAAAATAATAAAACTGCCATCGTCAAACCTCTTATAGTATGCACAATGGTCAGCTTCACTCCTGCTGAAACCTTGGCTCTTCATGAAGGTGTCAAATTTCCTGTACCACATCCTTGGCGCCTGTTTCAACCCGTACAGTGATTTCTTCAGTCTGCAAACCAAATGCTCTTTGCCTCTTTCTTCATAGCCCTCAGGCTGATCCATATATATCTCTTCCTCGAGATCACCATGCAAGAAAGCAGTCTTTACATCAAGCTGCTCCAATTCCAAATCCTGTGCAGCTACAAGTGCAAGTAGAACTCTAATAGTAGTCATCTTCACAACTGGAGAGAAAATTTCATTAAAGTCAACACCTGACTTCTGCACATAGCCCTTTGCCACCAAGCGAGCTTTATAGCGTTCCAACAGCCCATCGCTGTTCTTCTTCACTTTGTACACCCACTTGTTTCCAACAGTCTTTCTTCCAGGTGGGAGATCCACAAGTTCCCAAGTTTTATTCTTTCGAAGTGCCTCGATTTCCTCCTCCATGGATTTCCTCCACTTTCTTGCATTTTCAGACTCTCTAGCTTCCTGAAATGAACTAGGTTCACCATCATCAGTTAACAAAGCAAAAGAGGACTGATACACATGAGAATACCTTTCCGGACACTTTTGTGGACGTGTAGATCTTCTAACCCAATGATCTGTCGGTTGTGGCTCTTGGTCTTGTGACCGTTGTGGCTGCTCTACTTCCTGTTCTACTTGCTGTTCTGCATGCTGATCAAAAACTTCAGCATGTTCATCTTCACTCAATTCTACTTCAATAGGTACAACATTAGGATTTTGCTGTACCTCCTTCCTTTGCATGGATTTTTCATCAACAATTACATCCCGGCTAATAATTACCTTGTGGGCAGTAGGATCCCACAGTCTATACCCCTTCACTATATCTCCATAGCCGAGAAAAACACATTTGCTTGACTTCGGGTCAAGCTTGGACCTTTTTTCTTTGGGTACATGGGCAAACGCGTCACAACCAAAGGTGCGCAAATGAGAGTAATCAACTGGCTTACAACACCAAACCTCCTCCGGAATCTGTCCATCCAATGCAGCTGTAGGTGACCTGTTAATAAGATAAACAATTGTATTAACAGCCTCCGCCTAGAACTTTTTCTCCAACATGGCTGCGCTAAGCATGCTTCTTGCACGTTCCATGATTGTGCGATTCATCCGCTCAGCCACACCATTTTGTTGTGGAGTGTATGGTACAGTCTTCTGGTGCTTAATACCTTCCTGCATACAAAATTTATCAAATTCCTTGGAGCAATATTCACCCCCATTATCTGACCTGAGACACAAAATTGACTTGCCCAAACTCTTTTCTACCCGTGCTTTGAACTCCTTAAATTTCTGCAAAGCTTCCGACTTCTTCAGAAAGTAAACCCACACTCTCCTAGAATAATCATCTATAAAAGTCAGAAAATAGATGGCGCCATTCAAGGACTGAGTGGGGACAGGTCCAAATATATCCGAATGTATAAGTTGCAGAAAATCAGAACTCTTACCAGGACTTGCAGTAAACCGAACCCTCTTTCGTTTACCAAAAATACAGTGCTCACATAAGTCTAAATTACAAGACTTAATCCCAGAAAGCATACCTCTGTCATGCAGAATTTTCAGGCCTTTTTCACTCATATGGCCTAGGCGTTGATGCCATAGCATTACCGCATCCCGAACAGAAGTTGTTGCCGCTGCATGGTTTGTCACCGTATCACCGCATAAACGGTATAAAGTCCCATAAGATTCTCCCTTTGCTACTACAAGAGCTCCTCTCGGTAATCTTGTAGTAGTTGTTACAAAAGGTGACAGAATACCCTAGCTTATCCATCATTTTGATTGAGAGCAAATTCTTCCTCAAATCGGGCACATGTCGCACATCACATAACATCCTTTCTCTACCATCGTCCAACCTGATCCTTATATCCCCTCTTCCCACAATTTCTAAAGGATGATCATCACCCAAATAGACCTTTCCACCACAGTATGGCTGATATTTGTCAAACCAGTCTCTGTGGGGAGACATGTGGAAGGATGCACCTGAGTCCAAAACCCGGTATATAAAACTGATCTATTGTTATTGATACAGAAGGCTTCACATGTTGCCGTCTCTCCTGAATCTGCTGCACTGGCCTCAACTGATGGCTGATTTTGCTTTTCACCATTCTTTAATTGCCAACAGTCCTTCTTGGAGTGTCCTGGCTTCCCACAATGCCAACACTTCCCTTTTTGCTTACGTCCTTTAGACTTAGATCTGGACTGTTTTCTACCTTGTTTACTCCCCTCGAACGATCGACCTCTCACGGATAGGGCTTCATTGGTTGAGGGTTCCAGAGACGTTTTTCGCCTCAACTCTTCTGCCAACAAAGCGGCTACCACATCATCAAATTTGAGAGTTCCTGATGATGAATTACTGATGGTCATCACCATATGATCCCAAGTGTCCGGGAGGGAACAAAGTAGGGTGATAGCCCTATCTTCATCCTCCATCTTCACATTAACTGAAACCAGTTTACTGATCAGAGTATTAAACTCATTCAAATGATCTACCACGGATGAACTTTCCTTCATCCTCAAGCTATAAAGCTGCTTTTTCAGAAAAACCTTGTTAGTTGCTGATTTTGTTTCATACAACTTTTCAAGCTTTTGCCAAAGGGCTTCCGTGGTCTTCTCTTCAGCTACATTGAACAAGACGGAGTCCGCTAGGCATAGACGGATTGTAGAAACCGCCTTCCTGTCAAGCGTTGTCCACTCCTCATCTTTCATGCTGCTCGGTTTACTCGCGACCCCTTCCAAGGCTTGAGCTTGGTCATTCTGAACCAACAAATCCTCCACCTTCATCTTCCATAGAGCGAAGTTCCTGCCATCAAATTTCTCAATCTCGAACTTGGTTACACCTTTTGTCATTGTTGCAGCTCCCACTCGCACAAAACCTTAGCTCTGATACCAGATGTTAGGAAAAACTTCAGATTTATCACCTGCAAGAGGAAGCACAATAACAAAAATATAGAACACGGAAACAATAACACAAGTGACACAGAGATTTACGTGGAAACCTGCAATGTGCAGGAAAAACCACGGGGCAATGGCAACTTCTCCTTTTATTATTTTCAGCAAAGTTTACATTCACGTTTCTCAACGTTTTCAACAACTATATCATATGCAAGGGATCACATCCCTTTTATAGAGCAGAAGGAAGACTCCAAACTGTTCGTTTCCTCTTCCGACGAAAGCCTCCAAAACCTGTTCGTTTCAGCTCCCAAAGACTGTTCGTTTCCGCTCCCCAAGACTGTTCGTCTTCCGCATTCCTGTCGTCTACCTAGACGTCCACTACTCTGACGTCTACTTGGCTTGACGTCTGGCCTAGACATCTACTTGGTCAGACGTCAGGCTGGACGTCTACCAACCTAGACGTCTGGCTGCCCAGACGTCAGGCTGGACGTCTACCAGCCTAGACGTCTGGCTGCCCAGACGTCAGGCCCAGACGTCTACCAGCCCAGACGTCTGGCAGCCTAGACGTCAAGCCCAGACGTATACCAGCCTAGACGTTTGGCTGCCCAGATGTATACCAGCCTAGACGTCTGGCCTAGACGTCTACCAGCCTAGACGTCAGGCTGCCCAGACGTCAGGCCCAGACGTCTAGCAGGTCAGAAGTCTAGCTGACCTGCTTGCTGTAAACTGTCTTCATACCTAAAAAGAAAGAAATCCATTCAAAATATGATGGTCCTTTTGTTTCTCAAGCTCAGAGAGAAAAATTATCCTTGCTGGACCCAAAAAAATGCAGACTCCTTAAATTTGAGGATCTGTTGGATGTAGTGTCATAGAAAAAATGGCAAAATCCACATCATATAACAACTTTGTATGAAAAGAATAATAGAATAACTTTTTTCATTTTCACATTTTCCACTACAGATGAATTGCTTCTGCAAATTCAAGGATTGCTTATGCCTGTGAAGTGTGGGAAAAGCTTCAATTCATAAATGAAACTAAGGATGGTGATATATGATTGATCATGACACTGAAAAAGCTATCTTACTAGTATGAAGATGTTGGAAAGACCAAATCTGATGTAAAGCAAAGGAAAGATTACTGCGCACCATACTAAAATACTTAGTATGAAGATGTCAGACGGCCGGAATTCTTGATCTTGTCAAGAAATTGAGGGGAGATGGAAAAGTGGTTGAAAGTTATTAAAGAAATAATCTAATGATGATGTCATGACATTAATGCTCTAAAATCTTAACAAACCGTTTTTGCATTTTCTGAGCACTTTATATATATATATATCCTTGAAGAATTGGTTACACATCCTAAGAGAGAGGTAATTGAATTACTTTTGTAAGAAATGAAAATGAAATGAAATGAAATATTATTAATGTCCGCGGTGGGCCAAAATAAGACCCAAGGGACTATAAGAAGTACAATAATGACTGCCAGCTAGCAGGCTAAAAAGCCCAACAAAGAAAAGAACTAAGAAAAATACAAGATCAAACCCGACAAACGGGCCAAAGAGAAAGGGAAAAGAAAAGAAAAGGGAGAGCAGAGGGGGGGAGGGCTGCAGTCCAACAAAGAGAAGTGCATGCCAAGAAGAACGGAGAGAGAGGAGGGGGGAGGGAGAAGCCCAGGAGGGGCAAGCTCCGAGAATCCCCCAAAAGCTAATCTGTCCTAACAGTCGAGGCCGAAGTACCGGAGCTGAAGAAGTCCATGATATTCCATTGCTAGTTCGGAACCCTGACAAACTGTTGGTGCGCTGTCTAGTGACCTTGCTTCTGTTCAAACTGGATGGTGTGGGGCGTTTTTGGACGAAGTCACCTGGTCCGTTGGAGTTGGTGAAGTATGTTGTGATGAGTCGATGTTGAGGAGGGTGAGATCCATTTGGAGAAATTTTATGTCGTCGAAGCTGAGTTATCTCCCTAAGAAAGAGTGCGAGACAACGTTGGTCCGGGTATCTGAAGAAGGTAGAAACACATCGAGAGTTGTCCCTGAAAAGGCAATGGAACCTACCCTGGATCTCATAATAAATGGGACAACAAAAAATGAAGTGATGCAGGGTCTCAACTTCACCCAAGGAGCAAAACAAGCAAATCCGCTCCTCCATCGGAAGATGGTGATCTGACTCAATCCGGAGTTGGTGAGAACACACCCTAAGTTGCCCAATAGTGATCCGAAGACTATGCATTGTGTGCTGTTGAAGGTATTGTGGAGGAACTATTCTGCCCTCTTGTATCTGTAAGAAGTGCTCATGGTAGAAAGACAGCTTGGGGGAAAGAGGGGCAACAAGAGAGATCCATGTGCATATGGTGTACTGGAGACTAACATCCTTCCGAATCTCGTGGAGCATCTTCTCCTTGGTAAGCCGAGAGGGAACCCCCAAAGAATAAGGGGGCAACCTATCTATCTGTATCTGAATGCTGGCCAGGAGAGTAGAAACTTGAAAATACCAGCTCCTCCGGCCTCCTCGAGAACTTGGAGAGAGTTCCATCGAGGAGCGAAGGGCAAGGTAAGGGTACCGCCTGCAACCCTCAGGGGTATCTCCGAAAGTACGAATCCTGTGAAGATAACCGATAATCGGGAAGATAATCTCAAGCTGGAGAGGAGAAGCCCCAAACTCTGCCAGAATAATAGAACGAGGGACTGTTCCCTTGCAACGAATGAATCGTCGAAGAAAGAGTGTCTGCACTCGTTCAACCCGTGACCACTCAGTCGGGCCAAGACTAGGGCCCCAAACCACTGACCCATAAGTAATAGTTGGCTTGACCAAAGCATCAAAGATCCTCATCTTCATAGGTATATCTTGAAAATGTGCTTTGAAGCAATTCCTCTCTAGCAAAGATAGAGCTGCATACCCGTTACACACCCGGACCTGGGCGATGGGTTTCATACCAAAAGTGGGACCAGTGAAAAGAACCCCCAAATACACATAAGAGGTGGTGATTTCGACCTCCTGGCCTTGGAAAAGGAAGTGGAGATGGGATAGAGCCTCTTTGGTAGTATTGAATACCATAACCTTGGTCTTAGAAAGATTCACCGTCAACTGTCTCGAGTCACAAAAAGCGGCAAGTGTGTCCAGATGACGCTGAAGCCCCTCAAGGGATGAGGCCAAAAGAACAACATCATCAACAAAGAGGAGAATAGAAATCAACACATGGTGAAGAAGGCAACCATCCTCTGGGTGAGCGTTCTCCTTGATAAAAGTCTCAAGCTCATCGATAAAGATCCCAAAAAGTGTCGGCGAAAGGGGGCATCCCTGTTTCACTCCTATGGTGCTAAGAATATTGGCTGAAAGCCCTTGAGGGGAGCGAAACCGACCTTTCACAGTCTCATATAACCGTGTAACCGCTGTCAAAATTTGCCCAGAGATGCCAATTGATCGAAGCCTCTCAAGAAGTAAATGTCGAGGCACCGTGTCGAAAGCTTTCTTGAAGTCTACAAAGCAACAATAAACCTTCGAGGACCTGGAACGTGCCTCCTCAATAATAGCTCTGAGGACTAGAATGTGATCTGTGGTCTGATGATCTTTCCGAAAACCAGCTTGGCCAAGAGCCCTGAAACCCCCCTCCTCCAACCTTCGAGAGAGAAGCACATCCAATGTTGTGGCATAGAGCTTGGCAAAGATATGCCCAATCATGATAGTCCTGTAGTTATTGGGTTCATGGGGATCACCTGCCTTATGAATGGGGTGAATGATATGCTGAGTCCAGGACTCAGGAAACCCAGAACAGACAGCAAGATTAAAGAGATCAGCAAGGGGCCCAACAAGAGGGTCAATACCATGCTTCAAAAATTCCGCCTGTAACCCATCCAAATCTGCTGCTTTGCTTGTACAGAGTTTCCAGATAGCCTGCCTGACAAGACCAGTAGAAAAGAGGTGGCACGAAGAAGGGGGGGGAGGGAACAATAGCCGAGGATAATCGTTCTGTGTATAGAGTATTTCTTGTGTTGGCCATGTACACATACCCAACTAGTTTTGGTCACATTGATATGCACACATACTGCGTTTGCGGGCATGAATGAGTACTGCTAATCAAATTCAAAGTGCTTTTAAGTAGACACAAGATACGT
This sequence comes from Wollemia nobilis, assembly GCA_028583015.1. NCBI lineage: Eukaryota > Viridiplantae > Streptophyta > Pinopsida > Araucariales > Araucariaceae > Wollemia > Wollemia nobilis. The sequence goes on along the minus strand of JAQPPZ010017102.1, from coordinate 3,311,961 downwards.
CTTTCTTTTGTTCAATCATTGTGACATTGACAAAATCAAGAATGTAATGTATATCTTAGGTATTAGAAAACATAATCCTTACAAAGTTTGAAGGCATGGTGGCAAACAGAAAATGCAAAGCACAAAAGTCATTAAGATATCTTATATGTTGTGTTTTGTTGATTTTGATGATCAAGAATCATAATTTAGCATTTTTTATGAAAATCTAATAGAAAATCAGCTTTCTGGCTCTCCAATTTTTGTTTTAAATGTTTTTTTTTAAAATTAAATTATTTTCTTTAATTTGTTTTAGTTGAGTTTCTGCCGAGTTTTCCTGAGTTGCCGAGAAACTCTCCAAAATTGGAGTGCTGAGTTTTTGCCAAGCTGCAGGTTTTCCAATGATGAGTGAAGTAATAATACGTAAATGCGAAGGCCAGGAGTGGACATGCCATTGTGGTTTATTTCTTTCTCAACTAAAGTATGTTGCACACATTCTTGACAAACTTAAAATGGAGGTCTGCTGCTATTCTTGTCATACATCCATCGAAGTTGGGTTGAAGTTCTCAAGAAGGAAGAGGAATCACAAATGTTCGATGCAAGGTAGTACATACAGTTTGTTGAGAGTTTGATCTATCCCACAACTAGCAGATCTGATGTTTGGTCCAGGCTGACTTAGAAAAATCTTCTTTACCTTCAAGTTATCTAACATTCCAAATAGAGAGCTTGCCAAGGCCCAATTTACCATGAGTTTTGTCAAAGAGCAAAATGAAAAAGTGTACCTTATGCTTAATTTGCATTGGTAAGGGCCAGTTTATCATAATCTTTGTCAAAGGTTTAAAACCAAACAAGGTACAAAATTTGAAAGTTTGAAACAATATTTAGAAGGTAAAGCGAAAAGTTTCCTTATGGCCCCAAGAGGATCTTGTACGTAAATTTTGCATGTTGGTCATGCCAGGACATTCAAAGGTGCATTTACCTTTGACCTTTGTTAGAATGCAGCCAAATAAATTCTTAAGTATATCAAAGGCACCTTTAGTTGTGGGATTCTGTTTGAGAAGAAAAATTTCAGTTGAATGGGAATATAAATGAAGATTTTGTAGGTTCAAAGGATGGTTTGAAGTAAACTTCAGGACATGCATTTAGTTTGGGTTTTAGAGTAATTTCTCTTATCAGCAAGAAACATTTGCAGGTAGCTTTGTCATCCAGTGAAGTGGACTGCAAAACAGCCACAGATACCACTTTCAAAGTTTGGCTTTAAAGAGTATTGAGAGAGAGTGTCAATCGTTTTTCCAGGGTGATTTTCCCAATTCTTATTTGTAGCGTTATCTGCAGCAAGCTTTCCATTTTTGCACCCTTTGTTGAAGCAAATCTACCAGCATTTAATTTCATCTATGCATCTTTCATGAATACTGCCACTAGCATTTTCAAATCTTCAAAATTGCCTGAACTTCTCATTCTATAAATGGAGCCATTTGCACCTTTGAATCTCCCTGGTAGGGAGAAGATATAGGTTTCCCTGGTATCACATTGTTCTCATTGTATGGGAATAGGTGTAGTTTCCTCATAAGAAAAAAAATCTTTTGTGCTTCCTTGTACAAGCATGATTGGCTAATGTTGCCAGGTCATTTTATTGATCCACGGTTACAAAATGAAATTTATAGAATGAAAATTGATCGTTCTTCTCTATCTGTCCACATCTCCCTATTCTTGGTGATGGGTTTTACTTGTCATTGACTTTTAGGATTTTGAGTTGAAGTTTCCATGCTTAATGTCCCAAGCTCTCTTCATCCAAATTGTTTGTGGAAATTGAGTCATATGGCACTGTGCAATCTGATTACCATAGTTGGCACATGGCAAGTTACCCTTTTGGGCTTCCAATTATCCTGAACATTCTGATTTCTCAAGGGTTATGTCATGTGGCAGTTAGAAGGCTTGATTTGGGAAAACATGTGGTAGCATTGTGGCTGGCATTTCAGGACATCAGGCTCCTTTGTGCTTGCTATCTCTTTCTACCAATCTCTCCAGCTGTTCAATGTCCTGTAGTTAGATTATACTTGCCACTGGATGAGGACACATGGCAGCATCCGATTTCAGCAACATGGATTTAGGAATTGCCCTTCAATTTTCTACTCTAGCCATTTTCCTCTGCTTATTTTTTCCAAGACACATAGTAAGATGTGTGTCAACAATGGATTAACTTAGCTTGGCAATTAACCAAGCCAACATTGGTCTTATAGATCATTAGATTCATTACCTGTCCTGTGACATGTGGAAGTGGATGCCAGGGATCTAGCTTGGTTATATCAATTGATGTCTGGAGATAAAGTAGTATGTACAGGTCTTGCTGTGGGAAGTAGTTTCTATTTTCACTCTTTCTTCTTGCTTGATCACACACTTCACTCACAGATTAAGGAGTTTGACGAGTTGCTTTTTCCCCATGAATTTGGCTTAAACGAATTCATCCACTAATCGGGGTATTCTTATTGCTTCTTACCACTTGAACCTCAAGGATATGTGCATTATTCATCAAATGCTATCTTTTAACGTTCATTTCACAGGGCTTTCAAGTTTGATTATGTTTTGTACTGTATGACCAAAAGTCCTATATTGCACACAAGAGTTGCATGAATGCATGAATTTGAAGACACACACGATGACAATTATCAAGATTCAAATAGAAATTATCTTGGATGTTGGAAAATATAGTGTTGTTTTGTTCTTGTTGAAAATTGAAAATTTCATTGCTCTTTCTTTTGCAGACATTTGTCCGTCTATTATATTTACGGCATTATTCTGGAAGTGTTTCCTTTGTTCCTGCTCCTGGATATGAAGAACATGGAGAACCTATCAGCATTGAAAAGGAAAATGAGAGTAATCTACATGATGAAGGGATCAGTGGAACCGAGGAAATGAAACCAAAAACATCAAATTGTTTAGGAGCATTGACAAGTTCAGAGAACTACGAATGGAAGTCAATAAGTGGGGAGTTTGTCATGGTTTGGTTACACAATGTGCCTTGGGCAAGTCAAAACATCATGGCTGCACCCCAAGCTAAGGTAAATTTTCTACATAAAGAGCAAGCCTCGTCAATAATTTGTTCTTTAAGAACAAAAAGATGGGAATGTAATTCCTAAATCTTCATTAGTTTGGTATACTTATTTATGTCCACTGATACAAAAGGCTTTTGGTTTACTCTGTTTGTCAGTTGAAATTGTTTTAGCTTGTTGGAAGATTTACATGAGATTGTTCTAGTATGTAGAACATTGTAATCTTTTATATATGGAACAATCTACAAAATGAGTGCAGAAGTTTCATGAAGTTTATGGCATGAGTATGTTCTTGTAATATTTTTAATTCTCCTTAATCTGTTGATATTGTTGTTCTGGCTTGTCAAGGAAATAATCGTGCTACTACCTTAAGTGTTTCTAACTGCATGATTCACTTTGTAATAAATGCCTATCATTTTGGAAATGCATATCTTGGATGTTAAAGATTTATTTTCCAAATTTTTTTAATTAATGTTAAGGCATAGTTTTAAATACACCATTGTGTCTAGCATTTTGGCTGTATTACAAATTTAGTACCCAAAGTGTTGAAGCTTGTAATCATACACCATAAAAAAAACATCTATTAGAAATTTATTACGAATTATACACTGTTAATCAAATAAGAATTTCCAAAGAGTACTATTCGAATGAAAAAGAAATATAATCATTCAACAATGTATGCCATTAAAAATGAATGGTAAATGACAATAAAGCTTGATCAGAGGCATCTTCTCAGGGATCCTCCAAATGCCAAATCCAAGCCCTGGTTTTCCTGGTGTAAAAGCCATTTCTTCCCAAGGATAGTGAGTCAAATAGCAAGTGCCATAAACTAGGAAGAATATGCATTGTGGGGATCCTAAAGTTGCATGAAGCAAACTTATTCAAAAGCCATGCTATGTCTTCCACCAGTTAGACGACACCTTTCTTGTGAGATGGGCACAAACACTCTAATCATCCTCGAAAACCTTCATTCCCATATCCCAGGCAGCTTTCACATGAGGGGCATTTAGATATGACTATAATTTGGACCATAATTAGGTAAAATTCAGTGAATAAATTACAGTCAGTTGTAAGTATTAGAATTAGGTAAATGAAATCAGAATTTTATTTATTTTTTAGTACATAGGTGAGGGCATAATAAGACTGCAGGTTTTCATAGTCAATATTGTGTGTTTTATTGGCTAAATATAGGACAAACAAGAATAGAATATGAAAGTATGGGCAGCAACATAATGGAAGTCATATCTCACTCAACCCACTGGAAAAGTACCAGCTTCAATCCTTCTGTAGGAAAGGTTAATTTTAGCCAACAGGAATCTTATTTGCGGCCCTCCATCACTCTTTTCTCTCATGTGAAATTGTCCACAATACTTGAGTGATAGCTTTGTATATCTGTCTATAGAAAGAGAACTGTTTTGTCTTAATTCGTAAATATATGAGATTATTGACCTCAAAAGACCATGGGGCACAATGCTAATGCGGATATAGTATTTCTCATGCTTTGTCTCACTCCATATTTCTTTTATACCAACTTAACTCGACATTTTATGTGAGCATTTCAGTTATTTGTGTCTTACCTTTTTAAATTGAATTCTGTTGGATTAAATGGATCATGACCATACATTGCCGTGATAAAGTGTTGTAATTGTGGCTCCAAGCTGACAATTATTATATGAAAACTCATGTAAAGGGGAAGCCTTTCTTCCTATAGCTTATTTTGTCGCCACATGTTCTTCTTCTATCATTTGGCTGACTGTTTTGTTTGTCTGTTTATGAGCAATCACAATTTTGAAACTTGTTGAATACAGAGAAGCTTAAATAATTCTTTCCATAAGTGCTGTAAATAAATGTTTCCTGCGTTTAATTATGTATATGATGATTGTATATATGCTCTCATAAATTGTTTTCTTGTTCAAGAATTCAATGCAAGATTTGGTAGATACGGTTTTGGTATTGTTGCAGTTTTGTTCCCTGAGTGCCTATTTGAAGCCCTTGCCATGTCGTTGTCATCCACCCTGCAACCTGTTACTCCCTATAGCTATAACTAGTTTTGTAGTTGAAAAATATAAGGAAGGAGTCAAATATGGAGAAATTATTTATGGATCTTGATTTCGATTGAAAAGAACCAAATAAATACAAGCGATTTTGTTGGAAACGGATGATAACCTCATGCCAAATGTGTATTTAGATTGGTTGGTGATCCTTTTGCCAAAACTTTTTGCAATTTATCAATTTGCAAAATATTTGAGAGTAACATGGGCATTAGGTAAAACATTTGTGCACAAAGTAGTAATACAAAGATAGATTGTAGAAGAGAGAGGAATGGGAGCATGGAAGGTATATTTTTTTCCTTGAAGCCTCGCAGGAACAAATTGATTTCTATTGTTAACAAATATCAACAGATTGTGAACAGTTGGCAAAGAGTTAGAAGGTTAAAGAGATTGTTTGAAAAGGAAAGAAGGAACTATACTTGTTAAGGATGGCAAAGGGGTGGAAAGAGAAGGTGCTTCACAACCAATTCCGAGAAATTGTGTATAGCTTGAAAGGCTTGTTTGTCAAAGAAGTACAATGGGAGGAAGCTTTGGAGAGAAACTTGACCCTAGTTGGGACACAAATCATGGCATGGGTCCCACCAAAAGTTGGTGACAAACCAAGCACTAATCCAAAAGCCAATGGGATTTTGGGACCAAATCACAACTTGGAAAAATAGGCGGCGATATCACTTAGAGATTCTTTGATTGAGCTATAGTTAGGACCAAGAGTTCTGAATAGAAGATTCTCGAATGAGTACAACCTACATTGTCGTACGAGAGGAGGATTTGCGAAGTTTTATCAACAAAGAGAAGCCAAACTAGACTGAATGAATACTTGGAGAGGAATTCCTAGAAGAAAACAAATTAATGTCATGGCATCTCCAATGGAACTAAGAGACAAAGAAGAGTTCATCATTGCAATGGTTGTGAAAGAATATGGACTTACAATGATCAATTAGATTAAGCATATTAGGCGAGAACCTTTTCAAGAACTCTAAGAGGTGTTTCCATTTAATGGTACATGGAATTCAAAAGAGGTGATGCCAAAAGCAAGAAGAATTGAAGGCGACATTTGGCAAATAACTCTAATTATTAAGGGATGATAATGAAATAGTAGTAGAATTTAATATAAAGCAAGGAAATTTTGGTTCTATTAGGGCATGTAATAAATGTGTGAAGGAACTGATTGATAAGTTAGAGAATGCCTTGACCAATGGATTCAAGAAAAGGTGGTTTATTCAAGGTTTGTTTCTATGTCTACGTCTGAATTATGTTGATTCAACCACATTATATGAATAAAACTTTGACAAGGCTTTGGATTTGGAGTGTGAAGACAAAGACCAATGCAAGGAAAAACATGGACAATGAATTGAATGATGGAGAAATGAAATGAAATGAAATATTATTAATGTCCACGGTGGGCCAAAAAAGACCCAAGGGACTATAAGAAGTACAATAATGACTGCCAGCTAGCAGGCTAAAAGCCCAACAAAGAAAATAACTAAGATAAAAACAAGACGAAACCCGACAATCGGGCTAAAGAGAAAGGGAAAAAAAAGAAGGGAGAGAAGAGGGGGGGGAAGGGCTGCAGTCCAGAAGAGTGAAGTGCACGCCAAGAAGAACAGGGAGAGAGAGGGAGGGGGGGAGGGAGCAGCCCAGGAGGGGCAAGCTCCAAGAACCCCCCAGAAACTAATCTCTCCTAGCAGTCGAGGCCAAAGTATCAAAGCTGAAGAAGTCCATGATATGTCTCTGTCCATCGCTAGAGCGGGACCCTAACAGACTGTGGGTGCGTTGTCTAGTGACCCTGCTCCCGTCCGAACTGGATGATGTGGGGCGTTTCCGTCCGGTGTCCCCTAGTCCGTCAGAGCTGGTGAAGTATGTTGTGATGAGCCGATGTTGAGGGGGGTGAGATCCATCTGGAGGAGAACTTTTATGTCGACAAAACTGAGTTACCTCCCTAAGAAAGAGTGCGAGACACCGCTGATCCGGATATCTGAAGAAGGTAGAAACAGATCGAGAGTTGTCCTTGAAAAGGCAATGGAATCTGCCTCGGATCTCGTAATAAATGGGACAACAAAAAATGAAGTGATGTAGGGTTTCGGCTTCACCCAAGGAACAAAACAAGCAAATCTGCTCCTCCGTCGAAAGATGGTGATCTGACTCAATCCGGAGTTGGTGAGAACACACCCTGAGTTGCCCAATCGGGATCCGAAGACTATGCATTGTGTGTTGCTGAAGGTATTGGGGAGGAACTATTCTGCCCTCTTGAATCTGTAAGAAGTGCTCATAGTAGAAAGACAGCTTGGGGGAAAGAGGGGCAACAGGAGAGATCCACGTGCATCTAGTGTATTGGAGACTAACATCCTTCCGGATCTCATGGAGCACCTTCTCCTTACTAAGCCGAGAGGGGGGAGAACACCCAAGGAATAAGGGGGGAGCTTGTCTATTTGTATTTGAATGCTGGCCAGGAGGGCAAAGACCTGAAAATACCAGCACCTCCGACCTCCCCGAGAACTCGGAGAGAGTTCCATCGAGGAGCGAAGAGCAAGGTAAGGGTACCGCCTGCAACCCGCAGGGGTATCCCCTAAAGTACGGATCCTGTGAAGATAACCAATAATCAAGAAGATAATCTCAAGCTAGAGAGGAGAGGCCCCAAACTCTGCTAGAATAATAGAGCGGGGGACTGTGCCCTTGCAACGAATGAATCGCCAAAGAAAGAGTGTCTATACTCGTTCAACCCGTGACCACTTAGTCGAGCCAAGACTAGGACCCCAAACCACTGATCCATAAGTAATAGTTGGCTTGACCAAGGCATCAAAGATCCTCATCTTCACAGGTATATCCTGAAAATGTGCTTTGAAACAATTCCTCTCTAGCAAAGACAGAGCTGCATACCCCTTACACACCCGGGCCTGGGTGGTGGGTTTCATACCAAAAGTGGGACCAGTGAAGAGAACCCCTAAGTACACATATGAGGTGGCGATCTCAACCTCTCGACCTTGGAAAAAGAAGTGGAGATGAGATAGGGCCTCTTTGGTAGTATTGAACACCATAACCTTGGTCTTAGAAAGATTCACCGTCAGTTGTCTCAAGTCACAAAAAGCGGCAAGTGTGTCCAGATGACGTTGAAGCCCCTTAGGGGAGGAGGCCAAAAGAACGTCATCAACAAAGAGGAGAATAGAAATCAACACGTAATGGAGAAGGTAACCATCCTTTGCGTGGGCGTTCTCCCTAATAAAAGTCTTAAGCTTGTCGATGAAGATCCCAAAAAATGTCGGTGAAAGAGGGCCACCCTTGTTTCACTCCTATGGTGCTAAGAATACTGGCTGAAAGCCCTTGAGGGGAGCGAAACCGACCCTTCACAGTCTCATATAACCGTGAAACCGCTGCCAACCGACCGAAGTCCTCAAGAAGAAAATGCCGAGGCATCGTGTTGAAGGCTTTCCTAAAGTCTACAAAGCAACAATAAACCTTTGAGGACTTGGAACGTGCCTCCTCAGTAATAGATCTGAGGACTAGAATGGGATCTGTGGTTTGGTGATCTTGCCGAAAACCAGCTTGGCCAACAACCTTGTGACCCTCCTCCTCCAACCTCCGGGAGAAAGAACATTATTTCATAATGATCTTGCAAAGAGATGTTACAAGGATGTTAAAATATTGGTGATAAGATGGAATAGGATAAGAGAAAGAAGTTGTAGGCATACATTTTGACACATGATTGAATGCATGTATGCATGAATGTACATGTGTATGAGCAGATGTAAAAATGAGTGCATGGATGCATGCGCCACGCATTGTTAATACATGTAAATAGAGTTGTCGTATGTAGTTGTTGTCATGTAGTGTTGTTGTGTCAGTGTGTATCAGTGGTGATATGTGTTTCTAATAAATATAATATAATGTTATGGGTTATGTTCGTATTTAAGACATTGGTAGTTCAATGGTACTTGGGAAGTTGCCAACTGCCTAAAGTCTTGTGATAACTATATTTATGACATCCATCTTGTTCAAGGTTTATGGTTAGAGGATATTGATCATTAGGTAGAGGTAGAGATATGTTGGTCAGTGCTGGTCAATGCAAGTTTGTGTGTTGTATGCTTGATTGGACCATGATGTATTGCAGATAATTGGGTTGTAAATGATACATGTGTGTACAGTGTATTCACATGTATATGTAAATGTATATGTAAGTCTTTTTCATTGTATACCTTTGTTTATTTTTATATAATGGAACTATATTGTAGTGTGTTGTGCTCTATTTCTACAGAAGTATGATGCTATAATTATCACATTTAAGGTCACACATATGAAAATTGTCCAAATAACTAGTTTAGTGAGAGTTATAGGTTGACAGGTCATCACACTATGCAAATTGTTTTAACAACTAGTTCTTTGAGATTTATAGGTTGATTGGTCATGTAGTGAAGGATTGTCCATTTAACTCTAAAAAGGATTAGCAAATTCTACTAGTTGAAGCACAACAAATTGGAAGTTGTCCCAAATGGGAAGTTTAGGAACCTGTTCCAAGGTTGATGCTAGGAGCAACAACATGGTGTGATTGAGGTTGTATCCATTATAATGCCAATATTTGTCCAATCGTCTAGTGTTGCAAGCGGAGAGAATGGGGTCATTCTGTTGGAACCTACACGAATAAATGGAATGTGCCCCCAAAGTTTGTGTCGTTGGTCTAGGGCGGAGGATCATGATGACAAGAATTACCCCAAACATAGCATTGCCAATGTCAACGTCGTTGACATGGAGGAAGTCACTATAGTCATTCTTGTGGTTCAAGCTAAAAAGGCTGCCTATCTATACCTAGTCTTTGAGAAGTAAGGATGATAAGTTCAGGAGAGGAAATAAACAAATAGTAGAAGAAGCCATAACAATCACATTAGAGTTGTCCAAGCTAGTAAGGTAGTTGCAAAAATGTTAAAAACTATTCCCATTCATACATTCAATCTTTCTAATGTAAATCAAGGATTGAAATCCCAAGTGTCTATCAAGGGTAATGACTTTTTCCACACGATAAAAAGTTTTCCTATAGTCCTAAGTCAATTGTCTATGTTGGTACAAGCTCAAGTCCATGTCAAAAATTACTAGGTGTTAATTATTCTAATAGTTAAAATTTTTCACCTCTATGACTAAGTGTGACTGATTGAGTGCACATATGAACACATCCTAGGTCTAAAATTGACAAATGGGGTGGTCGATTCTAGTTCATGGTGAATATACTCGTGAAGGATATTTAGCTAATATTTAATAAACCTGCTCTTCATACACAATTTTATGCTTTCGATGATTTATGAATTTGGAATTCAGTCACTTGGGTTCTTGGTTTCCTAGAGGATGCAATTTAAAGAATTCACTTTTGTTATTGACTTTGTTGAAACGATCACATGCTTCTTTGTTAGGATGTTATTGCCTTTCACATAGTTAAGACCAGTCATAATTGGAAGTGAAAATTTCTACTTATAGAGTACAAGGGCTTTGAAATAACTATTGATTGAAAGATGCAAGAGAAACATGCCCCATTAGATTTTGGAGATAAGTGGATTGAGAATGGAGCTAAGAGCTGTACAAATGAGTGCATAGACTTCGTTTGGGAGATTTCTTACAAGGAGAAATACATTTAGACAGCGTGTTGTTACATTGGCAAATGGAAGACTATGAAGCCTTCATATGTTCATGTTGTATTAGGATTGACGACAATACAGGTGCGTAGACATCATTGATTGCAATTACAAATAATAGCCAATTATCATCATCAAGCATTGATATAGGAAACAGCCTAGGAACTGTGTTTTTGGATTTATTAGAATATAATATTGTTATCAAGGATGGCTTCTCAGCATGCTTTACCAAATTTAGTTTTGGGAATGTCAGGTTGGAAAATGTGCATATACATTCCTTTCCTATTAGGCATAATACTAGATATGTAAGCCCAACTATGGCAAAGGTAATTATCCATGAGAGCAGTTTGTACCCTCCAAAAATTGAAGAACTACTCAAGGAAGAGTGTATTTATTGCAAGAATGATGCCCATACATTAGAATGTCAACAAAGTAAATGTTAAATTAAAGAATATTGTAAAACACAAGGTACTTCTGAAAATAGGTGGAGAACTAACAATAATTTTTTAAGGACTTCAAACATATAGGCATGTACTTTCATTTAAGTTTTAAGGTGAATTTAGATTGTTTACATTTTGATAAATAAAAATGAACAAGGAGAGCAAGATGATATATTACAATAATAGCTCTTGTCAAATGCAATTACCAATAATAGTCAAATATCAGTGTTTATAGTTGACATAGACAATGATCTAGGAACCATGTTTTTGGCTTCATCAAGACATGATATTATTACCATGAATGGCTTCTTTCAATACTTTTCCAAGTTCAATTGGGGATGATAGAGTGGAAGATATGCTTGTACAAAATTTGTTGAAAGTGTAATATGACTTATGGCCAAGGTTGACATTGTATGATGTAATCTTGTATAGGCCTACGGGCAATCATTGTACAATTGTATTTAATTTATTGTATTATTTTATTATGTAAGCCCTATGGGCTGTGGTTAACCTTGTTATGGTTAAACCCACCTTATAACTTGTAATTAATTTAAAGCCCTCTTGTTATGTCAGCTTAGGTTAAACTCATTTATGTAATTGGGGTTTTGGTATTGGTATAAATATCCCCTACAACTCCATCTTTTGCATCGAAGTGTTGTGATCCTTATTCATAGATAACACAACAATTATTTATGGTGCCCAAGGGAACCCATCAATTTTTGCGTCTCTTTATCTTCCCTTTCATCTTTTTAGCTTTCTATAAAGATTTAAGTGGATGGAATGCTTTTGTTCGTTTATGGAAATAGGTGTGAATTCCAACATGGTATCAGAGTGGGTATGGAGCGACATTGCTTGGTCATGCAAAAAGGTTGTTCAGAGCCTTCGATCCTTCTTCGGATTTCTAGGGCGAACTACTCCTCGAAGCGTCATGAGCGTTGTCAACATACGTGTTGCTCATTTTTTATCGGAGTGTTGTGCAATATTATCGACGAATAGTGATTATTTATGGTGCCTACGAGCACCCATCATATATTTCCCCTTTTCGGCCTTTTTTATGATTTATGTATAAAATTTGAGTGGATGAATTGCTTTTGTTCGTTTCTAGAAAATATTGTGAATTCCATCATGGTATTAGAGAGGTTGTTGAGCAGCATTTCTTAGGTCACATAGAAGTGTCTTTGGAGCTTTCGGTCCTTCCGGTTTTCAGGACAATTTCTTCTATGAAGTTTCATAAGCCAGGTTTGGCATAAAAGACATTGCCAAATCTCTTCTCTGCTTAGTTCCCTTATGATCAAGCTTTATTATCAGTCCTCTCTTTTTGTGATCATAGGCAGAGTGTTTCCAGCTCTCGATGATCGTCTTTATGGAGGCGGTCAATCCTTCGTCGCACCCATTAGTGTTGGCATAGTGGTAGATGAGTTTTGGCAAGTTTTTGAAAGGGCATGGACGAGGGTTTGATTTTGGCATTTTGAGTACAAGCGGATCGGTCTCAAGGTAAAAGGTGCTCGGTCATTTTTGCTTCCATTGCCACAACATGAAAGGATGGCTAACCCACCATGCGTAGGTTGTTCGTTCGGTAGTTCCAACCTCCCTCTTACCGCTTCTTGGCTCTTTGGTCTTGTTTCACTCGATTTTTGGCCTATGTGGAGGCCGATATGGCATCCAAAAGGAGAGATTTTTTTTTTTTTAATGTATTTAAAGTCTTTCAGCCAATCAAACAAAAGCAAGTGGCAGTGACCTGGTGACTCATAATAGTTGATGTGGCAAAAAGTGGATTGGAGCACTCTAGCAAATCAAGGCTCTCAAAGTGGTAGGTCGAGATTGGCTCCTAGGCTTTAATTTTTAATTTTTGGGGTCCATTAGGGCAAATCTTTTGGTGGCCATAAATTTTGCATATGGAAGCGTTTTGAGCCCCTTTTTTCAAATCTCATGATTTTCGAGCTCTACGTACTAGTCGCATTAGTTCACAAACTTGTTGCAGTGTTAGGGGTTAGGTTGTGTAAGATGGACCACAAAGCCCTAGTTACTCGCCTTAATGGGTGAAATTACAGTATTTGGTCAACTCAAATGATTGGCCTGCTATGAAGTAAGAACCTATGGTGCATCTTTTAGGAGGATAAAGCAACTGTTCTTGATGATGAAGCGTCCTTGCCTATTTATTACATGCTTAAGGGTTACAAACTGGAAGATCGATACACCTAATTTAGGAAATCACTACATGCAAGAAATATTAAAATGTTCATAGTCCTTGAACACAAACGCTTAGAAGCGGCCAATTATTCGACATGTTCAGAAAAATTTGAATATTGCCCAAAAGTATTCGAACTTTTGTTCCATTGTCTGAATTATTATGGGCCATACAACAAAGAGATTGAATTTTCAAGAATGAAATCCAAATTTCTATCATTGTCGACTGCCTAGGGTCAAACGTGCTAGATCCTGGACATCACAACTGACCATGTGGTCATCGAAGGTTCAATAACTCTGTAACTCTGTAGTAGTTGGCAGTGGTTATTGTCTCATGCGCCTCTTTATCGGCACCTACATATTTGACTACAAAGCACTTGCATGACATTCTTCCAACAGTCAGATGCTCAAACCCTACCCAACTGATGTCAAACTTAAAGTTTAATCATTAGGCACTTGTCAAAGATGAATTTTTTAGCTATCCAAGTCTCCAACTTCCAATGGACACAGCTAGGTGTTCAGGCATCTGCCTTGGATGATAAGCATTCAACCTTGGATGTGACAACCCACCAGACAAACATGAGAACCCCCCAGCAAGCTACTAAATATTTTGAGCAGGCTGTATGAACTTGAAATGTCCCCTTCCGTATTTTGGTTTTTCAAGTCTAGGGCTGTATAGATCGATGTGACTAGATGATGTGAACTATTGTACTAAGGAAAGAACAACACTTTCAAAACCTTACCTTACCATTAATACAAAAAACAATGGCACTAATGACATTATACATAAGAAATAAAGGAGTTTTTTTTTATAGACCTGTGTACTGGCTATGACTATACAAGATTCATTTGGTTAGAGAGAAGAAGCATAACAATTCCAAGAATCTCCAATAACTTTAGTACTTACATTACATTTGGTTTCCACTCATTCATGGGAAAGCACAAAGCTAGTGTGCTGAAGGATTGCAACATGAAGGGCATGGTTATTTGGTAGGGCATGGTTTAAACTTGTATCACTTGCCACTTTCATGTGTAGTTTAAGCTTGTATCACTTACATTATTAATATTTGATTTGCATTATGTTAATTTATAAAAAAAATATTTTCAATGAAAATTTGTGTTTTTTTGGGCCAATTTTTTGCTGTTTTTTTCCCGATTCCCGATTTTTTCTGATTCTTTTTCCAGCCCGATTCCGATTTTCTCTATTATGCTTCAGAGGGAGAAACTATGACATCTTATTAAAAAGTATGTATGAGGCTTGGAGAAAGTTCATCTTTAAGCTTTGTCTATTGTCAAGGAGTATGCACTTTTTATAAGAGAGCATGCAATATTACTTGTTTGAAATCTGATGGAGCAGAGTCTTCTTCTTGTTATGTATGTACAGCAACTTTCTAGATTGAATGGTCTAATCGGCCTATTCCATATACTTCCTTGATATCATAAAGCCCGTTTAGTTGCTTATTTCTGAAAGGAACACTTCTTTCATAAATTTTATTATGTCAATAGTTGGAGACAAACTGCTTAAGGTGTGTTTCATGAGCATTCTCTTTGTTCAATATCAAATGTATTATAAAGCTTGTGCTTTCGAAATCATTGTCATACTTAATTTCTATTATTTTTCTTTTTCAGTTCTCAGATGGCTATCTTGACTTAATAATTGTCAAGAAATGTCCACAGTGGTCACTTTTGAGTTTACTTCTCAAGATGAAAGATGGAGGTCATGTTAAATCAAAATATCTACAGTATTTAAAGGTGAGTCTCAGTAAGTTTAATTCATTTGAACATTTACATGGTTTTGAAACTTATGTTTCAACTATTATTTACGCTAAATTTTCGTCGTACTAATTGAGAAGCTCTTTTATAAAATAATCTTTTTGCTGACAACATGTCATATCTTGATTCTAATAACAATGAATTTTTGAAAATCATACATTGCAAAGAATGGATTAGTTTTATCATTACGCATAACAAAACAATACACATGCATTTTTTGATATTTATTGTTAAAATTTGGGGTGAGATTATTGTTAAATCAGTTTACCAATAATGAAGTAAAATTGTGTTAGGAGACAGAAAAACCACCATTGAACATTGAGTAAGCAATATTTCAGGAATTAATAAGTCACAAACATCTACAATAGGATTAGTACAATACAAGGTTGTCCTTATCTGAACATTTTTGCATACAATGTAATGCTTAAGTAAACCTGACCATGATTGCTTCTATTCTATAATCTTCTCTCTCTAGATGGCCGTTCACTTTTCCTCTTATAAATACACGAGTTTAAATTCTCAGAATGATAGATGATCTCTCTAAATGTGTGTTCACTTTTCCTCGTGTGTACAACTCATGTATTATGCATGTTATGACATAGCCTTTTTACTTTTCCTTTATTACAATTATTCTTAGCCGCCTTAGACATATACTTGGCATCTATCTATAATATTACGATGACTCTGGTTACTGATTTCCAATAGCAACTTAACAATGACATGCCATAAATATTATCCTGCAATATTTCTCTATAATATTATTGGGGCTTTTGATTTCATGCTTAAAATGTGTCCTAGCTTTTGCTTTTTAGATTAAATTGAACTTTGCATCAAACACTAGATCATTTGGATGGAATCTGAATGTAACATTAATTGCCCTTCTGTGTGCCCACTTACTATTATATTGAATGATTACACAAAATAACTTTATTTGTGATTTCAAACCCAAAATCCATCACCTTAAATTCAGAACCACCATCAGTTGTAAATGGAGCGTCTTTCATGGATTATAACCTAGGAAATGAGATGACATACAACTTAAATTAGTAATATGCACTACTAGGACAGTTTGTAGGCACATACTAAAGGAATCTTATTCCTCCACATATGGACACTTTCTAAATCACAACTCTTTAACATATTTAGAGACTAGTCTACAGGCCATCCATGTAGAAGAGCATTGCTAATTAGGTGAATACACAACTGAAGTCTTTCAAATTAATCTTTTATCATTTCATCATTTATCAGCAATTTTTCATCCATCGGTATCCACTTAGATGGCCTTTTTCAAAGGATTTTGTAGGAAAGCTTCAAAATGATGGTTTCTTCCAGCACACTTGGACACATCATAGGTGGCCACTCACTTCATACGGGGACTTCCTTAGTTACCGAATTCGTCGAATTTTTTAGATAAAATTCGAAATTCGTCGAATTTAAAACTTTGACGAATAAATTCGACGAATAAATCCTCCTAAATTCGGCAGGGAAAATTTTTAAGTGAATAAATCCTAAATTCTTTGGCGTTTCCGATACGACATATTCTTTTCGTGATAAATGGGGTTTGCTGATGTTGAATCTGCAGCTTCTTCTATTGATTTCTTCTTTGTACGTATCCCAAAAATTTGTTTGCAAGCATGAAATTTCCGCCGCCTCTTTCTATTTTCGTGGGAACTATCTTCGATGAGGTCCTGGAATAAGCATTATGGCATAATAGACTAGTAAAAAGCTTTGAATTTTTAAGCCATTTCGTTCCAGATGAAAATGACAGAACTGTTAGGAAGTCAAGAAGTCCTCGATTGAATTCTGAATAGAAATTTTCATATACATTTTTAATGTGTTAAAAGGAGGGTTTGGACTTGAACTTGTTGGTTACGAATCTGCCATGAGGAAAGGATTTGGTATAATGCGCCCAGATTCGCCCACCAGATTGAAAGGCCGGAAGGAAGGAATGCCTTCCGTGCCAATCTCCGGAGAAGGCCGGCTTCCTGTGGGGTTTTGGTGTTTAAGATAAGAGTGCAGGGAAAGAGATAAAAATGCAGAAAGAAATTCCAAATGTGATTGGAGTTGGGTGGGGGGAAATAGCAGCACGACAACGCATCAATCACCACTACTAACAACAATATAAATACAAAACATAACCATAGAAACTGCTACTAACATCTATCCTATGTATCCTCTATCTATGCATTCCAGGAATACTTGACCATCAAATGCCAGAGTCCAGAGTTCAGTACAACAGCAAGCAATGATACAAGAAACATGAGGCAGAAATGACAAGGAGAGGCAGCATACAAGATAAAAGCAGTAGAACAGAGCCAAGTATATGTCTTATATAAAGAAGCAGACGCACAGCTACAATGGTTCCCTAACAGACATTCCCCTTCCACCACTTTACAATGAAAATGTGGTGGCTATTTATAGCCCAAGTTCCCCCCGATTACAATTACGGGCACAAAGTCCCAGACAAACATTAGTTGACAAAAGCGGCAGAGGAGCTGCTGATGCTGACCTTTGTCGGGCAGGACTGTACTCGCGGCGTGGTCTCCCTGAAGGCTGTACAGCTACGTGGCAGCGCGTTGGGTGGAACTTCACATCGGCAGGAATGCGGGTAGCTGAGGCAGGTGGAAACTCACATCAGCCTTAAAAGCGGCAGCTGGCGTAGGTAGTGCGGTCCATGCTTGTCCTTGCTCCCGTCACGTCTCGGCTCGGATCCCGGAGTTGGACACTTGTCGGATGCTGATGCTTGACACGTGCTTGCCTTGAAAGGCAGTTTATCCAATTTCGCCCAGGGTTGGAGCGCTATCGGGTTGCGCAGGTGAAAAACAACGCAGTTGGGAAGGGTTTCATGCCTTAGTCATTTTTCTGGGCCTGCTTCCCTACTGCGCACCGGTCAAAGGGCGCAGTCCGACTTCGCTGCGAAGTCGGGTTGCGCACCGGCACTTGCTGATTCTCACTGCTATTCGCACTGCGCACGGACAAGGGGGCGCACTCCGACTTCGCTGCGAAGTCGGGTTGCGCCCCAACACTTAGTCAATTTTTCTGCCAGTCGTTTCCAAGTGCGCCCAGGAAGAAGGGCGCACTCCGACTTCGCTGCGAAGTCGGGTTGCGCCCGGACACTTAGTCAATTTTTCCTGCTTCGCTCTGATTGCGCACTTCGCCGTTTCCTGCTGCGCTCCAACTGGAGGGCGCACTCCGACTTCGCTGCGAAGTCGGGTTGCGCCCTGACACTTAGAATTTTTCAGGGAAACCTGCACTGTTCTGAAAACTTGACTGAAGGGGATTCAAGGGGAAGAGGGAGGAATGGAACTGCAAGGAGAAAGGGAAAAGAGGAGGAGGGAAAGAAAAGAGAGCAGCTCTCTTGTAAAAACTGAAAACATGGCACCCCGTGCAAAATGTGGCAACATTCCTGGCGGCTCGCGGGGTGTCGAGCTCGCCTCGACGCAAAGAACCATGCCTTCATCCATTGGGTGCAGAGGAACTTCCTTCCCCTGCCTTCTGCTGCTCTGGCTGTTTCCCTCGTGGCAACTGTTCTTCTTCAGGTTCACTTCCAGCAGTTGCCTCCTCGGTTCCGCCTTCTGAATCTGAATGCTCTCCAGCGTCGGCCTCCGACTTGCAAATGCGTTCGTATGCAGCCTTGGCTTGGTCCCAGACTGCTGCTTGGAAGGGCCGAAGGTCGCTGATTTCTTCTAGTGCTGCGTGGAATGCAGCGACCGCGTGCAGGTCGATGGTGGGATATCTTTTTCCCAACTCCTGGAAGGAGGAGTTGATTTTGCAGCACTTGGACACCATCTGGGTGACCTGAGCTTCTTGAATTGGCTCTGTCCAGCTATCAATCTCTGCTGTGTCTGCCTCAAAGGACAGCCAATTCTTCTTTACCTGTTCAATGGCGAGAAACTCGCCATTTTCAACGTAGCTCGGGCACCCTTGCTCTGACAGAGTGTGAAAGGGGGCCAGACAAATGTCCTTTTCTTGCTCTAATGCATCCAGCATTTTTCTGGCAGCTCTCACCCTCTCTGCTTTTTCGAAGTAATTATGCAAGGTTACCCTTGCATCTGCCCACTCTGAGGCGAATTGGGACATTGGGGGAAATTGGAGGCCATTGCGCTCATGCTCTTCAAGTTTTATAGCCAGGTCTAGCCATTGCCTCGCCTGGTGTTCGGCCTCCTCTACCACAGGCTTTCCCTGGGCAGACACTTCTTCAATCCTGGACGCGAAATCCAGGACCGACATGGACTTAACAATGTTGGGCTTGCATCCCCGCAGCAGACCTGCCCGCATTTCCTTGACTTTGTCCTTTGAAAAGGCCGCCGCTTGTGATGCTTTCTCTGCAAGTTGCGACTGCGCCTGTTTCAAAGAATCCTGGAGCTGAGAAACCTGCTCCAGTGCCGCTTTCTTCTCTTCTGACAGCTCGTACGCTCGTGCGGCCTCCTGCTGAGAGGCGGCCAACTGGGCCTTAAGCTCTTCATTTTCCTGCTGCTCAGACCCCAGCTGCGCGGTGGCCCTAGCCAAGTCCTCCTCAAGCTGCCTCGTTCTGTTTTGCAACTGGAACAGCTCTTCTTGGGTCTCCAGATGCTTGACAAGGAGATTGTCTGTTCTACGACGAATACCATGAATCTCGTATTCCTCGTTGATATCATCAAAGCTTTTCTCCTTTCTCTGATGCTCGTAGTCCGCCTCGGTCATCTCTCGGAGAGGCTTCTTCACCTTTGGTATCAATTTTTCTGTCGTGAGCACTCTCCTCTCTAAGTCGAACTTTGTGCGCTTTACCGGGGCGGCAATCTCCTCAGCTCTCCTCCGCTTCACGCCTTGGAGAAAGGAGGCAGGACATTCTACAGCTCTTGTTGCCAAAGGCAGGTCATCTGCGCTCTGAAGTTCGCCCATGAGGTCCAGTTCCTCCAACATTGGGTCCTGTTGCGGCATCTTCCCTGCAAACAGAGAAATGGGAGAAACGGGAGGTATTTCGGAAGGAGCGGCCGCTTTTAGGGGCGACTGGGAAATGGGCGGCTGAGTGAACGGCGTTGGAGGGTTTTTGAGTGGCTGAGGTGAGGAGCGTGGTGATGGGGTTGCAGCTTCAACGCTGGCTGCGGGTGAGAGGTCTAGGGTTTGGCTCAGGGATAGGAAGGCGTTGGGATCCTGAGCAAACTGGTCAAAGGAATGTGGGCCGCTTGATGGCTGGGTAGCTTGGGAAGAAGATGCGGCCACGGCTTGCCCTGATGAGATGGGAGATGGAGTTGAGGCAGGGCCGACTGGGATTTGGGGAAGTGGGGCAGCGGACGTACCTGCGGGCTCCGCCTGAGCCGATGTTGGAGGGACGCTTGCGGTTCTTACTTTTGCTTCAGGCTCAGGGCTATCTAGAGAAACAATATCTGGCGTGGCTGGTTGCGGCTGCTCTGCGGCTGACTGCCGCACAGGTGCACTAGGTCGCTTGACCTTCTCAACTCTCTTCCTCTTTTTCTCTTCTGATGCACTGGCTGGTCCAGAGGAAGGAGATGAGGTTGGGGCGGCAGATGCTGAAGTTCCCACGGTAAACTTGTACCGGGGTTTGACTGGTAGAATGCCTGCCGCGACCGGCCTGCTAGCTGGCAGTACGGGCGCTTTTTCTGCCTGAGGGACCACCTCAGGGGTTGACTTTTCTGAACTTTGCGCCCTTTCGGGCACTGCCTTAGGAGCTACAGGCTGCATTGGGCCCACTTGACTACTCGCTGGAGTCGCGCTGGAAGTTGCGGAAGTGGGCAACTGTTGGGAGGGGGACCTCCTTGTATACCGCTTTCTGGGGCCTCGGGGAACGTACTCTCGAAATTCGAAAGGCCGCCAAGTGTCAACGTGCTGGTCATATAAGGCCGAAAACTCATCATCAACGGCCAAATTCCTTCTGACGGATTTGTCGTGTTGCGTGCGACACCTCATCTTCCAACATTCAATGATTTTGTCCTTTGGCCAGTTGAGGCCCGCCACCTTGGTGAGGAGTTTTTTGAACCCCGCAGACTCGAACCGGTGATCCGGGTTTCGCTCGGGATCGTATGTCACCTCTTCGCAGTAGAATTCATGCCACGGAGGCCATGATTTCATCAGGTCAATGCGCCAGTCGAGGTCTGCACCAGTCTTGTTGCACCTTTCCTGCATAATTTCTGCTCGAGGGCAGATATGCGTGAACTTTCCCCGGACCCCAAGCGGGTCATACTTCCAGCGCTGCGGCAGCATTATCAGACCCATGTCGATGAGCTCCTGCTCGAGATAGACATGTTGTCCTATCTCTTGCAGTCTGATGTTCGCCCAGCAAATTGGATATTGAAAAATATGCCCTCTTTTCTTGCCCTGACCGAACTCCTCTTCGACATAATCCATCTGTCGCGCGACTTCCATCCCGAACTGATGGTCCGTGCACCAGTAGGGCAGCAGAAACGGCTTGCCCTTGAATCCGTAGATTCTGACCACAATCCCTTGCGTCAGCCGGAAGGTATCCCCGTGCTTGCTTTCTTTCAGTTTAAGCGTCAGGGCCTTTGGCGGGCGACAACCGTCACCACCATTGAATACTGACATGACCATACCTAGAAAGTTGAAGTTGAACTTGTAATAAGACCCTTTCCGGTATAGGTCCTCCGTCCACTCATAGACTGGCAGCGGCTCTCCCTTCTCGTTCACCCTTTTCAAGTCCGGAACTTGCATACGTTGGTGCATGTGGTAGAGGCACAGCCAGGTCAGGAACGAACTGAACCTAAATTCAGTTGTCTATTTTTGTTGCAGCCTAACCAGGCTTGAGTGAATGGCGTATGCTAGCCAGTCCGCCCAGTCAAAGAAGATCGGGCGCCTCCCGCTTTTCTGCGCTGTAGAGTCATAAAATTCTCCGCACATGAGACATTCTGCCAGCGCCAGCTGGTACGGCCGTACCACCTTGTCAGAGTCGCAGCCGAGGACCCACGCCAGGATGATGTAGACATATTTATTTTCAAATCTTTCCAGGGGTATGGGGCCAGTCGGCCACTGTCCAGCTGCCAGCGGAGTCCTCAGCTCCGAGTTGAGGAATTCCCTCATTCTCTTTGTCTGCGTAAAGCGCCCCGTCTGCTCATCAAGATTTATCTTTCTGACGATTGCGCTGGGGTCGTACTGCAGCCCTGGAGCAAATGCCGGCTGGACGGTCTCTCTGAAAAGAGTGAACAACACTCTTCCTTTGTGGTCGCAGACTTGCCGGGCAGCTGGTCTGTAATATCTGACAATTGTGTCGATCAGCTCCGGGCATCGGTGAACAGGAGGGCACAAGAACCAATACAGGTTCGACTTGTATGCGGCCCCGAAATGGTGCGAGGGCGAAACCTTGTCAGCCCATTTTGTTATACTTAGCCGTAGTTTGGAGAGGCTGATGGAGAATGAGCCGTCTTTGTACCCGGAAAGGTAGTTGACAGGCGGCGGTGGAATTTGCCCATGCTGAATTCTCTTTGTCCGGGTCTTCTTTTTCTGGTCCTGCGGCATTTCGCTGTCATGAGCGCTTGACTCCGGTGATTCTTCAGCTTCGCGCCCTTCGCTGGATTGTGCCTGTACCGGCGCTTTTCCCTTGTCCATGTTTTCTGAAACAGCAGGGACGAAATTACGGCTTCTGAATTGTCAGCATAGGATTTCGCAGTCTCAGAGTCAGTTTGCACGATTTGAATTTTCTGGGTGCGCCAGACCCCCTTTTCTAGACAATGACTGCAGCATTAATGGTGCGAAAGAGGGGTTAGGTCGGCCAGTTGGTGGAGGTGTTATGATTTTTGGTGGCCGTGCATGGGAATGTTCTTGAAAAGCGCACCCTAGTCGCCGCACCTTGCTTTCTTAATTGCATCTTCCTTGAAAGCTGTGCAATCATTAAAACTGCCTTTGGACGTCGTGCCTTTGCTGACGTCATCGCCGTTATCTGGGCACACTTTTCAAGGGAGGGATTATGGCCCACACTTAGAAATTGGGGTGATGCCCAACTTCGCTTTTTTTCACACTGCGCCCTGGGCCCACACTTAGAATATTTTTTGATTTTTCACGATGGACCATTCAAGCTGCGCCCGAAAAACAGGGCGCACTCGGACTTCGCCCAGAAAATGGGCGCACTCCGACTTCGCTCACGCAGACTTCGCCTTAAAAGTTGCGCAGTCTGAACTGACACTTCATCTTTTTCACTTCCTTGCTTCCCAACTGCGCCCTTCGGATGGTGCGCAGCCCGACTTCGCTGCGAAGTCGGGTTGCGCACCCAGACTTAGCCATTTTGCTCAGCAGCTTCTTTACGAACTTCGCACTTTCCAAGGGGCGCCCGACTTCGCTGCAAAGTCGGGGTCTTCCTTAAGTCCTACTTGGGCTCTTAAAAAACTGAAAAATTGAAAGCTGAAAATATTTACATTCTAAAAACTGAAAATGCGGAAGGGAAATCTGTACAAGGAAGGGCCCATTGGGCACCTTCAGCAGCGGTAAATTTTCAAGTGGAACCCGTTGACGGGAATAGGGAGAAGCTGTCCCTCCATATCCCGGAGCACGAATGCATTGAACTGATTTACCCGGGCAATCTGGTAAGGGCCCTCCCAGAGGGCATCAAATTTTCCGTGGTTGCCCGGCTTCGCCTTTAATGAGTCCCACTTTAGCACCAGGTCCCCGATTTCGAAAACTCGGGCGGTGGTGCCTTTCGCAAACCAGCCTTGGGTGGCTTCAGCATGCTTGGTGAAGGCCTGGTATGCTTTTTCTCTGTCTTCCTCTAACTGCAGGAGCTGGCACAGTCTGTCATCTACTGGATCCCCGTTGCCTCTCTCTTCATCCAACATCCAGAGAGCGGGAATTTCAATGTGTGTTGGCATGACTGCCTCTTTGCCGTAGACGAGCGCATAGGGGGACGTTTTGATGGACTTTTTGAAAGATATTCTATCCGCCCATAGCGCCCGGTTCAGGAGCGAGTGCCAAGTCCTCTTGTTCTTTTCTATCGTCCTCCTGATGATCTTCAGTAGGTTCTTGTTGGTGGACTCGGCAAGGCCATTCCCCTGCGGGTAGTAATTGGAAGACATTTTGTGATAAATGCCAAATTTGCCAGTGTACTCCGTGAGTACAGCGCCTGCGAACCCCGGACCATTGTCCGTCACTATCGACTCAGGAACCCCGAAGCGGGTAATCAGGCTCTCGAGGAACCCGATGACCGTCTCTTGGTCCGCGTTCTTGGTGGGGATCGCCTCTGCCCACCGCGTGAAGTAGTCGGTGGCGGTAAGAATGAACTTGTGTCCGGCAGAGGAGTTTGGCGTAATCACCCCAATGAAGTCCAGACCCCATTGCTGGAACGGAGTCTCGGCTTGGATCGGTTGAAGGGGCAGGGGTGCTTTTCTGTTTCTGCCAGCAAATCTCTGGCATTGATCACATTTTGAACAGACCGCATGCGCGTCTGTGAAGAGAGTGGGCCAGTAGTACCCAACTCTGATTATTTTCAAGGCCGTGGGCCTTGCAGAATGATGACCTCCAGGCATCCCGGAATGAAATTCTCCGAGGACCCTGGGTTGGTCTGCTTTCTTGACGCACCGCAACAGGATGCCGTCAATGTTTTTGAAGTAAAGCCCCTCGGGGCGAAGAGTGTACTTTAGTGCACCTAGCCGAAACCTCCTTCTTTGTGAGGCGTTCAGGTGGTCTGGACATCTCCCGGTGCAGAAGTACTTCACCAGTTCATCTGTCCAGTCACTCTCCTCCGATAAGGAGTTGGCTAGGTTGGTGCTTGTTGCTGGGTCCTCCCACTCACAGGCAGAAATTCTGGCTGCTGCGCTTCGGGCCAGCTCCTGGCACAAGGCTCGGCCTCTGATAAGCTTGGTTGGCCGCACTTCGATGTCGAACTCCTGGATTTTAGCAATCCATCCTGCTCTCTTGTGACCCGGCTCTCCTTGTATGATGAAGCTTCGAACGTCCGGGTGAATCACAAAGACAGTTGTTCTGCTCTGGGAGACAAAGTGCCTGAACTTCCGGAGAGATTTCATGACCGCGTGAACCTGCCGCTCTATAAAGTTGTACTTTTCTTCATGCGGCTGAATCACTTGGCTCAGGAACGCTATGGGGCGCTCCTCGCCATCGTCTCCCTTCTGTGTCAGGACTGCGGCGTAACTTTCCGGTTCTCCCACCGCGTACAGGATGAAGTCCTTGGAGTAGTCCGGGTTTATCAACACCGGAGCTTGTGCAATTCGGGCCTTGATTTCCTCGAAGGCCTGCCCTCTCTCATCAGTCCATTCGTAAACTGTATCTTTTTTCAGCAGTTCGGCCATAGGCTTGATCACCTGTGCGAAGTCCGGGATGAACTTCCGCACGAAATTAATTTGGCCGAAGAAGGACTGCAGCCCCTTCTTGTCAACTGGAGCTGGCAATCGGAGGAGGGCTTCTGCTCTATCAGGGTCAATGGCGAGGCCTTTCTCGGAGATGACATGTCCCAGCAGCTTACCTTCTTTCACCGCGAAGACAGACTTCTTCGGGTTTATGGAGATGCCGAATTCACGACACCTCTCAAATATTTGCCGCAGGTGGGAAACATGATCTTCTCTCCTGTGAGAGAATACAGTCATGTCATCGAGGTAGATGACAATGACCTTGTTGAGCAGCTCTCGGAAGGCCAGGTCCATGGCTCTTTGGAATGTGGCGCCAGCATTGGATAAGCCGAAAGGCATGCGCTGATACGCGAACGTTCCCCATTTGGTGGTGAACGCCGTTTTGTGCTGGTCCTCATCCTTGACCCAAATCTGGTTGTAGCCGAAAAAGCCGTCTAGGAGTGAGAATCTCTGGGCTCCGGCAACGATGTGGAGAATCTGATCGATTTGGGGAAGCGGATAATGGTCCTTGAGGGAGGCCTGATTCAGATTTCTGAAGTCCACACAGAGACGAATGTCTCCGTTCTTCTTCCTCACAGGAACCAAGTTCGCAACCCAGGATGAATGCTTGATGGGGTAGATGATCTTGGCCTCCAGCATCTTCAGGAGCTCGGCTTTCATCATGGCCTCGATTTTAGGATTTACGGCCCTCTGCTTCTGTCGGAATGGCTTGGCGCCATCTTCTAGCTCAATGGTATGCTGGATTACATCTCTGTCATACCCCTTCAAGTCCTGGTAGCACCAGGCTACTATGTCAGGGAACTCTCGGCATAATGCTCTGATCTGCTCAAGTTCCTCTGAGGTGCAGTCTGTCCCGACCTTGATTGTTTTACCAGGTTCAAGCTCCAGGTCGGCATACTGCTTCGGGTCTACTTTGATCCTGTGTGATATGGCTCTGTCATTCTGATCAAATAGACTCTCAAGTGTAATCAGTCCTTTTGGGACATGATTATTCTTCAACTGTATCAACCCCTCATATTGCTCGTCATCAGGGTCTCTACCTTCGATTGAACACGCTTCGTTAACCAAAAATGTGACGATCTCCTCGTCACAATCGAACACCTGCCAGTGGGTGTCCTTATCAAGCACAGAAGGCTCCGTAAATGGTGCGAACCGGCTTCGGTTTCTGGACAACGTCATCAGCCGGAACGTACCTGGCTCCAACAGACGCCAGAATGTCAGCGTGTTTGTTCTTCTCACGCGATATCGCCTTGACATTCAACGAGTCAAACGACTCCATCAGGTCCCACACCCGATTACGGTACGCCTTGAGATAGTGCTTCTTGGAGGCGCACTTGTTCGTAATCTGGTGGCACACCAGCTCTGAATCTCCAAAGATCTGCAGGTGCTTAATCCCCAACCTCTCCGCTTTCCTCAAACCCAAGCATAGGGCTTCGTACTCCGCCGCGTTGTTGGTACAACTCCAGGCCAGCCTGTAGGTATAGTCCTTCTGGATCCCGGTTGGAGAAACCAGAAGCACGCCTGCACCGGCGCCATTTTTGCATCGTGCGCCGTCAAAGAAAAGCTTCCACAGCTTTTCTGGTGCAGGTCCCACTTCTTTCTTGGCTGACTTGTCAAGCCTCTCAGGCTGTATGACGGTGTAGCAGCCTTGCTCGGTCTCGATTACGGCGTTGAAGTCCCGCAAGGAGAACTCATCTTCGAGCTGCAGCACTTCAAGAGCTTGCTCCGTCATGTCCACCGTCACCAGTTCTTCCTCCGTCAGCTGGACCATGCAGTCCTGCGACTCTTCTCCGGGTATCTTCTCTACTAGGAAGGTGGAAGGCTTCTCATTGAAGATTTTCAGTCTCCTTCCTTTGAAGGGCACTTCCATGTGTGAGTAGTCTAGAGACAGATACCCGCCCAACTTCGCAGTGAACTCCCTGGAGAGACACATGCCGAAGTAGGGTTCCAAGTCGACAACCACGACCTCTTGGATGACCACGATGTCGAGAGCTTTGTGCAGCCGAATAGGGATGTCTTTAATGACACCGACTGTCTTGACAGGGGTGCCGTCCAGTTGCAGCACGCCTTGGCTGCTCCTTGTGTACTCCATCCCGATCTCGTCGCAGACGACTTTCGGCATAACGGTCGTGGAAGCACCAGAATCCACCATGCAGTTGTGTACTATGTACCCTTGCATCCGTAATGACAGATAGAAGGGAGGTGGTCTGTTCTTCCCAGTGGCTGAGACTGTCAGAGGTTGAACCAGGACAGCGGGCTGTATCTGCTTGCCATTCTTTATGTTCTTCAGAGATTCTTGCAGCAGATCCACTTGGCCTGGGAGCAGAAGAGCATCATACATGCTGATTCTAGCGGGAGTTCTCTTCAGCTCGTCTACTATGCTGTAGCCCGAGGTGCTAGCTCCTTCCGCTTCTTTCGCCGGCTCATACTTCGTCCGGTACTGCTGAGTGGCCTCAACTCTCTGTCTCTTTGTCAGAGACGGATACTTCAGCTTCTCCTGAGCTTGTTCTTTGGTTTCAGCTGGAGGCTGAGGTGCTGGAGCTTTAGCCGGAGCAGGAGCTGCTTTGGCTACAGGCGGCTTGACCGCGGGAGCTTTGTCCTTGGCTGCCTTTTCCTGGGCTGTGTAAGGCCACAACCTCTTGTAAGGTGGCAGCCCAGCAGGTTGCGCCTTATCTCTTCTGGCGTATACCTTCAAGGGCTTTGCAGCTTCGGCAGGATTTTTGTCTTCCTTGGTGGCGGGCGGCAATAGATCTTCCTCTGGGACGGCAAAGTTGCCTTCGTCGTCCAGGATCATGTAGAGTTCTTCATCTTCTATGGCGCTGCCGGCCAAGGTCTGGAGGTAGTGTTGGTGCAGTGTGCAGTCATCCTCCGAATGCGGGTCATTGCACGTAGTGCACCAGTTGACCTGGTCAGAAGTACCAGGTTGGTCTTCAATGGCAGCATTTCTCGGAGGCGGACGCCTCTGCAGTTGCTGCTCCGGGGTTCTATCCTTTGTCAGTGCCGGGGGCGGATATGGCCTCCTTGGAGCAAGGTCCATCTGGGCCTGCTTCTTCTTCAGAATGGTCATGTCGTTAGACATGGTGTGATATCCTGAGGCCAAAGCCCGTACCTCCTGGAGGATTTTATTTTGAATATCATTATCAGGAGGCGGCAACTGTGCCGGCGGAGGCAATGCAGCCAATGGAGGAGGAGTGGAATATTGTGCATACTGCGGGGGAGCAGGAAGTGCTGGAAAATGCGGAGGAGGAGGCGGGTGAGGATAATGTATCTGCGGCGGGCCGTAAGGATTCACGACCGGCGCCGGATTCCATTGCTGCTGGGGTTGCTGTCCTGAAGTGGACGACACGCCTCCAGAAGCTGATGGGTACTGAGATCTGGGAAAGTCGGGATAAATGGGCTCCTGCACCCTGTGCGGGAGTCTGCCAATGGAAATGATATCCATTTCAGCTTGCTGGGCAGCCTCGTACAGAGCAGGAAACGAGTCTATTCTGGCGATCTTCAGCAGCAGGCAAATGTCTGAGTTGAAGGATCTCAGGTAGTAGTGGGCAGCCTGACTGAAGGTCGGAGTTCGCGAGGTACCCGTTTCCAGGACCTTGCAAACCTGATGTTGAAGTCAGACACCTCCTCTTGGGGGTGTCTCTGGATACTTTGAAATTGATGCAGCAGAGAAGAGGGATCAGCAGACTCGTTGCATCCTTTCACGAGTCTACCGGCGAGCTGGCGCCACCCTGTGATTGATCCCTCTGGCAGTGATCTCCACCAGTAGAGAAGCTTTCCCCTTAGGGAAAGGGCCAGCAGACGGGTCTTCACACTTTCGTCGGTAATGGAGTGCAATGCAGCCAGGGCAAGAATGTCCTGGATGTGCTCGTACGCCGTCTTGCCGTAGCCGTCATACGTAGGGATGGATTTTAAGGCAGCAGGGGGCACAGCTTGCTGTCCGGCCAGGGCCAAGGGCCCCGTGGAGTCTACCGCCGGGAAGAGATCATCATCATTCTGCTGGGCAGCCATGTCTTCTTCTCCTCCGGTTGTATACTCGGTGTCGGTACCTTCCGAGGATGTAGATTGCTCTTCGTCCTCGGCCTCTTCTATTTCAGCCTCGGCTTCTTCTTCGCGAGCTTGGTGATCAGCCAGCCTGACGCGCTCGCCTGGAGCGTCAATATCAAGTTCGTAAAAGTCAGGCGGGTTTCCCGGATTCCTTGCTCGCCACCTTCTTGTTTGCATGAAGGCGTTAGGACCGGTCTTTCGGACTCAGAGAATATGTACGTGCAGAGTCGCCAGGTGCTCTGATTTTGAACAGCAATGAAGCGAACACCGGTGCTTCGATTCTGTTTGGGGGTGGGAAACTTCCTTGTCCCACCGGGCGTGCCAGAGAAACTGTTGGTTACGAATCTGCCATGAGGAAAGGATTTTGTATAATGCGCCCAGATTCGCCCACCAGATTGAAAGGCCGGAAGGAAGGAATGCCTTCCGTGCCAATCTCCGGAGAAGGCCGGCTTCTCGTGGGGTTTTTGTGTTTAAGATAAGAGTGCAGGGAAAGAGATAAAAATGCAGAAAGAAATTCCAAATGTGATTGGAGTTGGGTGGGGGGAACGAGCAACACGACAACGCATCAATCACCACTACTAACAGCAATATAAATACAAAACATAACCATAGAAACTGCTACTAACATCTATCCTATGTATCCTCTATCTATGCATTCCAGGAATACTTGACCATCAAATGCCGGAGTCCAGAGTTCAGTACAACAACAAGCAATGATACAAGAAACATGAGGCAGAAATGACAAGGAGAGGCAGCATACAAGATAAAAGCAGTAGACAGAGCCAAGTATATGTCTTATATAAAGAAGCAGACGCACAGCTACAATGGTTCCCTAGCAGGACATTCCCCTTCCACCACTTTACAATGAAAATGTGGTGGCTATTTATAGCCCAAGTTCCCCCCGATTACAATCACGGGCACAAAGTCCCAGACAAACATTAGCTGACAAAAGCGGCCATGGAGCTGCTGATGCTGACCTTTGTCGGCGAGGACTGTACTCGCGGCGTGGTCTCCCTGAAGGTAGTACAGCTACGTGGCAGCGCGTTGGGTGGAACTTCACATCGGCAGGAATGCGGGTAGCTGAGGCAGGTGGAAACTCACATCAGCCTTAAAGGTGGCAGCTGGCGTAGATAGTGCGGTCCATGCTTGTCCTTGCTCCCGTCATGTCTCGGCTCGGATCCCGGAGTTGGACACTTGTCGGATGCTGATGCTTGACACGTGCTTGCCTTGAAAGGCAGTTTATCCAACTTCGCCCAGGATTGGAGCGCTATCGGGTTGCGCAGGTGAAAAACAACGCAGTTGGGGAGGGTTTCATGCCTTAGTCATTTTTCTGGGCTTGCTTCCCTACTGCGCACCGGTCAAAGGGCGCAGTCCGACTTCGCTGCGAAGTCGGGTTGCGCACCGGCACTTGCTGATTCTCACCGCTGTTCGCACTGCGCACGGACAAGGGGGCGCACCCCGACTTCGCTGCGAAGTCGGGTTGCGCCCCAACACTTAGTCAATTTTTCTGCCAGACTGTTTCCAAGTGCGCCCAGGAAGAAGGGCGCAGTCCGACTTCGCTGCGAAGTCGGGTTGCGCCCGGACACTTAGTCAATTTTCCCTGCTTCGCTTCAACTGCGCAGTAGTCAATACTCCGCCTCTTGTACGGTGGCAGTCCAGCAGGTTGCGCCTTCTTGTAAAAACTAAAAACATGGCACCCCGTGCAAAATGTGGCAATAGTAACCGTTGTCGTCCGTTTTCGGGCGTTCCACATTAGTACCGAGATATTCTGTAATAGACGACGTTGACCTGAATGCACCATTCAGAAATACCGTTGCCAGTTGGTCCAGACGTTGTTTTGGTTCAGATGCAATTTAATAATCTTATTAAAATTTTTTATTTTAAATTTTTTAAATTTTTTTAATGATAAATGATAATAACATATGTAAATTTGAGTAAGTTATTTTTTATTAGGTGTCCGTTTAGATATAAAATTTAATTTATATAAAAATTATCATTTAATTTTACTTTCAATATTTAAATATAAAATTTATCAAAACCTAAAATATATTTAAAATATAAATATGATATCATTAAAATTTAATGTAGAAGCTTAAATATACAATAAAAAAATTATTAATATTAAAAAACTTAAAACATATCAAAACCTAAAATATATTTAAAATATAAATATGATATCATTAAAATTTAATGTAGAAGCTTAAATATACAATAAAAAAATTATTAATATTTAAAAACGTAAAACATATTTAAAATATAAATATGATACCATTAAAATTTAATGTAGGAGAATTATTAATGTTTGTTTTAAGTCTTTGTTTGAGTTTTTTAATTACTAATTTATTTACATAATTTAAAGGATATATGCACATTTATAATATATCAAATTTAATTTTGTTTGAGTTTTTGTTTGAATTTTTAAACATGTCGAATTTATTTCGAACTCTAAGAGTGTCGAACTCGAACACGAACTCGAACTTTGTAACTAAGGGGGCTTAATGTGGTAGACATTTCTTGCAATCACCATTCAGTGTCCATTCAGTAGACATCATCTTTAACATTTTGCTTCTAGAGGATTGAGTATTTGAAACCATATACATGACCATCACCAAATTTGAGCAACACTTTTACCTTCCTTGTGCAGAAACTGGGAAATTCCTCATTAGTAGAGGGAAAATGGACTTCTATGACTCCTTCTTTGAATTGCTCATCATTTAGAGTAAAATATATTTTAGCTTATGTTGCATTTTGTTCAACATAGAGGGGATAGTCAATTTGTAACCATCATAAATGGTGGCACTTGGAGTTCAGTAACACTTGTATTAGATTACATTTTAGCTATAACAGGTGGAAACCAGAGGAGCCAGTACACAGGTCTATAAAAAAAACTCCCTTATTTCTTATGTATAATGTCATTAGTGCCATTGTTTTTTTGTATTAATGGTAAAGGTTTTGAAAGTGTTGTTCATTCCTTAGTACAATAGTTCACATCATCTAGTCACATCGAGCTATACAGCCCTTTTGGTGCTGCTGGGATTTGAACCTTGGTGTGGGCTGTGTCACCCATATCTCTCAACCATTGAACCAAGGCCTGATTGGCTCATTAGTGCTATTATTTCTTATGTATAATATAATTAGTGCTAGTGAATATTAAGCTTAATCCTTTTTTCTTTGAGCAAGTCCTTGGGTCTCAGATAAACTTTGTGCATTTCTGTTTGGAATTCACCGGCTTGTTCTACCTGAGTTCATAGCGGGCTTTGTCTTAGTTTCCTACACACATTGTGTTTCCTCGTGCAACACTATCCTCCTCTTGTCTAACTCAGAGTGATGTGTCTTCCTGGAAAGGAGTAGTAGTAATTTCTCTCTTGTTAATGTTTTTGATGATTTATGCTTCAGAGGTTGCTACTAAGTATGACATGTAATATGAAGTCTTACAATAAGAGAGATAATGCCTCTTAATGAAACCTGAAAGATAGAGAATTTCAAGTCTTATTGAGAGAGAATGGGCCAAAAGACATTGATTTCATCGAACGCCTTAAGGAGAATGAGCAAGATTTCAACGAGAATAGAAAACTACCTTGTGCATGAAACAGCTTAAACAATCAGTGTTGTTTATAACTTAAAATCTTCTTCTCATAACGTACATTCTGTCCATGCGTTCCATATCTTAGTTGAACAGACACAGATAAAAAGCATGCCCACCAAACAAACTTGTGCATGCAAACAGAAAAACAATAAACATAGCTATTCAAGGATATTAGTTGGAATTTTTTTTTTTTTTTTGAATTTATATGGTGGAATCGGTAGCCGCCACAGTATTCTGCGCTGTCGCCCCAGAAGCCGCCACACAGTTCTTCGTGCAGTCTGCCCCTATAACCACCATGCCACAATCATTTTAAACCTTTTACGCCGCTAAAAGCACCAGGAAAGGGACAAGCGTTCAGTCCGGCGAGGCCTGAGATTTGAACCTTGGACCTCCGCCCCCTTACGGGGTTTGGTCGAACCAATTGGTCTACACCTCAGACCTTATTAGTTGGAAGTATTTTATTTTATTTTATTTTTTGAATTTACATGGTGGAATCGGTAGCCGCCACGAATCCGGGCAAGCTGTCTAGCTTTTATGGCCGCCACAGTATTCTGCGTTGTCCGCCCCAGAAGCCGCCACACAGATCTTTGCGCAGTCCGCCCCTATAACCACCATGCCACAATCATTTTAAACCTTTTACGCCACTGAAAGCACCAGGAAAGGGACAAGCGTTCAGTTCGGCAAGGCCCGAGATTTGAACCTTGGACCTCCGCCCCACTTACGGGGTTTGGTCGAACCAATTGGTCTACACCTCAAACCTCAGTTGAAAGTATTGAATTAATGTTTTTGGAGGATTTCAGAACAATGACAATGTGTGATATCAATTTAATGGGACATGCCTTCGCTTATATTGATATTTCAATGCAAGATACAACTAATCCAAAGATCTTCCCTAGTGCTCTCTTTCTAGTATGCTGATTAAGCTGATAAATTTTGATTCAGTATTTTTTCTGACAATGGTTGTATTTATTTCCTTTTAGGTGAAAGCATTTCGTTTGACACCAGGCGGGCGTACTGGCAGTTCTGTGCAAGGGGGAATCATTGATGTAGATGGTGAAGTCTTGGCTATGGGCAAGGGATCATTTGGAAACAGCGATGGCCATCTCATGTCATATGGTCCTCCCATTCAAGTAACTGTTGAGAAAGGCTTGGCTACCATATTCTGTCCTTAATGAACATAATGGATTGGCATTGATTGTATACATGATCCTTTTTTGTCATTTATAGTTTCCATTGATTATAATTCCTTGTTGTCTTGTATTTTGTAAATATTATTTTTATTGTACAGTTGTCATATGTTCAAGAATTATCCAACATTTATATTGCGGGTTGAATCTTTTTTCCCCCTCTCCGAAAGAACGCTTTCCTATGATAAAATTTTGTTCCACTCTAATACCCGGTTCTCCATTGTTCTTTTAAGATAAAGATGTTCTAATACTGTTTGACTGCTTCTTGTTTAGAATAGTTAGGTTTTAGTTGCAATGATTACTAGACAAGCACGTTGAGATATTCTGGGTTTATTTATAAATTATGGTGAGTGGTCAGCGCATATATAGAGCAGAGTCATAGCAAAGTGACAATTAACATTTATGAAATACATAATAAGGAGAAGATTCAGATAGATGTTTGTAACTATGAACAACTGGACATCAAAAAATACATTGGATTTTAGTATTCATGCATGTGTATCTAAATTTTCTATTTCTATTTGGCATGTTTTAATTCAAATTTCAGCAAACATTGTAGTTATTTCTGTAGTAGGTGCCAACCCTCAGAAATTCCAACTAAAATTCATATTTTATAGTTTTATAGACTGAATGTCGCTTAATACTGATAGTCTTTGTAATTCTGGGCAGTTTTCTTTCTTGTTTGGGTCAAAAATACAAATCAAACATACTTGACAGGTAATTCACTCAAATGATAAGCTTTTTGCCCTGGGGATGAGGATATACTTGAACGAATTTTCCTTTTGTTATGCTTTAGAGCAAACGTTTGTATCACCCTTTTTTCTATTATAGCCTATTCTATTCCATGGTATGGATACATTGCAAGGTGCTAAAGGAGACAAACAAAAAAAAACATCACCAGGGATTATCCTTAGCAGTGATGCAAAGAAGAGTAGTTGTTTATCCCAGGGTTGTCTACATTATCTTGCTTTCATTTGTGCATATTATTATTTTTAGATTGAGAAACCCTGCATCTGTAAATTTGGACACGGTTGATGTAATAGACATCAACCGTATATTTTCCAATACCCATTACACATTTGAAGAATAATTAGGATTAAGGCCAAGAATATCAAGTTAAGGTTGAAGTTTGCAAAATGAATGGCCATTGAAATGCTTCCATTTATGATTATTTTTAGATTGAGAAACCTTGCATTTGTGAATTTGGACATGGTTGATGTAATAGACATGAACAGTATAATTTCCTGGTACCCAATACCCGTTTGAAGAATAATTAGGTTTAAGGCTAAGAATATCAAGTTAAGGTCAAATTTTGCAAAATGAAATGGCCATGGAAGTGCTTTGACATCCATCTAGGTGTTTGTGAACCATCATGTTCTTAATGAACATGGTTCAACTAAACTCTAGAGAATTATGTATGGGTTTATTTTACTATATAACAGGTAGACTGCACTATCTTGTACATGTTAGTATCCACACAAGCCGCCAAATATAAGATTTGGAATTTAGTTATGCACATACACTTAGTAATATGAGCATCTATTCCAAGGTTTTCAAGTGTCCTTCCGAAGAACACGTGGAGGGTTGTTATTATCATCATTTTGTTTTATGGTTATAGTTTAACTCCTGTTAGAGTCTTTTCAAACTCCCTCAAAACTAACTTGTACAATTTTGTAATGAATTTATTAAGGAAAACGACTATCAAAATCAAATTGACATTGGTGCCAGGGTTGATTATAGCATACCAATAAATTTTAACAAGGGTGGCATGATGGCTAGTCCTTGCCATTGTTTAGTAAAAAATAATGCATTATGCTAGTTTATTTAGAATTAGCTAGCATGGAATCTGGATAAAAGGATTGCCATTGAAAATTTTACAAAGCATAAAGTGGTTGGCTAAAAGAAGTTAAGTTCTCTACAATATTATTAGAAATATTAAAAAATATAGAAATAAAGCTTTATTTGATATCTATTCAGCTATTATAGTAAAATATCATTGAAACTATATTGTTAAAATTTATGTAGCACTATGGTTTTCTATTCCATACACAATTGAAAGCAATGTACAATTGCATGAAAAAGGAAATAACTACGAAACATGTAGGCTCACTAATCACACACAATTAGTTGGTATGCATAACAATGATAGAATGATATGCACATTAGATTAACACAACATGTAAAAATGTATAGTGTATTTAATGTCAACAATAACTCAAATTGTAACTCCTATCAACCATGAAAGCAAAGGATGTATATATACTAGAGAATGATTAGGGTAGGTTGTAGTTGTCTAACTACTAACAATCTGCCAATAAACCCATACTTTATACAAAAGAACCTCATGCATCCACATGCCGCAACGTAATACATAATAACATATATCTATGTAAAAGTCAAAGTTATCGTATGTATCATGGCCATGCACTAGGTGACTTGTCAAATGATGCATGAGCTAGTGCCATGTTTAATATGTTGCTTATATCTCTTCCCTCGAAACCAATGGATGTCCTCGTCAATTGTAGCATGGGTAGTTGGTGATCAAGTTCCTCAATAGTAGGTGTTGACCATGCAACAATCATGGCCATTGAGCATTGGATCTCCAATCTTGTAGTATGATGCTTTTGCTACATCTTCCAAAAGTTTGAATGCTTAGCACACACTCTTTCATATCCTTGTAAGTGTTGCTTAAGAGAGGTAATGCGTTGATTTCTCCCTCATGCCTTACTATAGAGCATTTATTCGATGGTATTGGTGATGTGAGGACTATCTTTGTTTGTCGTAGAGTCTTCTCACCTTTGACACTTTAAAGCTCCTCTTTGAGCTTCTTAGCTTGTAATCCCTCTGCATTAACCAACCCTGAAAACTATTTTGATAACTCGTTCAAGGATCTTATCTCGGCTAACATCCATTGAATGAGGTACACTAAGTAGTAGAGTAGTCTAAATACCATTAAATATCATATCTAACAATGGCCCTCCATTCAATAATAAGTATGTTCATGTACTATGCACAAAGTACAACATTAAACATAGTTTCTTGACTCCTTACTATCCGTAGAGTAATGGACAAGCTGAGGCAACCAATAAAACTATCATTGTCATCCTAAAGAAAAATGTTAAGAAAAAGCATAAATATTGGTATTTACAGCTCCCCTTAGCACTATCAGCTTATTGCACAAGCATTCGCATGCCAACTAGAGAAACGTTATTTTCATTAGTTTATGGTGCCGAAGCAATCATACCCTCGAACTTGAGATTTCATAATTACGAATATCATTGCAAGAGTTCATTAACGATGACATTGCATGGTAAGCATACCTCAATCAATTGAAGCTCCTTGATGAACGATGAATCAATGCTTTAGAGAATCTTCAAGTCTATCAAGAGAGATTTAAATGTGCATATAACAACAGAGTGCATCCTCAAGAATATCAAGTAGGTGATTTGGTTCTCAAGGAGAATCAACAAAACTCAAATTTATGACTACATCTACACAATAAATTTACAGCCAACTGGCTCGATCCATTCATAATCAAATAGAGATTCAGAATAGGAGCCTATAAACCTGCCTCCCTTGATGGATTTAATAAGCCTAAACCCATAAATATACTTCATTTGTGGGCTTTCTATGCCTAGATCATAGCTAGCCTAAAAAAACAAAATAAAACAAACAAACAAAACATCAAAATTCAAAAACAATACAAAAATACAAAAATTTTAACAATACAAAATTTCAAAATACAAAAACAAATCAAAATCATCAAAAACAAAAGCAATAAAACTTCATCACCAATAACACTTTGGTTATAATTCAATGCATGGTTTCATTCATTTATCATAAGTGAACTTATCACATTAATCAAGGGTGTCTTCCTTATAATATGTACAATGCATGTCAGTTACATCAACCATCCATCCAAAAAAAATGAGAAAAATACAAAGCAATAAGAACCCTATGGCAGTATGTCTTTCACTAGTCTAAGGTTTGACCAATATTTAGGTACATTTGGCTACTCAACCACAAATAGTGTCTTATTCAACTTATTTTGAATTTCATTAGTTCTTGAGTACTATAGGCCATCCTAGTGACCTTACGTTTTTACTGTGACTATGCACATATATCACATTAAATCAAATATTGATGTCTAGGACAGATAAAATCATGAGTCACCATTGACATAAAGCAAATGGTTTCCCTTGCTCATCCAATTATGCACATGGTCTAGAATCTTGAGAATTGACAAAAGGACAAGATTCAACTTCCAAAAAAAATCCCTTGCTCTTCCACAAAATGAGCAAGTATCCCAAAAGCATCAAAAAAGCAAAAATCCCCTTGCTCTATCACAAAATGAGCAAGCCCCCAAAAGCAGAAGCAATAAATTCCTCTTGCTCCTCTAAAAAAACGAGCAAGCTCCCCCTCAAAATAAAAACAACAAAAAAAAAAGAAAAATCCAATCCCTTGCTGCTCCACAAAATGAGCAAGTACCCTCAAAATCCCCCCAAATTAAAGTCAAATAAAAAGGGTAAAAGAGCTTGAATCCCTAGAATTCTTAATTTTTTGACAACCATGGGGTGATCAACATTACAACAATGGGCTATAAATGTTGGCCTGGTAATGAAGTAGCCTTACGCATGGCAACACTTATGTTACATTAGCGACCTTATTTTGTACATATCTATGTATGCTCTCATACGAGCTAGATCATTGGCATAAGTTACAAATGACGAGTCTAACCTCATCCAAAATTGGCAATGAATATTCACTACACACACAATTAGTCTATGTGAAACTTGAATAGCCTGGTTGATCTTAGTATCTTCAAGTTCCTACTTGATCAGTATATTAGGTTGATTAAGTTCACTAGGGTGTTTGAGTTTCCTAAAAACACTTTTACAATAGTCTTGCCTAAGACAAGTAAAAGAATGATTCATGTCATATTGACCTCCATTTTAGCACCTCGCTTTATAGTCACTATATTGCATTCATTTACATCCATACTCCATTTATATCAATATTATTAGATTAACACCCTTGATTAATTGATTAAGGTCATGAGTAATGATACATATCTAAATAAAATTGTGAATGATAACCAAAATGTTTATGCATATATTTATTGTATTCATCCAACATTCATCAATATTGCATCCATCAAATAAAGTGAATCATCATATCACAAATAACATTGCATTCAAACATAAGTACATTAATATGTGTAATAACAAAAAGAGTCATCTAATAAAACAATTTCTAAAGTATCAACACACACACATAAGTATGAAAAGTAAAATAAACGATGTATAATCTATATCATATAAAAAATATATTATACATCCTTGCACATAGGCTACATAAAGTTAGTTCTCAAGCTCATCAACATTAGTGCTAAAATAATACAAGGTATATCAAAAATGATACAAGGTTCGGTGTCCATCACTGTTTACCTATGCCGCT
Organism: Wollemia nobilis; assembly: GCA_028583015.1. Taxonomy (NCBI): domain Eukaryota; kingdom Viridiplantae; phylum Streptophyta; class Pinopsida; order Araucariales; family Araucariaceae; genus Wollemia; species Wollemia nobilis. Next base: position 3,272,297 of record JAQPPZ010017102.1, on the reverse strand, counting down.
CTCCCCGCTACCCTCGATAGGATATCCTTGAGCCTGCTAACTGTGGCTCCCCTGGTGACATATCGACCTATGAGAATATTCTTCTCCTAAAGCCTGAGATGTCAACCCCACTTTGAACCACAGTACAAGAGGAACACCTGAAGGAGCACTTAATGCTCCATTCCTTCAACTCTGATAGGATGAAGAGGAGGAAGGCCTATCTAGCAACTTAATGCCTCTCAATAGCAGCTCATTCTCCAAGATCTTGGACTAGTCCTACTATCACTCCACGTGATCCCTCTCCCAGTCCAATTGTACCATAATCACTATCATAGCTTAGCTACTCCCACCACCCTAGGCTTTAAGAGTATCACATTCTACTTTCATAGTATCACACTCTGCTTACAATTGGTCATTCTCAAACCGCAGCGCATCCTACTCTATAGTCACCCTAGCCCTCTCATCCTGTAGGCTCTACACCTAAGCTCACAGTATATCCTACTACTCATCTTAGTAGCACCACCTCTAGTTCTCTGCATCCCTCTCACTTTGCTTCTATACCAACAAGGTCTCCAACAAGAACTTTTGCCTCTCCAAAAACTAAGCTTAGTTAGCTATAGTATCGTACTATGCTCCAAAGTTACTACTACTGGTGCTAGCCTCCCCTTGAGATATCCCCTATACCACAACCTTCTTGGCATCCCAAGATGATCCTGCTACCCATGGGTCCATCTTCCAATGAACCCATCACCCAACTAGCTCCTTAGGAGCCTTCTCACCACTATCAGTCGTACCTCCCTTTGGCCCTATTTGAGCAACCTACCCTATACACCAAGCCACATAGGTAAGCATAGTCCCTGTGTCCACCACATTCACCTCAGGTCCCATAATATCCACATCCATACCCACTAGCTAATAGGTCAGATCTGTTACTACCTCACTTTGGTGTCACTTGTATACTATAGGAGGCAACAGAACATCCTAGGGTAGTCTAAATTGTCATAGCATACGAGAGTACTGAAAGTACTCATACTCTATGCCATGGAGGCCAACCACCCACCTCTCCCATCGCACTTTACTTAGGTGCTCTACATAATTAGGCCATGTTGGCCCACCCCACCAAGGTCTCCACAACACTTGATCCGACTACAACTCATCAAAATTTATGGCATAATGATACTATGATCCTATAAATGATTGACTCCTACCCTCCTCATAATCCTTACACCATCTCATGGCATAGGTCCTGGTGTCTTCTAGCTCCTACTAGGAGTAGCAAGGTAGACCTACAAGATGCTCAATGCTTAGATGCTACTAAGCCCATATCTGTAACAAAATACTACATCCCAAGCCTACCATATTATGGTGGCATATCTCATACAGCTCCTGGTATAGTTATGTCAATAAGCAAGGAGCCCATGCCATCACTTTGGGATCCTCAATTAAGCCCTGTACTAACCCAAGTAGGTTCCATGGGAACCAAACACCTTAGGAGTCTGGTAGGTTGACATTGGAAATCAATATCATTAAAATAGCATGCATGAATGAGATTCATTTTGATCACATGTGGATCTCCACATCCACCCCACCACTATCAACAATCATTTAACCTACATTCTGCCCATACACCCACTAAATAAGAGTGTCCCTCTAGTGTGTAGGTGCTATCATTGTCCTCTCCCCCTCCATGGGTATCCTAAATATCATCCAAACATCCTCGAGAGTGATCATCATCTCTTCCTTCGACAGGTGATAAGTACAGGTGTCTGGATCCCACCTATATATGAGTGTTGTAAAGTAAGCACAATCTATGTGAACCTTCTCTAGCTTGGCTACATACCATATCCTAATGTCCTCCAACCACTACCAATCCTCCTTGGTCAATCGATACCAAATCCTATAGAACAAGTTCTTGAAATGATGCCTTGGTCTCACTAATTTGTGTTGCATATACAAAACATCATTAGCATACTAATATCATACATATAAAACTTCAAAACCTACACAATTAAGTCTAATGATAAAAAAAATTGTAGCGACCATATTCCAATGGACGACCAAGCAACACAATTGTCCATCTATGGATGATTGCCCAAAAAATCAACAAACATTGTAACAGGTAAAAAAACATAAAAAACAAGCATGTGTGACGATCGCCCACCAATGGATGGCCAAGAAACACAACCATCCACCCATGGACAGTTGACAAAAAATGAAATATAAACCAACAAACAAAAAAAAACAATCCATCCTCCAATGGACAATCAGCAACGCAATCTCCCACCTACAAATGGTTGCAAAAAGCTCAAAACACACACATCCAAAAATAAATCCAATTTTTGCAACCACATCAAGTCATAACATATGCAAAAAAAAACAAAAAAAACACTAATATAATCAAAGGTCAACAAGCAATCAAAAGTCAACAATCATTTGAAAAAAAATCATTTTATTTTAAAATGATAAATTTAAGGCATTTGCTACATACCGGCCTCGCACCGCTAGCTGCTGCACCACCTTCTTCCATATGTTTTATTTTCTGCTCAAAATCGCTAGCCCTTCGAGTTAATTTCTTCACCATGCACCTCCTCTCCACCTCATTTGTCACTCATGATAATAAAATTGAGGAGTCACACCATGATTTTGGCTATTTATAGCCTTCACGGCGCAACCGTCTAGGATGGTCATGGTTAGACCATCTAGGACGATCACAATGCAACAGTCTTGGATGGTCAAGAAATTTGAAAAAAAATAAAAAACAAAGAAACTAAGATAAAACCACCCGCCATCATCAATAACCAATTACATCAATTCATCAGCCTGATGAGGTTAATTGCCTAGTTGACCTCATTCATGTTGTCTTTCACCGACTCGACACTTGAGGGGGTAAACAATACCAACTTTTTACCTTGGTTATAATCGGTATACAACACACCTAGTATGGAATTAACAAAGTGCAAGAATCTTGTTAGAGATTCCCACAAATTCAGTTTAACAATGGTGGTCACAAAAATCCCATCGACACAACACATTTGCACAACAGTAATAAACATGTGCCTTAGTAATTTAGTTAGTCATTAGTTCAATAACAAGATTCAAAGGCATTTGTCACCTCTATCACTTGGGCATTCCATATCGATCTCAAATTGAGGCAATCAAACATCAGGCCCCTTCAAGCACAAGAGTCGTCACATCATTCATCCATCATCCACGGGTGTCATTTATTTTTGCATCACATTGCATTTTCACACAACATGATACAAAAAGGGGCATTTGTAGACACCTAAATCTAGCATAATAAATATTAATTAATTGATCATAATTAATTAATGTATTTAATATTAATTACATCTAATTAATATTAAATAAGCAATCAATTTTCTAAGTATCAAATAATTAATTTATTCATTAATTAAATTATTAATTAATTATTGCTTAGGATTGCACAACCTTGCACCCCTCTTTGTGGATGCATTGACCCTCATAGGCACCCCTCCACATCATCCATGGCACTGGTAGTTCCACCTCTCACCATCCAAACCGATCATGTGCACGAAGAAGCCTTCATCCATAAGAAAACTCAGAGTTACTGGCAGTTCCACCTCTAAGCCATAAAGGAGAGACAATCATGCACCCAGTTGATTGAATTAGTTAACTCAGATATGCACACTCAATCACATCATGCACTCAGTTAACTAAACATGCACACAATCAATAGGATCAGTTAAAAGGATAAACATACAAATCTATCCATGCACATTTAGTTAACTAATCATGTGCACTTAATAAAAGAATAATAAAAAATAAAAAGAAATAAATATCATGAAATTGCACACATCAAATCAATCGGTGATAATTCCAAGGTAAATTTATCTTGCATACACTCCTAGTGACAAATCCAATGCAAGGAGATAGCTTCCAATTATAGCAGTTAACTAGTTGAGCCACCTCCTTATCCTTTCCCATCAAGAAAATTATAAATTAAGCCTCACCCTCCCTTTGGAGCATGAGGATGGATAGCCTAGTGAAGCCCTGATGAACTCTCGAGCAACCATAGCAATCATACCCTTGAGATCTTAGTTTTTCATCATCCTTGCCCTGTGTAGAACCCATTCACATCCTCTTGTAGGCCCAAATTTGCTCCCGAATACATTTTAGATGCTACAGGTCATGATCGTCCTACCTTGGATGATATTAACTCATGGTCATATGATTTTGGATGGTCAACTCCTAGCCCACGCAATAAGCCTCTTTGTGTAGCATGGCTAAGTTACAAAGGAATAACATTTAGGGTGCAACATAGTGATACTGACAAAAAAAGTAAGGACACTTTAGAAAGGTAAACACAAGCTTACTTTAATTCCCTTTTGCATGTATTTGCTTTAATTATATGCATAGATTTTTATATCTCATTAAATTTAGGCCTCACCTAGGGATTCCCATCATATACTATTAACTCATTGCAGGTTTTCATGTGCATAGGTCAAATAGGTATAAATTGGGTCAAAAATAGAACCAAATAGTAGCCAGAAGCCACCCAAGCCCATAGATCACCATTCCTCGACCGTAATAGTACACACAGCGTGATTGTCCACCCATAGATAATCATTAGTCATGGAGATCCACCTACTTATGGTCATCCAAAGAATTTTTTGCTCCAAATATGGCATCCATAGGCCCACACATTGATCTATAGGCGTTATGCATGGATCCAATCAGCATTCAGTGCAACGACGGTCACCAAAAACCTACCTTATCAGTGTTGTAGCATCAGAGCCAAAGCACCATTATCATTTGTATAAGGTAAGCACTCCCTATTTTCATTGTAAACCCCTGTGTGGGTAAATATTATAATAGAAAAGAGGAAGCACACTTTCAGAGTATAATATCATTTATCTACTTTTATTTCACTTGTCATATTGCATGGTGCGTACTTTTTCTATCTACAAGACAAAAGTACGCACCATGCAATGAATGAAAATTAATGAATTATTATTAAATTCAAAAAGTATGCTTCCTTTATTCTATTATAGTATTTACCCATGCAAGGGTTTACAATTAAAATGGAGAGTGCTTCCCTTATATAAATGACAATGGTGCTTCGGTACTCTTGATGTTACAACACTGATAAAGTAGGTTTTCGGTGACCACTACTGCATTGAATGCTAAATGGGGCTGCATACGGTACCTTAGGATTGATGTGTGGGCCTATGAAGGTCAGATCCAGAGCAGGAAGCTCTTTGGATGACAACTATTTGAAGGTGGATGATCACAATTGGCAAACATTTGTGGGAAGATGGTTGCATTGTGTGCTATTATGGTCAAGGAATGGCAGATCTTTAGGCTTGGATGGTTTTTGGTTGTTTAATTCTATTTCAAACCTGGTTCGTACTTGTGGAACTTACACACATCCAAAACTACAAAGAGATAGTAATATATTTTGGGCCACCCTAAGTGAGGCTCAACTATAAACTAGATAAAACCAATGCAAGTATTAATAAAGTGATTAACATGCAAAAGTAAAATGAAATAAGCTTCTATTTTTACCTTATCTATGTATTGTTTTTATTGTTGCATCTGTTATTACATTGCGCATGGTATGTTATTTCTTTGTAGTTGAACCATGTTGTATTGAGAGGCTTCCTGTTCGGGTTGGGAGTTGATCATCTAGGGTCGAACAACCATGGGTTGAGATTGTATAGGGTGATATGGTCATGACTAATAGCATCTAAAAGGTATTTGGGAGCGGATATAGGCCTGTAGAAGTATGCTAATGGGTTCTACATGGGATGGTGATGGTGGAATACTAAGATATCAAGAGTGGGATTTCTTATGGTTTCTCAAGAATTCATCAAGGCTTTGCTATTATTTCCATCTTCATGCTCCAAAGGGAGGGTGAGGCTCAATTTATAATTTTCTTAGCGGGAAAATATAAGGTGGCTCAACCACTTAACGACTATAATTGGAAGCTATCTCCTTGCATTGGATTTATCACTAGGGATGCATGTGGGTGAGGTTGATCTGGGCCGACGGAAGGATGTGAACAGGTTCTACACAAGATGAGGATGGCAAAATACTGAGATCTCAGGAGTGGGATTGCTTATGGTTCAGGGCTTTGCTAGGCTTTTCGTCCTCATCCTCCAAAGGGAGAGTGAGGATCAATTTATAATTTTCTCGATGGGAAAGGATAAGGAGGTGGCTCAACTAGTTAACCGTTGTAACTAGAAGCTATCTCTTTTCATTTGATTTATCACTAGGAGTGCATGCAAGATCAATTTACCTTGGAATTATGACCAATTGGTTTGATGCATGCAACTTTGTGATATTTCTTTCTTTTTATTTTTTTATTATTCTTTTATTAAGTGCACATGATCAATTAACTAAATGTGTATTGATAGATTTGTATTTTTATCCTTTTAACTGATCCTATTGATTGTGTCAATGTTTAGTTAAATTAGTGCATGATGTGATTGAGTGTGCATATCTGAGTTAACGGATTCAATCAACTAGGTGCATTATTTTCTCTCCTTTGTGGCTTAGAGGTGGAACTGCTAGTAACTCTGATTTTGCTTATGGATGAAGGCTTTTTCGTGCGCATGACCTTTTTGGATGGTGAGAGGTGGAATTGCCAAGTACCATGGATGACGTGGAGAGTGCATGTGAGGGTCAATGCATCCGTGAAGAGGGATGCAAGGTTGTGCAATCCTAAGCAATAATTAATAAAATATATAATAAACTAATTAATTAATTAATATTATTGTTTATTTAATAATTAGATTTAATTAATATTAAATGTATTAATTAATTATGACTAACTAATTAATATTTATTATGCTAGATTTAAGTGTCTGTAGTAACACCAATGTATATAATGAAGGATGATGCAAGACAAATACCATAAGGAAGACACCCTCGATTAATGTGACAAAATTAATCCTAGCAAATAGTGTAAAGCATAGATCGAATGATGACTAAAGTTTTATTGGTAATGGTGAATAATGAAATGTGTGAATGCAACACGCTTTGTAGCGGTGTGAAAATTTATTGCTTATTGTTGTTTTTTTGTTTTTTTTTTTATGTTTTTCTTATGTGTTTGTATTTTGAAGGATTTTTAATGCTTTTGGATTTTGATGTTTTTGTATTTTAGTTTTTCTGATGTTTTTATATTTTGATTTTTCTAAAGTTTTTGTATTTTAGTTTTTTTTTTTTATGTTTTTGGATTTTGAATGATTTTTTTATGTTTTTGTATTTTGAATGATTTTATAATTTTTTGTGTTTTGAATAATTTGATGATGTTTTTTTTGTTTTTTTTTTGTGTATATACAATGATAGCTATGAACTAGGTATAGAAGGCACACAAATGAAGGATATTGATAGGTTCAGGTTCCTCAATTCCCTCAAGGGTGGCAAGTTTGTATGCTTTGGTACCAAATATTTGCATGATGATGAATGGACCAAGCCAATTGGTGGTAAACTTATCACACAAGTGTGGTGAAAGACTTGAATTCTATTGATTTTCTTTAAGAACTAAATCCCTTACTTGAAATTCTTGAGGATGCACTTTGTTATTATATGCATATTTGACCCATATTGATAAATGTGAAGACTCTCAAGTGCGTTTATTCATAATTCATCAAGAAAGATCAATTGATCAAGGTGTGCTTGTCATGCAGTATCATCATCGATGAATTCTTGTAAAGATATATGTAATGATGAGATTTCAAGCTCAAGAGGTATGATGGCCTTAGCACCATAGACTAGTGAGAACGAAATTGCCCTAGTTGGTGTTTGTATGCTTGTTCAATAAGACCATAATTCCAGGGAGAGTTGGAGATACCAATCCTTGTGATTTTCTTTGATTGTTTTCTTTAGAATGATAATGATAGTCTTGTTGGTTGTCTCTACTTGTCCATTCCTCTATGGATAGTATGAAGTCAAAAAATTGTGTTGAATGTTATACTTAGTGCAAAGTGCTTGAACATCCTTATTATTGAACGAAGTATCATTATAAAAAATGATCTTGGATGGTATACCAAAATGATAAATGATGTGGAGTATGAACTCTATGATTTGAGGTTTGGTCATACTGGTAAGAGGAATTACCTCAATCTATTTGGTAAAGTACTCAGTAGCTGAGATGATGAACGTATGGTGTTCTGAGGAAGGAGATATATTTCCTACAAGATCGAGACCCCATTGCAATAACAGTCAAATATCTTGAATTGGTTGCAATGCTTGTGATTGTACATGGATTAAGTTGGTATGATGTTGATATTTTTTATATTTCTTGACATATGTACAACAATCACATTCCATGGTGGCCCAATAGTAACCCATGCATAAGATATACTTTACAATGGCCATCCCACTAAAATGACCCCCACACGTTCCATCATGTGCTTGAGAAGTGATCCAATTTAGATCTTGTAGTTCAAGGCAACGTAAAAGGATACCATCAAAGCTACGATGATAAATAATATCACCCATGAGTGTGTAATGAATCACTTTTTTCTTGAACGTACGTTTAGTGGTTGAGGAAAAATCTATAGGTAGAGTATGTATTTTTATAAAGTTCTTTATTTACAAAAACTATCATTGTAAGGCTCGGTTTGAACAAAGTTCACATTCTCTTCTATCTAAGATGATTCTTGTTCAATAGTTGATTGAGATAGTGTTTTGATTTTGATGCATGTTGTGCTGTCAATGGGATTCTACGATATGAGTGATCCCAGAGATGACATAGTGTTTTTGAATTGAGTGTTTGACCTGGATGTGTTATCGATTTCATACCAGTCAAAGTGATTAAGCAACTTATCAATGATCTACTTGTATTGCTTCAATACTAGGTCTTTGCATTGGTAGATCTCCTTAACTTGATATACAATGAGTTAGGAGCCATAAAATTGATTTTTTTATGCCTAGGGTAATAATAGTCTGGAGTACTAGGATTAGGGCTTTGAATTTTGTGTTGTTATTGATTCAAGGGAAGCTGAGTTTGAATGGCAGGGGCATAGGATCTCCTTGAGGTGTGAAGAAGACAACTCCAGCACATGCCCCTCGTTCCCACTTGGAACCATCAAAGAAGAGGACAACATTAGCCTCCTCCTTTGGTTCAACATTTTCCTCTTGCTATGTGATTTTGAATGTATTTTCATTAGTCAACTCGATAATAAGCAGGTGTTCATCTCGTAATGGAGCTTCTGCAAGTTGATCTATGATTACCTAGCCCTTAATGGATTTTTAGCTAATGAATTCAAGATTTTATTTTGTCAAATGCATTATCCATTTGGAATTTCCGCTATTCGTATAGGTGTGACTCATCATATATTATAGAGGATTATCTTTAGCTATGACATACGTGGTATGGCTGATCATGTAATGTCAAAGTTTCTTAGTTGCGAAGACAAATGCTAGGCATAGATTTTTGACATATGAATACTTGGTTTCATAACTCACCAACATCCAACTAATGTAATATATGGCTTGCTCTCTATTTGATTCATTTTTTTGTGCTAGCATTGTGTGGAGGAAAAAAATTGTGGTGGATATATACAGATGAAATGGACACCTGGTCGAGGTGGTGTCAACCTAACCTTGTCAACATAGAGACTACCTCTTCTTCTAAATAATATTGTCCAACTACTATTTGTTCAAGATGCCAAAACATATTCACTCTTACCTTTTGGGTCCTTTCTACCTTATTTTTGACTTTTTGCACATGATGTTAATACATGACACAAGTACCGGGGCTATGAGGATCATTACACACATGACACCAAGCATATCCACTAGTTTCAAGAGCTATCTCTTGGTCCTCATGATTAATGTTAACCTTAGACCATGTATTGTTGCTTGTACCAAGTGTTTGATCTATTTTGATGTATGGAAATCTTCTTTGTTGATATATTTCTATCCCTCTTTTATTTGTTGCATTAACCTTGTTGTTGATTATTTTCAAGGTATTTTGAATGTCAAGCAATAAGGGTGATTCTTGAGGTTCTTGAGTTGGGATAGGAGGGAAAGGTATCAAAGCATATGGTAGTTTTTAAGGAGGGATTGGATTCATTGAAGAAAATGGCGTTGACAATGGTGAAATATCCATAGGAGGAAGTGATGTTGCTTTTCATTGAGTAGGATGTTGAGTAGTTTTAGGGTAGTAAGACATACCATGCTTGGGAGGAAATTTACCCACTGAAATTAGGATATTCTCTACATGGATTGCCATTTGATAAAGTTGTGGGAAATAATTCACCCTTGACTATTGGGTTTGTAAGCCTAAGTCTGGACCAAGGGCTCTGATATAATACATATAATCTAGAAGAGAAGCTAGTCTAAATTCATGAGGAATTATTTTCCAGGTTTTAGTGAACCTTAGATTAAAATTAGAGATATACTATTGAGGATGTCTTTGGATAATAGTAAATTGGGTTAGAAGTGAGAAATGATCTATAAACTCATTAAATTATTCAACAAAATAACTTGCTAAATCAGTCCATGAATGAATGTTATTGTCCTCAAGGGTTCTAAACTAGTGCAAAAATTTACCTCTAAAAGATAATGCTAGAAGTCTAACAATAACATATTCATTTTTTATGTTATGGATGGATGCCAGACAAAACATCTTGATAATTTTCATAGAGATTTTTACCAAAACCTTCATAAGTAGGTATAGCTTTTAGTGCGGTTTGGAGAATATCATTCATAATTTGGAGACCTAAAAGACAAGAAGTATTCCAATTAGGGAAACGTTTTTTATCAACATCTTGTTCTTGAGCCATGTTGATTGGATTATCAGGTGTACTGGACTCAGGGAATACTAGAGAAGTTGGTGTTGACTCAATATCATCAAATTTAGATTTGAAATAAGGATAATTTGAATGTCTAGTATTTCTTGAAAATAGCTCAAAGAAACATTTTGGTTCTTGGTTGTTTTTTGTATCCAACTTGGTAAACATGAAATATAACAATGATAAATAAGGGTTTCTAGTTTTCTAAACTCAGGTAGTCACTAAGTGAATTTAATTTCTCCGCTTGGTGAGGTCAAAACAATTCACTAAATATTGATTCCTCCAAGAAATAAAAAAATCAATGGGACTAATATTCACTCAATGGGAGATAACACTTTTGTGAAAGCTCCCACCAGGCATGCAAAATAATTTTGTGGCTTGGATTGACACCAAGATGGCAATGCACTATAACTATCATCTAATGATTAGTCCTAAAGGTGAGCACCCGCTAGTTATAGCCCAAACCCAACATTGGATGAATCAAATTGCTTTGACTCAACCTCTAGAGTAGGTTGGTTCCTTGTCAACTTAATGAATGTTGACTCTTTTAAGCTCAAATAAAATGGCAAAATATTAGAGATAGGTATGATAAAGGGTTAAGAGATATGAAATTTAAGGTGGATGAATGAAGCTAACAACATAGGCTTCTACCCAAAACTCTTCACATAACAAATATAAAGAAATCACTGGAACTAACAACATTCATCTTTCTACTATCTTCACAAATAAAGCTCATAGCATACTACAAGAACCATTCCAAACATCTAAAGTACTAGCAATCCAATATCAGCAAAATAAACCAATACTTAGACTAATAAAAATGAATTCTCATAAGCATACATTCATATTATGAATCATTCCAATTGCTCTAAGGTAGCAATCCAATATCATCAAAATAGACTATCCTAGAAACATTAACAAAAATGACTTCACAAGTTGTTACCAGATAATGAAGAAGATACAAAAATTTGAGGTAAACATTCCAAGCAATGCTCCTTTATTTGATTTGTAGAAGTTACAATAGTGCAAGCAAACACTTTAGAGCTAACCCTTTAAAGTGAGGGTTCAACCTCTATTTATAGATTTTACATTGTTTATGATTATGAGCATTACAAGGATGTTTCATACTATGTCTTATTCTTTACAACTTTTTTTGAGCTTGGTTGCCTCCAACTATATTTCTTGAAACAATTGAACTCAATTGGATAAATAATTGATCTTAGTCATCCTCTGTTCTTGTAGTTGCTTCACACCACAGATATTGAAATCAAATCTTGTTTATCAGCCTCTAAAAACTTCCAAAATGAAATAATTTATCTTTCCAACTGATTCACCTTCCACGACATTTGGTTTGATCTTTGTTGATCACTCTATCATGCGGCCCTACGATAATCCTATTAAATTTGAATTCTTGAGCAGATTCAACATCCTTCATTGATTTGAGTGTGGATGGCCATGATTGAGTTTACATCAATGAGAATTGGCATGTCACTTTTGCTCAAAATTGTGCCCTGACTTTTAATTTTCATTTTTTGAATGACTTGGCACACGACCATGAGAAAACTATTTTTGTTACTTTTCTCTCCTCAAAATCATGCTTGATTTTTAGATTTGGGGTCATTTGACTAAATTGCCTGTGATTTGGAGGAAATCTATTGTTTCAAGACTTCATCCCTTCTTTAGATATTTTAGCTCGTAATTGTGGGCCACCTCTTCATCTCCTACTAAGTTGAAACACTGGCCATGATATTGGGGAGGTTCTAGGCCATACTAAATTTTTCAAGCTTCATTTGACTTTTTGTATTGTGGCACAAGGATTGCTCGTGGCTACAAAAACTTTAGGAAATGAGCTTCAATATTCATGGTAGTCATAGTCTTAGGTAACCATAAGGCTTCTCTTCTCACTATACCATTTACAAAGGAAATCTCGTGGCCATGCTCTAAAATCAATTTTAGCCAATGTTGACCATTTTGGCCGTGGATTCACAAAAATTCATGGTTTTGAGCATCTCCTTTCTTTTACCTTTGCCGCATTATTTATAAATAAAGTCTCAAAACCATGATCAAAATAATATTTGTGGCATATTGAGGAAGTCAACTACAATTTGCAAAAACTCATAGCCTTGAGCTTTGGATCTCACAGTCATGGTTCTTTGTTAATAAGTGCTTCATTTGCTTCTATAGGTCATGGTTTTTAGACTTCTCCCTTGCAGTCACATCCCTTAGTGCCTAAGCCTTATTTTGGCCAAATTACCTACATTCTAGAGGAAATCCACGATCTTGATATAAACACTCATGGTCATGGTTGCCTAAATACTTATTTTATTTCAACCAAGATAAGCACAATTTTGAGAAATTGTTGTCTCATGACCATGGTATTTTCTTGTTGAGTGAATTTTGATAGTCTTCTGACCATAGCTTTGAGAAAACTCATGGTTTTGAGCCTCTTCCTAAATACTTAACCATATTTTAAAAAACAATGGCTATATTCTTGGTGATGTAGTCATTTTGGCCTACACATTGTAGTTGCAAAAAGGCCCCATAAAGCCCTATTTATAGTTATGCACTGGTAATCACCCTAGTAGGTCACCAAACTCCCTAGGTAGTTATTGATGTGCAAACCAACCACCCTATATGGTCACTAAGGTGCTAGGCAACCACCCTGGGTGGTTACCCAAGCACTAGGTAGCTACCCTAGGTGGTTGGCTAGGTCATTTTTCCAATCAATCCAAATTTTACAACTAACCCCCAAATTAATCCTTTTGCATCTTCATTGCATCCTTGCTACCCTCTTCATCTATCCTATAACAATCACATCGTAGTTGTCATCCTTTTATTTTTTCCCACTCACTGCTTGATGGGGTAGATAATAACCACAAAACTTTATCTCAAATCAAAATCAACACATTAAACACTCAATATTGGAGTCACTTAAGTCCAATAATATTTTCTCAAGGCTATCATTAAACTCCCTCTACTGGGATAAATAGCAAAACTTAGATTTTTCTCTCAAACTTCTAATCAAAACTCTGATTCAAAAACTCAAAATTCTAATCAAAGTGATCTCATCAATTTGTCAAAGGCAAATATTTAAGGGCATTTGTTGCTTTCATGACTGGGGCATCCTACATTGTCCTCTATTTGGGGTAACCTGACATCACCCTCCTTGAGCCAAAATTTGCTTTCATCATTCACTTTTCAACCATAATCATCCATTCATCACTCTCCATCATCAATCCAACAATAGGTGTTATTAATTTTTATACCATATCGTGTTTGTACACATTATGATACAAAAAGGGGCATCTTTAGAAACTTAAAAAGTGTTATATTGGCAATGGTTAAATATTAATATTTAATAAATTATGCAATAATTTTAATTAATGCATTGCAACCTTATAAATATTAATGTTGACTAGTATAGATCCTTTTGACCATCCTAAGCACTTTCCTACACCTAACCCATGGTCATCATGAGATCATACCACTATTTTTAACCTAGGTTCACCTGACTCTAGTTGGAATTCACTCCCTTCTCTCCTCCACATTCCAATATCATTAATGCACCTGGATCAGGATTCCCTCCACCCAAGCACGTTGATCGAGCATGTAATTTTTGGTGGATGATGAATATCTCCACCTAAAGAGCATTAGTGAGGCATATCATAGCATGTTATATCATGTCATAGTGCATCATAGGGTGTCATATCCCAAATAGAGAATGTTGCACATTTATCCAGCCAAGTGGATAAATCTAATAATCCTCCCTTATCTCATCCAGGCCACTTGTCATCATTCTTTGCCCCCTCATAATTCTCCTCCACCCTTGGGAAATATTACAAATATGCTCCCATTTCATTCACAAAAGAGAGCACACAAAACACTACCAAAAATCTGCCCATATTTCATTCGACCTTCTGTGTAGATCTTTGAATTTGTTATTGTAGGTACCTCACTGTGATAGCTCAAATATATTGATCATGGAGTCTTTTTAAAATGTGTAGTAATATTTATTTTGTAGTTGCGCTCATCTTCGATAACTAAACAACATCGGATCTACAATAAAGACCCCATTCTAAAAAGGTTAAAATATGAGTTTGAAGCCCCTGCTAGAATACATATCCAACCACCCTAGGTGGTTACATAGAGCCAAATGCCCTATGTGGTTACCAACTACCCTATGTGGTTACCAACTGCTCTATGTGGTTACCAACCTCAGTGTGTGGTTACATAAAGCCAATCACCCTAGGCAATTGAGCCTTAAATACATATAGAGACTTAGATCAGTAGTAGACATCCAAGCAAGATAAAATCAATCATTTTACAAGGTTTTGCAACCTCTTTGCACACTTTTGTAACTTTTGTTAAAGGTTTTGTGAATTTCTGTAAGCTTTTTGTAATGCCTTTTCATGATTTTTGACCTTATCCTAAAAGTCCCAACAAATGCTATTAATGCTTTCATTTTGGGCTTGTGTGTAGGTATTGGGATCCATAGAGAGGATCGAGAGGTTAAGCAATGAGACTTCAAAACCATCCCAACAATTTTGTGTGTGACTGAAGACATGATTTGTGGTCTCATAAAACTCATTTGCAAAAGAAAACCCTCCCTTTTAGGAGGTCCATTGTAATCGAAATGGTTGATTTGTAACAAATAAATTCTATTAATGCAATATCAAATTTCCATTTTGTTCATTTACTTGTTATTGTGCATTTTCTTAGGCACACAAACAATAATTTTAACTTTTGAGAGATGATACAAATATCATTACATAAATTTACTCCATGAAACAAAGGAAGGATGAGGATATTAATATCTATAACAAAATATTGAAATAAATCATAAATAAAATGGAGTTGAAACCAGTTGATAGTATTATAAAGAGATGGTTTTTGATAAATTGTTACCAAAGTATAGGAAAAAATTAAATATTGTACCCTCATCAAGATATACAAAATCATTGGAGAGGATGAGAAATCTTGAGTGAGGCAAAGCAAACAATGGTTGGAATAAGAGGCCATGCTATGAGTGAAAACTTGGATAGTGATACTAAGGATACAATACAAAATGTTATCCAGTCCATGAGGAAGAAATTCAATAAAATAATAAAAGGGATTAAGGGTGAGGTGAAGAAGGACAAAAATGGTATATGGTGCTTAGACTATAAGTTTGAAGGCCACATCAATGTGAATTATCCAAAGAACACATATTGTAATATATGTGATGTATTGGGACATTATATTGTCAATTATTCATTTAATTTTAAGGGAGCAAGACACCAAACTATGATAGTGCAAGAAGAAGAGAAACCAAATACTCTATGGAATGGACAAGGTACAACTAGTGGTGGCTACAAGAATAATTGTTGAGGAGATAGGAAATACCAAGGCAATCAACAAGGAGATTAGATTTAACTATAGTATTATTCAAATGGAAGATCGATTATACAATGTTGCAATTACCAAGAATTGTGGCATTTTATGAATAATTATCCTTCTTCTATGATAGGAGAAATAGCAAGAAATAATGTATCACACATGTGTCGATGGTGTGGTCCAAGCAATCATAAGGAGGTGAATTTTCCAAATAATGTGAGTACAAACAACTTGTAGATCAATTTTATTTATATAGAAGAGCCTCCTACAAAAAATAATCCAACTAAGAAGGATGTGCTAGTCGTTACAAGAAGTCAAGAAAAAATGATAAGTATCTTGAACCTACCATAGAAAAGGAAAGATGGAAGGAGGCACAAAAGGTGATAGAAGAATTTGATACAGCTAAGTAGGAATTATTGGTAAAGCAAATAAAGCTAAAGAAGCTAGTGGGCTAAGAGGAGAAGGTGTCAATAGAATAACTAGCAACAAAAGTGTTGAATACAATGGTAGAAGTGAAAGTAAAAATTTTTCTTGGTGCCATACTATTATTGCATGGAGTTATAAGAGAAGAATTACAATAAAAAATAATGATGAAGGTGCAGAGCCATCTAGAGGAAGAATTTAAGAAGGATCACTTAATTTATTTGACTGTATTAATTATTGATGTTGGGAAAAAGCCAACATTGATTCATATTGATACATTGGACCACAAGTTGACATAAGTTATTTTTTATGGTGGATCAAGCATAAATGTGCTTTTGGAGAAGACATGGAAATAAATTCAGGCTCCATTTCTATGGTCATTGAGTTTTAAGTTATACAATGTGGACCAATATGAGATTAAAATTAAAGGAGTTTTAACAGCTTAAAAAGTAAATATTGTTGAACAAAAATTTATCATGGATTTTGTTGTGATCACAATACAAAAACTAGCATATGGTGCATTGTTGGGAAGAGTATGGTTGAGGATGGATAAGGTGAATCACAACTAGGAAAAATATTGGTTGACATTTAAGATAGGACAACATAAGTATATAATTAATTTGAAGAATCAAACAAACAATTAATATTTGGTGACAACTTATGATTCAAGAAGTTCTTCAGATGAAGGTAATGAGTATGACCCAAATGAAGAAGGAATGTTGTACCAAGAAGAGTGTGATGAGGATGCAAATCTATTAGATAGTGGACTTGTCCATTGGAAAATGGAGTATAAAATATTATAGCCCCAAAACCTCTATATTCATACAAAGAAGACTCCATTATGAAAAATTTGGGATCTATAAGAAGAATGAAGAGGGTGAAATGATACATAATTGATGATGTTAAAATTGATGCAAAACCAGCATATCTAGAAAATGTAACAAATATAGTAGAAGTGAATTTGGAAATGGAGAATTGTCCAAACTTTGTTAAATAATAAGGATGTTCATTTATCCTTGGCAAAAAAGAAAAGGATAGATGGATTAGGGGGACGTTTTTCACAGGACTCCCCAAACTATCGAACTTTGTTTGACCATATTTCACTCATTCAGACTCAGATTGAGCTAAAATTTTAAGGGTATATGCCTGACAAACCCTAGAATGTATCCACCAATTTTTAGATCATTTGGAATAACACAGATCCTAGTGCATCCCTACGTGTGAATGAGATTTTTGGTAAGCGATTATGTGAGGGTTTCATCTAGGTTAAGCGCAAGCAGCTCCAAATGTTGGTTTTTAGGGCCTTCAAGCCCTAACAACCAATATTTTTGTGGTTTATGCTCAATATTTTATTAGGAAATGTTGCAAGGGATCCAAAATGGGTTAGAAATCTATATTTCAACAAATCTTCATGCTGTGAACTTGAGTGATAATGGATTCCAATTTGTTGCACAAAATAAAAGTGAAAATCATACCTTTCCACGGTGTCTAGGGCATGGATTAAATAGATTACAAAACAAGTTTCAAGTAGCTAATCAAAAAATAGCTCAGATCTTAAGTGAATATGGTGCTAAGGTGCACACACAAAATAAATCTACTGTGGAAACCCCTATCAAGGGTAAGAATTTTGAAGAATCAGCCCCAAAAATAAATTTTAGAGATGCCCTCCATGGTGGACAGCCTCGGCCTAATGCTAATATTAATCTTAGGGCTTCCCATAAGCCTCTAAGAGTGCCTAATATTGATCCCAGGAAAATGGAGTTAGGATGTCTGAAAGCAGCTGATGGAAATCCTATTGTTAAGCTTGATATGGGCAACATTCGGACTGGTATTGAAGATTTGGAAAAAAGAGGATAAATTTATCATTTCATAGGTTTTCTTCCGAGCCTATCTACTTTCAAAGTCTGGGATGCAAAAAGCTGAAAAACTAAAGGTGGGTTACAAATATCTATTTATCCAAATGGTTAATTTCTAGTTTTATTTGCTAATAATGAAGATAGAGAGAAAAAATTTCAAGGGGGTCCCTGGTTCTTTGGAAGGGCAGGGTTTTTCATGAAGCCCTGACATACTAAATTTAAAGCCAAAGAAGAGATGCCTTCTATA
This sequence comes from Wollemia nobilis, assembly GCA_028583015.1. Lineage (NCBI taxonomy): Eukaryota > Viridiplantae > Streptophyta > Pinopsida > Araucariales > Araucariaceae > Wollemia > Wollemia nobilis. The sequence goes on along the minus strand of JAQPPZ010017102.1, from coordinate 3,253,632 downwards.
GGTCCCGTGTGGGTTAGACTCTTTGGCCTCCCAATTGAATTTTGGAATCTAATTATTTTTTATTCAATTGAAAACTCTTTAGGAACATTTATGATGACTATTTATTGTACTAAAAATTTGAACATATTATTTATGCTCGGATTTGTGTTTTAATGGATTTTGACAAACCCCTACCTAAAAAGATCACTTTACAATTTGGGGAGGACACTTGGGAGCAAGTAGTGGACTATGAGAACATTCCTTTTGTTGGACACTTTGAGTCCCTAAGTCAAATTTGTCATTGATGTCACTAGATAAATTCATCATTAATATCAAGGAATTCAGCAGGAAACAAAGGGGTCAAAAATGGTTATTTGATATCCAGGAAGTAGGCCAAAAGATCAAGAGAATCAGTGCAGAAAATAGAAGTTAAAAAGGAGATATAATATTTATTTTATAAATAAATATTATTTACGACATGGAATGCAATGAGAAGGAAGGAATTTATCCAAGGCATCAAAAAGATATAATATTATAATAATGGTTATTATAATATTAAAGTGATATGGTGAAAACCCAAATAAAATAGTTATAATTCTCATTATAATTTTTTATAAAGCAAAGTGGGTTTTATAAAGTTTAAATGTATTTTATAAACCCTAAGATTGGGTCTGGAGGAAAAGGCATTCAAAGCGCCTTTAGAATCTTCACTGACATCGTGGAAGAAATTCGTAGAAGCACCGATGTCTCCCAAGGTACAAAGGAGGCAATATAAATACATTGCCCAAAGACAAAAAACATTATCCTTGCTCCAATAATTAATTGGCATGGAAAATAGATTAAGAGATCGTGAGATTTATGAAATTCATGGACAATGCAGAGTTTAAGATGGGAAGCATTAAAATATGAAGGCATATAGGAAAGTGTGGCCTAGTTGTGATTTGGGAAGCGCAAAGATGTTTGCAAGTGTGAGGGCCTACGTTCAAAACATGGCAGCTGCATTGGAAGTCATGTTGGTTAAGGCGCCCAAGGCGCACATTGTTTTTGGCAAAGCGTAAAGGGGAGCAAGTCTTGAAGCACGTGGTGCTTCATTCATTTCAAACAAGCGCGTAGCTTGTGCAGTAGTTGAGGCCACGGCTAAGGTGCACATGTGGGCAAGGTTGAGGGTTTGATTCCCTCTGAATATGAGGTAAATATTTTTACATTAAAGTTTATTATTTGCTAAGTTGGGAGGTATAAGGATTACTTTATGGAAATTTTTTAGAAGGATTTTCTTAGTAAATAAGTGGTGGTAATTGAGAATTATTACTTGAGTTATAAGAAGATTTATGGTTTTAGTTTTTAATAAAGTTTTAAATTGCTATATTGGTATTTTGGAGGATTAAGACTTTGTGGGTATTGTGTTAATTTGAATAAAATATTTTTATGATTATTGTGAGGGTCTTGATTATTAATTAATTTGGAGTGATAAGGTGTAATTTTGATATTATTTTGTGTTATGTTTTGTTGAGAAAATTATCTTCTAACTCTTATTGAGATTGGCAAAGAAGTAATTGTGAGTGTGGCAGATTTGTGAAATCAACTTCTTGTCAAGCAAAAAGGTATGGGCAAATTATTTTTGGTTGATTTGGTTGTTTGAAAATAAATTTTGGAGTGAAAAGGATTTGATTAGGGTTTCCTTTTCGAAAGTGTTTAAGTCAATGCTTCAAGGTTTTATGAAATTAAGAGTTGTGGTTAAAACCTTGTTTGATAAGCATTGTTGTTGATATCATTGGTTGAGTGAAGTGTTTGAGTTAATGCTTCAAGGTTTTCTGAAATTAAGAGTTGTGTTTAAAACCTTGTTTGATAAGCATGGTTGTTGAAGTCAGTTGTTATGCAAATAACTTGAACTGGGGTTTGAATAGATCATGAGTATCATTGTTATGTGAGATTTCTTGTTGAGCATTATTGGAAACATTTTGAGTTGATGGTTACATGCTTGGACTAGGGTTTGTGAGAAAGGATTGTTTATTGAGTGATTGGTTGAGTAGAGTTGATTGAAGCCTAGTCAAGTGGATGTATGAAGTGATTTTTCAAGTTCCATAAAACAAACTATCCTATATTCTGATTTGAGTTAATAAAGTGATTGAGCTTTGAGTATAGAACATATTGAGTCTCTAACAATTCTCTTTATGATTCTATGAGATTGATTTGAGAGAGTAATTGAGTATAGAACATATTAAGTCTCTAACAATTCTCTTTATGTTTTTATGAGATTGAACAAGTTCTAGAGAGGACTTGTGAACTAATTTTGTGTGAGCTTTTGTGGAAGCTTACAATACATATTTGAGCAAGTTCTAGAGAGGACTTGTAGAGCATATTTGAGCAAGTTCTAGAAAGGACTTGTAGAGCATATTTGAGCAAGTTATATAGAGGACTTGTAGAGCATATTTGAGCAAGTTCTAGAGAGGACTTGTGGACATATTGGTGTGAGCTTTTGTGGAAGCTTACAAGGCAGATTTGATATAAGTCTTTGAGAATACTTGAGAGCAGAGTTGATTGATTTATTCAAACCTTGATTTAAGATTTGGGGTAGATCTAGCAGAGTTGATTCAAGTCCTGATTTAAGGCTTGAGGATAGATATCAAGGACATATTTGTGCTAGATCGACTAGACTGTGTTTAGTGCAGATTTGAGAGTAGAGTTTGGTGCATATTTGAGGACAAGTTTGTGCCATACCAGAGATAGATATCGAGCAGATTTATGCTAGACCGAATGGACTATGTTTAGTGCATATTTGAGTGGACTTATTGAGAAGACTTGTGCTAGACCAACTGGACTGTGTTTAGTGTAATATTTGAGTAGAACTGTGCTAGACCGACTAGACTATGTTTAGTACAAAATTGAGATAGATCTTTGGAGGTGACAGAGCAAAGAGGACAGTAGTCTCTAGTGGATAGAGATCCATTAGCCAGGGTAGTGAGGACAGGTCTTCTGAGTGGGGACAAGAGTCTTCAGTGGAGAGAGATCCACAATCTAGTGTAGTGGAGGCAATAGTATTCTAGAGGATCACCAGCCAGAGCATAGGAGAAAGAGTTCTCCTATGGATAGAGATCCATAAACTAGATTTAGGGGACCAACATCTCCTTTGGATAGAGGTCCATAAACATTGTAATTTGGAAGGATTCCCAAGAGATTGAGAAAATTTTAGTGAATTATTTTCTTCATGGAGGTAGCCGTCTTAAGGTGAACCACATTAAATTGGTGTCTCTATTGTGTAAGGTGTTTTGTGCATTTCTTTGATTACTGCTGTTGATACTGCTATCTATACATTGCATAATATTGATTTTGAAATAAAAGTAAAAAGTTCTCTTATATTGTTCACCCCCCATCTTAGTATAAGCTTGTGTTCACATTTTTGTTGTAGAATTTGCCATGAATATGGTCATTTGGCTAGTGTTTTCCCAAATAAAATTCTATATCAAAAGAAAGAAGATATAAATTCAACAGGTTTCCAAATGCCTAAGAAGAGGAACACTAAAAAAAACTAGTTATGAAGGATCAATCAAAGTTATCTTCTAATATGTTTAAAATTCTTTCCACATATGAGGTCCCAAGTGAGGAAGAGGAAATAATGGAAACAAAAATCTTGGACACACAATTTAAATATAAAGGGAAAAACTCATATATAAACCAACAAATCAAAGTATTTCAACAGAAAAAAAGAGAGAAAATATTCACAAGAAAAACAATCTTTTAAATGTTAAAACTTCAAATAATACAGGTCCTAATATAGACTTCTTTGAACCTTCTGGTAACATTTTTATTGTGTACAAGCATTCTTTAAGGCTAGAAACCATCTCAAATTCAATTGGAGTAAGTCAAGAAAAAGAGAAAAAAAAACTGAATATGGATTCTAATTAAAAGGCAGGTTGCAAGACTAATCAATATCATATGGTAAAAGAAGGTGAAAAGCTTGTCGGGGAAGGTAATATTAATGCCCTTCCAAACTTTTTTAGCCCTGGTATTAATGAATATCATCACTTAGAAAATTAGAGGACTCAAAAGGAGTCTTTCAAAACAAAATGAAATTAGAAGAATGATTTAGATAAATCATCCACATCTTGTTTTCCTTCAAGAAACAAAGATGTCAATAGAGGATATGGAATCAATTGCTAGTAAAATTTGTCTAGCTAGAAAAGTGGTTTCCCTTAGTTCCCATGGGACTTTTGGTGGTATTGCTTGCCTTTGGGACCCAAAAGAGGTAGTTATTCACCATATGATTAGCATTTGGGGTCTTTTGGCTATAGCTATTAAAAGTATATATTCCAACCAAATTATGCTCTGATTAATTTGGAGGAAAAAAGAAGATGTTGGAAGAATATTACTTATATTATCTCTCATTTTATTGAATCTTATATCTTTATCAGAGGATATTTCAATACCATACTCTATCTAGATGAAAAAAAGGAGGAAAATAGAAATTTGGACAAGATCACTGACCTCATGAGTGATATTACAAACCTCCATCTTGTGGACATCCAACCAGATAATGGCCTTATGACTTGGTCTAACAGAAGGTAAGGCTTAGCTTGTATATTGGAGAGATCGAATAGGTTCTTGCTCTCTGATAATTTCGTAATTCATGGTCAAATTCCTAAAGTGAAGACTCTTAACAATGTTGGTTTGGATCATTGGTTTGTCCTAGTGGAAATGTGGAAAACCAATGTGAGTTTCTCTCCTTTTCAATTTTAGTTAATGTGGATTAGAGATAGTTCCTTTAAAACTCGAGTACAACAATGGTGGAAGGAAGGTAAAACTAGGTATGGGACTAAGATGTTCTATTTTTCCAAAATATTACAATACATTAAATACAAAATCAAGACTTGGAACTGGAAGGATTTTGGGGATGTTCATAAAAAAACATGAAGTTATTGCTCAGCTTGAAATTTTGAATAATAAAATCCATTTATATGGCCTCACAGAGAGAAAAAGTACAGATGAAATTAATCTCATAGCTCAGTTAGAGGAATGGGAAAAAAGAGAACTCTTATGGAAGCAAAAATCTAGAATTCAATAGCTCAAAGAAGGTGATCGAAACACAAATTTCTTCCACAAATATCTTTTAGGTCAAAAATCTCACAACTTTATTTCTTCACTAAAATTAGATTTTGGAGATGTTGTCTACACTTGGTATGGCATGAACTCTATTGTTGTCAATTACTTTTCTAATATTTTTACTGTTACTCCTCTTGACTCGACTTCTTAATAAAATGTTCTTCAAGCAATCCCTTCTCTTATCACTTCTAAGGAGAACTCTATTTTGACTGCTCCTATTACTATCAAAGATCTTCAATAGGTAGTTTTTAAAATGCAAAAATGTAAAACTCTAGGTCTTGATGGTTTTCCCATTGAGTTCTACCAAGAGTTTTGGGATATCCTTCATGTTGATTTATTAGAGGTGGTGGAAGCTAGGAAATCCAAATAAATTTTGAATGTTATCAATAAAACTTATATTACTCTTGTTTCGAAAGTTCAAGAGGCTGAACATATCTTAGCTTTTAGACTTATTTCTTTATGTAATGTTCTTCTCAAAATCATTACTAAGATCATGGCAGAAAGGTTGAAGCCTCTTTTACATAATATTATTTACCTTGAACAAGGGGGTTATGTGGAAGGGTGTAAAATAGTTGATGAGATAATTCTTGCTCAGGAAGCCATCCATTCCATGGATATGCAAAAATCTCCTTCCATGTTCATTTGGTTAGACTTATCCAAAGCTTATGATAGAGTGGATTGGCACTTCCTTATCAAAGTTTTGAGGTAATTTGGCTTCTCTCAGGATTGGATGGATTAGATTATGGGATGTATCTCTTTATTTTCCTACTTAGTTCTTATCAATGGTAGGCCTTCTCAGTTGTTTTTAGCTTCCAAAGGTATTAGGCAAGGTGACCCCCTATCCCTTATTTATTCATCATTATTATTGAATGCTTAGGTAGGGCTTTAACCAAAAAGAGAGAAGACAAAACCTTTGAGGGGGTTACCATTGCTCATGTAGCTAGACCTCTCTCTTATATTCAATTTGTTGATGACTCTACTCTTTTAGGTAAAGCTAGAGTTAAGGAAGCTTCTACTATTAAGCAAATCATTAGCTATTTTTCTAAGGCTACCTAGAAATTGATCAATGAAGATATATCTAAATTCATTTTCTTTCACTGCTCTACCAGACAGGAATCCATGGTCTTGGATAAATTAAGATATAAGAAGACCTCCCTTCCAATCACTTAATTACGTATTCCCATAAATATTCGAAGACAAAAAAAAATATTGGAATTGGTTGTTGGAAAAAATCAAGAATAAAATTGGAAAGTGGACCAATAGGTGGCTTTCTTCTGAGGGTAGAATCATCTTGGTAAAATCAGTCCTTCAGGCTATTCCTATTTATGTTTCTACCATTTTGAATATCCTAAAGGTTGTTCTTCGAGAACTGGATCAAATTAGTCATTGGTTCTTCTAGAGTGGTACTAAGGACAAATTAAATGGGCCTTGGTGAAATGGGACACTTTATGTCTTACTAAGAATGAAGGGGGGTTAGGATTCTGATATGCTGTTAATAACAAATATTTATCTGCTAAATTATATTGGAGGATTTTGCATAACCCCAATGATATTTGGGTCAAGAATATTCGTGCTAAATATGCTGAGAACAAAAGTCCTGAAGACCTTATTTGCTATCAATTGCCTTCCAAATGTTCTCCCATTTTAGCAGTTCTTAAGACCGGTGAGGATTTGATAAATAAAAAATTATTTTGGATCATTCATAATGGTCAAAAGGAAAATTTTTGGGTAGATTCTTGGGATGGTCACAAGCCTTTGATAACTCAGTTTCCTGATTGGAGGCCTTGGATGGAGGAGCTTCACCGAGATAACTGGATAAAGGTGGCTAATTATTATCGATACCATACTGGTAATTAAGAGGTTGGTAGATATTGGATCCCTTTTGAGGACTAGCCTATTCAAATCCCAAAAAGGTAAAGACAGGATATCCAATGCATCCTTCATATGAGATCTCTCTCTTGGTCCCATGATAAATATTGTTTTGGATAGAAAAACACTACTAAGGGTGATTATTCAGTTGCTCAAGGTTATTTGGCCTTATGCCATAATAATCCCAGCCAATCATATGACATATTTTCTCAGTTGTGGGCTCAAAAGCTCTGGCCTAAGGTGAGGTTCTTTACTTGGCTTTTATTGTATAACAAGGTTCTTACTAGGGAGCATCTTATGAAGCATGGTTTTCATGGCCCTTTTAGATGTGATATATGTGAAGAGAATGTGGAAACTCTTAGCCATATTTTTATTGAGTGTACTTTAGCCTCTGAGCTTTGGAGGAGAATGGCCACTTTTTGGCTTACAATGGTCCAATTTTTTACTTTTGAACAACTTTGGAGGGATTGGTCTAATCAAGAGGGTGTTGATCATTTTATTAGGCAGTTAGTTTGGATGGGTTTTACCATTCTTCTTTGGAATTGTTGTGGTTGATCCACAACACACCCCAAAATTGGGGACCCACCTTTTTGCAGGCTCACAGGGAAGGATCTCAGTGACCCAGATGCCAGAATTGAAAAAAAAGAGAAAATGCACAAGTGTAGAAAGGGGTCGCGAAATCGCGACAGGTAGCGAAATCGCGACATGTCGCGAAATCGCGACATGTCGCGAAATCGCGACCGAAACCGGAGAATTGTCGCGAAATCGCGACATGTCGGAAAATCGCGGTCAGCGCGGTCAACGACAACGAAACAGAAAAGCTGTCACGAAATCGCGACGTGTCGGTGACCAGGAGGAAAAAGGTGTCGCGAAATCGCGACGTGTCGGTGACCAGGAAGAAAAAGGTGTCACGAAATCGCGACGTGTCGGTGAGGAGAAAAGAAAAGGTGTCGCGAAATCGCGACATGCTGTTGGGAAGAAAATAAATGATGTCGCGATTTCGCGACGTGTTTTGCCGAAGCGTACGGGTGATGAAAAGTGTCACGATTTCGCGACGTGTTTTGGAAAGGTGTACGAAAGCGGAAAAACGTCGCGATATCGCGACAGGAAACAGCTAAAGGACTCGATGAGGAAAGACGTCGCGATTTCGCGACCGATTGCAGCAAAGGTGTACGGACAGAAAAATGGTCGCGATTTCACGACGTGTTTTGCCGAAGCGTACGAAACAGAAAAATGGTCGCGATTTCGCGACAGGAAGCTGCATGAAGGTCCGAGGGGAAAAGCGTCGCGATTTCGCGACGTGTTTTGCCGAAGCGTACGGATGATGAAAGGTGTCGCGATTTCGCGACGCATTTTGGCAAAGTTGTACGGTCAAGGAAGATGTCGCGAAATCGCGACGAAAATGAAAATCAGGCTCAAAGCAGGGAAGTGTCGCGATTTCGCGACGTGTTTTGGCAAACAGTACGGACGGAGAAAATGGTCACGATTTCACGACAGAAAGCTGCATGAAGGTCCGAGAGGGAAAAGTGTCGCGATATCGCGACAAGTTTTGCCAAGGCGTACGGAAGATAAAAGCGGTAGCGATATCGCGACGGTTTGTCGAAGGAAGGCAAGAGGATGATAATGGTCGCGAAATCACGACATAAAGTTGCCAAGGAGGCCCGACTGGGAAACGGTAGCGATATCGCTACGAAAAGCCGTTGGACGCGTACGACAGGAAAGCATGTCGCGATATCGCGACATGTCGCGATTTCGCGACATGTCGCGATTTCGCGGCCGGGAAGGTGAACGGGCGGACTTGCAGTTTTGTCGTTTCTTTCGTAGAAAAGCGTTACGACGAGCACAGAAAAGTGCGTGACACGTGGCGTGCAGGTGTCAAACTTGCAGAGGCGTTACATGCAGAGATGAATTTCGGGGCGTTTCCAAATTTGAGCGTGAATCAAAGCGGGAAAAAGCAGGAATTTGAAGGGTCGCCCACAGGAAGAGGAAATGAAGCGACGGAGGAAATCGAAGAGCCATAACAATGCTATAAAGCCAGAAATGCAAATTGAAGATGGGTTGGAAATTGCCGAATACGGAGTTGCAGAGACGAAGGCTTTGTGCTATTCTGGGCCCGTACTTGGGCAATTTCCTTCTTTTTATTCTCGGGATTTTCTTTCACACTGGAACATTTTTGAATGTAATCGAGATATCATTTAAATACAAATACAGAGAGTTGGCATCTTATTGGATGAGAAAGAAGGAGTAACTTTTGCATGCATGATTTAATGTTTATATTTCCCTTCCAGATTTCTTAGGTTTTTAGGTGAAGTTAATGCAAGATCTCTTGGTTGCTTCATGCGAATGCCCATTTTCTGGAATTACCACAGAAACCCTCGAGACTCGCACCTGGCCTATTTGGATTGTGTGGATGTGCAGGTTCATTAGGTTAGGTTGCATGTAGAAAGCCTCAATATCTTCGGTTTCATCAGATTAATGACAACTTTCTGACTGTAATCTATTTTTATTGTTACTTTTGTTTACTTTTGTCTTTGCTTTTCAAACCCATATTTTATTTTCAGCAGTTTAATTACTGTGTTTGAATAAATCACTGAAAATCCATCGAATTAAAGGTTAAAGCAGATTTTATTCATTTTGAGTCCATTGAAAGTTCAAAATTAATAAACCACAAGTGCCCCTTGTTAACATCCACTTGCAAACCCTAAGGTGTTCTTAGCATTTCATTTTAAACAGCATCCTTGATAATCAATAATCAGCATAATAAGAACCTTGGAGAAATCATTTTTCTTTGCAAGCAGAGGATTTAGGACTCGGATCCTACAGGAGAGTGTGTTTTCACAATCGGGTTAAAACACCACTCAACAGATTGGCGCTAGAAGGAGGGCGAATTGGTTTATTCTACTTTGATGTTTCATATTTGAATAGTACGTTTTTGATATAAATTCTGAAATCATATCTCTTAAATCTCATAGACGGCTAAACTACGGCATTTGTTTTTCGGTTGCAGGTATTCTTCGTGATAATCGAGAGTTTAGCCAAGGAGAGCCGAAGCGGTTTATGTTATCGTGAGGGCTAGGCACTGTTCTTAACGTTTTGACTGTTCATGCAGGAGTAATACGATTTGATTTGACTTTAAAAAAAAAAAAATATATATATATATATATAAAAGATAAAATAAAATAAAAAATTAAAATGAATATAAAAAAAAAATATATATAAAAATAAATAATAATAATAATAATAATAAAAAAAAAAAAAAAGAGAAAGGAACTTTTGGCTATTAAAGTTATCTTCTTCAAAATTCACTGAATATTCAATAGATTTGGTTCTAAAATTACATTTTAAGTTCACTAATGGCAACACTTGAGGAGCAAAGGGTATCCCTGAGAGTTGAAATAACATCTCTAAGAGAGAGAATGGTATTAATAATAGAGGATCATTATAAGGGTTTGTCTATACCTGTGGTACCATATCATGTTCCTAAAATGTTATTGGAATTTTTACGGTGTTTTAATCAAGAGGTACCACTAGGATACTTGCAAAAGCTGCATGTATACAAGAGTACATTGTGTCAATTCCAGATTTTTTATGAGGAGGTGGCTTGTAAGTTATTTGCATACATTTTGGATGATAGACCATTCTTTTGGTATAGCCAACTACCCATGGAGGTTAGGACTTCTTGGATACAATTAGAAGCAGCCTATCTTAATCATTTTGGTAATCAGGTTGACTTAGAAATATTGAAAAATCAGTTTACCTCCATATGTAAAGAGTCTAATGAATCCTTGAGTCAATTCAATGGAAGATTTCGTGAGTTGCACTCCCAAATGTGGGAAAATTTTAACACATCAGAAGAAGAAGCCATGGAAGTATACCTAGGAGCCATACACCCCACACTTGCTTCACTCATTGAGGAAAAACTGAGTGGTTTGTCCCTAGAGAGAATCCATGAGATCTTAGAAGAGATAGAACGACAAGGTCTTGAAGAAGAAAAGGCACAACATGTTCACATGAGAGATTGTTCTTTTGATGCCAACCTACACCAACCATCAAACATAGCACCCTCCACTCCAATGATATCTAAGGTAAATGATCAAGGGGATGAATCTGAATACCCAAATTTTATGACCACCTTGGATATAGTTCACGAGGAGGTGCAAATTGCTAAGACAACATCCAATAGTGAGGATCATGTAGAGATACATGATTATCTAGATTCAACAATGTTTGATATATGTGAATGGATGGAACCCACCATAGAATTGAATGAAGTGGTTGAAAGAGAAATGGAAAGAAAATCAATAAATAAATTTGAAGATATGATAGAATTTCACCACTTGTTCTTGGAAGATACTATTGATGAAATGTGTAAAATTAAAGATCAAGAAATTCTTCACCCTCCAAATTATGATAATGAATCATGGGTTACTAATTTGGACAATGATAGCCTTATAAATTTGAATTCAAGAAATAACCCACTTTTGGAAATAATTGAACCATCTAAGGAAGGTGAAGACGAATTTGATGAGAAACACATTGATGATTTGGAAAATGTTGAAGAAATAGTTGAACGTCACCACTTGATTTTGGAAGATGATTATTATGATGCTTGGAAGAAGTGGGAAGACTTCACTCTTTCCAAAACTACTAATGAAACTCGTGTGCCTATTGATATACAGGACAACATAATTGCCTACTCAAAGGAAGATATTACAACTCCCGTACAATTTGAGGATGTTTTGGAAGAGGGTTTCAAATCTCATCAAATTTTGGAAGATTATAATTATTCTATTACCAAGGACAAAGAAGAAAAATAATTGACGAAGGAATCAAAAGAGCATGTCATAAATATCATGGAGTTTCATCTCACGGATTTGGATGACGATTTTTACAATGGTTGGGGAAGGTATGGTAATGCATTCTTTTCTCACATCCCTATAGATGAAACTCATATTTCACTTGACGTGCAGGATGGTGAGCCTTCTACATCATACGAAGATCTCATATTCACAAGATTTGAAAAGGGGACAAAATATGAATTCATTGAAAGTGTGGATGCAAGTTTGCAGGATGATTTTGGGGATTCAAATGAAGAGATGCCATGGATAGTGAACAAAGAATTAGAACCAAATGATAAAGAGATGGATCAATTGGAAGAAACTCAAATAAGTGATCATCAAAACAGATTACTTGACATACACTTTGACCAAGAGTGTTTGAGGATTGAAAAGGATGACCATATTTTGAATTTGAATAATTTGAATGATATAAAGGTAAATGAAAAACAAGGTATAATTTTTAATCACACTTTTAATAACATGGTTTTAATAAATGGAAAAGAAGTTGATGCACTTGAATTGTTAAATAAAATTCATCAACAATTACTAATTGAATCTAGGATAAAAACTTTTAATGATCCTAATTTAGTAAATATCCTAGATGCTTGTAAATTATTACACAAATTTGATTGGCCTACAAATTTGGAAAATGATTTGGCTTTGAAGTTTGTAGAAATAGGCTCTTACTTACAAAATTGCATATTTGAAAAGGATAGCCTAATTCTAAATCAAGGAGGCAATTATGAAGTTCACATTTTAAAGAATAGACAAGATAAAATTGAAAATCATTTATTGTCTAATCATTCTAGTAATTTGATGCTCACCTATGGGAGTATTATTGGAACAAAATCAAATTGGTATGGTGAGCATGGCAAGTGGAAATTTATTGCATTGTTTGGTCTAGTCTTGTTTATGTTGGATTCCCACAACATTTGGCATGCATATTATGTCATATTTCTATTGAAATGTTCTAATCATGTGTGGGATCCAGGAAAGTGATAAGCTAAGCTTTGCATCATCTTGTATTATATTGTACATTTGTATATAGATTTTGGTTTTTGGATTTTGGTTTGTGTTTTCAAAGTTCCATTTTGGGATTGCAGTTTGGTTTTGGATTGAACAAGTTTTAATTTACAGTTGTGTGTTTATTTTATTTGTCTATATAAAAATAAATAAAAAAAAAAAAAAATAAAAATATAACAAAAAGAAATAAATTGAGATGCCAACTTATGCTTAGGATTAGGAGAATATGAAATATTGGAATTGTCTTGTAAAAGCTCCACAAGTAGCATAAAACTTTTTTAAGTTATATTGTTTGACTTTGTGATACATGAAAGAATCAGTTTTGCATGACAAATCATTTCATTCACAATTCAAGAAGTAATGCATTCATATTCCATCTCACCTCACATACATTTCATTTTAGTTGCATATGCATCTTATGTACAAGCCATGAAAGTATGTCAAATCCTCTTAGGGTTGTGTTATAACATATATGTAAGTAGCTCCTAAGGTTGGAAACTGAGTCTTGAGATATCTAGAACCAAGCACGTCTCATAAATTAAAAAGGATCTTGAGTAAAATGATCAAAACCTAGCTTGGAGGAAAAGGTTGAGCGAAAGTGGTTTTCATGTCTATCCTATTATGCAACATGATCCTTAAAACAAGTGGTTTTAACCACTTCCATAAAGCTTAAAGCCTAAAATCAGAGTAGTAAGGATAGGGTTAAATTCTCATCGAACATAGGTTGAGGATCCAATTCCCCAAAGCTTTGTTTGCTGGCCAATTTGATTTGACCCACATGGAGTAGTAAGGATAGGGCATAAATTCTCATCTTGGTTGGTTGAGAATCTGATTCCCCAAAGCTCTTATGTCTCATTTCATAGTAAGTCTTGGATTGTAAGGATCGTACTATTTGTCCTCTGCAAAGGATGGGTAGTCATCCCCAAGGTTTAAGCAATAGAATTAATGATTTATATCTAAGGTTTGGATTGTAAGGATCGTACTACTTGTCCCTAACCAGGATGGGTAGTCATCCCCAAGGTCCAAGAAATAAATAAATAAATAAATTTTTCCCATCTCATCTTTATTTTGGATTGTAAGGATCGTACTACTTGTCCTCTCGCAAGGGATGGGTAGTCATCCCCAAGGTCCAAGGAAATGAAGATATGTTTTGGATTGTGGGGTTAGATATGCCCATGCATGGCATCATGTCTTGCCTAAAAACAAGACCACTGATTGTCTAGAGGGTTAGACTAGCATGACCATTTCTTCCATAATTGGTTTAATTATTTTGCTTAAAGTGAGGTAATAAACTCCAAATCAGAATAGTAAGGATAGGGTTAAACTCTCATCTCGGTTGGGTGGGAGTCTGATTCCCCAAAGTTCTGATTTCACATTCACTTGCACATGGGTTCTAAATAGTAGGGACTCATAACCAACTTTGGGATACAATAAGGAAATGAACTTGTGGGTCCTAAGAGGGTTTGGCAATCTTGAATGCTTGTACATAATAGTAGAAGAATGATCATGCTTATTAGGAAAAGCAAAATCTCCTAGCTCATTCATTTAGGGTCACAAATCATTCACCATCCCATATATGCATTCATGCAAAACTGATAATGGAATGTTGATCAATTTCAAACGATAGGGAATGAAAACACATTGCACACACCGAGCTAATACTTGATGATTCTGATGATTCATGTACTTTTGATCTTTGGGCATTTGTTATTTTGCTTATGTGCTAACATGTATTTACGAGTTTGTGATATGTTTCAGGTTGGGTTCTTACTAAAATGCTCAAGAGCATTTGACAGCAGAGTCGCCATTTGTTGTGGTTGATCCACAACACACCCCAAAATTGGGGACCCACCTTTTTGCAGGCTCACAGGGAAGGATCTCAGTGACCCAGATGCCAGAATTGAAAAAAAAGAGAAAATGCACAAGTGTAGAAAGGGGTCGCGAAATCGCGACAGGTAGCGAAATCGCGACATGTCGCGAAATCGCGATCGAAACCGGAGAATTGTCGCGAAATCGCGACATGTCGAAAAATCACGGTCAGCGCGGTCAACGACAACGAAACAGAAAAACTGTCACGAAATCGCGACGTGTCGGTGACCAGGAAGAAAAAGGTGTCACGAAATCGCGACGTGTCGGTGACCAGGAAGAAAAAGGTGTCGCGAAATCGCGACGTGTCGGTGAGGAGAAAAGAAAAGGTGTCGCGAAATCGCGACATGCTGTTGGGAAGAAAATAAATGATGTCGCGATTTCGCGACGTGTTTTGCCGAAGCGTACGGATGATGAAAAGTGTCACGATTTCGTGACGTGTTTTGGAAAGGTGTACGAAAGCGGAAAAACGTCGCGATATCGCGATAGGAAATAGCTAAAGGACTCGATGAGGAAAGACGTCGCGATTTCGCGACCGATTGCAGCAAAGGTGTACGGACGGAAAAATGGTCGCGATTTCGCGACGTGTTTTGAAGCGTACGGAACAGAAAAATGGTCGCGATTTCGCGACAGAAAGCTGCATGAAGGTCCGAAGGGGGAAAAGCGTCACGATATCGCGACGAGTTTTGCCGAAGCGTACGGATGATGAAAGGTGTCGCGATTTCGCGACGCATTTTGGCAAAGTTGTACGGTCAAGGAAGATGTCACGAAATCGTGACGAAAATGAAAATCAGGCTCAAAGCAGGGAAGTGTCACGATTTCACGACGTGTTTTGGCAAACAGTACGGACGGAGAAAATGGTCACGATTTCACGATAGAAGCTGCATGAAGGTCCGAGAGGGAAAGACGTCGCGATATCGCGACAAGTTTTTCCAAGGCGTACGGAAGATAAAAACGGTAGCGATATCGCGACGGTTTGTCGAAGGAAGGCAAGAGGATGATAATGGTCGCGATATCGCGACATAAAGTTGCCAAGGAGGCTCGAGGGAAATGGTAGCGATATCGCTACGAAAAGTCGTTGGACGCGTACGGCAGGAAAGCATGTCGCGATATCGCGACATGTCGCGATTTCGCGACATGTCGCGATTTCGCGGCCGGGAAGATGAACGGGCAGACTTGCAGTTTTGTCGGGTTCTTTCACAGAAAAGCGGTACGGCAGGCACAGAAAGTGCGTGACACGTGGCGTGCAGGTGTCAAACTTGCAGAGGCGTTACATGCAGAGATGAATTTCGGGGCGTTTCCAAATTTGAGCGTGAATCAAAGCGGGAAAAAGCAGGAATTTGAAGGGTCACCCACAGGAAGAGGAAATGAAGCGACGGAGGAAATCGAAGAGCCATAACATTGCTATAAAGCCAGAATTGCAAATTGAAGAAGGGTTGGAAATTGTCGAATACGGAGTTGCAGAGACGAAGGCTTTGTGCTATTCTGGGCCCGTACTTGGGCAATTTCCTTCTTTTTATTCTGGGATTTTCTTTCACACCTGGAACATTTTTGAATGTAATCGAGATATCATTTAAATACAAATACAGAGAGTTGGCATCTTATTGGATGAGAAAGAAGGAGTAACTTTTGCATGCATGATTTAATGTTTATATTTCCCTTCCAGATTTCTTAGGTTTTTAGGTGAAGTTAATGCAAGATCTCTTGGTTGCTTCATGCGAATGCCTGTTTTCTGGAATTACCACAGAAACCCTCGAGACTCGCACCTGGCCTATTTGGATTGTGTGGATGTGCAGGTTCATTAGGTTAGGTTGCATGTAGAAAGCCTCATTATCTTCGGTTTCATCTGATTAATTACAGCTTTCTGACTGTAATCTATTTTTATTGTTACTTTTGTTTATTTTTGTCTTTGCTTTTCAAACCCATATTTTATTTTCAGCAGTTTAATTACTGTGTTTGAATAAATCACTGAAAATCCATCAGAATTAAAGGTTAAAGTAGATTTTATTCATTTTGAGTCCATTGAAAGTTCAAAATTAATAAACCACAGTGCCCCTTGTTAACATCCACTTGCAAACCCTAAGGTGTTCTTAGCATTTCATTTTAAACAACATCCTTGATAATTAATAATCAGCATAATAAGAACCTTGGAGAAATCGTTTTTCTTTGCAAGCAGAGGATTTAGGACTCGGATCCTACAGGAGAGTGTGTTTTCACAATCGGGTTAAAACACCACTCAACAGGAATATATAGAATGAAAAGGGATTTTTAATAAATAAAGGAAGGATATTTACTATATATGGAAAAATACCATTGCCAACTTAGTTGAAACAGTCCATCATATCCTTAATCACCCCCAAAACTCCCACCAAAGATGGGATCAAGTGATGCAAATATTGAATATTAACTCTTCTAGGAGAAACCAACTTAAAGGGAATGTGAGTAATTATAATATGGATAGAACAAGGAATTGGCTACCTCTTCCTAAGGATTTTGAAAAAGTCAATACTAATGAAGCCTCTAGAGGGAACCCTGGAAAAGCTAGTACAAGAAGAATTGATAGACTTTTAGATGGCTCCCTGGTTTTTACTTTTGTTGAGAACTTGGGTATTCTATCCAATAACCTTGATGAGGGGTATGGTATCCTTATAGGCCTTCAAAAAGCTACTAATGTTGGATGGGAAAAGGTACTAGTTCAGTCTAACTCTCTACTCATGATTAATCTTTTGAAGACTCCTTTTAAGAATCATAAGGTTGATTGGAGAATAAAAAGAATTATTGAGAAGATTCAATTAATCCAGATGGGATTTTTGAAAGTTTATTACAATCATGTGGTCAGATATTAGAACAAGAGTTTTGATTTTTTAGCTAATTGGGTTTTGGATAAAGGTGATCTTACTTTCTACGACCACCCTCCTAGATGGTGGGCTTCACAAATAAGGGAAGCTCTTCTTTCTATCATTTCTTTGGATGGTTCTAGTTCTAAAGGTACCTAGTTTCTTCTTGCTTCTCTTTGGTTTGGTTAGGGTATTTTAGTTCCCTAGCTCAAACTAATATTTCTTTTGTTTCCTTTGTTGATTCTTGCCTTAATAGTTTTTTGGTCTAGAAAGGTCATTGGTGTGTTCTAGTTTTTTCTTTTCTATTTATGTGTGTGTTTTTTTGTGTTGTTTTGTTTTTGTGTTTTTTGTGTTGTTTTTTTAATATTTTGTTGTCTTCTGACTATTGTTGCATTTAAGAAATCTTATAGGTCTCAATTTTATATTTTTATACATGTCATAGAATACATAGGAGTAGGACCATATGACCTAGGATGATCGTAGAGTGCAACCATCTACGCATAGATGGTCTAAAAAAAAAATGATCCCACCTTGGACAGTCATAGTGCACAGTCACCTCTGCCTCTGGACTTTGACACAACATAGGACTATAGGTAGGGAACTGTTATTATTTTTATTCTAAGTGTATTTCCATAATTAGATTGCTCGAAATAGTATTACTTTTAGATAGCAATTACTTCCATTAAGTAAGCATTGCATAGCATGTTAGATCATTTTTTTTTGAAATAATGTATGTTGCATTTGTGTGAAGAAAGAGAAAAGAGCATATTATATTTCTTTCCTCATATTAAAAGAGATTGTATTAGGCATCACAACTAGAAATTAAAGTAATAAAATGAACCTAAGCAAGATAAAAATATACATAACACACAACATGGTTAATTGAAAACATCAACGAGTTGGACTTCATCACCAATCATTGATCGAGACCAGTGATGGTGGGATTCATATCCATACATTGGCTCGCACCCTAGCAACCATAGTGGCCCCCACAAGTGGCTTTTTAGATTTGATCACAAAAAAGTCCCCTACTTTTAGGTCCATCCCAAATTAGTATGGTTAGATGCCATCTAATTCTTGGGGCTTAATAATTTAAATAATAATAGTTTTTGTTCATGCCCAAGCTCACATGAGGGTGAATCAAAAGCCTATATGGTCCAGTAGCAAGGCAATAGACAGTGCGATCTATTTTGAGAGATTTTATTTACATTTAGGATACATTCAACCAAATCATACTAGACAACCATAATCAATCGTTGTTGCATCACATTTTATCAGAAAGGTGGGCTTCAACACACCCATTTTAGTTTGCATTTTATTATTGCACCTATATATCTAGAATTAGGCTACATAAGACTCACAAAAACCAAAAATATCAAAAACCAAAAATAGCTCTAAATGATCTCACAAGTTTATCAAATCAAACATTAAACCTTTAAAATGAACAAAATAAAAATTGGTTGTTTACTTTATTTTCTTATGTAGATAGATCTAAAAGGAAAAAATTTGAAAAAGAGATTCACCAAAATCCACCATCATTGACACACACTCATAATTGCATCCCATCTACCTGCCCAACCTATGGTCTCAACTTGAAGTCAAACTCGAGCTAAAGACATAGCCCAAGCTTCCATGGACCATCTCAATCAAGCCCCTTCATCTGCCACTACCCCTCCTACTTAGTAGAATTTAGCTTTGTAACCACCCTCAGGAAGCTATACCAACTACATGCAGTAGCTCACTTTCTTTTTGACTAGGTCATAGGACCTAGCCGCCACCTATAGCCATGTCCCCACAACAAAACTAGAGTATACTAGTACTAGGGACCTATAGTATTTAGGTCATGTTATATTCATTGATGTTTTGTTGGCCTTGGCCCTTCATAGTAGCTTTGTTCTCACACCAATATCACCTTATTCATACTTACCACCACTCATCATCCTACCCCGGTTAATTTCACCCACATCCTAGCAAATGGTCTACACCCATACAACTCGTCTTGCTAAACCAAACCTTTAGTATGGTATGTTTGCATCATTCTTTCCTCTTGTAGGGTTTTATCCCTAGTCTAATGCAGGGTCAATAGTGGTAGACCAAAACCAACCTCCCCCAGGTCATGTTAATACGATATCACAGTTGCCTGCATCTAACCGACCCACTTCAGCCCATCCGCTTCAGCCACTGCCACAAGGACCCAACCCCACATTTACATAAGATAATTCCTTTATGTAGTCCCTAGCTTATATGACTAGACCATCTATTATTTAGGTACTAATACCCCATCAACCATAGGATTCTTTCTATAGTTTACTCCTAGTTGCCATTCAGCCAACCTTTACCCTTAATTAGATATATCCAATCTCTTCCATCGCTACCTAGCCACAACCTGAGGCTAAGAACTATGGTGAACAACCTCAACTCCAATAGTACTACCAGTAGCAACAACTACCCTAGTACTATCAACAACATCCTCAACCTCTACCACAACAACCTCCATCCTAGTAGTACTATTAGCAACAACAATCACTACAATAGTACTACCAACAATAGCAACCTCCACCCACATCACACCAACAACAAATTGCACAACAATAGTTCTACCATTACAAACAACCAATGTATCAGTACTATCAGTAGGAACATCAACCACCCAAACACCTCAACATCACTCGTAATAAAACACCCAACATTAACAAGTTACTCAACCATAACACCAATATCAAACTAGGACCTACCAATAGGTCATCCAATATGGATATCAATCACCACCTTCTCAACAATAACAACAGTATCCACCACCCATCAACTACTAGTAACTCTTTAACCAAGGTCCACCATCCAACACATACACCTAGCAGTAGATTACCCTACATCAACAATATGCATAATTGAGGTTTTAGGATAGCACATATTAGGAGGTCCCTTAACCTGTGTTAGATCCATTTCAATGGTTGGTTGATCTGGTCTGTATTTTATAGATGGAAGTTACAAGTACGTGATACCAAAAGCCAACACTCAATAAGCTACAAGACTTCCCCATACATCCCTTAGTGCCTTCACCGCCATATCCTCTATTTTTCAAAATATCAAAATTTGATAAATTTAAAGGCAAGGAGGATCACTAAGAGCATATGATCAACTTCATCAGTGCATGCTACCTGCTCAATAATATTGATGCGTTCATGTTGCGTAATTTCTCATTATCTCTTAGGGGAGGAGCTCTAGATTGGTTTAATAATTTGCCAAGACATAGTCTATACAACTTTGAGCAAGTGGCCAACCTCTTTATAGAACGCTTCTCATTAAATGTGAAGAAGAAGATAACTATGATAGATATCTTTAATATTCAGCAATTCTATGATGATTTGATCATACATTATAGTGTTATGTGCTAAGCCATTATAATAGAATTACCATTCTTACTCCCCACCACTGAGCTTACAAGAATGTTTACTAGGAGTTGTTCAAAACCAATTTCGCTATTGTTACAACTCTAACAATACTGCACACTAGAAAAATCTCTAGCACAAGCTAAGACAATAGAGGATATAAAAATCCAAGAGGGAGAAATAAAGATAAAAAATAAATAGTAGAACAATAATAACTCTAAGGGCACCTCCAATAATCAATGAAAGCCCAACCAATTTAATCATGTGGTGTTGAGCATCCTAATTGGTTCAAATCAATAACTACCTCAACAAACCTCTCAAGTTCAACATCAACCATAATATATCACATACCAGGTTGTGTTTCCTCCCCCATAATTATAGAATAAACAATAACAAGACAACCACAACAGGTGTCTTACCAGACCCTCTCATAATTACACTCCACTACCATTTTTTAATAGTTGTATGAAGCACAGGCAATTATATTACCTGAAGTGAAATCACAAGATCCAAACAATCCCAAGCCAAGATCCTAAAAAGAATACCATTACTATTTTTATCATAGGAAAAAGGGCCAAAATATTAACGATTGCATTGCATTCAAGAACATAGTGCAATATATTATAGAGAAGGGGGATATAACCATTGACAATCCTTTGGCTCTACAAAACCAAAACCTTGGCATATACCAAGACCCATTGTCGGCACACAATCAACAATACATCACACCATATTCCACCACACCACCTAACCAAGTGAACCACCTCAACACTAGGCCATAACATCAAAACTTTGTGGGGATGATACACATAGTTACTCAAAACCAATGCTATCCTAAGTGACCAATGCTACTAAGTACCTCCAACAATGTTTTATCATCCTCTACATTGCCCCTACCACCAGTGCAATCCATTCTACATCCTCTGTGACCCATTATATCCCTCACCAATCACCTCACACAAATCCTAAGAATAGAATCAACCAAGCTTTCAATATATGAGCTTATACAATAGTCACCCCCACATCGTGAAGCATTAATGGAAATCTTGAAATCCATTGAAGTACAAACATAAAATCCTAATGCCTTTGTAAATTTTGTGGGCAAAATAAAAATATGCAATGAGCCATCCATTGCCTTCTACGATTATGAAATCAAAACCTTATCCTTAGAATAACTAGATTCGCCTTTGCACGTAATAGAACATATAGATCACAAGTCCTTTAAACGAGTCTTGGTCGACGTTGTGTCATCAATCAACATCATTATAATTTTGGCCCTTAAATATTTTAACCTCCCATCATCACACATAGTTGCATCCCCATTCACCCTGCGGTCCTTCAATAATGCATTGTGCTCAATGCTAGGAACGATTATTTTTCCTATACAAGTAGGCATAAATACCATCCCTACACTATGATACATCCTTAAAGGAGATATACAATACAACATCCTACTAGGATGACCATGGATTCAGTACATATGATATGTCTGCTCAACACTACATCATTACCTCAAGCATGTTCATGAGGGTTGTGTGCATTGCATTCTCATTGACAAAGACCTGTTTAAGTATTACAACATGGTGTCTAACCTGTATGAGCTTCCCCTACCATCCACCCACCTATACCTTACCCTAGCCTCACTTGCACTAGCTCCCATGCTAGTGGTACCTCATCCCACTACGTTGTACCCATAACCAATCCCCAATCCACTTGTGTATCGACATTTACTACCCATTTCACTCCATCTAGCCCACTACATTATCCTAACTATTTTATATAGTCCCCAATACCCATCACACCTGACCATTCAACCCAATCATGCTTGGTCAAATCCACCACCTCCTAGCCAGTCCTTATCTACACAATGTCTCCTATTTTATTCGTAAACACCACCCATACCTTCCACAAACCCACCACTCCAACAAATCACACCCAACACTAGACCACCCCCATCTATAGTGGCCTAAGTCATTGTTACACCTCCATAGGCCACAACTACCAGACCACCCCCATAACAAGGTCTCTAAACATTCTTCCTATCCCAAATCCAGCAACCGCATCAAGTATTGGGAAATCTACCAAACCCTCATCCATTGCAACACCTCCATCCAGTTCTCCCTCCATGTAGCTTGAACCACCACCTCCACAAAACCCAACCATTGAACCTCCATCTACATCAGGCATCACCTAGGTTTCACCCATGATAGTTCATTCATTAGAAGAGAATTTTGAAATAATTTCCACATCTTCTTACCAAATTGCATAGGTCATAGTCCATATAATGAGTATAGGGATAGATGAGTATCTAGTGTAGAATTTAACATTCACACCTCCCTTCATTGATTCAATTGGGGATTTTGGTCACCCACACATTGGCACCATTATTTACATGGGTTCTACATCCAACTCAATGAATTTTGTGTATGCTAGAGTTGACACTTCCTCCAATACACCTCTTAAGGAGAAGCCCACATCACCATTTACCAGTGATCTCAATTTTTTTTTTAATCCCTCCTTTGCAATAAAGTACTTTCAACACTATCATTGGAGAGGATTCAGCCTAGGTTGTCATGCACAGGGAATTTAGCACCTCATCAAACCATATTATCAGCTCCCTGATGAAAATTTCCATTTAGGATATCGCCATAATCAACCAGTGGACATCCTTGAGGAAAAATTCCAATGTTTCAACCTTGGCCTCAAGGAGGATAACGATAATGAGTATGAAGATCTTAGTGAAAATCCTTTTCAAGTCACAATGATCCAAACCATAGAGCTTGACACTTCAAAGGATGAGATAAATGAGCTATTCAAAGCACTTTCAGTTGCTTCTGATAGCTCAAAAGAAGACTTTTACCCCATTATCCCCATCACAAAGTTTGCAGATGGCAAGGATATTTATCATCATTTGTTCCCTCTACCACTTCCCATTTTCCCAAAGCTCCTTTCATTGGAGCACCCAAATCAGCCAACCCATCCATTGTCTCTACCACCGATAGTTCAACTGAACCTACATTCACCAATATTGGATTGACTTCTACTACATGAGAAACCAAACCACTTCATCCTGTAAATAAACATGGTCACCATCAACCTATTTGTGCCCCTCTGTAATATGAGTGATACATCAAATCCCATTCACATAAATCTAAATTTAATATATTTTGAGAGCATTTCTACCATGCTATTGCTAGAATATTTTATGTTGTCAAGATAATTGCTTCATCAAGCAAATATCTACATCCCACCAGCCCAATCACCTGAGTCATTTATGGTTCACAATGTCGATACAAGTGACACTAAGTTACTTATTCTAGAAAACATAGTAGATGGCATCCACCTTATATCTACTCATTATTTAGAGGAGGGTCACACATGCTCATAAAGGAAACCAATGACATCAATATTAGTGTAGATCCTAACAACCTGCAAGTCATCAAGCTTACGAACAACCTCAATTTTGTAAAACATGAATAGTTGGTCACTTTTCTCACTAAGAACAAGCACGTGTTTGCATGGTCATACAAGGACATGTCAGGATTGGACCCTAATTTAGTGGTTCATAACCTTGTGTTGAGACCTAACACGAAGCTTGTAAAGCAAAATATTTAAAAGCTTCATCCTACCATAGCTCTGATGGTCAAATAAAAGGTGCAAAAATCGCTAGATGTGGGTTTCATTCAACCATTAGACTACCCAGAGTGGGTTTCAAACATGGTACCCATTAGAAAACCTAACGGGGGATACACATTTGTACTAATTTTTGTGACTTAAACAAAGTGTACCCCAAGGATAACTTCCCTCTATTGAACATCAATATGCCCATCGATTATACCATAGGCCACAAAATTCTCTCCCTCATGGATGGATTTTCAAGATACAAATAGATTTGAATTAATCATGATGACCAGCATAAAACAATTTTTACGATGCCCTAAGGTATATTTTGTTATAAAGATATGCCTTTCAAAATAAGAATGCATGCGCCACATATCAGCACACCATGACTTACATATTCTATGAGCGAATACACAAAATAGTTGAAGACTATGTGGATGATCTATTAGCCAAAGCAAAAATACGTGGTGAAAATTTAAGTGTGCTACACTAGGTTTTCATATGATTACTAAAGTACGATAGAAGACTTAACCTAAAGAACTGCATCTTTGGCATCAAATCAAAAAATAAATTAGTGTTCATAGTATCTAAACTAGGCATTGAAGTTAATCCTAATAAGGTTAATGAAATCCTCAACATGCCTCCCCTACAAACCTCAAAGAGTTATGAAGCTTGCAAGGCAAGATACAATCTATTTGTCACTTTATAGAACAATTATCGAACAAATGCAAGCATTTTAATCACCTATTAAGAAAGAGGGTTAATTTTGAATGGGCTCAAAATTTTTAGGATGTATTTGATGCCATCAAATAATATCTGGAATCACCACCTATGTTGACTTCACCTCAACCAGGTGTACCATTCTATTTGTACATATCCACTATAGATTTTACGTTAGGAACTATGCTAGCGTAGAAAAACAAATAAAATAAAGAGTACGCTATATACTATATCAGTCGCACATTCATGAGCTATGAAGTGAAGTATGCATATGTCGAAAAGCTATGCTTAGAAGTAGTCTTCAAAACTAATAAGTTGCATCACTACATGATCGATCAAACTACATATATCATTGCCAAAGAGAACCCTTTATGCTACATGATGAGTCACACCTACACACATAGCAGAACAAAAAAATAGGTATTTCTTTTAATTAAATTCAACCTAGAATTCATAAGTCAAAAATCTATCAAAGGTCAAGTAATCATGGATCATCTCATCGAAGCTTTGTTACCAACCGATGCACCACTAGTTATCGAATTGCCTGAAGATTTTGTATTCAACATAACTCAGTAGGAATAATTGATCAAAATATAAGAGGATGTTGATGTGATCCTTTTCTTCGATGGTTCTAAATGTGAGCAAGGAAATGGTGTTGGTGTGATATTCATTACACCTCAAAAGGATCCTATGCCCCTCTCATTCAAACTTGTCTTCCTCTACACAAATAATAATGCAAATTGTGAAGCCCTCATATTAGGACTTCATACTGCTATCATATTGGGCATTAAGCAACTCAGCATTTACAATGATTATGAACTCATAGTCAAGCAAGTTAAGGGAAACTATCAATGTAGAGATCCCATTTTGCATTAGTACAAGTCTATTATCGATAAATTGCTCACACATTTTGATTGGTATAAAATTTATAATATACGTCAATCATCCAATTGGTTTTCTGACACAATGACCTCTCTCAAATCTCTAATTCCATAGAATCCATTTGATAGCAATACATTTGTGAAAATTGTGATATTTACACAATGTGCTCTTCAAAAAAAATTATCTCAAACAGTAGAAAGTATGAACATGGTTTAGACTGATCTTTATGATGAAATATTTTTACATATTAAGGATTTCATTAACTTGGGTACGCTTCTCACATATTTATATTCAACTACAAATCAAACATTTAAGCAAAAAATTGGCTTGTTATATGCTTTTGGGGGACATTCTCTATCATCGCAGCTATGATGGTATTCTCCTTCGCTGCCTCAAACCTCAAGAGGTACAATGGGTTATTTCTCAAGCCCACGATGGTACTTGTGGTGGTCATTTTAGTGGAATAGCCATCACAAAGCATATTTTATGCATGGGTTACTATTGGTCCACCATGGAACGTAATTATTGTGTATACGTCAAGAAATGTCCAAAATGCCAATATCATGCCAATTTAACTCATATCCCATCGCAAGCGTTACAGTCGATTTAAGCTTTGTGGCCTTTTTTGCAATGGGGTCTTGATTTAGTAGGAAAAATATCTTCTCCTTATTTGGGACACCATACATTCATCATAATAGCCATAGATTATTTCATGAAATGGGTTGAAGCAATTCCTATAACAAGTACGATAGGACCTTAGACTGTAGAGTTTATTCCCCACCATATCATCTATCATTTTGGCATACCATCATATATCATATATGAAAATGATCCTGTTGGGCACTGAATTGCATCAAGTTTTCACTCAATACTACGGTTGTCTATCTTCCTATTTTTTGTCCAGGCTTGCACCCGATAGCTACAACTCAACACTCAACATTGGATGGACCAAAACAAGGTTTTCGATCCAACCTCCAGAGTAGGCTGGTTCCTTGTCAACTTACACAGGGTGTTGACACAATTATGCTCACTTAGGGTTTGAAGGTTAGGGTAAGAAAAGGTTAGGGTTAGGAAAATGTGAACAATAGTGGATGGATAGGCTAACAACATTGTACCACAAGAAACAACTCCAAAAAAACTAACACAATAGCATATACTCAAACCAACATTATCTCAATTTAGATGATTCTTCATTCATTAACACACAATAGAGAAATATTGCAGACAGAGATTTCAATATCTAGACAATGATAATCCAAATAGCAGAATTCACCAATACCTAGATTCTATAGAAATGCACTTTCTAACAATAAAGAACAATCTCAGAAGCAGATTTCAACTACTTTAACAGCTAGTAATCCATTCATTTGGCACAAACTAACCACTTAAGTATTCACAAAAATACAGCTAAAGAAATAGAACCTCTGATTTCAAGCATGAAGATACAAATTTTGAGGCAAAGATCAGTGTAATGCTCCTTCCATTAGCTCTTGGGAATATTTACAGTAGCACAGAAAAACACACTAGAGCCGACCCTTAAAAATGAGGGTTCGACCTCTATTTATAGTTTTGTAGAAATTAAATTTACAAGGAACATTACAAAGATCAAAAACTGATAGCGCAGTAGAGAGTTCTTGCTGGCATTTGCTTACTGGTGCACCTTCCGGGAAATCCATTGAAAGTGATCCGCCATGGCAGCTTCGAGGCCTCTACAACTTGCTGGTCGTTCGACATGAACTGGAGTTTCGGCCATTGGAGATCATGCATCATCATTGATATTTCTTGGAAGCCATCCATTGTCATTGATCCATAACCGCCTCTGGTTCTATCTATTTGAAAAACCCTCGATGCTTCGACTTCCTCTCCAACTTGTTGTCTTGAACCTTGGTGAAGACTTGCTTTTAAATACCTCAGGTTCTTCTTCATAATCTCCACCATCGATCTCCCTCATCGTATGGTTTAGATTCATTCTGATACAAGCTTATTATAATGGTGGGGAGAACACAATGCCATTCCGCTTTAAAATGTTGGTGATATCATCATTCTATATTAGAAACTATGGAATCGCCAATCCAGGTTCCAAATGACCTGAAAGTTGAGCAGGATCGAATCCACTCTTTGTCATTCATATTTCTAAAGCAATCACCAATCCGCACTAAAATATTGATGATATCATCACTTCCTTGAAACTTTTGCGGATTCCATTCCGAGATGAGCAAGTGTATTGGTGCATGATCTTCAATCCGGACCCATCATAATGCAAAGTAACTCCTCCATTCCGCAAAACATTCCTTTGTCATCATTCTAGAAAGAAGTTAGTCACAATTACCTTTGTTGTGAATCTGCATCTACTTTGTTATCCACAATCCACCTTGTCACCATTCTAGACGAAGATACTCTATGTGTTCTTCGAAATCGGGTGTCCCAACACTTAGCCACTTGTGAAGCATGCAAAATATTGGGTGGTCACCAATCCACACTTTTTTGTTGTTGACATCATCTCCTCTTGAAGACTTTTGTGGATTCAGGATGCGTCACCAGTTTGGGATCAAAAATGAAGGAAATCCTCCGAAATGGCTCCAACGTAAAAAAATGACTAAGTGTCGGGTGGGCTCATTCTTCCTGTTGCGAATCCACTCCAAAATACACTGTAAAGTGTGTGGAATGAAGACTTCCATTACTTAGGAAAAATTTGCAAAATTTTCCTAGTATGTGGCCATTTTGGGCCTACATTATGGCGCCTCCCGGGTGGATTTGCTTGCAAAGCCAATCGAACTCAGAGTCTTATCCATTGGGCTTTAGGAGTCAAAAATATTCATCTTCAACACATATTTTATAGAATAACTTCCACACAAACATTACTCTCTGAAAGTTTTGACAATCTGATTAGAGAGTAAAGGTTCATATGGAAGTGATGCCAAAAATATTTTAGAATTCATTCGCTCTTATAGAGGTCATGTCAAAATTGTAGGCCTTGCCCTTGTCTTCAAAAACCTAGACACAACTCCACTCCTTTTATAAGGCCTTACTACAAAATATACCTTCACACAAAACCCGTTGCTCTGTAGGCTTCATGCCTTTATTGTTTATTTCTGATAATTTTTCAGGGCAAAAAACAAAAATGCCAAACTTATGTATATGTACAAACAAAAATAAGCTAAGTGTGGGATCCTTCTGAGCCTGTAACCACTTCATCCTACTCTTCTTCTTCATGGCCCTCTTCCTCATTCTCTTCTTCTAGAGTGGGTGTTTTCTGACTCCTTCCTCCAGAAGTATCACCAAACAATTGAACCATCAATTTTAAATATTGTAGAGCCTATTTCCAGGCTGCTTCAGAGGGGTTTGATGTTTCTTCTAGCTACTTATAAATGTATTGTAACTCTCCAATGTCTTCATAGTTAGCAGCATTCCCTCTGTTTACCAGATCTTCCATGAGATCTCTCAACCGAGTAAAATCAACAATCAATTGGACAACTTGTTCTTGGGGTAGTGGCTCTTCTAGAGAATCTATTCTAGACTCATCCTGCAAATACTCATCAATGCTCTGCTGGATCTCTTCCATGGATAACAAGTTGTGATCTTCCATCCATAGGCCCTTAAAGCCAACTTGAACCATTTCCTTGTTCAATTCCACAACATCCTTTATTACCCTTTCAATCTTGTCAAACAACAACCAGGCTCTTTGAAGTGCCTTGTGCTTTTTCACCATAATTCTAGCAGCAACTCTGGCGATATTCCATTCTTTTTTAGGAATTGGTTTAGCAGAATCACTGAGTCTACTATCAACCAACCTATACATTTGTTCTATCGAAATCACCATAGGTTGTAACTCTCCAGTTATCTGATCTAGCTTTTTCTGGATATTGGAGAGTAGGCGGTTGGCATCATCAAGATAATCAATAATAAGTTGAAGCCCTGAACATTTCTCCTGGACCTCAGAAAGCAACTCTTTTCTGATCTTCCTTAGTTCATTCTTAGAAAGGCCTGTAGACTTAGCTTTCTCAATTTGAAGCTGATGTTTTAAATTCTGAATTTCTTTTGCCTGATCTTCATTCAACTTCTTTTGCTTTTCTAACTGGTCCTTTAGTTTATTGGCTTCTTGAAATTTATCTTGCCAACCCTTAGCCTCTTTTCTTAGAGCCTTTTCCACCTCCTTTTGATCCCTCAGACTCTTTTTGAGCTTCTCAACTTGTTTCTCCAATTTGTTCACCTTCTCTCTGACTATATCATTTTTCACATAGAAGGTATCCAAATGGGCTTTGGCAATGATCAACTCATCTTCCTCAGGAAGCTTTTCAATATCTTCTGTGACCTCCTCCACTCGATAATCCTGAATAGTCATCTCAGTTTCAGGCTTGCTTACCAATGGAGTCATTGATCTTGACACTCTCTGTCTAGAAACAGGGTCAACATAAATGCTTATTCTCCTAACAGCCATCCTGTTGGAAGGCTTAGCAAGCTTCTCTACCCAGTAATCATTTATACTCTGAGTGGCTGCCTGTTCTTTTGAAATAGAAATAGGTCTTGAAAGGCTAGCAGCCAGGGGAGATGAAGATACTAAAAATGATAGAGTGGATGGAACTGCTGATGATGAGGGTGTGGATACAGTTACAGTAGCCTCTATGACAATAGTGGACTCTATAACTACTGCTACCATTGTTGATGGTAAACTCATGGAAACTGATGCAATACTAACAGTCGGATGGATGGATGTACTTGGAATGCAATGTCCCATTGATGGTGGTGATGAAATAGATGGAAGTGAAGCGATGGTGGATGATGGAACAATGGGAGATGATGAAGTGGGAACCTCAGATGCAGAATATGGGATTTGAGGTGGTTGTGATGAAATAGAAGTGGCTTGTACCTCCATGGCTACTGATGACACATGTAGTGGACTTTGAGAGGGAGAATGTACATTTGTCACATCTTCTTGATTAGAAAGGGAGGGAGATTTCTTTGGGGACTCATGAGTATGAAGAGGAGAAGAGGGATTAGAAATCATACCTTCACCTACAGATGTAGGGTGCTCTTGATCTGCTTATGTTTCTATTTGTTGCTCTTGATCAATTAACTCTTCTGTAGCGAATTCAACTACCTCTTTAGCAATCTCCTCCATGTCCATTTTTTGTTTCTTTGAAATTTCCATTTCCTCTCTTTCTGGACCTCTCTTAGTCCTTCTACGAACCAATTGAAAAGTAGCCATCTCATCCTCAGAATCTTCTTCCAACACATCTTCTTGTGCCACTCCAGAAAGTAATGATTGCCCAAAAATAGGACGTACTTCAACTGATGTTGCAGGGGTAAAAGAAAGGGGTTTGTACTTAAACTTCTCATCCTTCTTATGCCAGTCAATATCTGTGTCTGGAGGCCATGCTCCCAGAGCTAAGCATTTAGGTCTAGATGTTGTTTCAATAACTGGGGTACTGACAACTTTTTCCTTAGAATATTGCATTTTTCTCATCAACTTAGCCCCCTTAGGAAACTTTTCCACTTGCTCAGTGGTAGGATGAAAGGTTTTCAGTACCTCAGCTATTGTCAAAGGAGTTTCTGGCTCTTCTTGCTGAGTTTCTTGATATGAAAGTGGAGAAAGGGATTCAGAGCCATTTTGAGGTTTTTCAACCGTCAATACTATGTTTCTGACATCCTTTTGTCTCCAAGTCTCAATGTTTTCATTATATCTTCTTGAAAATTCTTTATCAATATTCATTCCAAACTTGGACTTAGGCTTTCCAATTTCAATCCTCATTCTCCACCAATCTATTATTTTGGCAACATTCCATTGTTCTTTTTCTTCTGCTTCTTCAGCAGCTTCTCCAGGAACTTCTTCCTTGGGTTGAGGATTATTTTTCTTTGAAGTATCTCCCTCAAGTTGAGGCTTATTTTTCTTTGGAGTTCCTTCCTCAAGCTGGGGCTTCTTCTTTTTCAAAGTTTCTCCCTCAATATTACTAATTATAGCTTCAGTAATCCGATGACTGGGCTTTCTATCAGGATCAAAATCAACAACCTGCTCATAAAAGTCCAACCATGGAGGCAGTTGACCCATATTCGAGACATTCCACTCTAAAATAGCAGTCTCATCATTGTTTCTGCCCTGTTCAAAATGGGCCCTGGGCCTCTTTTCAAATTTATAGGCCTTATCCCCATTTAGGGTTTTATTCCTTGCAGTAAAAATGCCATCAGGGTCATAGCTCCATCTTTGGGGAATATAAAATAGACCTAACCTATCAAGGTATTGGTCAATCAGTTGGCTCTGCCCCTTCTTGGTGATGGTAATATCCTCCACTGTGCGATGGGTAAGGAAAGACTTTCTCTTTCTCCCAGAATCGTAGTTTGCATCAATGTACTCTACCTGCCTTAAATATTCTAGGGCAAACAACCTCTCCATAATGAAGTGGGGTAGGAGGAAAGGTTTACCCATGAAACCATACAATCTGATGATTGTGCCCTCGATTAAAAAATACCAATCACCTTCTTCAACACCCTCTACTCTCAGAATCTTCTTAGCTAGGGGTGGCAATCTCGGGCACTTATTATACATTATTTTTAGGGCAGGTCCCAAAAATTCTAAATTGAATCTATAATAGGACTCACTGCTCCTCAAATGGCTTGTCCAATAATAAACTGGCATGGGTTCTCCATCATTGTTTTTATCCCAAACTGGGATCCAAGGCATTTTATCCTTAACAGAAGCATAAAACATCCATACTAGGCTCGAGCAATACCTGAAACTAGGAGCATCAGAGCCCCTTTTCATACTTACTAATTGCTCATGTATTCTCTATGCAAGAAAAGTTGGCCAATCAAAATAAATCACCCTAGTCCCCTTTTTTCCCACATCTTTTTCATACATTCTCTCATTAGAAATATAGTAAGCTACGACAATTTTCCAGCCATGTACCATTCTATCAGAGTCTAACCCCTCCATGCAAGCCAACATAGAAAATAAGATGGGATTTGCAAATTTGTCAATAGAGATAGGGACTGCAGGAAATTTTTCTTGGGCTTAGCATTAAGTTATTTATAAACCCAATTTTTAAAAGGCTCATCGTCATTAGCTCACTTCTCCATAGTGTAAAACCCAGCCTATTCTGTGACCCTAAAAGGTTTCGGTGTTACGGGCGGTTCAGACCCTAGGGAAAAGAGTCTATGACAAAAGGAGGCAGTGATACTAAAGAGGGTTTCACCCTCAGAGGTTTTTACTGCTTTAGCCAATGGGTCATAAAATTTAACTATGGCAGCTATCAACTCAGGGTAGGAATGCACAGAATCATAAATATAGAAAGAGAGGTAAGAAAGGACAACACATCTACCTTCCACGGCCAACACAACTCTCACCTTGTATCTATCATGTACATTTCTCCTCAGCTTCGTTCTTTTCGTAATGACCATTTTTGTGTCCATCACAACTTTGGCTTTGTCGAGATATGGTGCTACCGTCTTATTTTCCTGAGTTTCGAACTCTTGAACATCTTCTGAAGCCATTCTACTAACAATAAAGATCGTCCTCTCTAAAATTTGTAGAAACTTCTTCAAAGTATTGCTTCATCCTTTCACTACTCTGAGGATGCGAATAGCTACCAAATGAAGCTCATGTATGCTTTCTCGTCACCTTTAATCTCTTGAATGTGCATATCCTCTGCCATTAATGCAGATGCTACACGTCCTTCCGCTAGCACACTTTCCAATTCTTTAATCATTCCCTTTGGTGGCTCAATGGTGGCATCCTTTCTTTTCATTGGTCAAAATTTCAAATTGCGCTGCCACCTCACTGCACCTCTTCGGCTACTTCTTGATTGTGGCGCGAGTTCGTTAGCATTGAATGTGGGATCATTCTCTGGCCTCCACGTGTCATGGTAGAAGTTGCTTCTTAGTTCCACTTCCTTTTCAAACCAGTTGATTAAAAGCCTTTTGAGTCCACTGACACTTAGAAAATTTGATGCACGAATCTCCGTCTCGATTTCACTCTGACTTATTAAGCTTTGGAAGACTCCCGGATTGGGGATGCCTTTAGCTCTTCTTTAGTGCAGGGTAGAAACCTTTACGCCATTCCATGGGGATCTAATGTATTTTGATGCGGATTCAAGAGTGCGCACCATTCCAAAAGCTTTTTACATGGAATTGAGTGTGGAATGGAAACTTGTTGTGCACTTAGCCCATACTTAGTCATTTTTGCAATTTTTTATTTTTTCAAGATTTTTTTGAAGAAAATCGATTACAAAGTGCAGAAAGAAATCAAAGTACAAAGTGCAAAAAGGAGGGGAAATAATTTTACAATGTATATACATATGTTACAGTGGACTCATTCCTTACACATAGTAGAGTTTGAGGTGAAAACCATTCACTAGAATCGGTTGTATGTTTCCCTCCGGATCCTCCAGCTAAAATACATTAGACTCTTTGGCTTCCACTATTCTGAAAGGACCATCCCAAAATGAATCAAAATTTTCATGTTTGCCTGGTTTTTCTCTATCAACATTCCACCTAAGAACTGAGTCTCCCACCTGGAATTTTCTGAATCTGGCTTTCTTATCAAACCATGCTTTGATATCTGATGAATGCTTTTGAAAACTGTCATATGCCTGAGTTCTACTTTCTTCCAATTGGAGCAAATGTGTCAACCTGGTTTTCACAGGATCTTCCTCTAACTCTTCTTCTGTATTGACAAGCTTAAGTGTTGGGATCTCCAAATGAATTGGTAATACTACCTCCTTGCCATATACTAGTGCGTAAGGGGAAGTCTTAATGGAATTTTTTATAGTAATCATGTCTGCCCATAGAGCTTGGTCCAACAATAGGTGCCAACTTCTTTTGTTACCCTCAAGTGATTTCCTCAAAATCCTTAACAGGTTCTTGTTGGTAGGTTCTGCAAGTCCATTACCCTACGGATAATAATTTGAAGTATTTTTTAGAGTAATACCAAACTTGCTAGCAAACTCAATATACTTGGCTCCTATGAAAGCTGGACCATTGTCACTCACCAAGGCTTTTGGAACTCCAAACCTTGAGATCAAATTTTCCATAAAGTTGATTACTACATCCTGGTCTGATTTCTTGGTAGGGATAGCTTCCACCCATCTGGTGAGATAATCTGTGGCAGTTAAGATAAAATTATGTTCTACTGAGGAGTTAGGGTTGATAACCCCTATAAAATCTAGCCCCCATTGTTGAAAAGGCTCTTCAACTTGAATGGGCTTGAGGGGGGATGAAGCATTCCTTGTCCTTCCAACATATCTCTGACATTTGTCACAAGCCCTGGTGACTTTAAAAGCATCAGTGAAAATAGTGGGCCAATAATAGCCAGCTCTTATGATTTTTAAAGTTGTCACTCTGCCTAAGCTATGACCACCAGCTATTCCTCCATGGAACTCTTCCATGACCCTTTTTTGTTGATCATCCTTTAAGCATTTTAGAAGAATTCCATCCAAGTTTCTTTTGTACAAGCCCTCTGGTAGTAATACATATTTCAAAGCATGAAGCTTGTATCTCCTCCTTTGGGATGCACTTAGATCGAGAGGGCATATTCCGGTTTGGAAATATCTGATCATCTGGTCAATCCAATCAGAGTCTGTAGTTTGTATTATTTCCACCTGATCCTCTTCTGTTGTTTGACAAGTTGTTACTTCTATCAAAGCTACAGCTTCTGTTAACCCTTGGCACAAGGCTCTACCTCTCACTAGCTTGGTGGGATGAATTTCCACATCGTATTCTTGGATCTTAGTAATCCAGCTAGCTCTTTTATCTCCTAGATCACCCTACAGGATAAAAATTCTTACATCCGGGTGAACCACATAAACTAGGGTCTTGCTTTGTACCAAATACTGCCTAAACTTCTTTAGTGACTTCATCACAACAAACACTTGTCTTTCAATAAAATTGTATTTGACCTGATAATCATGAAGTGTCTGACTCCAAAAGAATACCGGATGTTCTTCCCCTTGATCATCCTTTTGGGTGAGCACCGAGGCATAACTTTCTTCAGCTCCATATGCATAAAGAATAAAATATTTACTAAAATCTGGGTTTACCAATACTGGAGCTGTTGCAATGGATTGCTTAATGATCTCAAAAGCTTGTTTTCTGACCTCAGTCCACTTGAACTCGACATTTTTCTTGAGTAACTTAGATATAGGCCTCACCTTCTATGCAAAATCAGAGATGAACTTTCTGATAAAATTGATTTGGCCCAAAAAATACTGTAAAGTCTTCTTATTTGTAGGCAAGGGGAGAGCAAGTATTGCTTTTATCCTATCTGGGTCTATGGCCATGCCTTCTTTTGAGACCACATGTCCTAGTAGTTTTCCTTCATGGACTGCAAAGAATGATTTCTTAGGATTGAGTGAGATGCCAAATTCTCTACACTTTTGAAAAACTTGCTCCAAGTGTGAGAGATGATCCCCTTTATCATGGGAAAACACAGTCATGTCATCTAGGTAAATCAGAATAACTTTGTTGATCAGTGCTCCAAAGGCATAGTCCATGGCTCTCTGAAATGTAGCTCCTGCATTGGATAATCCAAAAGGTATTCTCTGGTAGGCAAATGTACCCCATTTTGTGGTGAATGTTGTCTTATACTGGTCTTCATATTTCACCCAAATCTGGTTGTATCCAGAGTAACCATCCAGTAATGAAAACCTCTCAGCCCCTGCCACTACTTGCAAGATCTGATCAATCTAAGGGAGGGGGTAGTGATCCTTAAGGGATGCTTGATTTAGATTTCTAAAGTCCACACACAAGCGTATATCCCCATTCTTTTTCCTTACGGGTACCAAGTTGGCTACCCAAGTAGAATGTTTTATGGGGTATATGATCTTAGCCTTTAATAATTTTAAGAGCTCCTCTCTCATAATGGCCTCGATCCTTGGATTAACCGGCCTCTACTTCTACCTAAAAGGCTTGGCATCAGGCTCTAACTCAATGGTATGTTGGATGACCTTTTTATCATACACCTTAAGGTCTTCATATGACCAAGCCACAATATCTTGGTATCTCAAGCATAAAGCTTTGATATCTTCTACTTCCTTAGGCGAACATCGGATTCCAACATTGAGTTTCTTTTCTATACCGACTTCAATTTCTTTATAGATTTTTTCGTTGACCTTCATGGCTCTGACCTTCTTTCTATCCTCATTATCGAACAAGCTCTCAAGGGTGACCAACCCTCTTGGGATATGATTGTTTCTTAGTTGGATAATGTCTTGCTGATCAATTTCTTCTAAATATTCCTCTTGGATAGTAGAGAGACATGCCTCTCTCACCAAAAAATCAACTATTTGTTCATCACTTTCAAAAACCTGCCAAAAAATCTGCTTGTCTGGTACTGCAGGTCTAAAAATCATTTTAATTCCCTTAGCCTTCTTGATTCCAAAGTCTACAGAAGGGTTGAAGTTAGCTCCCTTTGTTGCTAATGAATCAGCCAGAGTATTCTTTTCTCTAGGAACAAAATTTAAATTCAGGGCATCAAAATATTCCATTAAATCCCACACCCTATTTCTGTAAGCTTTTAGGTAGTGGTGCTTACTGCTGCACCTATTTCTTACCTGATGGACTATTAGCTCAGAATCACCATATATGTTCAAAATATTAATGCCCATACTTTCTGCTTGTATCAATCCGAGACACAAGGCCTCATATTCTGCAACATTGTTAGTACATGACCAAGTCAGTCTATAAGCAAAATTATTTGTACCTTCTGATTGGGATTGTAGGACCACACCAGCCCCTGCACCATTTCTGCATTTAGCACCATCAAAGTGCATGACCCATGTTTCTTTCTCTCTTAGATCCTGGTTGGATATGGCAGGGATTTCCCTCTCTGATTCAGTTGAGATGCTATATGTTCCCATACCAGTTTTGAACTGACTGTAATCTTCTCTGAAAGGCAACTCATCCTCAATGTCCAGATCTTCAATATTTTCCACTAGCTCAAATTCTTCTATGGGGTTAAGATTGCACATATCCTCTTCAATATTTTCAATATGATAGGCTATTGGTTTCTCAGGTGTTATCCTTATCCTCTTTCCTTTGAAAGGGATTACCATGCTAGAATAATCCATGTACATACACCCCCCTAGATTTGCAGTAAACTCTCTTGAAAGACATAATCCAAAATAAGGTTCTAAGTCAACCACAACTATTTCTTGCACTATGGTCACTTCAGGGGCTCTGTGCAGTCTCATTAGTACATCTTTAATGACTCCCACTGTCTTGACAGGTGTCCCATCTAGTTGTAACACTCCAGGACAAGATCGGGTATATTCCATACCCATCTCCTCATAGACTGCTTTAGGCATGACTGTAGTTGATGCTGTTGAGTCAATCATACAATTTCGGACCACCCAACCTTCCATTCTTAGGGATATATAGAAAGGAGGAGGCTTATTATTTAGCACCATAGGTGTCATTTCTTTATTTTCTGGTGGCATACTAAGGATTGTAGTGGCCAACCTATTCTGTGGATTTTTACTGAGGGAAGCTTTAAGTAGGTCAATCTGACCAGGAATGAATAGAGTGTCATACAGGCTAGCTTTTGATGGGATCCTTTTCATCTCTTCAACAATGTTATACTCAGATCTAGTCAAGGAGAGTCTTTCCAATCCTCTTTTTGGCTCACCATATCTTCTTTTATATTGTTGGGTGGCCTCTAACCTTTGTCTTTTAGTAATAGAGGGGAACCTAAGTCTCTCTTGATCTTCATCTTTAGATCTCATCCGGTCTCCTCCAGTTTCCTTTTTTGGTCTCTTAGGAAGACTATCAGTCTTTTCTTTTCCCTTAGCTTGAGGAATGGGGAAAGTACTACTACTTTGAGAAGGGGGATCAACTTTCTTTTGAGAAGGGACTTGGAATTGTCCCATTTTTTGGGGATCCACTTGTAGAGCTTTCCTCCCAGATCTTGTCATAACAACAATAGGGCTCTCTTCATCCAGCTCTTTCCCAACCATGATTTGATCAAGGTGCCACAACATATTAACTCTTCCCTTTTGGTTTCTTTCAGCTTGATCCATAGCTTGTTGAACATGGTGTTGATACATGATGCAGGAGCATCTAGTGGTAGCAGAGCAATCTTGCGACAAAAAAATAAAACAATGAAAAAAATTTCTAAGTGTGAAAAGTGTCATGAAATCGCGACATGTTTTGTGTCGTGAAATCACGACATATTTTGGCAATGAAGACTAAGTGTGGAATGTGTCATGAAATCATGACATGTTTTGTGTCGCAAAATCGCGACATATTTTTGCAATGAATACTAAGTGTGGAATGTGTTACGAAATCGCGACATGCTTTGTGTCACAAAATCACGACATATTTTAGCAACGAAGACTAAGTGTGGAATGTGTCGCGAAATCGCGACATATTTTGGCAACAAAAGCTAAGTGTGCAAAGTGTCACAAAATCACGACATGTTTTATGTCGCGAAATCGTGACACGTTTTGGCAAACGAAGACTAAGTGTGAACAGTGTTGCAAAATCGTGACATGTTTTGTGTCGCGAAATCGCAACATGTTTTTCAACGAAGACCAAGTGTGAACAAGTGTCGTGAAATCGTGACATGTTTTGTGTCGCGAAATCGCGTCACTTGTTCAGAAGCAAAGACTAAGTGTCGTGATATTGTGACATATTAGCAAGGAAGGACGAAGATGAAAAAGTGTCGTGATATCATGACATCTTGGCAAAGAAGGACGAAAGATGAAAAAGTGTCGCGATATCGTGACATATTGGCAAAGAAGAACAAAAGACGGAAAAGTGTCACGATATCGTGACATGTTGGCAAAGAATAAAAAGTGTCACGATATCGCGACATGTGGCATTTTTGTGACAAAATGAGGAGAGAGAAAGCAAGAGGGAAAAGGTGTCACGATATCGTGACTTATCGCATTTTCGCGGACCGTTACAGAATGATAGTTTGACAGTTGCCAAAAGTCGGTACAGCAGTTACAGGGGTTCGTTCCAACGGTTCCAGAGATCGTTATGAACAATTGCTGCAATGAGAAACTATCATTATAAAAGGAGATTGCTCGAAGGATCTGGGCAGACTGGAAAGACTAAGGCTACGACTGTATATTTGTTTCTGTACTTTGTAAATATTTTCGAGTTTCTGAATAAAATGGAGTTTTCTCTTTGTTGTTAAATTTGGCTCCCCATCAATACATTACACAAGATTGTGATTCATGGGGGTCATTGCATACCAAACACCAAACATTTACAAGAGTAGTATCTGAAGAACATTCTAGCTCCTCATATGTTGAATTCACTCTAACCCCGGTGTTGTTACTAGGACCAGGTCTCTGATATTTATTCACATATGGAAATATCCTTTGTTGTGACCTTTCTTGGTCTCTATTTTCCATTGAATTCATTCTATTACTCAAGGTTTTTAGGGTATTTTGTATATCAAGGATAGCAGACAACTCCTTAGATGGTTGAGAAGGAAGGGGAGGAAAAGGATCTATAGAGAGAACCAGATTTGGTTGAGGGATCACATTCATTTGAGGAGATGGAGATGATAAAGAAAGTGGGTCCATGAAAGATGGTTTGGATGCTAGATTTTGAATATTGGTGGTTTCTGAGTTGTAAGGCAACACAGTTTTGGGGGGAAGCCTTCCTACATTGATTAGGATATTTTTAGCATGAACTGCTATGTTAAAAACTTGGAGGAAGGTCTCTACTCCTGATTGCTATATTTGTATCCCAAGCTCTGATCCAAGAGCTCGGATATAATACATATAGGCTAAACATGTAGCTGGCCTAGCTATGGAAGGGATTCTCTTCCATCTTCTGCTAAATTTCAAATTAAAATTTGAGACAGTTTCCTTCTGAGTTTTCTACATAGATGTAAACTGATTAAGCAAAGAAAAGGGATCAGCAAATTCATTGAACTCTTCCACAAAAGGCTATGCTAAAGCTTTCCAAGAAGGTGATGGTATTATCTTAAAAATTTCTAAACCAATACAATATATTTCCTCTAAAGAACAGGGCTAGAATCCTCACAATAATATCTTCTTATTTTATATTATGGATTGTTGCCAGGTTCAAGATATCCCGACAGTGCTCATAAGTTATTTTCCCAGATCCATCATAAGTGGGAATAGCTTTAGATATAGCTTGGGGAATGGAATTCATTTGGGTTAATCTTAGAGGGCCAGTTGTATTCCAGTTGGGATACTTTTGTAATGGCTAATTAGGTGATGCATTTTATGCCATACTTCCTATTATAGGTCTTATTATGGGAACTATTGGATTTTCTTCCAGAGGCTCTTCCTCTTTGAGGAAATATTGATATAAACTTTTGGAAAAAATAGCCCCTCTGTAAGGTAACTCAAAGTAAAATTAGGAGTTAGGGTTATTCATTTTGAAAGACTTGGTATACATGAACAAGTACTGGTCTACAGGTTTAACTCTTTTTTGGGGTTGAAATACCAGCGAGTCGTTAGGTGAACTTGCTCTTCTCCACTTATAAGGTCAATATAATTCACCAAATATTGATTCCTTCAGGTTGAGATAACAATAACTCTTTTAACAGGATTCATTTTCCTTGTGAACAGGTCCCACGGGGCATACTAAAAATTGTTGAGCACTTAATTGCATCAAGTTTTCACTCAACACTGCGGCTTTCTATATTCCTATTTTCTATCCAGGCTTGCACCCGATAGCTACAACTCAACACTCAATATTGGATGGACCAAAATAGGGTTTCTGATCCAACCTCCAGAGTAGGTTGGTTCCTTGTCAACTTACATAGGGTGTTGACACAATTATGTTCACTTAGGGTTTGAAGGTTAGGGTAAGAAAATGTTAGGGTTAGGAAAATGTGAACAATAGTGGATGGATAGGCTAACAACATTGCGCCACAAGAAACAACTCCGAAAAAACTAACACATTGGCATATACTCAAACCAACATTATCTCAATTTATATGATTCTTCATTCATTAACACACAACAAAGAAATATTGCAGACAGAGATTTCAATATCCAGACAATGATAATCCAAATAGAAGAATTCACCAATTCCTAAATTCTATAGAAATGCACTTTCTAACAATAAATAACAATCTTAGAAGCAGATTTCAACTACTTTAACAACTAGTAATCCATTCATTTGGCACAAACTAACCATTTAAGTATTCACATAAATATAGCTAAAGAAATAGAACCTCTAATTTCAAGCATGAAGATACAAATTTTGAGGTAAAGATCAGTGTAATGCTCCTTCCATTAGCTCTTGGGAATATTTACAGTAGCATAGGAAAACACACTAGAGTCGACCCTTAAAAATGAGGGTTTGACCTCTATTTATAGTTTTGTAGAAAATAAAACTACAAGGAACATTACAAAGATAAAAAATCTACAGTGCAGCAAAGAGTTCTTGTTGGCATTTGCTCACTGGTGCACCTTCTAGGAAATCCGCTGAAAGTGATCTGCCATGGCAGCTTCGAGGATTCTGCAACATGCTGGTCGTTTAGATCAAACTGGAGTTTCGACCATTGGAGATCATGCATCGCCATTGATCTTTCTTGGAATCCATCCACTGTCGTTGATCCATAACCACCTCTGGTTCTATCTATTTAAAAAATCCTCAATGTTTTGGCTTCCTCTCCAACTTGCTATCTCGAACCTTGATGGAGACTTGCTTTTAAATATCTTAGGTTCTTATTCATAATCTCCATCATCGATCTCCATAATTGTATGGTTCATATTAATTCTGATACAAGCTTATTATAATTGCGGGGAGAACTCGATGCCATTTTGATTTAAAATTCTAGTGATGTCATCTTTTATACTAGAAACTACAAAATCACCAATTCAGGTTCCAAATGACCTAAAAGTTGAGCATGATCGAATCTTCTCCTTGTCATTCATATTTCTAAAGCAATCACCAATCCACACTAAAAAATTGATGATATCATCACTTCCTTAAAACTTTTGCGGATTTCATTCTGGGATGAGCAAGTGTATTGGTGCGCTATCTTCAATCCGGACCCATCACAGTGCAAAGTAACTCCTCCTTCGTTCTGCAAAACATTCCTTTGTCATCGTTTCAAAAAGAAGTTAGTTGCAATTATCTTTGTTGCTAATATGCATCTACTTCATTATCTGTAATCTGCCTTGTCACCATTCTAAACGAAAATACTCTGTGTTCTTCGGAATCGGGTGTCCCAACACTTAGTCACTTGTGAAGCATACGGAATATCGGGCAGTCACCAATCTGTAATTTTTTACTGCTGATGTCATCTCCTCTTGAAGACATTTGCGGATTCAAGAAGCATCACCAGTTCGAGATCAAAAATGAAGAAAATCCTTCGAAATTGCTCCAACGTAAAAAAATGACTAAGTATCGGGCGGGCTCATCCTTCCTATTGCGAATCTGCACCGAAATACACTGTAAAGTGTGCGGAATGAAGAATTCCATTACTTAGGAAAATTTTGAAAATTTTTCCTAGTATGTGGCCATTTTGGGCCTACAGATCCTTTGTTCAAAAATAAGGATGTTTGCACACTATGCACAAAGTACAACATTAAACATAGTTTCTTGACTCCTTAGTATTCGTAGATTAATGGAAAAGCTAAGGCAACCAATAAAACTATCATTACGGAAAACCATAAAGATTGGCATTTACAAATTCCCTTGGCACTATGGGCTTATCACACAAGCATTTGCATGCTAATTGGGGAAACATTGTTTTCATTAGTTTATGGTGCCAAAGCAATCTTGTCTCTTAAAATTGATATTTTGTCATTGTGAATATCATTGCAAGAGTTCATTAACGATGACACCACATGACAAGCGTACCTCGATCAACTGAACCTCCTTGATGAATGATGAAGTAATGCTTTAGAGCATCTTCAAGTCTATCAGGAGAGAGTTAAACGTGCATATAACAATAGAGTGCATCATCAAGAATATCGACTAGGTGATTTGGTTCTCAAGGAGAATCAACAAAACTCAAATTTATCATCACATATATGCAATAAATTTGTAGTCAACTGGCTTGGTCTATTCATAGTCAAGAAAAAATTCAGAACAGAAGCCTACAAACATGCCTCCCTTTATGGATTTGATGAGCCTGAACCCATCAATATCCTTCATTTGCGGGCTTTCTATACCTAGGTCATAGCTAGCCTAAAAAAACAAACAAACAAAACATCAAAATTCAAAAACAATACAAAAATTCAAAAATACAAAAACAATACAAAAAATTCAACAATCCAAAAACAATACAAAATTTCAAAATGCAAAAAAAAACCAAAATCATAAAAAACTAAAGCAATAAAACTTCATCACCAATAACACTTTGGTTATAATTCAATGCATGGTTTCATTCATTTATCATAAGTGAACTTATCACATTAATCAAGGGTGTATTCCTTATAATATGTACAATGCATGTTGGTTACATCAACCATCCATCCAAAAAAGAAAACGAGAAAAATACAAAGCAATAAGA
This sequence comes from Wollemia nobilis, assembly GCA_028583015.1. Taxonomy (NCBI): domain Eukaryota; kingdom Viridiplantae; phylum Streptophyta; class Pinopsida; order Araucariales; family Araucariaceae; genus Wollemia; species Wollemia nobilis. The sequence goes on along the minus strand of JAQPPZ010017102.1, from coordinate 3,209,066 downwards.
ACCCTATGGAATTTTGTCTTTCACAAGTCTATGGTTTGATAAATATTTAGGTACTTTTAGTTACTTAGCCACAACTAGTGTATTATAAGCCTATTTTTAACATCATTAGTTCTTGATTACTATAGGCCATCTTGGTGACCTTAAGTTTTCATTGTGACCATGCACAAATATCACATTAAATAAAATTTTGGTGTCTAGGACAAATAAAATCATGATTCACCATTACCAAAAAGCAAACAGTTTTCCCTACTCATCCAATTATGCGCATGGTCTAGAACACTGAGAATTGACAAAAGGACAAGCTTCACCTTCCAAAAAAAATATCTTTTGCTCTTCCATAAAATGAGCAAGTATCCCAAAAGAATCATAAAAGCAAAAATTCCCTTGCTCTATCACAAAACGAGCAAGCCCCCAAAAGCAGAAGCAATAAATTCCCCTTGCTCCTCTAAAAAAATGAGTAAGCCCCCATCAAAAGTAAAAAATAAAAGTCCAATCCCTTGCTCCTCCACAAAAAGAGCAAGTACCCCCAAAATCCCCCCAAAGTAAAGTCAAATAAAGAAGGGTAAAAGAGCTTGAATCCCTATAATTCTTAGTTTTTGGAGTAGCCTTATGCGTGGCAACACGTCTGTTATATTAGTGACCTTATTTTCTATAGATATATGTATTATCTCATATGATCTAGCTCATTGGCATAAGTTACAAATGATGAGTATAACCTCATCCAAAATTGGTAATGAATATTCACTACACACATAGTTTATCTATGTGAAACTTGAATAACCTAGTTGGTCTTTGTATCTTCAAGTGCCTCAACTTGATCAGTAGATTAGGTTGATTAAGTTAACTAGGGTGCTTGAATTTCTTGAAAACACTTTCAGGTTAGTCTTTCCTAAGACAATTAAAATAACAATTCATGTCATATTGTGTAATGAACCTCTCTTCTCATTCCATAAATATTTCAACAATTTGCATAAATATTCAACATGCATCCACAAATAAATTAATTGCACAATAAATTGCTCAATAAAATAGAGATTGATTATACCCTTGAGGTAGGGGAACACCATACAATGCTCCTTTTGGAAGGAAGCTACTCCACAAGATCTCTAGCTCCACGAGCCAAGACTTCTTTGTTGAGCAAAGTGCAGCAAACAGTATTGTCATTGTTGTCAACACAGTCAGACAGATTTATTGATGCAATGGACAAGAGTTTATTGAACAGCAAGGTGCAGCCAAAGTACAATGGATAGGAGTTCAATGTTGAGCAAGGTGTTGCAGGAGGATTGTCATTGTTGTCAATACAGTCAGTTAGATCTAATGATGCAATGGACAGGTAGTTCAGAAGTCACTCAGATGCAGAGGATAAAGTTCAAAAGTTAGTCGGATCATGAGTCCTTAAATGATAGATGCACAGAAATAGAAAACATAATTCAGAATGAGAAGAAGAAGTCTTCAGAACCTGAGATGTCAAGAAGCGAAAAGGTTTTTTGTGAAAACCAAGGCAGTCAAAATAAAAAGTTTTATTTAAAATCATGGATAACAGATTTGAAATGGGTTTTTCTTAAAACCCAAGTTGGCTCTTCGTTTCGTTGAAAAAGATGCCCCGGTGATGAAGATATTTAAATAGGCAGTCAAAATAAAAAGTTTTATTTAAAATCATGGATAACAGATTTGAAATGGGTTTTTCTTAAAACCCAAGTTGGCTCTTCGTTTCGTTGAAAAAGATGCCCCGGTGATGAAGATATTTAATTTTAAATATTTAGTTTAAATTTTATTTTATTTAAAATTTAAATTAAAATATTAAATTAAATTAAAAGGGCCGACGTGTTACTATTTCGCGGCAATAAGCTACAGGAAGGTGACGAAGGTGGAGAAGAGTTTGAGGCCGACAAAGTTAAATCTGGGCCGACGGATTTTAGGGTTTGGCAACCGACAATTTCTAGGGTTTTGCAGCCGACATTCTTAGGGTTACAGCCGACGGATTTTAGGGTTTGGCAATCGACAAATTCTAGGGTTTCTCACTCGACGTTCTTCTAGGGTTTGTTCCTAAAATTTCTTCTATAAAAGGAAGGGTTCTTCGAGTTTGAAAGATGGGGTGTTAAGATAAAGTGCAAATGCGAGCATAGTGTTTGTGAAAGTGAAGTTCGTGTTGAGCAGAGAGCAAGTCGTTTCGATTCAGAATGAGAGCGAAGTGATAGTTCTTTGGAGTTGCAGTAAGGTGTGCGTTGCGATGAGATAATGTGCGAAGAGCGAGTAGAGTGACTTGTGCGAAGATAAGAGCGAGATGTGCAGAAGTTGTGTTCTAAGTCTGAAGTGACAGTGCACAGTTTATAGAAGTGATTGATCATCTGAATGCAGCAGAGAGTGCAAAGAAGTACAGAGAAGAGGTGGAATAGTGCGACTCATTTTGCGTAGAAGCAGCAGAATGCAAAAAAATAGCAGACCATGAAAATTGAGGTGAAAGTTTTATTCTGTAATTTTTATTATTGTCTTCCAAGTTGTTGCTTGGATTAAGGGGTTGGTGCCTCTTTCCAGTAGGGTGTCTGGTAAAATAGGAGTTGGTGCTCCATTCTATTGAAGCAGATAAAGTTAAGGGGTTGGTGCTCCTTCCAGTTGGTGCTGGTAAAGGATTATGTAAAGTTGTAGCTTTGCATTGACTGGATTTGGATGGTAGTCCAAGCAGTCTTTTTGAGGAGTAGCCACATTGGTGAACCTCGTTAAAATGTTGTGTTATGTGTGATGCTTTCTTGATGCATTTAGTATCTCTTTTATCTGCTTTAAACTGCTGCTGGTTTTAAAATCATATGTTTTAGAAATTTTAAAGAACACACTGATTCACCCCCCCTCTCAGTGTCATTGTGATTACAACAATTGGTATCAGAGCCAAGTTCCCAATTTTGGCTAAATCAGTCAGGGTTGATCTTGGATTAGTACACAATGGCTAAGAAGAATAGATCCTCATCCAAAAAGGCATCCCAGTCAGTTTCAGTTCCTGTAGAAGAGAAATTTGAACCGAAAAAGGTAGAAGAAGTGAATCCTGAAGTCTGTGATGAAAATCTTGAGGCTGAAGTAGATTTTGAAGGAGAGTTGATATCTGCACTTGAAGAGTGGAGTATAGAAAAGAAAAAGAACAAAAGACTCGTCCAAGAAGTTAGAAGAATATGGGGATGAGATTGAAGATCTCTTCCTACAAGTTCAAAAGGCCAAGAAATCAGAAGAAGCCTTGAAGACACACCTGGATAATAAGAATGATGTATACAGGACAAGTGAAGAGGAATATAAAAAGGTTATTGTTGATCTAAAGCTGCAAGTAGAACAGAACAAAAGGATTGAAAATATTCTTAGGTCTCAGATCAATGAGAAAGAGACTGTATGCTGCCAACAAGAAGAAGAGATTGTTTCATTGAAGAAACAACTAAAAGAGGCCAATATAAATCTCAAATTTGAGAAGAGCACAGAGTTGCTAGATACAATGATAAATCAACAAAGAAGCCCCACAACTAAGTTTGGTCTTGGATATGAAGCTGAACAACCTTCATCCTCCAAATATGCAGAGAAGAAGAAGTCCTCGGTTGAAGGATTGAAACAAGAAAAGTCTGAAGCTGAATCCTCAAAAGGAAGAAAATATCAAAGAAGATCTACAACAAAGCAACCACAAGAAAAGAGGTTCTCTCACTCTCACTCTTTTAATAATAATGCTTTTTATGGCTATTGTTCTAAATGCAACCACTTTGGTCACAAGGCAATTTATTGTGGATTGAACAATAGATCAAAGAGTTATGCTGATAAAAATACTTCTATTTTTTTGAGTGAACACCCCGTGCAATGTTTTAAATGTAATGGCCATGGGCACATAGCAAGGTTTTGTTCAAGCACTTCTGTATCCAATCTAAGGCAATACCATAGATTTCATCATACACATAGAATGCAATACAGACAGGGAATAAAACATGTGCAATGTTTTAAATGCAACGGTCAAGGGCACATAGCAAGGTTCCGTCCAAGCACTTCTATATCTAATCTAAGGCAAAACCCTAGATTTCATCAAACACAAAGAGGACAACACCGACAAGGAACATATCATGTGCATAAAAGAAAAGAAAATAATCATCCATCAAGAATGCACAAGAGACAACCCCACAAGAGAAATGTTCAAGTTCACGAACAGGAGCAAAATAGGGATGTTGTTGAAAAACCCAAGCCCAAGTTCAGGAAAGTCCGGAGAAAGACAGGAAGAAAGGAAATTGTGTCTCCTTGGACTGAAGGAGGCTACTCTGCCATTGCTCTAAGCAACTCCAGGTGGCACATCCTCGGGAGGAGCAATATTAAAGTTTTATTTTAATGCTCCTATGTATTTGTCTAGGTATCTGAGGATGAAAGGTAAGCAATCGGGTTAATGTTGTATAGTTGTTAAAGTGTGTTTTTCAGTTTATATAGTGGTTTGTGGAAATGCCGTGAAGTGTGGTGTTTAATTTGAGATCTGTCACCATTGGTAGTTTTGAGATATGTCACTGTTGTACTGTTGATGATTCTTAATACCACTGTTCAAAATTACGAATCATAATAGTCCAGATAATTTGCTCAATGAAAGAATGCTTGCCCTAGCTGTGTATTTGTGTTTCGAGCAGCATGTATTTGTTTTTACTCTTTGATGTGAAGATTGCCAGATCTTTCATGACACCTTGGTGAATATATTTAATTCACAGACAGTTTTGTTTTAACTATTGATTTAATGCCAGTCCAAGGATAAGAAGCTTGAGGCTGAGTAAGGTGCACTACGGTTGGCCATAAAGTGTTTGACAAAATGTCTTCTTCCGACATGCATAGTTGAAAGTAAGAGTTGGCAGTAAAATTGCAGTCTTGGACAAAAATTGGTACAGATGTGAGTCACTTGTCAATTCTGTTGACAAAAGTGAAATCAGCATGTTGAATGGGAAGATTGAAGAAAAAGTTTTTTAATGAGCAGCCGGATGATTTCCAGCCTGGTGATGAATAGTTGAGTTGCTTTCATAGTGGTTGTTTTGATCAAGTTAATGCTTTTCTTGATACATGATTTGGGCTTACTCCATTGAGTTTGATTTGAGCAAGTTATTCTTTGCCTTGGTGATTTATGTTGGTGGTTGTCTTGTTCAAATACCTTTGGAAGGAAAAGGATGTCTACTAGTTTCCTTTTCATGTAGTGATTGGTTGAATGCTTCAAGGTTAATCTTGAGTTGAATGATGTTGGTTAAACCTTGTCTATAAGCATTGTTGCTAAAGCCCTAATTGGTTGAGAAAAAAGATGTTGGTTGTGCTGTGGTACAGTGTTTGGTACTTGCACAGAGTTGAAAGTGGATTGAGGTAGCCTGCTGGATTCTCACTGCAGAGAGAGACAAACAACTGTCATTGGGTTCAAGCTTGTTGAGAATATATCCAAGATGCATGGTGAAGTTGTATGCAGATGTTTCTGGCATTGCAGAACAAAAAGTTGGCTATATAAGATTATTGTATGCCTTCACTAACAATGGACAAGTTTGAGTTTGCAAGGTAACAGAGGGTAGTTGCACATAAGACAGTGGTTCAGTCATGTTCTTACACATGTTATATTGGTGAAGTTGACGGTGATGGTGTCATTCATCGGTTATTGCTGCTATTCACATTGTTGATTTTATTGATGCCTATTATGCTTATCATGATGTTGTCAATCGGTGAAATGAAGTGGTCTTGGACTCGTGGGGAGCATTTGTGTATTTGTTTTTCTTCTTGTTCATGCTTGGAATATTTTCTAATTGTAATAATTTGTGTCTAAGAATATTGTGCATAGACTCAGGGGGAGTCTGCAGTAGCCCTTTGGTATTATTGTCAAAGGGGGAGAAGATTTACAGGAAAATTGCACATGTGTTGCCAACAATTCCAAAGGGGGAGATTGTTGAGCAAAGTGCAGCAAACAGTATTGTCATTGTTGTCAACACAGTCAGACAGATTTATTGATGCAATGGACAAGAGTTTATTGAACAGCAAGGTGCAGCCAAAGTACAATGGATAGGAGTTCAGTGTTGAGCAAGGTGTTGCAGGAGGATTGTCATTGTTGTCAATACAGTCAGTTAGATCTAATGATGCAATGGACGAGTAGTTCGAAGTCACTCAGATGCAGAGGATAAAGTTCAAAAGTTAGTCGAATCATGAGTCCTTAAATGATAGATGCACATAAATAGAAAACATAATTCAGAATGAGAAGAAGAAGTCTTCAAAACCTGAGATGTCAAGAAGCGGAAAGGTTTTTTGTGAAAACCAAGGCAGTCAAAATAAAAAGTTTTATTTAAAATCATGGATAACAGATTTGAAATGGGTTTTTCTTAAAACCCAAGTTGGCTCTTCGTTTCGTTGAAAAAGATGCCCCGATGATGAAGATATTTAAATAGGCAATCAAAATAAAAAGTTTTATTTAAAATCATGGATAACAGATTTGAAATGGGTTTTTCTTAAAACCCAAGTTGGCTCTTCGTTTCGTTGAAAAAGATGCCCCGGTGATGAAGATATTTAATTTTAAATATTTAGTTTAAATTTTATTTTATTTAAAATTTAAATTAAAATATTAAATTAAATTAAAAGGGCCGACGTGTTACTATTTCGCGGCAATAAGCTACAGGAAGGTGACGAAGGTGGAGAAGAGTTTGAGGCCGACAAAGTTAAATCTGGGCCGACGGATTTTAGGGTTTGGCAGTCGACAATTTCTAGGGTTTTGCAACTGACATTCTTAGGGTTACAGTCGACGGATTTTAGGGTTTGGCAGCTGACAAATTCTAGGGTTTCTCAGTCGACGTTCTTCTAGGGTTTGTTCCTAAAATTTCTTCTATAAAAGGAGGGCTTCTTCGAGTTTGAAAGATGGGGTGTTAAGATAAAGTGCAAATGCGAGCATAGTGTTTGTGAAAGTGAAGTTCGTGTTGAGCAGAGAGCAAGTCGTTTCGATTCAGAATGAGAGCGAAGTGATAGTTCTTTGGAGTTGCAGTAAGGTGTGCGTTGCGATGAGATAATGTGCGAAGAGCGAGTAGAGTGACTTGTGCGAAGATAAGAGCGAGATGTGCAGAAGTTGTGTTCTAAGTCTGAAGTGACAGTGCACAGTTTATAGAAGTGATTGATCATCTGAATGCAGCAGAGAGTGCAAAGAAGTACAGAGAAGAGGTGGAATAGTGCGACTCATTTTGCGCAAAAGCAGCAGAATGCAGAAAAAATAGCAGACCGTGAAAATTGAGGTGAAAGTTTTATTCTGTAATTTTTATTATTGTCTTCCAAGTTGTTGCTTGGATTAAGGGGTTGGTGCCTCTTTCCAGTAGGTGCTGGTAAAATAGGATTTGGTGCTCCATTCTAGTTGAAGCGAGATAAAGTTAAGGGGTTGGTGCTCCTTCCAGCTTGGTGCTGGTAAAGGATTATGTAAAGTTGTAGCTTTGCATTGACTGGATTTGGATGGTAGTCCAAGCAGTCTTTTTGAGGAGTAGCCACATTGGTGAACCTCGTTAAAATGTTGTGTTATGTGTGATGCTTTCTTGATGCATTTAGTATCTCTTTTATCTCGCTTTAAACTCGTCGCTGGTTTTAAAATCATATGTTTTAGAAATTTTAAAGAACACACTGATTCACCCCCCCTCTCAGTGTCATTGTGATTACAACATTCTTCAAGAATACATCATAGATTATAGATTCCTTTTACAATGGGGGTACATCTCTCTTTATACAAGAGTGTGATGGTTCACCTTCCATGAGTTACTAGATCACACATGTGGAGGTTCACCTTCCATGAGTTACAAAGTGCATAATAATATGACAATTTTCCTTACGGTTACATATGACAATATTCCCCAAATGGTTACAAATATGATTCTATAACATACCTATTTCTATTTTGACATGTGGCCTTCCTTAATAATTAATTAATGGCTCATACCATTATACAATACAATATTAAATTATTCAATATTAAGTATCTATCTTGGTACGTAACATTCCATCTCCCTTACATATGTTTCATCCTCGAAACATTAGAAGAGGCTAAACATTCCACCCCCCTTACAAATATTTCATCCTCAAATCATTAGAAGAGGCTAAATATTAGGTACCAAGATAGGTACTTAATATTTAATAATTTAATATTGTATTGTATAATGGTATGAGCCATAAATTAATTATTGAGTAAGGAAGGCCACATGTCAAATTAGAAATAAGTATGCCATAGAATCATAATTGTAACCGTTGGGGAAATATTGTCATATGTAACCGCAAGGAATATTGTCATATTATTATGCACTTTGTAACTCATGGAAGGTGAACCATCACACTCTTGTATAAAGAGAGATGCACCCCCATTGTAAAAGGTATCTATAATCTATGATGTATTCTTGGAGAAGTCTTGGCTTGTGGAGTGGCTTCCTTCCAAAAGGAGCATTGTATAGTGTTCCCCTACCTCAAGGGTATAATCAATTTCTATTTTATTGAGCAATTTATTGTGCAATTAATTAATTTGTGGATGCATGTTTGATAATTTGATATATTGATGAATGATTTATGGAATTAGAAAAGAGGTTCATTATATTTGGTATCAAAGCAACGATTTGGGCAAAGTGGGTTTGTTTTTTGCAGAGCTAGGGCAGTTTTTTATGAAATAATGTCACATTTTACGAAGGTCATAATTTTTTTTTCAGCAGTCATTTTTAGAAGGTTTTTTCTCCATTGTGTTGATCGTTTTTAGTACTACAAAAATGATTGCTCATTTTTAAAATTTTGATATGTATTGATAAAGTTATGGTTGTTTGAAGTTGAGTTCTTTTTGCTATTTTTGACCATGCAAAACTTTTTTCAGAATAAAAAAATTCATATTAAATTTTTTAGCAGTCATTTGCAGAACATTTTGACACCAGCATATAGATTATTCATAGTACTATAAAAATTACTGCTCATTTGTGGATTTTTTATAAGTTTTGAGAGAGTTACAGTTGTTTGAAGTTGGGTTGTTCAAGCTATTTTTTGGCTACGCGATTTTTTTTTTAAAAGAAAAAATTCGTATTAAATTTTTTAGCAGTCATTTTCAGAATATTTTTGCATCAGCATGTAGGTTATTTTGAGTACTACAAAAATGACTATTTAGTTGTGAAATTTTGATAAGTATTGAGGAAGTTACAACTATTGCAAGTTGGGCTTTTGGTGTTGTTTTTTGGGTTGCTGGCAAAAAAGGGAAAAATTCATAACTTTCAATTCGGGTAAGAAAATCAGTTGTTTGTTTTGATTTGAAGGAAATTTGCAGATTTAATTGTTGAAGAAGAGAATATATGAGATTTCAAAAATTTTAATTTTTGAAAGTTTTCGGTTATTTAAAACCCTAGCCGCTTTATTAAAAAAAAATGGAGTTGCCAATATTTTTTGGCAAAGATGATAGTAATGCTAGGGAATGGTGGAAAATTTTTAAGTGTTTATATTCTTTTGAATCTTCTTGGAGATTTCAAATTTGCCTTTCCTTGCAAGGGGAAGCTTATTCTTGGTATTCTAATTTTGCTGATTCTCATGATTTTTGACACACATGGGAAGAATTTGAAGTTGCATTTTTAAGCAAATTGGGATCAAAGGAAAAGGATAATAATGTGCAGGCTATGGAAACTACACCTTGTGTGTTAGGGCCAAATAGTGATCAAAAGGCTTTGTTTGAATGTCAAAATTCTATTTTGCAAGTTCATGGGTGCATTCAAAATCAAAAAATTATTGTTTCCATTAACCCTAGCATCAAATATAATTTTATCAACATGTCTTTGACTAAAAGGTTGCAATTTCAAGCAAAGAAAATCAAAGACATACAAATTGAATAAGACAATGTTTAAATTTTTGAAGATTTAAAGCTCACCATGGATAAATATGTTTTACATTCAAATTTTCATGCTATTGAGATGAGTGATGCAGATATTGTTCTTTGTTATCCTTGGTTGCATTCTTTGGGTACTATTAACATTAATGTGCAAAATAAATTCATGAAATTATGGTATCGAAAGAAGAAGATAACATTACAGGATATTTCTCAATGTAAGGACAAACAGGTAGCTATTACAAAGGAACAAAGTGAAGAGCAAACAGAGACAGTAGCAGAAATCAAGGAAACAAAAGTAAAGGAAGAATCAATAGAAGAGAGTAAGAAAGAAGAGCAAAAATAGGTTGAACATCAGGCTAAGGTTGGAGTATATCACCATCCACACCACCATGAGAGGCAACAATCATGGCGATAGGGCTTGAGGCCACATAAGATCAATGAGGGACATATAAGGAACCCAAGGAGCCAAAACTTTGGGTATGCTACAAGTCTTAAATGCAAGCAGGTATGGATGAAAAAAGATGAAATTTATGCTTTCAACACATGGCATTGGCATCAAAGAAGACCACCACCAATCATAGTTCCACTTGGATGGATGGATGATCGAGATTGGTACCATTATTCAGCATGGCTCAGAAGATCATATTATTTAGCCTCTTCTAATGTTTCAAGGATGAAACATTTGTAAGGGGGATGGAATGTTAGGTACCAAGATAGGTACTTAATATTTAATAATTTAATATTGTATTGTATAATGGTATGAGCCATAAATTAATTATTGAGTAAGGAAGGCCACATGTCAAAATAGAAATAGGTATGTCATAGAATCATAATTGTAACCATTGGTGGAATATTATCATATGTAACTACAAGGAATATTGTCATATTATTATGCACTTTGTAACTCATGGAAGGTGAACCATCACACTCTTGTATAAAGAGAGATGCACCCCCATTGTAAAAGGTATCTATAATCTATGATGTATTCTTGGAGAAGTCTTGGCTTGTGGAGCTAGAGATCTTGTGGAGTGGCTTCCTTCCAAAAGGAGCATTGTATGTTGTTCCCCTACCTCAAGGGTATAATCAATATCTATTTTATTGAGCAATTTATTGTGCAATTAATTTATTTGTGGATGCATGTTGGATATTTTGATATATTGGTGAATGATTTATGGAATGATAAAAGAGGTTCATTATATATTGGTATTCATTTTAGCACCTTGCTTGAAAGTCACTACATTGCATTCATTTACATTCATACTCCATATATGTCAGTGTTATTTGTTTGATTCCATTGATTAATTGATTAAGGTCATGAGTAATGATACATGTCTAAATAAAATTACAAATCATAAAAAAAATGTTTATGCATTTATTTATTGCACTCATCCAACATTTATCAATATTGCATCCATCAAATAAAGTGAATCATCATATCACAAATAACATCATTCAAACATAAGCACATTAAGATATGTAATAACAAAAATATTCATCTAATTAAACAATCTAAAAAGCATCAACATGCACACACACATAAGTGCAAAATGTAAAATAAATGATGTATAATCATATATATCATCTCAAAAATACATCATACAACCTCGCCTGCAGGCTACATAAAGTGATATCTCAAGCTCATCAACATCAATGCAAAAATAATACAAGGTATATAAAAAACATAGGGCTCAATGCCCATCACTGTCTGCCTTTGTCATTATCCTCACTACCCTAGGTAGGCTCTCCTTGAGCCTATTTATTACCGCTCCCTCGGTGATGTCCTAACCTATGAGAAGATATTGCTCTTGAAGCCTAAGATATCAACCCCTATTTAAACTATAGTACAGGGGGGACACCTAAAGGAGCACCTAATGCTCCACTTCTTTGACTTTGATAGGATGAAGAGGAGGAAGACCTATTTGGCAATGGAATACCTCTCAGTAGTAGCTCATTCTCCAAGATCCTTAACCAATATAATTGTCACTCCATGTAGTCCCTCTCCTGCTCTAGCTATGCCATAATCACTATCACAACTTGGCTGCTCCTCCCACCTTGGGTCTGAAGAGCATCAAATTTTGCTCTCATAGCATCATGTTTTGCTCACAATAAGTTGTACTCAAACCTTATCTCATCTTGATCTACAGTCACCCTAAACCCTCATCCTATAGGCTCTACATCTAAGCTTGTAGTGTATCCCACTGCTCATCCCATTTGTGCCACCTCTGGTGCTCTACATCCCTCTTGCTCCACTCTTGTGCTAGCGATATCTCTAGTGAGGCCTTATATCTCTCCAAAAATTAAACCTGATCAGCTATAGCATTGTGCTTAGCTCTAAAGTCATTTTTCCCCTGTTGGCCTCCCCTTAGAGCTTTCCTCTACCACAACCTTCCTAACATACTTAGAGGATCTTGTTGCCTGTGGGTCCATCTTTCAATAAACTCATCGCCCAACTGGCTCACTAAGAGCCTCCTCACCACTATTACCCACAACTCCCTTTAGCCCTGGCTGATCAGCCTACCCAGTAAACAAAGCCATGTAGGTGGGTGTATTTCCTACATCTACCATATTCACCTTAGGCCCCATAATATCCACATTAGCACCCATTGGCTCATAGGTCGAATCTATTGTTGCCTCACTCTAGCACTGCCTATATACTATAGGAGGCAACAAAACATCCTTGGGTAGTTCAAACTATCACAACACACAAGAGTACTAAAATTACTCATACTCTATGCCATGTTGACCAACCATCCACCTCCCCTGCCACATCCTACTTAGGTGCTCTGCATCATTAGGCCATGTTAGCCCACCCCACCAAGGTCTCCACAACACTTGATCCAATTGTAAATCATCAAAATTTGTGGTATAGTGATACCACAATCATGCAAATGATTGGCTCCCACCCTCCTCTTGATACTTATGACATCTCATGAAATAGGGTCTAGTGTCCTCCAGCTCCTACTGGGAGTAGCAATGTAAACCTATGGGGTGCTCAATGTTAAGATGTTTCCAATTTCATATCTACAATAAAATACTGCATCCTAAGCCTGCCCTATTCTGATGTCGTATCTCATACAACTCTTTGTATAATTATACCAATAATTAGGGAGTCCATGCCATCACCTTGGGCTCCTCAATCAATCCTTGTACTAACCCAAGTAGGATCCATGGAAATTGAACACCTAAGAAGTCTGACAAGATGATGTTGGAAATCAACATCATCAAAATAGCATATATGGTTGAGATATGTTTTAGTTGCACGTGGCTCTCCATATCCACCCCACCACTATCAATAGTCACTAAAACCGTATTATTCCCATACACCTATTGAATAAGAGTGTCCCTCTGGTACGTAGGCACTGCCATGATCCTCTCCCCCTCCATGGATATCCTAAAAATCCTCCACATATCCTCGAGAGTGATCATCATCTCTCCCATTGATAGGTGGAAGGTACAGGTGTCTAGATCCCACGTATCTATGAGTGTTATAAGGTAAGCATGATCTGCATGAACCTTCTCTAGCTTAGCTACATGCCATAGCCAATGTCCTCCAACCACTACTAGTCCTCCTTGGTCAGTTGGTGCCAAACCCTGTAGAACAAGTTCTTGAAATGATGCCTTGGTCTCACTAATGTGCACTACATACACAAAATATCATCAAGAAACATCATTAGCATATTGATATCATACATATAAAACTTCAAAACCTAAATCATTAAGTCTAATGATAAAAAAAATATACAATGATCATTTACCAATAGACGGTTGAGCAACGCAACCGTCCATCCATGGACGCTTGCCCAAAAAATCAAAAAACATTATAACAAGTAAAAATAACACAAAAAACAAGCATCTGTGACAACCGTCTGCCAATGGACAACCGAGCAATGCAATCGTCCACCCATAGATTATTTCTCAAAAATGAAAGATAAACTAATAAAAAAAATAATCCTTCCTCCAATGGATAGTTGGCAACGCAACCGTCCACCTGTAGACAATTACGAAAGGTGCAAAACATGTACACCCAAAAAATCCAATTTTTGCAACCACATCAAGTCATAACATATGCAAAAAAATAAACAAAAAAACCAAGAAAATAAAAATTCAATAATAATTTTTTTAAAAACAATCATTTTATTTTAAAATGACAAAGTTAAGGTATTTTCTACATATTGGCCCCGCACCACCAATTGTTATGCCACCTCATACCATCTACTTCGTTCTCCACTCAAAATAGTTAGCCCTCCAGGTCAATTTCTCCATTGTGCACCTCCTCTTCACCTCGTTCATCACTCATGATAATAAAAATGAGGAGTTGCACCATGATTTTAGCTATTTATAGCCTTTGTAATGCAACCGTACAGGATGGTCACGACCCGATTGTCTAGGATGGTCACGATGCGACCATCTTGGATGGTCAAGAAAATTGAAAAAAAAAAACAAAAAAAAAATGAAGGAACTAAGATAAAACCACCGCCATCATCGGCAGCCAATTACATCAATTCATCGACCCAATAAGATCATTTGCCTTGTCAGCCTCATTCATGTTGTCTTCTATCGACTCGACACTTGAGGGGTAAATGATACCAATTTTTACCTTAGTTATGATCGGTATACAACACATCCAATATGGAGTTGACAAATGTCCAAGAATCTTGTTATATATTCCCACAATTTTATTTCAACAGTGGTGTTCACAAAATCCCCACCGACACAACACATTTGCACAGCAACAATAAGCTCGTGCCTAAGTAGTTAGTTAATCATTAGTTCACCAACAATATTCAAAGGCATTTTTTGACTCCATCACTAGGGCATTCCACATCGATCTCAAATTGGGGCAATCAAACATCGGACCCCTTCAAGCACAAGAGTCATCGCATCATTCATCCATCGTCCATGAGTGTCATTTATTTTTGCATCACATTGTGTTTTCACATAACATGATACAAAAAGGGGCATCTATAGACACCTAAATCTAGTATAATAAATATTAATTAATTGATCATAATTAATTATTGTATTTAATATTAACTACATCTAATATTAATTAATTGATCATATACATCTAATTAATAAGCTCACTTTAATTCCCTTTCACATGTCTTTCCTTTCATTATTTGCACAAATTTTTATATTTCATTAAATACAGACCTCACCTAGGGAGGCCGATCACATACTATTAACTCATTGTAGGTTTGTATGTGTGTAGGTCCCATAGGTACAAATCGGGTCAAAAATAGAACCAGATAGTAGCTAAAAGTTGCACAAGCCTACAGATTTATCATTCCTTGGCCATAGCAATACACACAATGTGATCATCCACCCATAGATAGTCACCAATTGTAGTCATCCGCCCAGAGACAGTCACCATCCAAATAGTTGCCTACTTCAGATTTGACATCCACAAGCCCGCACATCGATCCAGAGGCACCATACACGACCCCAATAAGCATTCAAAACATTGGAGATCACTAGAAACCCACCTTATTAGTGTTGTAGCATCAAGAGTACCAAAGCACCATTATCATTTGTATAAGGTAAGTGCTCCCTATTTTCATTGTAAATACCTACGTGGGTAAATACTGTAATAGAAAAGAGAAAGCACACTTTCAAAGTATAATATCATTTATCTACTTTTCTTTCACTTGTCATATTGCATGGTTTGTACTTTTTATGTCTACAATATAGAAGTATGCGCAATGAAATGAATGATTATTAAATTTAGAAAGTGTGCTTCCTCTGTTCTATTACAAAATTTACCCACGTAGGGGTTTACAATGAGAATAGGGAGTGCTTCCCTTATACAAATGACAATGGTGTTTTGCTACAACATTGATAAAGTGGATTTATAGTGACTATTGTTGCGTTGAATGTTGAGTGGGGCCACGTACAATACCTATGGATCGATGTGTAGGTCTACAAAGGTCAGATACAAAGTAGGTAGCTCTCTAGATGGTGATTATCTATAGGTTCATGGTCGCAACTAGAGACCATCTATGGGTGGATGATCACACTATGTGTGTTGTTATGGCTAAGGAATGGCAAAAATTTAGGCTTGGGTGGATTTTGATTGTTATCTAGTTCTATTTCAGACCTGGTTCATACCTATGGGACATGCGCACATGCAAACCTGCAAAGAGTTGGTAATATCTATTGGGACTCCCTAATTTAGGCCCAACTGCAAACTAGATAAAACCAATGCAAGTATTAATAAAGCGATAAGCATGTAGAAGTAAAATGAAATAATGGTGAATAATGAAATGTGTGAATGCAACGTGCTTTGTAGCGATGTGAAAATTATTGCTTATTGTTATATTTTTGTTTTCTTATGTTTTTTTGATGTGTTTGTATTTTGAAGGATTTTTAATGCTTTTGGATTTTGATGTTTTTTTGATGTTTTTGTATTTTAGTTTTTTTTATGTTTTTGTATTTTTATTTTCTGATGTTTTTGTATTTTAGTTTTTTTTATGTTTTTGTATTTTAAATGATTTTCTAATGTTTTTGTATTTTGAATGATTTTCTAATGTTTTTTGTATTTTGAATGATTTTATGATGTTGTGTTTTTGTTTGTGTATATACAATGCTAGATATGAACTAGGCATAGAAGGCACACAAATGAAGGATATTGATAGGTTCAGGTTCCTCAATTCCCTCAATGATGACAAGTTTGTATGCTTTGATGTCAAATGTTTGCGTGACAATGAATGGACCAAGCCAGTTGGTAGCAAATTTATTATGATAGTGCGGTGGAAGACTCGAATTATGTTGATTTTCTTTAATAACTAGATCCCCTACTTGAAATTTTTGAGGACACACTTTGTAATTATATGCACCTTTGATCCTATCTTGATAATTGCAAAGGTTCTCAAGCACATTGATTCTTTGTTTATCAAGCAAGGTCAACTGATCAAGGTGTGTTTGCCATGCAGTATCATCATCGATGAATTCTTGTAATGATATGCGCAATGATGAGATTTTAAGCTCAAGAGGTATGACATCATCATCACCATAGACTAATGATAATTGTGTTGCCCCAATTGGCATGTGTATGCTTATTCGATAAGCCCATAATGCTAGGGAGAGTTGGAGATGCCAATCCTTGTGATTTTCTTTGACTATTTTCTTTAGAATGATAATGATAGTCTTATTTATTGCCTCTGCTTGTCCATTACTCTGCGGATAGTATGGAGTCAAGAAACTGTGTTGAATGTTATACTTAGTGCAAAGTGCTCAAACATCCTTATTTTTGAATAGAGTGTCATTATTAGAAATGATATTGGACGGCATACCAAAAGGACAAATTATGTGATAGAGTATGAACTCTACGATTTGAGGTCTCATCGTACTGGTAAGAAGAATTGCCTCAATCCATTTGATAAAGTAATCAGTAGTTATGATGATGAATGTATGGTATCCAGAGGAATAAGGAGATATATTTCCTACAAGATCAAGATCCCATTGTGAGAACGTCCAAAAATGTTGAATTGATTACAATGATTGTGATGGTACATGGTTTAAGTTAGCATGATGTTGATATTTGGATATTTCTTGGCATATGTACAACAATCATATTCCATGGTGGACTAATATTAACCCATGCATAATATATGCTTTGTGATGGCCATACCACTAAAATGACCCCCACACATTCCATCATGTGCTTGAGCAATGACCCAATTTGGCTCTTGCGGTTTGAGGTAACATAAAAGGATACCATCAAAGCTATGATGATAAATAATATCACCCAAGAGTGTGTAACAAACTACTTTATGCTTGAACTTAAATTTAGTGGTTGAGGATAAATCTGTAGGTAGAGTACCCATTTTTATAAAGTCCTTTATTTTTTAAAACTATTATTGTAAGGCTCAGTTTGAAAAAAATTCACATTCTCTTCTATTTGAGATAATTCTTGTTCAATAGCTTATTGAGATAGTGTTTTTATTTTGATGCATGTAGTTCTATCAATGGGATTTTGTGGTATGAGCGATCCCAAAAATGCCATAGTGTCTACAAATTGATTGTTCAACTTGGGTGTGTTATCAATTTCACACCATTCAAATTTCTTAAGCAAATTATCAATGATCTACTTGTATTGCTTCAAGATAGGGTCTTTGCATTGGTATATCTCCTTAACTTGATAGACAATGAGTTGGGAGTCATAAAAAATGATGATTTGTTTGATGCTTAGGGAAATAGAATTCTAGAGGCCTAGTATTAGGGATTTGTATTTTATGTTGTTATTGGTGCAAGGGAGGTTGATTTTGAATTATAGGGGCATAGGAGCTCCTTGAGGTGTGAAGAAGACAACTTCATCACCTCCCCCTTGTTCACACTTGGAACCATAAAAGAAGAGGACAACATCAGTATCCTCCTCTAGTTTGACATTTCCTCTTGCTTTGTGATGTTGAATACATTTTCATCAAGCAACTCGATAATAAGCGGGTGATCATTTGGTAATGGAGCTTTCACAAGTTGATCTACGATTACCTGGCCCTTAATGGATTTTTGGCTAATGAATTTGAGATTGAATTTTTACAAAAGCATTATCTATTTGTAATTTAGCTATTTGTATAGGTGTGGCTCATCATATAGCATAGAAAGTTATCTTTAGCTATGACATACATGTTATGGTCGATCATGTAATATCAAAGTTTCTTACTTGCGAAGACAACTGCCAGACATAGTTTTTTGACATACGCATACTTGGTTTCATAACTCACCAACATCCAACTAATGTAATATATGGCTTACTCTCTATTTTCTTCATTCTTTTGTGCTAGCATTGTACCAAGGGAAAGATTTGTGGTAGATATATACAGATGAAATGGACCACCTAGTCGAGGTGGTATCAACCTGATCTTGTCAACACAGAGATCACCTCTTCTTCTGAGGAATATTGCCCAACTACTATTCGTTCAGGATGCCAAAGCATATTCACTCTTGCATTTTGAGTTCTTTCTACCTTCTTTATGGATTTTTACACATGATGTTGATACATGACACAAGTATTGGGGCTATGAGGATCATTGCACGCATGACACCAAGCGTATCCACTAGTTTTAAGAGCTATCTCTTGGTCCTTATGATTAATGTTAATATTAGGCCCTATATTGCTACTTGTACTAGGTCTTTGATCTCTATTGGTGTATGGAAATCTTCTTTGATGAGATCTTTCTCTATATTTTCTCTATTGCATTCACCTTGTTGATTATTTTAAAGGTATTTTTAATGTCAGACAATAAGGGTGATTCTTCAGGTTCTTGATCTGTGAGAGGAGGGAAAGGTATCGAAGCAGATGGTAGTTTGGAAAGAGGTATTAGATCCATTAAATAAAACTATGTTGACAATGGTGAAATATCCATAAGAGGAAGTGGTGTTGCTTTTGATTGAGAAGGATGTTGAGTAATTTTATGGTAGTAAGGCATAACAAGCTTGGGAGGCAATCTACCCATTGAAATTAGGACATTATTTGCATGGATGGCCATTTGATAAACTTGTCAAAAAGAAGTCATCCCTTATTACTAGGTTTGTAAGCCTAAATTTGGACCAAGGGCTCTGACATAATACATATAAGCCAGAGGAGAAGCTAGTCTAAATTCATGAGAAATTCTTTACTAGGTTCTACTGAACCTTAGATTAAAATCAAAGATAAACTCTTGAGGATATCTTTGGATGATATTAAATTGGGTTAGAAGTGAGAAAGGATCTATAGACTCATGAAATTCTTAAATAAAATGACCTGCTAAATCAGTCCATGAATCAATTCTAGTATCCTCAAGGGTTCTAAACTAGTGCAAAACTTTACCTCTAAAAGATAATGCTAGAATTATAACAATAACATCTTCATTTTTTATGTTATGGATGGATGTCATAGATAGAACATCTTGACAATGTTCATATGGAGTTTTACCAAAACCATCATAAGTAGGTATAATGCAGTTTAGGGAATATCATTCATATGTGGGAGACCTAAAGGACCAAAAGTATTCCAATAAAAGAAACTTTTTTGATCAACATCTTGTTCTTGATCCATGTTGATTGGAGTATCAGGTGTACTAGGCTCAGGTAATACTAGAGAAGTTGGTGTTGACTCAATATCATCAAAGTTGGATTTGAAAGAAGGATAATTTGAATGTCTAGTATTTCTTGAAAATAGCTCAAGTAAAGGTATAGGTTCTTGGTTGTTTTTTGTAGATGACCTGGTAAACATGAAATATAACAATGATAAATAGGGGTTTCTAGGTTTCTAAACTCAGGGAGTCACCAAGTGAATTTACTTTCTTCGCTTGATGAGGTCAAAGAAATTCACTAAACCTTGATTTCTCCAAGAAACAAAATAATCAATGGGACTAATATTCACTTAATGGAGATAATACTTTTGTGAAATGTCTCACCAGGCGTGCAAAAAACTGTTATGGCTTGTATTGACACCAAGATGGTAATGTAATGTAACTATCATCTAATGATTAGTCCTAAAGGCAATAACACACTAGTTATAGCCCAAAACCAATATTGGATGAATCAAATTTCTTTGACTCAACATCTAGACTAGGTTGGTCCCTTGTCAACTTAATGGATGTTGACTCTTTTAAAGCTCAAATAAAATGGCAAAATATTAGATATATGGATGAGAAAGGGTTAAGATATGTGAAATGAAAGATGGATAGATGAAGCTAACATCATAGGTTTCTATCCAAAACTCTTCACATAACGAATATAAAGAAATCACTAGAAGTAACAACATTAATATTTCTACTCTCTTTACAATTAAAGCTCATAGCTTACTACAAGAACCATTTCAAACATCTAAAGTACTAGAAATTCAATATCAACAAAATAAACCAATACTTAGACTAACAAAAATGAATTCTCATAAGCATACATTCATATTATGAATCATTCCAACTACTCTAAGGTAGCAATCCAATATCATCATAATAGACTATCCTAGCAACATTAACAGAAATGACTTCACAAGTTGTTACCAGATAATGAAGAAGATATAAAAATTTGAGGTAAGCATTCCAAGGAATGCTCCTTTATTTTATTTGCAAAATAAGTTATAATAGTGCAAGCAAACACTTTAGATCTAACCCTTTAAAGTGAGGGTTCAACCTCTATTTATAGATTTTACATTGTTTATGATTATGAGCATTACAAGGATGTTTTAAACTATGTTTGATTCTTTGCAACTTGTTTTGAGCTTGGTGGCCTCCAACTGTGTTTCTTGAAACAAATAAACTCAATCAGATAAATAATTGATCTCAATCATCCTTTGTTCTTGTAGTCACTCCACATCGTAGATCCTGAAATCAAATCTTATTAATCAACCTCTAAAATATTCTACATTTAATTGCTTTGTCTTCCTAGGTGATTCACCTTCCATGATATTTGGTTTCATATTTGTTGATCACTCTATCATGCGGTCCTAAAATAATTCTGTTAAATTTGAATTCTTGAGCAGATTCAACATCCTCCATTAATTTGAGTATGGATAGCCATGATTGAATTTGCATCAATGAGAATTGGCATGTTAGTTTTACTCAAACCTGTAACCTAAATTTTAAATTTTTATTTTTAGAATGACTTGGCATGCGGTTGTGAGAAAACTCTTTTTTTTACTTTGCTCTCCTCAACATCATGCTTGATTTTTAGATTTGGGGCCATTTGATCGTGATTTGGAGGGAATCTATGGTTCCAAGACTTCATATTTTCTTTGGATATTTTATCTTGCAATCGTGGGCCACCTATTCATCTCCTACTAAGTTGAAACACTAGCCATAATCTTGGGGATGTTCTAGGCCACGCTAAATTTTGTTAACAAGCTTCATTTGATTGTTTTAACTGCAACATGTGGATTGTTCGGGGATGCAAACCCTTTAAGAAATGTGCTTCAATATTCATGGTAGTCATATACTTAGGTAACCATAAGGCTTCTCTTCTCAGTATACCATTTACAAATAAAATCTCATGGTTGTGCTTTTAAATCAATTTTAGCCAATGTTGACCATTTTGATCATGGATTCGTAAAAATTCATGGTTTTGAGCATCTCCTTGCTTTTACCTTGGTCACATTGTTTACAAATAAAGTATCATAACCATGATCAAAATTGGATTTGTGGCATCTTGAGGAATTCAACCGTGGTTTTACAAAAAATCACAGCCTTGAGCTTTAGACCTCATAGTTGTGGTTCTTTTCGAATAAGTGCTTCCTTTGCTTCTATAGGTCATGATTTTCAGGCTTCTCCCTTACAGTCACATCCCTTAGTGCTTGAGCCTTATTTTGATAAAATTATTTATGGTCTAGAGGAAATCCATGATATTGAGACAAACACTCACGATCACGATTACCTAAAGACTTTTCTTTCTTTCAGCTAAGATGAGTGTGGTTTCGAAGAATTATTGTCTCACATCCATGGTTTTTTCTTGTCTAGTGGATTTTTACTATCTTTTGACCATAAATTTGATAAAACTCATGGTTTTGAGCCTTTTCCTAATCACTTAGTCATGTTTTCAAAATATTTGCTATCTTCTTAGTGATCTAGCCATTTTGGCCTACACACCGTAATTGCCAAAATACCCCGCAAATCCCTATTTATATCTATGCACTGGTAATAACCCAAGTAGGTCACCAACCTCCCTGGGTAGTTAATTTTGTACAAACCAACCACCCTGGATCATCACCAAGGCATCAGGAAACCACCCTGGGTGGTTACCTAGGCACTAGAAAACTACCCTAGGCAGTTGGCTAGGTCATTTAGTCAATCAATCCAAATTTTACAACTAACCCCCAAATTAACCCTTTTGCATCTTCATTTCATCCTTGCTACCCTATTCATCTATCCTTTTTCAATCACCTTGTAGCTATCATCATTTTATTTTTGTCCACTCACTGCTTGAGGGGGTAGATAATAACCACAAAACTTTATCTCAAATCATACTCAACACTTTAAACACTCAATACTAGAGTCACTTAAGTCCAAGAATATTTTATCAAGGCTATCATTAAACTCTCTCTACTGGGTAAAATAGAAAAACTCATCTTCTTCTCTCAAAATTCTAATCAAAACTCTAATTCAAAGACTCAAAATTCTAATCAAAATGATCTCATCAATTTATCAAAGGTAAAGATTCAAGGGCATTTGTCGCTTCCATGACTGGGGCATCCTACATTGTCCTCTATTTGGGGAAACCTTACATCACCATCCTTGAGCCAAAATTTTCTTTCATCATTCACTTGCCAACCATCATCATCCATTCATCACTCTCCATCATCAATCCAACAATAGGTGTCATCGATTTTATCCCATATCATGTTTGCACACATTGTGGTACAAAAAGAGGTATCTATAGAAACCTAAAAAGTGTTATATTGGCAATGGTTAAATATAATATTTAATAAATTATACAATTATTTTAATTAATGTATTTCAACCTTATAAATATATATTTTTTAAGCGAAAAACCCCTTGCAGGGCCACCTTGGTCTGAGAGACCACGAACAGGGGGTTCTACACCGTCAAAGTCACCCGAGAGTCGCACCCGACCCTACCCGCACCAACATTATCAATTGGATTTTGGATACCCAATTCAGCTTTTTGGTAGGGTGGATATTTGAACCTGGGACCTCCCTTGGAGGATTGCCCTCTCCTCTCCAACTCACCTACAACACCTGGGTTCAACCTTATAAATATTAATGTTGACTATTCTAGCCCCTTTTGACCATCCTAAGCACTTTCCTACACCTAACCAATGGTCATCATGAGACCATCCTGCTATTTTTAACCTAGGTTCACCTAACTCTAGTTGGAATTCACTCCCTTCTCTCCTACACATTCCAAGCTCATTAATGCACATGGGTCAGGATTCCCTCTACCCAAGCACATTGATCAAGCATGTCATTTTTGGTGGATGAGGAATATCTCCACCCAAAGAGCATTAGTGAGGCATGTCATAGCATGTCATAGCATGTCATAGTGCATCATAGGGTGTCATAGCCCAAATAGAGAATGTTGCACATTTGTCTATCCAAGTGGGAAAACCTAATATTCCTCCCTTATCTCACCCAGGCCACTTGTCATCATTATTTTCCCCCTCATCATTCTCGTCCACCCTTGGAAAATATTACAAATATGCTCCCATTTCATTCACAAAAGAGAGAGCACACAAAAAAATATTGAAAATCTTCCCATATTTCATTTGACCTTCTATGTAGATCTTTGAATTTGTGATTACTGATATCTCACTCTGAGATCTCAAATATATTGATCATGGAGTCTTTTCAAAATGTGTGGTAATATTTGTTTTTAGCTATACTCATATTCGATAACTAAACAACATCGAATATACACTAGAGGTTTCAAAATAATTCTAAAAAGGTCTAGATTTGAGTTTGACACCCCTACCATAACATAGAACCAACCACCCTAGGTGGTTATATAGAATCAACTACTCTATGTGGTTACCAACCGCATTGTATGGTTACATAGAGCCAAATGTCTTGGGCAATTGATCCTTAAATATATATAGAGACTCTGGATCAGTAATAGACATCCAAGAAAGGTAAAATCAATCATTTTATAAGGTTTTGTAACCTCTTTGCACACTTTTGTAACTTTTGTTAAAGGTTTTGTGAGTTTTTGTAAGCTTTTTGTAACCCCTTTTCATGATTTTGGGCCTTATCCTGAAAGGCCCAACAGATGCTACTAATGCTTTCATTGTGGGCTTGTGTGTGGGTATTGGGATCCACATAGAGGCTTGGAAGGTTAAGCAACGAGACTTCAAAACCCTTCCAACAATTTGTTGTGTGACTAAGGACATGATTTGTGGCATCATAGAACTCATTTTCAAAAGAAATTTCTCCCTTTCAGGAGGTCCATTGTAATTGAAAGGGTTGATTTGTAACAAACAAAGTCTATTAATGCAATATAAAATTTCCATTTTATTTATTTAGTTATTATTGTGCATTTCCTTAGTCACACAAACAAGAACTTTGAACTTTGAGAGATGATACAAATATCATTACATAAATGTACTCCATGAAATAAAGGAAGGATGAGGATATTAAGAACTATAACAAAATATTGAAATAAATCATAAATAAAATGGAGTTGAAACCAGTTGATGATATTGTGAAGAGATGGTTTATTTATGGATTGTTACCAAAGTGTAGAAAAAAATTAAATATTGTACCCTCATCAACATATGCAAAATCATGATTTTTTTTTCAATATGAGTTCTAAAAGAGATGTCATGCAGAGAAAACTAGGGCATCAGTTGGGCAGCCAAAGATATTTTTGGTTATTTTGGACTTAAAGACAAGATTGTTGGCCTAGGAAGGCCCAATGGGGACACCTCCAGATCCTCTTTTAGAGAGACAGTTATTTTACAAATTTTTTAAAGGACAAATCTCCATCAGAGATTGAAGAAGCAAAAAAAATTGCATTAAAAATGTTCTTTACGACTTCTAGAAATAGATCAACATCTCAAAGAGTTAATGGATTCTTGCCACAGTCAAAATCAAGGTCAAATATTGTCATTGAGAAAAGGATAGTCGAAGAAACAATTTTATATAGAGCCAATCAGGATTTGATCTGTAAATTCATGGGTATTCACCCTACCCTGAATTTTTTGCATTTTTGGATCCAAAAAAATTGGGAGCCTCTTGGTGAATATTCTTTGTGTTTTATTAGCAATGGATATTTTATTGTTAGTTTTTCTTCACTTGTCGATAGAAATAGGGCTTTCGAATCAGAAAATATGAATCATGGTCCGGCATGATTATTTGTTCAACCCTGGAGAGTGGGATTTGATCCTCAAATTGAACCCACTATTGTCCCGGTTTGGATCCATTTGTATGCACTTCCAATGGAGTTTTTGAGTGAGCAGATATTGGAAAGTATCGGTAATTCCCTTGGAATATATTTGGGCATTTCCAAAGACACAATGGAAGGAAACATAGTTGTTTATGCAATATTATGTGTGGAAATGTATCTTAGATAGCCTTTGCCGAAAGAGGTGGAACTCAAACTTGCAGGAATATCTTGGATTCAACAACTGGATTATGAGGCATTTCCCTTCAGATGTAGATTTTACCATAAATATGGGCATTTGGCCTGATCTTACCCAAATAATATGAACATAAAAATGGAGGCTCCTCTGGGAATGTCAAATATTCCTAAGGAGGGTAATTCAACAATCAATAAAGAAACAACAAATATTTCTCAAGGCAAATAAGCACAGGGAGATGGTTTTGAACATCCCAAAAGAAGGAGAAGGCAAAAGAAAAAATATGGTAACGAGAAAACCCAACTCAAGCCCTCCAATATGTATGAGATATTTAAGACACTAATGGACCAAGAAGAATAACAATTCATGGAAGGAGTGGATGGGAATAATTAAAACAATAACAACCATTTTCAAGCTCCTCTTTCATCTCCTCCCATTATAGATTAGGTAATTGAGTGCAGTGAGTTATTGCAATCAGAGAATGTAGGGGTATTGATAGTGCATAACCAAGAGCAACCCATAATTAAGGATGTCATCATGGGCATAGTAAAAAATAATAGAGAAAGGTCAACTCTAGGGATAACTCAAGTGGAAAAGATATTAAAAAATAGCAACTCTCAAGGAGTGGGTAGAAATAAAATAAGATATTAATAGCAGTTCAAGGAGATAAACTGATCACTAGAGGATCGATGAGACTAATATATTTTTACTGCTTTCAAGGTAATCAATGATTATAAAATCATGTAATGTTAGGTGTTTAAACTATAGAACCCATCAATCTATTGTTTGAAGACTCTTAGAAAAATGTAAAATAGATTTTTTGCTTATCCATGAGACAAAAATGTCGTTGGATCGTATGTGTAAAACAATAAATAGACTTTGGAGGGGTGCTAGTCATATGGAAGTGGTTTTCCAAGGGGCTTCAGGTGGGATAGTTACTCTTTGGAACTCTCTTGAATGGACTGCAATAGAAAATATAGCTTGGAGGGGTGTCCTCACATCACATTTTAGGAACAATGTCACAGCTTAACATGTTTTAATCACAATTTTTTATGGGGCTCAAAACCTAGATGGTAAGATGCATCAATGGAATGTTGTGCATAACATGAGAGTCTCAAGGGAAGAGTTAGACTAGATTATTGTTGGGGATTTTAATGCTAAATTATCCTCTAGAGATCAGGAATGGGGAACACCAATTTTGGACCCAGGGGATCGACTTATGATTGCCTAAATCCAGGCATTACACTTGGTGGATATTAAATGCCTTAGAACCAACTACACTTGGACTAATAATAGGAGGAAGCCACATAGCAAGAAGGTGAAGTTAGATCATTTTTTGGTTTTAGAGGAGGCATTTGTGAAATGGAATATAAAATTTTAGATTTTGGAGGGTCCAGTTTCAGATCACTTTCCCATTTTGTTGGAAGGGGGGATCAAAACAGTGCAACATCACAAACCATTTAAATTTAAAAACTTTTGGTTACAAAAAGAGGAATTTTGAAATAAAATTCCACAGTGGTGGGAACAAGGTTGTCCAACATATGGGACAACAATGTTTAGATTCCACAAACAACTTCATTATGTCAAAGATCAACTGAAACAATGGAGGCAAGCTAACAAGATAGACTTCCAAGCGCAAAGAGCTACATTGGTGGCCAGATGGGATGAGGTTCAAAAAAACTTTAGGGAAGGAAAAATTAAAGAGCAGCTCAAAGAAGAGGATGATGCATTGCGTAAAATAGTTGAGGAAATTGACAACCAAGAGGAGACCTACTAGAAATAGAGAGCAAGAACCACTTGGTTATTAGAAGGTGATAAAAATACCAAATTTTTCCATCGGTTTGTCTGTGCTTGGAGACAAACGAACAACATGGAAGATCTTCAATATGAGAATGGATACTCCTTTGATACAATTCCAGGTATGCATTTCCATTCAATGGATTATTTTTCTAAACTATTTAAGGAAATTATGATGCAAGATGAAGAAGCTCAAAAAGAAGTTCTTACTGTCATACCCTATGTTATCTTTGAAGAAAAAAATCAAACCTACTTAAACACATTGATAGAGAGGAACTAAAGAAGGTAGTCTTTGGAATGAGAATCATAAAAACACCAGGTCTATATGGCTTTCCAATTGAGTAATGGTTGTTATATAGGAGTCCAAAGGTAGTAAAAGAATGCTTAAAGCATTAAATCATACTTTCATTGCCTTAATTCCAAAAGGGGAGGAGGGGGTGCATATTTTAGAATAGACCTATTGTCTTATGCAATGTCATATATAAAATAATCACAAAGGTAATGGTTTAGTGGCTAAAACCTCTTCTACATAGAATTATCTCCTCTAAGAAAGGGGGTTTTGTAGAGGGTAGGAAAATCTTGTATGGTGTGGTTCTAGCTCAGGAGGCAATCCATTCAATGCAAACATCTGGTAATAGAGGAATGCTCATAAAATTGAATATGTCAAAGGTATATTATAGGGTGGAGTGGAGCTTCTTGTCAAACATGATGGCAGCCTTTGGTTTCTCTCAGGATTGGATAGAATGGGTCATGAGTTGTGTTTCTACTCTAACATACTCAGTGTTAATCAAGGGTCTTCCCTCGCAACTATTTGGAGCTACTCGAGGCCTTTATCAGGGAGACCCTTGTTTCCCATATATTTTTATCATATTGGTTGAAGGCTTGGGTAGACTCATCTTGAGGAGAATACAACAAGGTTTACTAACAAGTATCAAGGTGGGTGAGGAATTTTTGACTCACCTACAGTTTGTGGATGACACAGGATTAGTGGGAGTGGCCAACTTCAAGGAAGCAAGAATGATTAGAGATACACTTAATGTCTACCTTAGGGCTGTAAACCAAGTTATAAATGATAAAAAAATCCAAAGTGGTCTTTCTCAATCTTGATAAAAGGCTTCAGGATAGAATTTTAGAGATCTTTGGATTCACAAGCACTTCTCTCCCAGTGGTATACTTGGGGGTCCCTTTGCATTTTAAAAAACTAAAAATAGATATCTTGAGGAATCTTTTGGACTATATCAAGGAAATAATTAATCATTGGTATCACAAATGGTTAAGCTATGGGGGTAGATTAAATTTGTTACAGTCAATCATTCAGGCCATGACAATTTACAAATTTTCTATCCTTGTTGCCCCACATACCATATGGAAAGAGTTGGAAAAGATGGCTAGAAATTTTTTATTGAGAGGAGTAAAAAGAGAGAGGAAATGGACCTTAGTAGGTTGGGAGAAAGTAATCCAATACAATTTAAAAGGAGGTTTGAGACTGAGAAGATCAAAGTTAAATAATAAAGCTTTGTCTAGAAAGCTTTACTGGAGGTGGATTTCCCAACCAACTTCTTTATTCAGTAGAATTTTAACTAGTAAATATTTAGGATAGGTAAACCCAAATGAGGTGGGTCATTTCCATTTGGATGGTAATGGATCCTTAGTGTGGCAGGCTCTTAATTTAGGATCTTAGGTAGTGAAAGATGGATTATTTTTTAAAGTGGGGAGAGGGGAGCAGGCACGATTTTTAACAGATTCATGGTATCAATATCCACCTATCATTTTTGAATTCCCTGAACTGCAACCAATAAAAACAACCATTGAAACCAGGGGTTGGGTCCATATTGAAAGTTAATTCAACACTATTTAGCTAGGGGATTATAATTTTAAGCAGTTTAAGAAGTTGGATAAGTGGTCAATTTCAATCCCTCCGGATTTGACACCCATAATGACTAAAATCTTGGCAAAAATATTTCTCATAGGTAGAGGTGAAGAGGATGAATTAGCTTGGGGCTATGGGAGCCTTGGTGTCTACAAAATGAATGATGGATATTATAAGATCCTTCCAGAGCCTCCTCCTCATGCATATCAGGTTGAGGATTGGAGAAATATTTGGCAGTCCAAGGGTTGGCTGAAAGTAAACTTTTTTGCCTGGCGGTTCATGCATAATGGAGTTCTTACTTTTTATAATATCAGATGTAGGGGAATCATTGGTCCATATCAATGTTGTTTATGCTACAAGAGTGAGGAAATAGCTAATCAATTTATGTTTGAGTGCCCATTCACGCACCATATTTGGGAGAGATGGTTTTTATATTATAAAATTTGATTTAATGGTGATTTGAATCGGATTAATATTTGGGAAATATGGAAGAGGAGTAGATTTAAATCTAAAGCTCTTTGTATTGGTTGGGATATTGTATTAAAATTCATTTGGTGGCAAGTGTGGTTGGAGAGAAATGGCAAAATTTTTAGAGAAACCTTTTCATATTTAGATGGAGTTTGACAGGTCATTTAGAGCAAAGTCACAGAAACGATGGCAGTGTATGCTAAAGAAGAAAATCAGGCTGTTATAGGACAATGGAGAAGTAAGTTGAAGTGCAAGAGGGGTAGGTCAAATCTAGTTGGAAACCACCTCCAAAAGTTTGCATTAAAATTAATACTGATGGAGCTGCAAAAGGCAATCCGAGTAGAGCTGGAATTGGAGTGGTTTGTAGGAATCATGTTGGAACAGTGCTCTATTGGGAACTGCAAGGCTTGGAAAGGGCCACAAACAATGAAGTAGAAGCCTTAGCTATCAAATATGCTTCTATTTTGGTAGTAAAACAAGGTTACAGGAGGATAATCCTAGAATTAGATTCTCAAATAATGGTTGGAGCTCTAGATTACATGAGGAACTTTGCTTTGAAGACATGGAGGTTGAGGATTCTTATCACTCAAATTAAGGAATTATGGAGGGAATTAGATTATGTGATTTCATTTTATGTGAGTAGAGATATAAATAAAGTGGTAAACTTCTTGTCTAATATGGGCACTGAGAATGAGGTAGGGGTTCAGTGGCACAGTGACATGGCTATTGAGGATGAGATGATTAGGCAGGTTGGTGAGCAAATCCAATGTTTAGCTAATTTGGACAACCATTCCAGAAATATGGTTTAGGATATTTGTGCTCCAATGTAGATCTTCTTTTATAGTTGTAAATAGGTGAACAACCATTGTAGAAATATGGTTTAAGATATTTGGCTCCAATACAAATATTCTTTTACTTTTGTAAACATGTGTTCTCTTTGGCTAAGGTTGGGAGAAGTCTCATCCCAACTTGTAAACGATCTTTATTTTAATATAAGTTTTTCAAATTATTTTTCAAAACAAAACATATGCAAAATCATTGGAAAGGGTGAGAAACCTTGAGAGTGAGGTAAAGTAAACAATGGTTGAAATTGGAGGTAATGCTAGAAGTGAGGACATGGATAGTGATACTAAGAATAAGTTGCAAAATGTTATCCAGTTCATGAAGAAGGAATTTGATAAAACAATCAAAGGAGTTAAGGGTAAGGTGAAGAAAGACAAAAATAGCATATGGTGCTTAGACTATAATTTTGAAGGTCACACCAATGTGAATTATTCAAAGAATGCATATTGTCATATATGTGATGTATTGGGACATTCGATTGTCAATTGTTCATATAATTTGAAGGAAGCAAGACACCAAACTATGACAGTGCAAAAAGAAGACAAATAAAATACTCTATGGAATGGAAAAGGTGCAACTAGTGGTGGCTACAAGAACAATTGCTGAGAAGATAGAAAATACCAAGGTAATAAAAAATGGGGTAAGAGTAGACTATACTATGACTCAAATGGAACACCGATTATACAATGTTGTAATTGCCAAAAATGGGGGCATTTTTGAAGAATTATCCTTCTCCTATGATAAGAGGAAGAGCAAGAAATAATGTATCACATGTGTCAATGGTGTGGTCTAAGCAATCATAAGGAGGTGAATTTTCCAAATAATGTGAGTACAAAAACTTGTAGGTCAATTTTCTTGACATAGAAGAGCCTCCTACAAAAACTAAGCCAACGAAGAAGGATGTCCTAGTCATTACAAGAATTCAGGAAAAAAAGGAGAAGTATCTTGAACATACCATAGAAAAGGAAATATGGAAGGAGGCACAAAATGTGATAGAAGAAGTTGAAGTAGGGATGATTGACAAAGCAAAGGAAGCTAAATAAGCTAGTGGGCTCAAAGGAGAAGGTGTCAAAATAAGAACTTGCAACAAAAGTGTTGAATACAATGGTAGAAATGAAAGTGGAATTTTTTCTTGGTGCCATACTATTATTGCATGGAGTTATAGGAGAAGAATTGCAACCAAAAATAATGATGATTGTGTAAATCTATCTATAGGAAGAATAAAAGAAGGATCACTTAACTGATTTGATAGTTTTAATGATTGATGTTGGAAAAAATCTATTATTGATTCATATTGACACATTGGACCACAGGTTGACATAAGTAATTGTTGATGGTGGATCGAGCATAAGTGTGCTCTTGGAGAAGATATGGAAATAAATTAGGGCTCCATTTCTATGGTTATTGAGTTTTAAGTTATACGATGTGGACCAATATGAGATTGAAATAAAATAAGTCTTAACAACTCAAAAAGTAAAGATTGTTGAATAAGGATTCATCATGGATTTTGTTGTGATCACAATACAAAAACTAGCATATGATGCATTGTTGGGAAGAGAATGGCTAAGGATGGACAAGGTGAATCACAACTAGGAAAAATATCGGTTGTCATTTAAGAAAATATAACATAAGTATATAATTAATTTGAAGAATCAAACAACCAGTGAATATTTTGTGACAACTTATGATTCAAGAAGTTTTTCAAATGAAGGTAATTAGTATGAGCCAAATGAATAAGGAATTTTGTACCAAGAAGAGTGTGGTGAGGATGAAAACTTATTAGATAGTGGACTTATCCATTGGAAAATGGAGTATGAAATATTTAAGCCCCAAAACCTCTACATTCAGACAGAGAAGACTCCATGATGAAAAAGTTGAGATCGATAAGAAGAATGAAGAGGGTGAAGAGGAATGAACTTTTCCCAAGAATTTTACATAATACATAATTGATGATGTTAAAATTGATGCAAAACCAGGAAAATATAGTAGAAGTGAATTTGGAAATGGAGGAAGATCATAAGATAATCCATTGCGGAGATGATTTGGACCCAATGTTGAAAGTAGCAGCTTTCAAAATTTTCCTTTAGTATAAGGATGTATTTGAATGGAAATAAAATATCTAAAAAGGATACCTCTAAAGTTGTATGTTCATAGGATTTAGTTGATCTTTGGTGCCTTACTAGTAAGGAGAAGGTCATACAATATGAACCTAAAGTATGCAACCCACATAAATGTGAAAATTGATAAGATGTTGGATGTCAGCATAATCTTCAAAGTTATTATGAGAGAATGGATGTCACCAATTGTGATTACTTTAAAGAAAGAGATGAATAGAATCTACATATGCATGGACTTCAAGAGTCTTAATGTAGTAACTATAAAGGATTATTTTCCAATCACTGACTCTATTTTGGAAGAGGTAGTTTGACATGATATTTACTCATTTTTGGATGGGGTTTTTAGCTACTATAATATAAGCATTGCAAAATAGGATAAGTTAAATATGATATTTTTATAAAGAATTGCATTTATGCTTACAATAGGATGTCATTCAAGTTGTGTAATGCCTCAACCATATTTTAGAGAATTGTTCTATATATATATATATATATTTGACTAGATGGTAATAGGAAATTTCAAATCCTTCTTGGATGATTGGTTGATATATGGGAAAGTAGAGGAGAACTTGCCAGCATTAGAGGAGTGCATGAAGCTATGCAAGAATACTTGATTGAATTTGAACTAAAAAAAAAATGTAATATGATGATGCCATATGAAAAAATTGTTGGAAGGCATAGTTTGTAAGGAAGGGCTAAAAATAGATCCTAATCAATTTTGTATCATTACAAATATGGAGGAACCACATGACATGATTTTGTTGAAGACCTTCATGGGATATATGGGATACTATAGAAGGTTTATCAAGATTTTTGCCCATGTATCCTATCCATTGGATTCATTGAAAAAGAAGAATGTTCCCTTTAGGTAGATGTAGGAACATCAAGAAGCTTTCAATGAGTTGAAGGTAGTCCCATTTTGGAATTTTTGGATTGGGATAGGAAATTTCATATCCACATAGACGCATCCAATTTTACAATTGGATGTGCATTGGCCTAAGAAGTATAGTTTAGGATAGACTAGCCTATTTATTTAACAAGTTGATTTTTATCAAGGGTAGAAAGAAAATACAACACGATGACACAAGAGGCTTTGGGAATGGTGTATGCAGTACAAAAGTACAAACACTCTTTGTTTTCCAAACCATTCACCTTCTATGTGGACCATCAAGCTCTGTTGCATTTTATTAATAAATCAGTGATACACAAACGAGTTAGTAGGTGTATTATCATGTTACAAAAATTTGTTTCAAGTAGGAGTTAGACCCAAAAAGAAGCATGTGATAACATATAATTTATCAAGGATTCATTCAAGATAGGAAAGAGAGTGCCAAATGGTTTTCCTAATGTTCGATTGTTTATAAAAAGCATTGTACCATCATCGTATAAGTTAATAGGAGAGTACTTATCCACAAGGAAGTTACCTAAGGAGATGTTGGTAATAGAAAAGAGGAAGGTGATGATGAATTGGTAATAGAAAAGAGGAAGGTGATGATGAATTCATCACCTTTCTAGTTGGTAGTGGGATTGTTGTATAAGATGGGATTGGATGGAATAATACCTTAAGGAAAATTCAAAGGAGGAAGTTGTTAGGAAAAACTCCAAGATTTATCACCTGCAAGAGGAAGCACAATAACAAAAAATAGAACACAAAAACGGTAACACAAGTGACACAAAGATTTACATGGAAACCTCCAATGTGCTGGAAAAACCATAGGGCAATGGCAACTTCTCCTTTTATTATTTTCAACAAAGTTTACATTCACATTTCTCAAAAATTCCAACAACCAACAATGCAAGGGATAAAATCCATTTTATAGAGCAAAAGGAAGACTCCAAAACTGTTCATTTCATCTTCCAATGGAAGCCTCCAAAAACTGTTCATTTTAGCTCCCAAAGATTGTTCGTCTTTCACTCCCAAGACTGCTCATATTCCATGTACTAACATCTACCTAGACATTTATTGCTGACATCTCATACTACATTCGACCTGATGATGTCTCGTACTATAGCCGACCTACTGACGTCATGTACTATCTTAACGTCTAGTCTCACATTGCAGCCTAGACATCTGCAGCGCTACCTAGACATCTGTAATGCTGCCTAGACGTCTAGCAGCCTAGATGTCTAGTACTGCTACCTGGACATCTAGCAGCCTAGACGTCTATTGCCTAGATGTATAGTACTGCTACCTAGATGTAAGGCACTACTACCTAGAAGTCAAGCATTGCTACCTAGATGTCTAGCAGCCTAGATGTCTATTGCCTAGATGTCTAGCAGCAATTTTTGCTAGCAAGAACATTGTATAGTGACTTCACCTCCTAAAATTCTCCCACTTGAAGTCAGTATCCAGGAACTCTTCTACCAAATATTTTCATCTAGTACCAATTACCCAATGTTGCCCTTGTTACTTTTTCAGCAAGCCTATAGAAGTTTTACACCACTCAAACTTCTCTACCTTGATCGGATTTGTAAGCATATCTACAAGATTCACTTCAATATCGATTTTTTGCAACAGGATCCTACCTTCTTCCACCACATTTCTGATAAAGTGGTACTTGAAATCAATGTGGCTTATGCGATCATGGAATATTGGATTTTGCACTAATTGAATAGCACTCTGGCTATCACAATGTAGCGTAATTTTCTCCTACATTACCTTGAAGTCACCCAACAATCGCTCTAGCCAAATTGCCTCTTTACTGGTATGAGTTGCTATAATATATTCTACTTCAGTGGTTGATAAAGCCACAACAGACTGTAACTTAGAAGCCCAAATCACTACTCCTCCTGCAAGGGTAAAGGTATATCTTGTAGTGGATTTTATCCCATATCTATCTCCACCATAATCAGAATCCACAAAACCTGTAACTTGCAAATCTGTCGATCCAAAGTAAATGGCAACATTGGAAGTGGCTCTTAAATAACTGAATATCCACTTCACCTGCAACCAACATATCATCAACATACAACAGTAAAATAATAAAACTGCCATCATCAAACCTCTTGTAGTATGCACAATGGCTAGCTTCACTTCTGCTAAAACCTTGGCTCTTCATGAAGGTGTCAAATTTCCTATACTACATCCTTGGCGCCTGTTTCAACCTGTACAGTGATTTATTCAGTCTGTAAACCAAATGCTCTTTGCCTCTTTCTTCATAGCCCTCATGCTGATCCATATATATCTCTTCCTCGATATCCATGCAAGAAGTAAGTCTTTACATCAAACTGCTCCAGTTCCAAATCCTGTGTAGCAACAAGTGCAAGTAGAACTCTGATAGTAGTCATCTTCATAACTGGAGAGAACATTTTATTAAAGTCAACACTTGACTTCTGCACATAGCCCTTTGCCACCAAGTGAGCTTTATAGCATTCCAACAGCCCATCGCTATTCTTCTTCACTTTGTACACCCACTTGTTTCCAATAGTCTTTCTTCCATGTGGGAGATACACAAGTTTCAAAGTTGTATTCTTACGAAGTGCCTCGATTTCCTCCTCCATGGATTTCCTCCACTTTCCTACATTTTTAGACTCTCTAGCTTCCTGAAATGAACTAGGTTCACCATAATCATTTAACAAAGCAAAATAGGAATGACACACATGATAATACCTTTTCAGACACTTTTGTGGATGTGTATATCTTCTAACCCAATAATCTATTGGTTTTGGATCTTGGTCTTGTGACCGTTGTGGCTGCTTTACTTCCTGTTCTACATGCTGATCAAAAAATTGAACATGTTCATCTTCACTAAATTATACTTCAATAGGTACAACATTAGGATTTTGTTGTACCTCCTTCCTTTACATGTATTTTTCATCAACAATTACATACCGGCTAATAATTACCTTGTGGGCAGTAGGATCCCATAGTCTATACCCCTTCACTATATCTCCATAGCTGAGAAAAACACATTTGATTGACTTCAGGTCAATCTTGGACCTTTTTTCTTTGGGTACATGGGCAAATGCATCACAGCCAAAGGTGCGCAAATCAGAGTAATCAACTGGCTTACAACACCAAACCTCCTCTGGAATCTAACCATCCAACGCAGTTGTAGGTGACATGTCAATAAGATAAACAACTATATTAACAGCCTCCACCCAAAAAAATTTCTCTAACATGGTTGCGCTAAGCATGCTTCTTGCACATTCCATGATTATGTGATTCATCCACTCAGCCACACCATTTTGCTTTGGATTGTATGGTACAGTCTTCTGGTGCTAACTTCTTCAGAAAATACACCCACACTCTCCTAGAATAATCATCTATAAAAGTCAAAAAATAGATGGCACCATTGAAGGACTGAGTGGGGACTGGTCTACATATATCTGAATGTATAAGTTACAAAAAATCAGAACTCTTACCAGGACTTGCAGTAAATTGAACCCTCTTCTGTTTACCAAAAATACAGTGCTCACATAAGTCTAAATTGCAAGAATTAATCCCAGAAAGCATACCTCTGTAATGCAAAAATTTTAGGTCTTTTTCACTCATATGGCATAGGCATTGGTACCATAGTATTACTGCATCCTGAACAAAGGTTGTTGTTGTTGCATGGTTTGTCATCGTATCATCACATAAACTAAATAAGTTCCCATAAGATTCTCCCTTTGCTACCACAAGAGCTCCTTTGGTAATCTTGCAGTAGTTGTTACTTAAGGTGATAGAATACTCTAGCTTATCCATCATTTTGATTGAGAGTAAATTCTTCCTCAAATCGAGCACATGTCGTACATCACATAGCATCCTTTCTCTACCATCGTCCAACCTGATCCTTATATCCCCTCTTACCACAATTTCTAAAGGATGATCATCACCCAAATAGACCTTTCCACCACATTATGGCATATATTTGTCATACTAGTCTTTATGGGGAGACATGTGGAAGGATGCACCTGAGTCCAAAACCTAGGTATATAACACTGATTTGTTGTTACTGATACAGAAGGCTTCACATGTCGTCGTCTCTCCTGAATCTGTCACACTGGCTTCAGCTGATGGCTGATTTTGCTTTTCACCATTCTTTAATTATCAACAGTCCTTCTTGGAGTGTCCTGGCTTCCCACAATGCCTGCACTTCCATTTATGCTTATGTCCTTTAGATCTAGACTGCTTTCTACCTTGTTTACTCCCCTTGAATGATCGGCATCTCACAGATAAGGCTTCATTGGTTGAGGGTTCCAAAGAAATTTTTTGCCTCAACTCTTCTGCCAATAATGCGGCTACCACATCATAAAAATTGAGAGTTCCTGATGATGAATTACTGATGGTCATCACCATATGATCCCAAGTATCCATGAGGGAACAAAGTAGGGTGGTAGCTCTATCTTCATCCTCCATCTTCACATTAATTGAAACTAGTTTACTGATTAGAGTATTAAAATCATTCAAATGATCTACCACGGATGAAATTTCCTTCATCCTCAAGCTATAAAGCTACTTTTTCATAAAAAACTTGTTAGTTGCTGATTTTATTTCATACAAATTTTCAAGCTTTTGCCAAAGGGCTTCCGCGGTCTTCTCTTCAGCTACATTGAACAATATGGAGTCCACTAGGGAAAGACAGATTATATAAATCACCTTCCTATCAAGTGTTATCCACTCCTCATATTTCATGTTTCTCGATTTAATCATGACCCCTTTCAAGGCTTGCACTTGGTCATTCTAAACCAGCAAATCCTCCACCTTCATCTTCCATAGAGCAAATTTTCTACCATAAAATTTCTCAATCTCGAACTTGGTTACACCTTTTATCATTGTTACAGCTCCCAATCATACAAAACCTTAGCTATGATACCGGATATTAGGAAAAACTCCAAGATTTATCACCTGCAAGAGGAAGCACAATAACAAAAAAATAGAACACGAAAATAGTAACACAAATGACACAGATATTTACGTGGAAACCTGCAGTGTGGAAACTTCTCCTTTTATTATTTTTAGCAAAGTTTACATTCATGTTTCTCAATGTTTTCAACAACCAACAATGCAACAGATCAAATCATTTTTATAGAGCAAAAGGAAGACTCCAAAACTATTTGTTTCATCTTCCAGCGGAAGCCTCCAAAAATTGTTCATTTTAGCTCTCAAAGACTATTCGTCTTTCGCTCCCAAGACTATTCATCTTCCACATATTGACATCTACTGCTGATGTCTCATATTGCAATCGACCTATTGACATCTTGTACTATAGTCGACCTACTGACATCTCGTACTGCAGCTGACCTACTAACGTCTCGTACTACCTTAACGTCTAGTCTCGTACTACAACCTAGATGTCTACAGCGTTGCCTAGATATCTGTAGCACTGCCTAGACATCTAGCAGCCTAGATGTCTAGTATTTTTGCCTAGACGTCAGGCACCGTTGCCTAGATGTCTAGTAGCCTAGACGTCTATTGCCTAGATGTCTAGTATTTCTACCTAGATGCCAGGCACTACTGCCTAGATGTCTAGCATCCTAGACATCTACTACCTAGATGTCAGGCACTACTGCCTAGATGTCAGGCATTGCTACCTAGATATCTAGCAACCTAGATGTCTGCTACCTAGATGTCTAGCAGCAGTTTTTTCTAGCAAGAACATTGCATAGTGACTTCACCTCCTAATAGAAGTATCAACATATTACAATAGCAACTAAATACCTAACAAAGTGGGTAGAGGTAAGATCACTACCATATAATTCATCCAAGAGTACAACCTAGTTCTTGTATGAGCATGTAGTTACTAGATTTAGAATTATACTAAAATTGAAAAGTGACAGAGGAGATTACTTCATGAATGAAGTTATCCAAAAGCTAACAACAAAAATTAATATTTTATATTTTTTAAGTTCTTATTACCCTAGAGCAAATGGAAAAGTGAAGAGGACAAACAAGATCTTGTTTTCCACCCTCTACAAAACCTATGTAATTGAAGGATTCAATTGGGAGTAAAAGTTGCCATCAGTCCCATGGGTATATAGGATGATTTTTAATCCCATAATTAATCATATGCCATTCCAATTGATGTATGGCTACGAGGTAGTAGTGCTAGTATAATTCTTGATACCCATTCTAAGCGTAGCACCAGAAAATTGGCTAAGAGATCAAGAAATCCTAGAGGAGAGGCTTAAAACATTAATTTGAATGGATGAGAAGATATTTATGGCATAATGGGCAATAGAAGCACCCTAGTGAAGAAGGAAGTTGTGACATGACAAATACCTTAGGAATATGGAATTGAAACTAGGTGATTTGGTCTTGAAATATAATGGCAAGAGAGAAATCAAGCCAAGAAAGTTGAAAATATTATGTCTTGGCCCCTTCCAAGTAGTGGAAATGATGGTAAATGGTACAATAAACTTGCAAAAAATGGATGAGATAATATTTTCCAAAACCATTAATGGGTCGAAAATTGAAGCCTTATAAATTAAAATCTCAATGCCTATTTATTTATTTTGAAGAAATATAAAGGAGGAGATAAAAAGAAGCACTTTGCAAATAAGAAGAATTAAGCTAGAGAAATCAAACTCATAAATATTATGAAGATGATATGAGAATGAGAATATTGTTTGCAGAAAGAGAAGAAACATAGCCAATTATAGAACAACAAGAGTTAGAACGTCACCCTAGAGAAAGAAGAAGAATATAGGTGAATGTATGATTTTTGGATAGAATAAAATTTATGAGTAGGATATGCATGTTCCTGAAGATATAAGATAATTTCATAATAAGGAATTATCAGTAGTAAATCCATTACCTCAAGAATAATTTATACAACAAATGTCAAAGGAAACACACCCTTGAATAGAGTAGTAATAATTAGTAAATCATCTAAACAAAAGAAGAATAATATGGGTACAGGTATGATTCCTAGATAGACTTGAGATATATGAGAAAGAAATACTAACTCTTGAGGGAGTGATGAATGAGGACTTGGCAAGATATATCTTTTTAGCTCAACTTAGGCTTATACAACAAAGAATGCAAGAACAAATGCAATAGTTGTAAGAGGAGTATGAAAGCTTATGAAGAAATAATGCAAGAATGAGAGAGCAAATCATCTAGGAGTTGGATGATACTATACAAATAATTGATGAACGAGTAGTTGTAAGACGACAAGAACAAGAGGCAAAACTTGAATAGTAAGGAGGAGCTAAATAAAGTGCAAAACAAGAAGAGAAGCCCTAATAGGGTCCTAAAAATCTGACACATCAACCAATTAGTGATGAAGTTACCAAAATATTGTAGAAGGATATTGAGGAAGCTCTAACATCTTCGAAAGAGATAGGAAATAACTGGGTGATTGATTTAAGCAGTTATGGTGTTACCCTAGCCCATATACAAAGGAGCAGTTCAAGTAATAGCTTTGACCTCTTGTAAATATATCACAAACTACAAATTCATCTTGAGGTATAGCAACACCTAGATGCAAATAGGAAATTAAGAAGGCAAAAGAGAAAAGTTAGAAGGCTACAAAGACACATGGAATAATCACCTATATGGACCCTAGAAAGAGGAGAGGAAAAACAATTCAGGTACTAATTCTAAATTCTTAATATAGTATAGAGAAGCATCGACACAATATATAACATAGAGACATCTATAGGAAGACAAATAGACTAGAAGGTTGGTGTGAGCAGATCGAAGATTGATAAGCTTAAGGCAATTATTATCAAGCATACAAAAGAAGGAAATATTGAGGTCATATCTACTAGAAATAGAGTAAAGTAGAGGTAACTTAGAAAACTTGATGAGATCATCGGGTTTTCCCGATGATCCAAGAATACCTAGCCAAGAAAGAAGTTTGATTGTTTTACCTCTTGGTGGTTTAAGGGGAAGAAAGTTTTCTCCTACTACCCCTAAGCTATAGAACCAATGTAATGAACTACAAGGATAATTTTTTGATCAAGCAAGAAATAATCAAGTTGGATGTGAACTTTGGGTTGGACCATTTAGACCACCTCGAAGACCATGTTTAAATTGAGGAAGTTGTCCTTGATGACATAAGGATTGGATGAATCTTGGATAACCTAAAATCAAAAGATGGTAGTTCTAATCTAGAGACATTTGCTCGATAAATAGAGAAAAAGCCATGATATGATTGCATATCCATGGAAGAAATTGGCAAGAAAATGAAAGAGAGCAAGTTTATGTAAGGAAAGCATGAGTCCACCAAGTTCATGGAGTTAGAAGAAAAACCCAGTAGCCATGTTTAGAAGTAGACTTAGTGTAGGGAAATCAAAATAGAAGCCATACAAATGATGAATATTATATGATGGGGCATCATACAAATTAGGAGTGGTAAAGGGATTATATGATAAGGGGTCATACAAGTCAAATACAGGAAGGGGGTTGTATGATAGAGTATCATACAAACCAAAATGATGGTAATAATTGTATGACTAGACATTGTACAATTCTAGAACAATACAATCACATAAGTGGAAGAAGATCGTATGAATTTTATGATAGAGAATGAAGATAAAAAATCATATAATGATGAATTTTAAGATAAAAATTACAAAATAGGATCATACGATGAGGAATATTATGGAAGAGGATTTGAAAGAGGATCGTATGCCCTATGTAGTAGAAGAATCATTTGAATGATAAAACAACACATTGGCAGCAAATATCATACAAGTGCAAGTCCGATACGATTTGTACGATGAACCTAACATGTCACCAAGTGGGTGCATGCAGATATGTATAGTTAGTTTTTTTAAAGCAAAAAGTGAAAAACACATGCAATGCAGTGATGTGAAAACCAAGGGAGAGGTTGTAACCACCCTCCCATACAAATTAAAATTTATAAATAGGATGAAGGAGTTGCATGAAAATTTTTGAATGGAATAAAAGAGAAGAAAAGGGAATTGTAAAAAAGAAAAAATCGTCGAAGGATGTCATTGAAGCTAAAATTATAACTAGAATTTAGAAAAATCTATGGCAAAAGGAGCACATTTAGGGTGTTGGCTAGTGCCCTAAGTGCTAAAATTATAAGTGTATGAAATACTATACAACAATATATAAGTTTGGTAGGGGAAGAGAGAATTGGAAGCAAGGGCCTATGTAGTAAAAGTGAAAAAAAAATGTAGACTAAAATGGAGAAGGGAAAACGTCGTACAAAAGGAAAGGGTGGCTGAAATTGTTTTAGAAATCTTTGTATAAAAATCTGCACAAAGGGTACCTACTATTCAAAAATTTCCTAGCAAGTTGTGGTCAAAGGGTTTTGGAAAATTTCACAAGGGGAAGGTACAAGAAAACTACCATACATACAAAGTACATCGAGGAGGAAAGCCAACTAGTGAAGACATCATCATACAAATGCATAGGAAGTAATACTATAGATGAGAAAACCTACACATGGAAGAAGTGTTGTATGCAAGAAGTGATCGTATGATGTGGGTCAATCATCATATGAAGACTTTTGTACAATTTGCAGAGGCATCATACAATTGAAAAAAGCATTGTAAGATCATTAGGAATATCATATAATTGCAAGGGAATTACAATCAAATGATTGTCATACAAGTGTAAGTGTTGGTTCATATAGGCGATGGTAGACTGATTGAATAGTTATTTTACAATAGGAAGAAGTATGGAATATGAAGGATGAAAGGGAAAATATATTTTTGAGTACTTATAGAGGATTTCTACATAAATAATTGAGCACTCACTTGGTCTGCTACATCAAAGGGAGTATCAACCATGAAGATAAGAGATAAGACATAGTCAAAGAACAAAATTAGTATAGTATATGCAAAGACGATGACACAATTATAGGATGGAAGAGGAAATTGTATTTAAGATGGAATAGGAGTGAACCTAATAAGGAAAGGGTATCCTTTAATGAGATAGCATGGAATCATACAACAAGACAATTTTATCAAAAATGGTGGCAAGAGACGCTACCAAATCATGAGTTGAAGGTTAAGTTGACACAAGCAGGGGTGAGTTGCATTGCACAGATTCTAGTTTTTGATAAATACTTCTTCATATAATACTTATTCCATATGCTTAATTCCTGTGACATAAAGGAGAATGTGAGCTTTGTTAGGATTGGTAATTAACACATCAAGGTGATGTTCTCAACAAATATTTTTTATGGACGTTTGGGTTGTTGCAACAAGGAATTATGGTAAAGGAGCATTTAGATCAAAAGGAGTGGAACGTGATAATTCAAGCAATGACAAGTGCTATAATTGAATATATTAGCAAGACTTTTGGTTTAGGAGGGTGTGGGATTATATAAAGCCATTTAAAAATGATGAGATACGATGTGTGAGGAACATCATCATGTCAAAGCTATCAGGAGCAACCAGATCATTAGAGATGCCTATGTGGTTAGCACAATGTGTGGAAGGCATGATGCAAGGTGAACAATACAATTGGACATCGTATTTGTCATTCAAAATCAATAATTTTGCTAAGAAAAAATGAAGAATTTGTTTATGGAATTTCATGTCATTTGAATTATGTTTAATGTAGTATCCTATGTTAATTTAGAATTCCTTGGATTGACTGCTCCAAGGAAGTTGTCAGAAGATCAACCTATAATTTTGAGATGGGTAAAGTTGTTACCCATAGTGAATTCGACTAGCAAAAGTAAGGACCAAGAACATTAAAAAAAATTAGATATTGTCCCATTGGAAGAGAATGAGGTTTCAAAATATGTAGCCCCTTGAAGTAAGAAGTAAAGAAGATTAGAGGGTGATTTGGAGCAATAGACTAGTGAAGTGGTTGAGGAATAATATCATGAGGAGTTGCTATAGGAGCAACACATGGCTAAAATAAGGGAGGAAGAAGGACCGCCAATAAGTCTTGTTTGAAAAATAAGACAATAGGAATAGGAGGTTGATGTTGCAAGAGCAGTAACCCTTTGAAGAGATGTGCTATAGCAAAAATTTATGGCACAACTAGTTGAAAAGGTTTGATAAGAACTAAAGGTGATGGACAATATAGAGGTAGATTTTATAAGAATTTTTGAATGGGCACAATAAATGAATTTTTGTGCATCACCTACTTTTTTAAGTATGGAATAGTT
Organism: Wollemia nobilis; assembly: GCA_028583015.1. Lineage (NCBI taxonomy): Eukaryota > Viridiplantae > Streptophyta > Pinopsida > Araucariales > Araucariaceae > Wollemia > Wollemia nobilis. The sequence goes on along the minus strand of JAQPPZ010017102.1, from coordinate 3,164,108 downwards.
TGAGTTCTCAAAAATAGCTCAAGGTTTAAAAGAAAGAGTGGTGTCAAAACAAAAGACGGAGAGACTAGAAGAGGCAAGGAGTTTGAGATTGCACCAAAGGAATCTTAGAAAAATAGGAAAATATTAGTCATTAGAAGAGGAGGCATTAGCCAAAGATCAACTAGTGATGAAAGTTTTCCAAATATGCAAGAACAAAATGTAGTACAACTTGACCAATTGGAAGACATGAGCAAACTATAGAGAAACCTAATTAGCAAGAAGAGAGAGAAATACAACATAACCAATAGGAAGAAAATAAAGAAGAACAAAATATGGAATAGGAAGAAGAAGAAACAAATTGAGAGATAGATAAGCATTTCATCATTGAAGTACTTAGTTTTGGGTTGACCGATGAAGAAGATGCCCAAACGGATGATTAGGTTGATGAGTTTTTTGGAAAAATGATGCAGATCCTAGATAATGCACAACTGTAGTTTAAAATAAGCTATGTAGGATAGTTAAGGTGATGGAAATCCATGGTGTACAATGAAATATAAAATGTAATGTAGTGGGTTCAAGATGAAAGAAGAATAAAGGAACTCGTTGAAATTCGTGAAAGACAACCATGGGAGATACTAGTTGAGGGAGTGACTAGTATGATCAAAGTAAAGGAGTTTCCAGAAGATGCAATGACCAACTACAATATACCTTGTAGAGTGTATATAGATGCAAGTACCTTGTAGCCTTGTCCACTAGACATAGTAGAGGTTGAGTATATGAAACTACCACCAGAATTGGCACCATTGTACAATAAGTTTAATTTATTGACATATTGGATAGAGTAGTTAATAATTATATTGGAAGGTATTTACCAATACAAGGAGAAGCGGGTTAAATAGCATAAGGAATATGAAGAGATGACAAAAGAAATGGAAGTCGTAATGGCTGAAGTTGAGGCAATTAAGAGGGAAACAAAAGTAATAAAAAAGAAATTTGAAGAAGAAATTGTTAGTCTAAAATAGAACTATGAAGAGCAGCTAAAGGCCAAGGATGAACATATGAAGGATAAGGATGAGCAGTTGAAGGCCAAAAATGATGAACTTGTTGTGATGAAGAAATACATAGAGAGGTGTAATGAAACCGTTATAAGTTTAAAGGCAAAAAAATAGATAAAGTTACAAATGTATGAGGCTTTCAAAATAAATAGCTAGAGCATAAGGATTAGCTCATTGTCAAAAGGGATGAATAGTTGGCTACTGCAACCAATACTGAGTTTAAGTTGAAACAAAGAATACATAAGGGTTCTACAAAACAAAAAAATGAGTTGATAGTGCAATTAGCTAAAATAGAGAAGAAATTTAATCAATATGGGGTGTAGTCTCTTCATATCAGCAGATATGCAGAGAGATTGAAGGATGAACAGGGAGCTCTATGACTCTAGATAGTTGACATGGGTGGAGAAGTTATCATTAGATATAAAAAATAATAGGAAAGTATCAAGTTTCAATGAGGACATCGATTGATTTAAAGGGGAGGACAAATGTAGGCAAAAAAATTGTTTCCCATAAGAAGAAATGAAAAGTTTCCTAAAAAAGTTGTTTGCAATTTTAAGTTTTATTGACAATTTTATTGATGAAATGCATGTGAAATGAATGTAAATAAAAGTGTAAAATAAACAAAATAAGGAAAACTTAGGTGAAATGTGCATGAAAATATATTTTAATAAAAGTGACTTAGAACTTTAGAAAGTGAAATTAATTCATGCAAGTCAAAGTATTTAGGGTGGCGGTTGTAAATGACACGTTGTCTTGGGAACCACTTGGAATGGCCCGAGTAGACTTCATAAGGCCTCTCTTCCTTAAATTTTAGAGTTAGTCATCCCAGGAGAGAAATATTCATCCCCAAAGTAGACAATCAAGGATTATTGCACATGTATAATAAAGTTTTGTGCAAGTCTATATTATGGGTGTTCATGTTATTGCAATGTACATGGAGGCTAAGTTGATTGCAACTAGATAGTATTTTTATTGTTGTTATATGTCGATAGTCATTGTAATTGCTTGTGGATATTGCACGTTACAATAGTAAGTGTATAATATATATATTCAACCATTCCTTACCATTGTAGTATTAATTGTTGTGATTAATCAGTAACATGATGAATGTTGTGTTTGTTAGTATTGCAAGATGGATGAATTGTTACTTGTTATATGATTGCTAAGCATTTGTACTGTTAGGTTGTAGTATAACAAATTACAATAGGATCTTCAATATTGTAACCAACCGTACAAATGATTATGGCAACCAAGAGTTGGAAATTCTAGTTATTCCAGGTCGTACAATTATCGTATGATAATGGAATCGTATGAAGGGAAGTTGGGAACACATATGAGTGTTACCCACATTGTGGTTTGTTAGCTAAGTGTAACTTTGTGCATGGGATACCATACAAAGCAGTCACCGTACTACTATTGAGAAGATTTCCATTCATCTTAGATTGTGCCATATGTAACGAATCATGGACTAATCATATAACAAGATTAACTCATACAATAGGAGCATACAATAGGTTTTTATATTGTTTAAGTTGTACAATAAAGTGTATTGTACAACTATTAGAGTTGTACAATAGTTTGGTTGTATAGTCAATTGATCATTCAGTTGAGATCATACAAGCTTAAGCCATGTTGTACGATGGTGTTTTTGACCTCATGACTGCAACATCATTCAGTTCTTGAATCTATCACCACCCCATTGCTGGGAATACCACTACTCATGCTATAGACATAAAAAATAAAGTGATTATTTTCTAGTCTACAATTAAGGAGAAAGTGGTTGTCATCATGGCTTCCATATAAGAGATGACTAACAAGTAAGAGACATCATCTAGGTGTTCTTCATCTCTCCCAATATTGTATGGGAGTTAATTGTATCACCCAACATTTTTTAAGCATTGGTCATGTAACCTAACATTGTTCAAGAGCTAGGGGGACAGAGGGTCCAAGGTTCAAATCTCAAGCTTCACCGGACTGAATGCTTGTCCCTTTCTAGGTGCTTATAGTGGCGTAAAAGGTTTAAAATGATCGTGACATGGTGGTTATAGGGACGGATTGTGCAAAAATATGTGTAGTAGCTTTTGGGGTGGACAATGCAGAATACTGTGGCGGCCATAAAAGCTAGATAGCCTACCCGGATTCATGGCAGCTACTGATTCCACCATGTAAAATAAAAAAAAATATTGTTCAAGAGCTAGACCATTTTTTTCAATGTCACCTAGGAGTTGGCCAACTTTCCCAATGTTGTTTAAGAGGACATTATTTTATCCATATAACTTGTTTTCTATCAGTATGTTATCTACCACAAGCTTGCCATTTGATAGTAGAATTCCATCCATCTAACGAAAGTACTAGTTAGGCATTGAACCATCACACATATTTTTTGATCCATGTATCCCATCAACATCATTGATAATTCTAAATAAAAAAGGATAAAATTCAAGATCAATGAGTCATCCATGGGGAAGATATTATTTTCAAGTAGAAGAGAATTTATTTGGAGAGGATTATAGATTGTCATCTAACTTTTTATAGCTACCATTCAATACCAAACAAACATTATTAAAATAGGAAAACTTTCTGTCTAGAGCATACCATGTGGGTTATTTTAAAGGAGACGACAAAAAGTGGAAGAACATCATTTGATGCTAAACCCTTATCCCATCACACAATGACACTTGGATAAAAGTGATTACTAATGAAAGCAAGCATATTTTCTATGGAAGTAAGTAGATTATTGTTTGGCATTGCACAAGTGTGGTCTAAGACAGATAAAATAGGTGAAGTTGTTTAGATATGGAAAAATATCATTTGAGTTGTATTGTGTAAGGTACAAACTGCTAAAAATATTTATCAATGTAGAGGATATTGTCATCAAGAAAATAGGGTTTCCTATCATTAAGAAAAAAATTAAGTTCTTTAGCAAATGAATTTTTCACTCAAGACACTGAAACCCTTCAAACCATCATTTATGATAAAAAAAGAGACCAGCTAGGATTAGGGATTATCATTAGGACTATCATACATGTTTTCTAAGTCAAGCATGTCTTTTGGATTTTCATCTAGACTAACCTCACCATCCAATCCATTCATCTGGCCATCTACATTATCCATATGATTTGATCCACTCATCTAACCATCTAGATTGTCATACATACCATTTAAGCTAGTTTGAAGGTCATACAACACAACAACATAGTCATGTAGGTGATCTCATATCCTGGTTGTCTAGGTTACTTCGATGTTCATCAATATAGAGAGAAGAATATTTGCAACCATGTGCAAATCATTTGGAATACAAATACAACTAGGAAGTTGTTACAAGAAGATAGAATAAATATTTATCGATGTTGTTGGTGCATATATTTATTTTTGTATTTATTTTATTGCATTATTAGTGCACCTATGATTAGCTTGCTTAGGTTAGTCTACTCTAGTTGAGTTAGTAAGTTGCCATATTTATGCTACACTCCAAAGCTATCAATTGGATTTTGTTGCACTCTAAGTTGCTATGTTTGGGCTGCACTCCAAAGCTGCCATATTGGATTTTGCTGCACTCCAAGTTGCTATGTTTGGGTTGCACTCCAAAGCTGCCATATTGGATTTTGTTGCACTCCAAGTTGCTATGTTTGGGTTGCACTCCAAATATGCCATATTGGATTTTGCTGCACTCCAAGTTGCTATGTTTGGGCTGCACTCCAAAGCTGCCATATTGGATTTTGCTGCACTCCAAGTTGCTATGTTTGGGCTGCACTCCAAAGCTACCATATTGGACTTTGCTGCACTCCAAGTTGCCATATTTATGCTGCACTCCAAAGCTGCCATATTGGTCTTTGTTGCACTCCAAGTTTCCATATTTATGTTGCACTCCAAGTTGCCATATTGGTGTTGCACTCCAAGTGTCCATTGCATGATGACACTCAAGTCTATATATGTAGACCTTCCTCTTCCATTTTAGAGGTTGGGTGTAAGATATATGAGCATAGTTATATTCTTCCATTTTTCATTTGAAAGCTTATGTGATTTCTTTTGAGATATTTGGATCCTGGTTTGATTGCTTGTATTCTAACTTTCATGGTTAGTTGAGCAATCCTACATGGTACCAGAGTTGGTTATGTCTTAATCTAAATCCTTGTGTTTCAATTTAGATTTGTGGAGAATTTTGATTCTGGATTGTTGCAGGTTTAAGCATCAATCCTTTCAAGGATCATTTTTGTGTGTTGTTTGTTGGTTTCAGTTAAGGGAGTGAAGAGCTTCAAGCATATTAGGATTTCTGAAAACCCCATTTTCAGAGCATTCAAGGCCATTTTTTGACCCAACCTTTGGATCTAGTGTTGCTCCAAACCCCAAGAAAGCCTCCAAAAATATCCATTTTGGATGTATTTAACACCAAGAAAGTGAAAAATATTCACAAGGGTTGTTTTCCATAAATTTGAGCTTGCCTTCACCATTGAAGAGCTTGAATTTATTGTTGTTTTTCAAACAATTGTTTCTCCCTTGTTATAGCTCCGATTGTAGTGAAATTATTTTTATTGTGGCTGTTTTTTCACGAGCTTTGCATTGGTGAATTCAGATTTTTGTTTATAAACCTCTCTGTCATCAAAATTGTAGGTTAATTATTGTATACACACTACTTGTAAAGTGCCATTTGCAACATTTGAGGGGGGTACAAAATTCAATAATCAAAGGGAGGGTTGTAATTGTGGTTTGTCTTGATTTATTCTGCATTATGGAGTCCACACTTCCCATTTTAACCCCTTATATTTTTTTTCAGTGGAAAATGGATGTTTTGGGTAAACTAAGGGAAAAAGGGTTTCAAAGGATAATTCAAGGACTAGATCTCAAACCAGAAGATGAACCATTAAAGACTAAATGGTTGAATAAATGTGACATGGCATTAGGTTTTCTTTGCAGTTGCATGTCTCCAGAACTCAGATTTCATGTGGTAACACTTGATACTCCAAAAGAAGCATGGGACACCTTAGAAGGCTTGTTTGGGAAACAAGATGAAATCCGAAGTCACTTGTTAGAAAATGAGTTGATAAGTCTAAATCCTAGTGATTTTGACAACATTCATGAGTATATTACAAAATTCAACCATCTCAAAACTCAGCTTAGGGATTGCGGCATAGAGAAGGACTCTCAGTTGGTTCTTAGTGTGCTCTCAAAGCTTGGACCTGATTTTTTAGTTTTTGTGTCTACTTTTCATGCTACAAGGGCAGCCATGGGGACAACTTACACCATGCCTTCTTTTAGTTCTTTTTCACTGGAGCTATATAAGGAGCAAGATAAACTTGTCCAAATGAGTGTTATCAAATCTTCGAAGTCTCATGCCTTGGTTGCTAACCAAAGCACTAAAGATAAGAAGAATGGTAGCAAAGATAGAAACAACAACAAATCTAAAGGCACCAAAAAATTCCGCACACAAAAACAATAGTCCTCCGATGCTCCTAAGGAAAGTTCTGACACCTCTGCCTCCAAAGTTGAAAGACCAAGGAGAGCAAAGGTGATTTGTGGTTATTGCAAGAATAACCATGATGAGTCTAAGTGTATGAAGAAAGAGATGGATCAGCTGAAGGAGCTTCTTCACAAGAACGACATCAGCACACCTTCACACAACATGAAAGAATCATCATTGTCAAAGAAAGATAAAGCTAAGGGTAAAGCACTTGTAGCGGTACAAACTCTAGCATCCAGCACTTGGGTTTTAGATTTGGGTGCTTCTCATCACATGGCCTCATCTTTCAAAGAGTTTTCTTCTTTGGAGCCATGTGCAGTACCTCAGATTCTGATGGGTAACAACACCTCCATTGATGTTACAGGGAGAGGGTCTATTGACATGGGTGAGGGAACATTTTAGGATGTCCTTCATGTGCCTTCATTGTCAACTAATATCCTATCTATCTATCAGATCACACATATAGGGATAGGGAAGAGAGTTGAGTTTTATCTTGATTCAGTGACTGTTCGGGAATTACACAGTGATGCCACAGTTGCACATGGGATAGCAGATCAATGGATGAGATTGTACACATTTACACACTTTACACCAGATGCTCCATCGTTGGCACTTTTGACTCACACTGACAATGTGAGCAAGTTATGGCATGAGCGGTTCGACCACTTGAACTATCGCTACCTTCGATAGCTCAACACGAAGGGTATGGTTTTTGGATTACCTCTTGTTAATTTTTTGGATGGAATTTGTCATGGATGCATCCTTGGAAAACATCCCGAAGAAAAGTTTGACAAAGGCACAACATGGAGAGCTTCACACATTTTGCAGTTGATACATAGTGATCTTATGGGTCCATTTCCAGTCTTGTCCTTTAACAAGGCTAGATATGCCTTAACCTTTATTGATGATTTCTCTCGCTTTACTTGGGTTTATTTTCTTTGAAAGAAGAGTGAAGTCTTTGAACATTTCCAAGACTTCAAAGCCCTTGCAGAGAAACAATCGAGAAAGGTTGTTTAGATTCTTCGCACTAACAATGGTGGTGAGTATGTCAACCACCGACTTCAATAGTATTGCACTTCAGAGGGGATTCAGTTACAACACACAGTGGCCTACACTCCTCAGTAGAACGGTGTGGCAGAGCGCAAGAATCGATCACTTAAGGAAATGGTAAATTGTATGATACAAGCTCGATCACTTGTAGCATAGTATTGGGCAAAAGCCATTAACTGTGCAAATTATATCCAAAACCATGTGCCTCACAAGGCATTGAGGGAAGTTACACCTTTTGAAGCCTGGCTTGGTAGGAAACCCAAAGTGACCCACTTTCGAGTGTTTGGGTCTCCCACCTGGGCCCACATCCCAACAGAAAAATGCAAAGCCATTCAACCTCAAAGTAGGCCTTGTATTTTTGTTGGATATCCTGAAGGCATAAAAGGGTATAGACTTCTTCATCCTTGCACACATGAGCTTACTATAGCGAGGAGTGTTCGATTTGAGGAGATTTCACCTGATCCTCCCTCGAATACTTCTTCTACACCTTCCATGATAGTGGATTCAGTGATCTATTCTAGTGACTCTGATTCTTCCCAGGATAGTTCAGACTTAGAGACTTCTTCTAAAAGTGACTCAAAGGATTCTGTTTCCTCCACTTTGAACCATTCTGAGGGAGAGGATTCACCTCTTGGTTCTCCTTCCTTACCTACCTCTACACCTTTATGGGCTCGTCAGACACTTAAATCAATAGGCAGTTTAGTTGGGGATCCTTCTGATTCTAGGAGGACTAGAGCACAGATGCATGATCACCCACATGCTTTCATAGCCATAGCCTCAGATCCACAATCATTTTGTGAGGCTTCAAGTATAGCTGAATGGGATTCAACTATGAAGGAAGAGCATGATTCCTTACTTAGGAATCACACTTGGGATTTAGTTCCACTTCCTAAAGGAAGAAAGTTGGTACGATGTAAGTGGATATATCACACCAAGTATGCAACAGATGGCATGGTGGACAAGTACAAGGTATGCTTAGTTGCAAAGGGTTTTTCATAGGTGGTAGGTATTGACTACTCCGAGACCTTTGCACCCATGGCCGAGATGACTTCGATCTGCCTTACCATTGCCATTGCAACCACACACCGTTGGGAGATTCATCAGTTGGATGTGAAGAGTGCTTTTCTTCATGGGGATCTACAGGAGGAGATTTACATGGAGTAGCCACAAGGATTCGTTCCTTGGTCTGCATACTTAGGAAGTCTATCTATGGCCTCAAGCAGGCCCCTTGGGCTTGGTATGCCAAGATGGACTCCTTCCTCTTGACTATTGGATTCTCATGTTGCCATTCTAATTCCAATGTTTATATCTTACGATAGGGTGATGCTCTCTTACTCCTTGTGTTATATGTCAATGACTTGATCATCACTAGGAGCTCATCATCCACCATCCAGGTAGTTAAATCTGCTCTTCGGGATCACTTTTCTATGATAGACTTGGGTCTCTTGCATTATTTTCTTAGGATTGAGATCACTCAGTCTACATCAAGGATTTGTATTGCACAGACCAAGTATGCACACGATCTGCTTATTAGGTTTCATATGGCTGATTGCAAGCCAGCTTCGACTCCTTTTCTTTCTGGAGTCAAGCTTGAGACTCATTGCTCCACTTCATTAGTAGATGCTACATTATACCATCAGCTTGTTGGGAGTCTCATTTATTTGACTCACACTCATCCAGATATTGCTTACTCCATTGGTATGGTTTCTCGCTTCATGCAAGAACCACATGAGCTTCATTGGAAGGCTACCAAATGGATACTTCACTATATTTAGGGCACTCTATAGTATGGCATCCACTACACTACAAGCATTGATATTGAGTTAGTAGGGTATACAGATTCTGATTGGGCTGGTGATTCTGAGGATCGTAAGTCCACTTTTGGTTACAGTTTCCACTTGGGCTCTGGTCCTATTTGTTGGTCAAGCAAGAAGCAACATGCTATTGCTTTATCATCCACTGAGGCAGAGTATCATGGGGTTGTTAATGCCACCACTAAGGCCATATGGTTTTAGCATATCCTTACTGAGTTTGGCATTGCATTTCATCAACCATCTATCATTTTTTGTGACAACCAGAGCATGATCACCATCACTAGGAACCCGATTCACCATCAAAGGACTAAACACATAGAGATTCACATGCACTACATCAGGGAGCTGATTCAGGAGTGCATCATTGATCTTCAGTACTATCCTACAATTGAGCAGATTGTCAACATCTTTACCAAACCTTTCACAAAAAGCAAGTTTCTTCAGTTATGAGCTTTATTGGGGGTGAAGGAGATTACTACTTAGGGGGGACTTTCAGTCTTCTCTTTGTTCTCTCTTTTGGGGGGGAATTTTTTCCTATAGGTTTTCTTCTTCTCATTACTTTATGAGAGAACTATTGTACATGGGTACCCTTTTGGCTTCACATTTGCCGGACCCATTTATTTAGGTAGGCAAACATACCCACCTAAGTTGCGCTTATGGGGGGTGTTGGTGCATATATTTATTTTTGCATTTATTTTATTGCATTATTAGTGCACCTATGATTAGCTTGCTTAGGTTAGTCTACTCTAGTTGAGTTAGTAAGTTGCTATGTTTGGGCTGCACTCCAAAGTTACCATATTGGATTTTGTTGCACTCCAAGTTGCCATGTTTAGGCTGCACTCCAAAGCTTCCATATTGGTCTTTGTTGCACTCCAAGTTGTCATGTTTGGGCTGCACTCCAAAGTTTCCATATTGGATTTTGTTGCACTCCAAGTTGCTATATTTATGTTGCACTCCAAAGCTACCATATTGGACTTTGTTGCACTCCAAGTTGCTATGTTTATGCTGCACTCCAAAGCTGCCATATTGGACTTTGCTGCACTCCAAGTTGCCATATTTATGCTACACTCCAAAGCTGCCATATTGGTCTTTGCTGCACTCCAAGTTGCCATATTTGTGTTGCACTCCAAAGCTTCCATATTGGACTTTGTTACACTCCAAGTTGCCATATTTATATTGCACTCCAAAGCTTCCATATTGGTTTTTGCTGCACTCCAAGTTTCCATATTGGTGTTGCACTCCAAGTGTCCATTGCATGATGACACTCAAGTCTATATATGTAGACCTTCCTCTTCCATTTTAGAGGTTGGGTGTAAGATATATGAGCATAGTTATATTCTTCCATTTTTTCATTTGAAAGCTTATGTGATTTCTTTTGAGATATTTGGATCTTGGTTTGATTGCTTGTATTCTAACTTTCATGGTTAGTTGAGCAATCCTACAGGTGTACCATCATGGAGAGTTGTTGTCAAGGTATCATATTTGTCATCTTCCACCATTCGGTACTTTGCTTGAGGGTTGGTATTGTCTAGGGTTGTAATCATGCATCTATCACATGTCAAACTACACACATTGTAGGACTTCTTAGATGAATGAATAGCAAAAGGGCATACATAAAGGATTTCAAGACTTGGTTGTAGAGGAAAAAATGTAGGAATGGTCAGTGACACTCAGTAATTAATTACCATAGAAATTACAATCACCATTACATGTAATATTGGGCATTCAAAGGGATCCATCTAATACAAATTTAGAACTTGACTTTTAAGGAATCCATGTCATGTGCTATAGTGGCCATGATAAATAAAGACCAAGACACATAGCTAACATGAGTTCCACCATAATTGAAATTATAGGAAATAGTAAAGAGATGTCATAGACACATAGTGGACAATCATGAAATAGACTCCATTCAACATCCAATCATCGATGGTCAATCACATTTCCATCAAATATATCATCTAGGTAATTGAGAATATAAAATATAGATAAATGCATCCCACATTACACAGAGGGACTTCTTTTACATAATGAGAAGGGAGACAACCACTACAAGGAAGACAACATCAACAAGATATACCTTAGATGTCAACCAAAGGGAAATGGAAGAAAAGATGACAAGAGGCCAAGAATTTCAATTTTAGAGATCATGTAAACCCTACCTACAAGCAAGAATTGGTGGAATGAGCACAAGAACAACCACACACTGAAACATGTCTTGTGTAATATTTTGTCCATTATATCCTACATATTTGAAATTTTGATAAGGATGCACTAAAATTATACCTCATAGTTGTTGAGTACATATGAGCCCGATGTTGCACAATGGTGGTATTCCACCCTTGGAGGAACAATTTGGATTGATAGATTCAATATTCAAGTGTGTAATGATGAGGTTGTACAGCCTACATCATATCCTTACCTTTGACTACCTTGTTCACTACTTCAAATGGTCCATTCTACACATAGGACACCCTACCATTTTCTAGATGACTTGCCTTCAGTCTAGACAGCCTAGGTTCTTAATTGTATGGTCTAAGAACTCACTGTATAATCTGACAACTTCATTGTATGGCCTGGAAACCGTCTTATATGACTTAGCACTAGACGAGACGGATTATCAATCACCTAGATGACCCTGTATGACAGATCTTGAAAATAATACAAATAACATATTGAATCTAATCTACTACAACAACCATTAATAACAATACATGCAAGGAACACACAATGACAATAGCAAGTGATGAACAAGTATGAACAAATATTGCATTAATGATAGCATGTTATAACATTTAGATGGCTTGATACAACACTTCAATACCATGCCAACCTTTCCTTCCATGCCTACAACACACTTCAGCCAACAACATGAATGAATGAAGGATCTCATTTATACAACTGAGGTAGTTGCATTCTCCAACTGACTAACTACTCAACACCTCGCCAATTTCTTAAATTACATTTAGCATGCTTTGAATTACATTTACACTTCATTTTATGACTCACTTTATGACTTATATGTATATAACTAATACTTCACTTAACATTATACATTATCGCATATAATATAACATCATGACTTTATAGCATCAAATATATCAAAACTCTTAATGTATCGTACTTGACTTCTAACACACTTATTCAATTTGCTTTCCTACACCCAATAAATTCTACAAGTTCTACATTGGTCAACAAACACTATAGGTGACTTTTAGTCTATAAGAATTCACTAGTCTTCGACATTCCAAGACATTCACATACACCAATTAGATGTGAGGAGGCTAGACAATGTCAACATTAGGATTACTTTATGGAGTATTGCAACACCAAGGCTTTGAAAATCAATGAGTTGACAAGGTTGCATGGTAGTTATAGGCTAAAGATGCACATAATATGCAATGAGGAGTTGAAGTGCATAATGTGTTTGGTATTGTCTAAACATTCACGTGAGCATTTAGCCTCGAAGATGCCTTCCTCGATCATGCCTTACATGCAAGGATTTCTAGATGGGCATATATTTGCTAATGCCACATTTTTGACAAATTCTACAACTTTCTCCAGCACAATGAAAAAGTTATCTATAAGATTCCATGCAAGTGCAGTGATACTTGATGTGATGTATTGACAAGTGAGCACATCAAACTGGGGACAAGTCATTGCTATCACATACAACACCCTCAATAATCCATAGGGTTGAAATGGACACAATACAACATGTGGGTGGGTTGCATCAAAATAGGAAGTAACAAACAACATTAGTCAGGAAGGAGAGGAATCTACACAAGAGGACGAAGATGAGGGGAACAATGATGAAGATCAATTAGGTATTCCCAAGCGACCCTTACAATGATAGAGACATGTTGTGAAGGTCATCCCACCATCACACCCCAAGATGTGCATAAGATGAGATTGCACTAAAGAGGTAATATTTTATAAGAGAACTTGTGACAACAAAAGGTTATGTAAGATATTGTCCAATGGGATGATTGTGCATCAAAATATGTGCAAGAGGTACAAGAGGATACTAGATAAGAGACTTTCATAAGACGATGTCACACAAAAGGAACATAAAGAGATGAGGGACAAAATTGTGCAGGAGATTATGAAATTTGATATTTGTGAGGGAGGAGGTGTATTTTTGTTGTGAATTAACAAAGGAGTGTGTAGTGACTAAATTGGCAAAGGATCATGCAATGAGAGTTGCAAAGACCATATAAATTGAGGTTCGTTGTGATAGGAGCAATGCGGCCCATTGATTTAGATAAGGAGTTTCCCTTAGAACAGGATGACTCCAACGAGGACTCAAAGATTAAATTGCCCCTATATAAATTTGTAAAAGGGGTCAATCCTTTCACAAATTCACCTACCTTTAAGGTGTCCACAGGAGAACAAATACTAGGCAAAGGATTAAATTGGAGGGCACGCCTCTCCAATAAGAGATGGAGGAACAACCCTTTCAATGAGATGAGCGAAAGGGAAAACTTGTTGCTATAGATCAAGAGTAGGAGGAAGGTATCAATGACAAGATAAAGGAGGGTCAACTAGTGTAAAATTTTGAGCATCCTCTTTATGTTAGGATGGTAGAGTTTCTACCTTGAGCAACCTCAATGTTTTAGGAGGGTTAGTTGATGCACACATTGTTGGTTTCTATAACTAGATATTTGACTTGATGAGAGATACATGATTTCTTTATGACTTCATTGGAGCATTAGGCAATTATGCGCTTTGTATATGGCAAGTGAAATCACCAAGTTGTATGATTGGTCATGCAATGGCGCCAGGCATAGCCAACAAGAGGACTTTGTTGCTACCCAAGCATGGAAGACACAAGATGATACTTAAATGAATTATTGTCTAGCCAACCAAAATTGCCACCTAGGACTATAGTGGTCTACAAACACCCACCATGCATTTACCTAATAGATGCACAGGAAATTAAGCGTTAGATTCCACCCATGGTAAAGAGCTACATGATTGTTGATTGCCTTGAGACGCCCTTGCCAAAATGATAGATGATATGGTGAAGAATAAACTTCATAGTCTGAGGTCCTATCGTACTTGTCATAGGAATTACTTCAATCCATTTTGTTAAATACTCTATGGCCATTATGATGAATGTATGGTATCCTAAAGAAGGAGATATTTTTCCTACTAAATTGAGATCCCATTACAAAAAAGGCCACAAAGCTTGAATCAGTTGTAATGCTTGTGATGGGATATGAGTTAAAATGGCATGATGCTGACATTTTGGACTTTTCTTGACGTATGCACAAAAATCACGTTCCATGGTGGGCCAATAGTGACCTATGCACAAAATGTGCTTTGCAATGGCCATTCCACTAATATGACCATCACAAGTACCATCATGGGCTTGAGAAATAACCCATTGTACCTCTTAAGGTTGGAGGTAGTGAAGGAGGATACCATTATAGCTACGATGATAGAGAATGCCCCCCAAAAGTGTATAGCAAGATGCTTTTTGCTTAAATGTTCGTCTTGCGGTTGAAGACAAATCTGCAAGGTGTGTACCCAACTTAATGAAATCCTTAATTTACAAAAAGCTTTTATCATAAGGATCGATTTAAATTATGTTCATGTTTTCTACTATTTGAGACAATTTTCATTGAATAGTAGATTGCGTAAGTGTCATGATTTTCATAAATGCATTGCTATCAAATGGATTCTACAGAATGAGAGATTTGAGAGAGGCCATTGTGTTAGCAAACTAATTGGATGATCGAGGTACATTATAAATTTTGTACCAATCAAAATACATGAGCAATTTATCGATAATAAGCTCGTACTACTATAAAATGGGGTCTCTACATTGATAGATTCCCTTAACTTGCTTGAAAATGAGTTTAGAATCACTGTAAATGCTGAGTTGCTTAGTGCCCAATGCAATAGCAGTTTGAAGTCATAAGATGAGGGCTTCATATTTTACATTATTATTTATGTAGGGGAAGTTGAGTCTCAATGAAAGGGGCATAGGATATTTTTCTTGCTTACACTAGAACCATTTAATTTCTTACATTTAGAATGAAGAAAAGACCATATTAGTGTCCTATTCTATTTCGACCGATTTTTCCTGCTTAGTTATGTTGAATACAGAATCATTGGGAAATTTGATAACTAGTGGATCATCGTTTGGTAGTGGAGCTTCAACGAGCTAATCTACGGTTACCTAACCTTTGATGAATTTTTACGTACGAATTCTAGGTCAAATTTTGTTAAAAGCATTATCCATTTTGTCATCCTACTATTTGTGTAGGTGTGACTCATCATGTAGCACAAAGGGTTCTCTTTGACAATGATATATGTAGTTTGACCGATCATGTAGTGATGCAACTTCTTAGTTATGAAGACTACTGCTAAGCATAGCTTTTTGACATATGCATACTTTGCCTCATAGCTCAAAAATGTGTGACTGATACAGTATATCTTGCTCTTTATTTTCTTCATTTTTTAATGCTAGCATAGTTCCTAATGCAAAATTTGTAGTGGATACATATGGAATGGTACACCTGGTCGAGGCAGAGTCAACATAGGTGGTGATGCCATATATTCTTTGATGGTATCAAATGCTTCATGATAGTCTTGAGCCCATTCAAAATTACCCCCATTTTTTAATAGGTGATTAAAAGGCTTGCATTTATTCGATAATCACGTTATAAAGTGACAAATAAATTATATCTTACCTTGCAATATTTGTACATATTTGAGGTTTGTAGGGGGAGGTATGTCAAGGATTGCTTTAACCTTGTTGGGGCCGACTTCAATGCCCAGTTTAAAGACTATGAACCTTAATGTTTTTTTTTTCTGATTTGATGCCAAATGTGCACTTCTTTGGGTTAAGTCTCATGTTGTGCTCGAGTAATCGTATGAATACATGACATAGTACACTTAAATATTTGCCATGAATTTTTGCTTTGGCCAATAGATCATCCACATAGTCTTCAATTATTTTGTGCATTTGAGCATGAAAGATATAATTCATGGCATGCTAATATGTGGTGTCTACATTATTAAATTTGAATGGCATAACTTTATAGAAAAATATCCCCAGGATGTTGTAAAAATTATTTTATGTTGGTCATCAGAATTAATTTGAATCTGATTGTATCCTAAAAACCCATCCATGAGGGAGAGCATTTTATGGCCTACGGTAGAATCAATGAGCATATCGATGTTCGATAGAGGGAAGTCATTCTTGGGGCATGCTTTGTTTAAGTCACATAAATTAGTGCAAATGCGTATCCCCCCGTTAGGTTTGCTAATGGGTACCATGTTTGAAACCCACTCTGGGTAGTCTATGGGTTGAATGAAACCCACATCTAGTATTTTTTGCAGCTCTTATTTGACCATTAGAGCTATGGTAGGATGAAGCTTCTGAAGATTTTTATTTATAGGTTTTGCATTGGGTCTCTATACAAGTTTATGAACCACTAAATTAGGGGTTCAATCCTAATATGTCCTTGAATGAGCATGTAAACACGTGCTTGTTCTTAGTGAGAAAAGTGACTAGCTCTTCATGTTCTATGGAATTGAGGCTTTTCATAAGCTTGATAACTTGTGGGTTGTTTGGATCTATGCTAATATCAACATCATTGGTTTCCTTGATGAGCATGTGCAACCTCTCCTCTAACTGATGAGGAGTAGGGATAAGGTGAATGCCATATGCTATATTTTCTAGAATAGCTGACTCAATATCACTTGTATCAACATTGTGAATCATAGATGACTCGAGCAGTTGGGCTGGTGAGATGTAAACATTTGCTTGATGAAGTAATTATATCAACGACATAAAATATTTGGGTGACGGTATGGTAGAAACGCTCTCAAAGTCTATGAGATCCAGATTGATGTGAAAGGGGTTTGATGGGTTGCTCAGATTACAAAGGTGCACAAATAGGTCGATGATGACCATGTTTATTTGTAGGATGGAGTGGTTTGGTTGCTCACACAATATAAGTTGGTCCAACATTGATGGATGCAAGTTTAGCTGAATTGTTGGTGGTGGAGGTGGCAGATGAGTTGGCTGATTTGGATGCTCCAATGGAAGGATCATTGGAAAAATGGGAAGTGGCACAAGGAACAAAGGATCATAAATATCCTCATCATATATAAAATTTGTGAGGGGAACAATGGGGTAAGAGTCTTCTTCCAAGCTATTAGAAGCAACTGAAAGTGCTTCAAATAGCTCATCGATATCATCCTTCGAGGTGTTAATCTCTAAGGTTTTGATTGTTGTAACTTGGAAAGGATTTTCACTAAGATATTCAAAATCATTATCTATATCCTCCTTGAGGCAAAGGTTGAAATGTTAAAAATTTTCCTCAAGGATGTCCATTGGTTGATTATGGCAATAACCTAAACCAAAATTTTCACTAGGGAGCTAATAATATAGTTCGATGAGGTGCTGAATTTTTTGCTTATGATGACCTAGGCCGAATCCTCTCCAATGATAGTGTCAAAAGTACTTTATCACAAAGGATGGATTAAAAAAATGATATCACCAACAAATGGTGATGTGGGCTACTCCTTAAGAGGTGTATTAGACGAAGTGTCAAATCCAACATACATGAAATTTATTGAGTTGGATGAGGAACCCATGGAAATAATAGCACCAATGTGTGGGAAAAAAAAATCCCTAATTGACTCAATGAAGGGAGGTGTGAATGTTACTTTGCACTAGATACTCACCTATCCTTGGAATCATAATAAGGACTACGACCTACACATTTTGGAAAGAATATGTGGAAGTAATTCCAGAATTCTCTTCTAACAAATGAACTATTATGGGTGAAACCTAGGTGATGCTTGATGTGTATGGAGGCTCAATGGCTGGGTTTGGTGGAGGTGGTGGTTCAGGCCACATTGAGGGTGAACTATATGGAGGTGTTGCAATGGATGAGGTGTTGGTAGATTACCCAACACTTGATGCGGTTGCTAGCTCTAGGATAGGAAAAATATTTAGAGGTCTTACTATAGGGGGTGGTATAGTAGTTGTGGCTGATGGAGGTGTAATG
Organism: Wollemia nobilis; assembly: GCA_028583015.1. Classification (NCBI taxonomy): domain Eukaryota; kingdom Viridiplantae; phylum Streptophyta; class Pinopsida; order Araucariales; family Araucariaceae; genus Wollemia; species Wollemia nobilis. The sequence goes on along the minus strand of JAQPPZ010017102.1, from coordinate 3,145,720 downwards.
GGGGTGATGTGATGTTGGGTGTGGTTGGCTGGAGTAGTGGGTTTGTGGAAGACATGGGTGGTGTTTGTGGATAAAAGGGGAGACCTTGTGTAGACAAGGGCTAGCTAGGAGGTTTCAGATTTGGTCAAGTATGACTAGGATTTATGGCCAGGTATGATGGGTATTGAGGAATGTATGAAATAATAAGGATAATGTAGTGGGATGAATGAAGCAAAATGGGTAGTAAATATTGATATGCAAGTGGATTGGGGGTTGGTGATGGGTGTAGTGTAGTGGGATTAGGTTCCACTAGCATGGGATCTAGCATAGGTGAGGTTGGAGTAAGGTATAGGTGGGTGGATGGAAGGGGAATCTCGTATGAATTAGACACCATGTTGCAATACTTAAATGGTTCCTCGTTAGTGGGAATGCAATGCACACGATCCTAAAACATACTTGAGGTAATGATATAGTATCGAGAGGACACATCACATGTTCCAAATCCATGGTCATCCTAGTAGGATGTTGTATTGCATATCTCCTTCAAGGATGTAGCATAATGTACGGATGGTCTTTACGCTTACTTGAATAGGTAAAACAACCATTCCTAGAATTGAGCACAAAGCATTATTGAAGGCTTTCAGGGTGAATGGAGAGGCAACTATGTGTGACGATGGGAGATTCAAATATTGAAAGGCCACAGATGTAATGATGTTGATTGCTGACCCGATGTTGACCAAGACTCATTTAAAGGGATTGTGATCTATATGAGCTATTATATTCAAAGGTGGATTTGGTTCTTCTATGGGTAAGGTTTTGATTTCATAATCATAGAAGAAATATATGGCTCATTGCATGTTTTGATGTTACCCATAAAATTTACAAAGGTGTTAGTATCTTGCATTTTTACTTCAATGGATTTTAGGATTTCCATTAATGCCTCACGATGTGGGGGTGACTGTTGTATAAGCTCATATATTGAAAGCTTGACTGATGCCATTCTTAGGCTCTGTGTGAGGCAATTGGTGAGGGAGATTATGGGTTGTAGAGGATGCAACATGGATTGCACTAGTGGTAGGGTCAATGTAGAAGATGAGGAAACATTGTTTGAGGTACTCAACAACATTTGTTGCTCGAGATAGCATTGGTTTTGAGTGATTATGTGTATCATACCCATAAAATTTTGATGTTGTGGCCTATTTTTGAGGTGTTTCACTTGGTTAGGTGGTGTGGCGATGGGTGGTGTAATGTATTATTTATTGTGTACTGTAGCACCCTAAAATTGGCGCAATAAAACCTTAATAATTACAATTACTCTAGTAAATAATTCAAATTCAAATTTCAACCTCCAAAACCGCTCCCAAACCGCCGCTTAATCCGTTTCCTCCTTTCCCATGCCATTTTTAGAGTTTGTTTTGACCGTTTGACGATATCGTCGCCGATCAGACGATATCGCCTCAGATCGGACGATTTCGTCTGGGCTAGGACGTCCAGACGATCTTGTCCCAAAACTAATTTTTCACAATTAGTCTCTGTTCCAACGACGTCTCTAATCCGGCGTAAGCGTGTCTACGCCGTTAGAGACCCTCCCCGTTGGAGATCTCCCAAATAGGGATGATCTCCAACCTCCTAACCTCCCTCCTAAGCCTATTTAATCCTAGGCCCTCCCCTTAGCATCCCCCTGGCTGAAATTCCCTGTAACTCGAATTCTACACACACTAGACATCCTAAATTACTATTTGCACTTGTTCTATCCAAATTTTGTTGCAGGTACCTTAGTATTTTTCAGCCGGAGCAAGCTTACATCGTCGCAGACGATCCTGTTCAGATCGGAGGCGATCCTGTCGAATCAAAGACGATTTCGACTGCAATCCACATTGGGGGCAATCAGTGCCCAGAGTTTGCATTTCTTCATCCTTTTTTGCTATATTATTCTGCATTTAGTTAATATTATGATTATTTCTTATTATTCTGCATCTTGGAGTTCACCCATCTAGATCAAATGCATAATTAAGTTATAATTGTCATTAAATCAGTATAATGCATTCATGTTTCTATTTATAATTCTCAGTTTGATATTGTTATTGTCATTTTACACTGTTTCCCTCTGTTATCATAGTTGCATTCTCTATATTTTGCATCTATTTCTCTGATTGTAGGTCTCTGACGAATTCGTCAAATCTCAGACGATCCTGTCTGATAGCAGACGATCCTGTCAAATTCGAGGCGATCCTGACTGCTTCAAAAATCAGAATCTTCATCAGACATCCGGATCAGGTATGACTCTTTAATCCATCTTGTTCTCTCTATTTTTCTGTCCAAATTTGTTCTCTCGTATTCATTTAAATCTGCATTTCATAATAAAATAATTTAGATTCATTTTTCCAAACCTAGGACTTGGATGATTAAAGCTAAAATCGAACACATCAAACACATTCCCAACCTAGGCATGGAAACCGCCATTCAAACATTTCCTGGTGAACCCACCATCCATCGAAAAATCACCATAATACACCTCCCCGAGAGGCGGGACCTTCGCAAGGCCTCTCAGTCCGAGGTACCACGCCATCCTTTTCCCATCCTCCTTCCGGGCACGGATCCTATAGCCTGAAGGTAGGGATGCGAAAAATTTGGAGCGATACATTTTGGTGAACCCGACGTGAATGCATTTAAAACCTTTTGAAAACAAAAAAACAAAAAAATAAAACAACCAAAACATAGATGCATTTCAAATCATTTAAAATTAATAAGTTGCATATCATGTTTAGATGGTAGCTCCTAAGAAAATATTAGTAGTTATTATAAATGTTGAAAACCAATTGGCAGCCATAGAAATCAATTCTGTGCTTAGTGTGCCTGAAACAGATAGAAATCAACTTTTGTGGGACGAACTTGATAGAAGACTAAGTGTCATTTCATCTAGGTCAACAAAACTTAAACAAATCAAGAGGCTTGTCCTAGATAGAATCCTGGATCCTCATCAACTCGTCTTTTATCATGAACTTCGGAGAGCCTCGCCATAGATGGTTAGCTTATAGGAGAGCTCTTGTGTCTTCATAATTGTTCACCTTCGAGGAATACCTCGAGAACGCAGCCATTATACACCAGTTCCTAGGTCATGTAGAAGACCAAGAGGTTGTTCTTACGGATAGGGAAATATGGAATAGAGTTCCTCGAGCTATGTTATATCGAGAGTATTGCCACGAGCTTTACTTCTATCAACCAGAATCTGAGACAGATAATATCACTATAGCTCTTTTCATTAAATTTTTGAAAGAAAATTTTCAATTTGAAGAAGAACACTTCATGACTCCTGAAGAACTCGAGCCCATTAATGATATTTATAAATTGTTTATAGAAAACTAGATCATTACTTTCAGTATTAGTTCTTGCATTTATTGTGTTGTTTGTTATCTTTACAATATTATTACAAAAACAAGAAAAACTAAAAAACATAACAAAAACCAAAACCTTTCATTTTAAATATTGTAGTAGGTATATAATTAATATATACCTCTTAAGCTTGTTGCATATATATATATATATATATATATATATATATATAAAAATATATATATATATATATTTGCTGAAATCTAAATTAAGCACAATGCCTAAACTTAGGAATGGTAAACAAACCGAAGGAGAAGAAGAAGATTGGTTAGAAGATAAAACTAGAAACCCAAATGTCCTTCCCGAAGATCCAATTCCGAAGGAGAAACTCTAGATCAACCAGAAGATGACCTAGGTGAAGACAATGAACAAGAAGAAAATGTTAAAGAGGATGGATCCTCATCCCCTAGAGTAGCTCCGGATGGAACTATTGCTTTTGACAACTTAGATCATTTCTGGAAATTTTTCAATAATAACATTGGCGCTCTTAATATGGCAGTTCATATTGATAAAGGGCAAATTAGTGACACTCAAGCAGCCATGGAACATATGTTTGATGTGCACACTAATCCCTTGTCTTTCATTGATCAAGAAAGTGATAAGGCTGGACCATCCAATAGAGATATGGTCACTATGATTCATAACATGCCAAAACAATAGGTTACCCAACCTCCTAAGGAACCCGTTATTGAGCCTAAAATCATTCCCACACAAAAGAAAACTTCCTTCACCGCTTTACTTCACCAAACTATTGATCAATATGCTTCAAGTAAACAAAAACCTAAAATGAAGCCAAACACCAATTTTCAACAATCTGGAATACAACATAATACAACTTCAAAATTCCTTCATAACACCTTTCCTACCAACAATTTACACAATAGCAACATAGCATCTAATCTTCATGTCCCTCCATCATATGCTCACAAATCCCATATCAATGCCCTACCGAACCAATATGGTGGGCAAACTAGTAATCTGGAAGCCATGGTGAAACAGTTAGCTTCACGTATGGACCAGATAGATCCTTACCATCCCTCGTACAATTATCGAGAGATATGTAGTCAACCTTTGGATCCCATAGTTGTAGCACAACCGTACCCTAAGCATTTTCCCATGCCCATCCTGCCTATATATAAAGGAACCGAAGATCCCATAGAGCATCTTCGCATGTTTAGGATAGCATGTCATGATATATCACATGATGACTTGCTATTACTAAAAATGTTCCCAAAAAGTTTAGGTGGAATGGCATTAGAGTGGTACTATCAATTGCCCACTCATTCTTTGAGAAACTTTGAAGAAACAACTGAATCTTTTGTCCATCAATTTAGTGCCTACATCGAGAGGCATGTAACCATTAAAGATTTATACAACTTAAAACAAGACAAGGATGAATGTTTTGCCGATTTCTTAGCTAGATGGAGGTAGTTGATAGGAAAACCGCACTTTGTGCTACCTTATAGGGAAATGTTGGACATTTTTATTAATAATTTACAAGAACAAATATCTTATGAGCTATCAACCGCTACTTTAACTACCTTCGATCAAGCTATAGATTTAGCTCGAAGAGTAGAAGATGCCCTCATTAGGAGAGGCCAACTTAGGAAGAAGGATGATGAGAAAACATCCAAAAATCAATATAAAAACAAACAAGTTGTAGGTGACGGAGTCACTGACAACAGAAATGTTGCTAATATCAATGCAACGAAAACAACAAAAAAATTTATATTGAAACCGCCTGATAAGCCTCCTCGAGAATTTACTAGATTGAATCAACCATTATCAACTATTTTACCTCAATTACTCGAAAGAGGTTTGATCCAATTACCAGCTATCCGGGAACCTGATCCAACTATACCCGAATATAGAGCTGACTTACACTGTGATTTCCATAGAGGACCCGGACACTCTACCAACGCTTGTAAAAGGTTGAAACATAAAATACAGGATCTGATTGATAATAATGAAATGGAGGTGCAAGCCTTCCAACCTAAACAAAATGCTCCTAATAATCCTCAAAAGAACATTCCCCAAAATCAAAATCAAAATGCTAATCAATCATTAGACATATTTCAACACCCTTTACCAAGACATGGTAAAGAGGTGGCCAATCAAATCGAACATCATAATGTTCCTCCTCCTACCCGATATGTAGGAACTATTAGCGGACATTTACTTAATCATGATCCTCAAATATTTGACACAACTTTATCCATGGTCACGACCAGGCCCCTACATAATATTCAAACTCCTGATCCTAGTGATGTAGAATCGATACCGAAAGTGAAATAGACATCACTTCAAACCAATCGAATAGTTCTGAAAATGAATCAGATCCTATTCAACCCATCACAGATGCTATGGTTCCAGAAGAACCATTTCCTAGAAGAGTTACTACTCGACCCTCTTCTAATCAATTCCTCCCAAATGAACAAGCCATAAATGCTCAACCGAGACCAGTTCAACATCTTCAATATAACATTGTAGGTACCATTGGAGTCGTTACCCGACAACAGGCTCAAAATTCTCAACAAGAACCAAACCGTAATGATGGATCAGCTCCATTTGTTTTGAAAAATCCCAATAAAGGGAATCATGCTTCCAATGTTCAACCTAAACCCCCTTACAATATTAATGAGCAATTATCCAATACTACAACCTGAATTTCCCTTTTGGATTTATTAAGATCTTCTCCTACCCATAGGGATGAGTTGATGCTTACATTAAGCCAAATGATGGTACCTCAAAATATTCAACTTGAAGCCATGGCCAATACTATCATCACTCGAGAAGTTGATTGTATTGACTTCCGGGATAAAGATATCCCACAACACAGTTTACATAAGGATAATCCCTTATATATTACTGCTCTAATTGGAGATGTAGCTGTTAAACGAGTCCTGATTGATAATGGTTCATCTCTAAACATTTGCACTTTTGACTTCTACCAACGATTTGGCTTTAGAAGTGATGAAATGAAGAAAACTGACATGATTATCAAAGCTTTCAATGACGAAACACAAGAAACGTGTGGAGTTATTACCATCCCATTGCAAGTTGGTCCTCGAACTCTAGATACCACCATGTTTATTGTACATTGCCCCGCATCGTACAATATACTCTTGGGTCATCCTTGGATCAATGCAATGCGGGCTGTCCCATCAACTTTACACCAATGTGTTAAATTCGAATTTAAAAATCAGTTGGTCACTATCCACGGTGATCCTAGACCCTTTGATATGTGTGCTTTGGCGTAACCTCGTTGGAGTGCAATTTTGCCCCCCTCTGTCATCCACACATCCTAATTCTTATTTTTCATCTAAAACTGTGAAACACACACCCATAACTTCACCTATTTCCCTCCATTAATTTCATCCTCATATATAGATCAACAATCTTCTAAACAAACCACTCTAGAACCTCAAAAAGATCTTCAATCTACAACCAATCCTTCATGTTCTATCCCTATAATTTCAAAACCTATAGACCCATCTCTTAACACTTCCACATTATCAACATCTATCATACCTTCCACATCTAAAGATATAGGGAATGATCCTTCTACATCTTATGCTCTTTCTGATGAACTTTTACCAGATTTATCCACAATCTTAATATCAGAAAAACAAATACTTTCATGCAAGATTCAATTCTTTTAAATAACTTGCCACCATCTCCTCGTACTTTGGGCCTCCCACAACCTATGGGAAGTACTTACCAAGTCGGGAGTTGTGCCTTCATTTATAAAGGATATGACTGGGGAAGAATCCCTCGAAATATCAAAACTCATCATGAGGGATATGCTCGATGTTATTTTACCAATGAATATATTAAAGCTAAACCCATAATGCTTAAAATGGGATATAAAGGGAAAGGCTTGGGACCTTTCCAAAATGGCATGAAAGAACCTTTCGAGGTAGAACCGTGGCCCGCCCGCCGTGGTGTGGGCCTATTTCCTAGTAAGGGTCAACCCTTTCCTTTTGAAGATGATGATCAACTCATATGTTATCAAGATTATTTGGATAGGCGTGATGATTTGCCTCTAAAAAATCAGCCATTTACATGTAACATGCTATCCATAGCTTACCCCGAAATGATTGCCGACTCCGATGAGGAGTTGGAAGGAGATATCTTCCACGATGTCTCCGTTGAAGAGATGTTACACAATGGATTTTATTTTGATGGTTCTATACCAACTATAGCCCAACTTGAGACCACTAATCCTCAAGATGAATTATCCAACTTAACCTTACAAGAATTACAAGAATTGGGCATTTCACCCGCCCCACCTAATTTTGAAAGAGATCTACACATGGAGGTAGAAAACGTCATTAAAATTAATATTGGAACCGAGGATAGTCCTCACATAATCAATATTGGATCAGAATTAAGTCAAGAAAAACAAGAGCAATACATTGCATTCCTTAAAGAATATGAAGATGTCTTCGCTTGGACATATGAAGATATGCCATGTCTAGACCCTTCTGTAGTCATGCATCACCTAGTGGTCCATCCGGATGCTAAACCTGTTAAACAAAAACTTAGAAAAATGCATCCCAAAGTGGCTTTGCTAGTCAAAGGGGAGTTAGAAAACTCCTGAATGTTGTTTTTATACAAGCTATTGATTATGCTGAATGGATCTCAAATGTAGTTCCAGTTACCAAGAAAGAAGCCACCAAAGTTAGGGTTTGCACAGATTTTAGAGATATTAACGTCGCATGCCCTAAAGATGATTTTCCTCTTCCAAACATGGATCAAATCATTGACTTTACTGTCGGGAGTGGGATGATGTCCTTAATGGATGGATTCTCCGGTTATAATCAGATCAGGATAGCTCCCGAAGATCAGGCTAAAACAACCTTTATTACCCCCTGGGGTACCTTTTGTTGGAAAGTGATGCCATTTGGCTTAAAGAACGCAGGTGCAACCTATCAACGAGCTATGACTTATATTTTTCATGATATGATGCATGATATCCTACATGATTATGTAGATGATATTATAGCTCACTCTATTAATGAAGATAATCATTTAGATGATTTGAGAAAAGTTTTTAATCGATTACGAGAATATCTTATTCGATTAAATCCAGCCAAATGCATATTCGAAGTTAAGTCCGGTAAACTATTAGGGGTTTTAGTTTCTTTACGTGGTATCAAAATCGACCCTCTCAAGATTGCGGCTATCACTGATATGCCCGCACCTACTAATATATCTGAGTTACGAAGTTTACAAGGTAAGCTTCAAGCCATCCGTCGCTTCATCGATAAGTCGGCGGACAAAACCGGTCCCTTTCTTAAACTTCTTAAGAAGGATGTCCCTTTTAATTGGGATGTCGAATGTAAAGAAGCTTTTGAACTTCTCAAACAATACCTCCTTAACCCACCCGTGCTTTCACCGCCTAGACTCGATCGCCCATTTCTCCTGTATATTTTAGCTTCAGATTCTCGCCTTAGGAGCTATGTTAGCTCACCTTGATGATGAAAAGAGAGAACGTGCTAATTATTATATTAGCCGAACCTTCATCGCTTATGAAACCCGCTACACAACATTAGAAAAACTATGTCTAGCAATCATGTTTGCTACGCAAAAATTATGCCATTATATGCTTAGTCAAAAAACTTATGTCATTGCTAAATATGATCCCTTGAGGTATCTCATGAGTCGACCTTATTTATCGGGTCGCACGCCCAAGTGGGTTCTTGCTCTAAGCGAGTTTGACCTCACGTTCATAGGACAAAAGTCTGTTAAGGGTCAAATCATAGCAGATCAATTAGCTGCTGCACCCTTAGAGTCTACCCATCCCCTCATCATTGAGTTTCCTGATGAATGCCTTCAATTAGAGGCAGACCATATTGAACAATGGTCCTTATACTTTGATGGAGCCCGATGCATGAGTGGGGCTAGTGTGGGTATTATTTTAATATCCCCACAAAAACATCTTATTCCTCTGTCCTTCAAATTAACATTTGCTTGCACCAACAATATTGTTAAATATGAAGCTCTAATCCTTGGATTACGAGCTGCCTTGGCGCTAAAAATTAAACATCTCGTTAGTTTTTGGTGATTCTCAACTTGTTATAAACCAAATTAATGAAGTTTATCAGACCGTAGATGATAAACTGTGCCCATATAAAGCCTATGTTTTACAATTAATGTCTCTATTTGATCAAGTTACCTTGGAAGCTATTCCTCGAACTTGCAACCGTGCAACTGATGCTATGGCCGCAACTGCATCTCTCCTGCCCTTGGAGTTAGATGACGAATATGCCACTATCATTATTCGTCGACTCTAGGAACCCACTTCAAATAAGTCATGCTTAGAACCTTTGGATGTGTTTCTAATCAATGAAACTACTCCTGAACCTTGGTATACGGATATATTTGATTTTCTCCAAAATGGGACTTTCCCCGCCAATTCTAATAGAAACCAACATCGGTTATTACGTAGACGAGCAAGTCGATTTGTAATAATTGGCAATACTTTATATAGGAGATCTTTTGAAGGTATCCTATTAAGATGTTTGAATTTAGAAGAATCCAAATCAGCCTTGAGTGAAGCCCACGATGGATCTTGTGGAGGACACTTCAGCTGGTAGTGTCATTGCTAAAAAGCTCCTTAGGATAGGATACTTTTGGCCTACCATGGAGAATGATGCACATGATTATGTGCACCATTGTGATAAGTGCCGTAAATATGCTGACCTTATCCATGTGCCGGCACAAGAACTGCAGGCTATTTCATCTCCTTGGCCCTTTTCAAAATGGGGTTTAGATATTATTGGCAAAATCAATCCTGTGTCATCTGATGGACACAAATTCATCATAACCGCCACCGAGTATTTCACGAAGTGGGTTGAAGCTATGCCTTTAGCTTCCCGCACCGGCACACAAGTCTCTAAATTTATTTTTAATCAAATAATTTGTAGGTTCGAAATTCCTGCAAATCTCATCTCTGATAATGGAACTTGTTTCAAAAATAAAGATGTTAAAAAATTATGCCAAAAATATAAGATTCAACATCACTGGTCCACTCCCTATTATCCTCATGGTAATGGTCAAGGTAAGCATCTAACAAAACCTTAATCAAAATTCTCAAAATATTGGTCAATAAAACTGGCCGCGACTGGCACATTCAGTTATATCCAACCTTGTGGGCCTATCGAACTAGTGTTCGAACCCCCACTGGAACTTCACCTTTTGTTTTGGTTTATGGTGCTGAAGCCGTTTTTCCCTTTGAATTAGAAGTTCCTTCTTTGGCTCTACTACTTCAAGATACCGAAGTAGGAGATGAATATCGAGCTAGCAGACTCAGCCACTGGAACTCCTAGATGAAAAATGCATCAATGCTTTGGAGCATCTCCGTGCCTACCAAAACAAGCTTAAAAGATCATATGCTAAAAAGTTCGTCATCGATCCTTTGAGATCGGCGACCTTGTTTTAAAAGAAAATCAAAAAAATACTAATGCAACTAAGGACCTTAAAGGTAAATTTGAGCCCAACTCGGCTTGGACCATACATTATCACTGCTAAATTTGAATCAGGAGCATACAAATTATCTACCTTAGATGGTAAAGAACTTAAAGAACCCATGAACATTTTGCATCTTAAACGTTACTATGTATAAATTTGGTCATTTCATCCTTGTATATATTTGTTTAAAATATTTCAAAATCACTATCTTGTATTTCTTTCAATTTATAAATTCAAAAACACCAAAAACATTCATAATCATCAAAATATTCAAAACTACTTGTTGCATTTATTTATGGCACTTGTTAATTCTTTCAAAAACAAAAAAAATAATAATAAAAATAAAAAAATAGCAATATTCTTGACTCTTTCGAAACCAAAACAACATAAAGAAGAAAGAGAGAGTCAACATTCTCAAAACTTCTCAAAAAGTATTTATATATATATCTTCTTACAAATGTTGCAGTTATATGTTTCAAATTATTTTGGATAAATTAGCATTTATTTGGAATCCCTCACTTTCACACACACAAAAATAAATATCTTGATTTTTATCTGGCATGATTACTAATCTCTCTTATATCAAAGTCCACAAAATTCAATTAAATAAAGTTTGAGCATAGAGAATTGATCTTGTTATTTACTTAAACCAAGCACATCCTTTCACAATAAAATGATTATATTTGTAATTTCCATGCTTTGCTACATAGTAGAAGTGGTTTCTTGAGCGAAAAGTTTCCCCGCTATCCTATCATGCACATGGTCTAGAATCTTTGAGAATTGGCAAAAGGAAAAACTCACCCCTACCTAGAATAAAAATCCCTTGCTCTACAGCTAATCCGAGCAAGTATCCCTAGCATAGAACAAAAAGAAAAAGCAAAGTTCAAGAAAAAGAGAAAAAAAGAAAAATATTATTTTATATCATTACAGCATTATCAAGCAAAAATACAAAAAGAAAGCAAAAGAAAGCAAAAGCAAAAGCAATAAAATCCCTTTCCCTACCCTTTGAAAAGAAAAGAAGGGTTGATGAGCTTGAATCCCTGGAATTCTCAATTATTCGAAAACTCGTGAGGTAAGCCCCATAACAGGTGGTTTGTGCCCAACCCGCTTGGCCTTGGGTAACTCCTAGCGTGGCGATATGTCCGTCACATTAGCGACCTTCTTTTGTACAGACCTATGTCTCGCTTATGGATTAGCTAGCTCTTGATAATCCGACTTACATAGTAGTCTAGTATGGTTATATGCATCTACATCATGGTTAATGAACACTTATTTGGTTCATTCAAATCACTTGTATCATATTATCTTGCTCAAAACTGGTAAATGAACATAGCAATTGCACACACATTTGTATTTGAGAGATTTTGTGTATCATTATGATAAATCAAGATTGGAAATGAACTCACATATGCACATGGGATTCCTTATAAATCTAACTTTTGTCTTTAAGATACTTTGAAATATTTTTTGCAAATTGTTTGGAATAAATTCATTTTCTTCTTTAAAGTACAGTTGTTTAGTATAAAGACAACTACATACATAATAATCAAAATTTCTTTCAAAACCATACAATCAAAACAAAAAAAAAAAAAAAAAAAATATATATATATATATATATATATATATATATATATTGTCGACTTTCACGACGATGGTATAGTTCCAAAACCAAAATTGGAATTTTATGCCTAGCGCAAGTCCTCATCTTCATATTTTCTATTTATTAAAAATCAACCATGCAATAAAACTATCTCTTTTTGATTTTCGCGATGATGGTATAAGTCTATACCTACATATTCTATGCCTAGCGCAAACCATTGTACCAATTTTTATTCCCCATTTATTTAAAAATCATGAAAACCATATGACTTAAATCATTATGTTACACAATTATGCTTTAAAACAGCATGCACATTATCACTATTTCATGTCATTATGTCAACCTTCAATTTTGTAATGATGGTATAATTCCTAGGGAATTATCCAAAAATTTTATCACACTTAGGAATTTATGCCTAGCAAAAATCATTTTAACATTATTTCATGCATACTATTTTTATGAAACTCTGAAAACAAACCATCATCATCATCATTTGCACCATTGCACCAAAGTCTTAAGACAGCCTCTTAAGCACTCTTTTACTTTTAACAATATTTCTATACTGGGATTAGCTTGACGACCGAGTGAGCGGCGACTCCATGAAATGGTCTATAATAGCGACAATGTCCTTTGAAATTATTGTTAAAAGTCCCTTTTTATCTTTTATCAAATCATCACATCACAAACAACCAATTTGTTCTATCAGATTATTTCATTTAAATTTTTAAGCATGACATTTCAACCATAATATTTCCAAATGACATAATTACATGAATCATCAAATCAATCAATCAAAACATTTAAAAAGCATCATAAAAATACATAAGACACAAGTCATATGATCAAAAAATATCTCATCTATATATATCACAAATATATATACATCATATCAAAACCGGATCGGTATGCCACAATCTGTACCTCGGCATACTCAATCCTCTATCAAAAATAATAAATACTATATATCAATCTATATAATGCAAATAGTAGCTAGCCTCGAGAACCCCTCGAGCTCTCAGCCTCATCTCCTCCCCCGCCCTGAGGTGGACGAGGTGGCCCCATCGCAGATGTGTGGTACTACGAGTCCTAGTCATGGATCGGGATGAAGTCCTTGATGACCCAATCCTGATCGGATCCACGATGGTAGCCGACAGTGGTAATCTCTCCTCCTCAGGCACCATCTGGTGGTATAGTGTCTGATAAAATGTGATCTGGGCAATAGCCCATGCTAGCTCCCGAGTGCTCGCCCCTCTGCCCCGTGCTCTGAGGCATGCAATCTCATCTCTGAGCTGTGTCACCTCAGCTCGATGTCATGCAGCCTCCTCCTGTAGGGTCTGCACCTGTGCTTGGAGACGGACTGTCTTCGCTCGAAAGAGTCACTGTCTCGTTGCTCTCCCCAGTGTCAACACCCTTGCCCTTATCGGGCGATGGTGGCCTCTCTCTCTATGGAGAAGGGGGTCTCTCCTCCCTCCTCTCCCACTGCCATGGCCTCCGCTACGCCTATGGTCTCCTCCTCTCTCCCACTGTGACCCTGGGCCACCTCAATGGCCGCCTGGCACCGCCTCCCCATCCGATGCACAACTACATGAATCGGACCCTAAGCCCTCATCATCCGAGGAGGGCGGATGCCTGCGTACCAGGCATCATAGCCGTCGGCTACCCCAGCATCATCCCCATCCACTGGCTGAATGGGGGCATCATCTGCGTCCTGACTCTAGAAGCGCTGCATATCTGGAGCCCCGCTAACCGTAGTGTTATCCCGAACGATCCGAGAAAACTCGTAATCCCTGAGAGATGGGATCCCCTGCCGTAGACCGAACTATCACAAAACTCGGTCATAGCGATGGAGCTCCACCTCTCCCCTCTCCATCCTCACCACAGGACTCGCCCGATGCGAGCCACCTCCTGTCCATCCTCGGCCCACCCCCGGATGATCCCTCCAAGGCCTCCAGGTGATCTGGTCTGGGACAAGGTCATCCAACAGTCTCTGGGACATCGACAGATCAATCCGCCACCGTGCCCTCTCTCGGAGCCACCAGTAGAAAACTCGGGGCCTCTCCCCATCAATCCCTATCAAAGGAAGCCCTATCGGCCTCCGCACTACAATGTGCTCCCAGCACCAAACCTGTAGAAGCGATGTCATAACCAGACATCGGCCGCCCTTGTACACGACCCCATGCAGGATCCTGTACAATCGACATAGAACAAAACTGCCCCAAGAGAACCTGTAACCATGGTCACGCATGTCGCAGATCACATCTGCTAGCACCCATGGTACCCTACACCCACTCCGGTGGCACAGCAGAAGTCCACCCACCACTCCGGCCAAAACTTGTGTGAGTCTGGATGCCCCAGGCATCTGACGTAGCGCCTCGATGTTCACTCGCCCTTCTCCAGGGCGAAGCTCGGATCGCCACACAACCGCATCATAGCATGGCCCCGATTGGCCGTAGGAGTGATCAACCGTCCTTGTATGGGGATCCTCAAAATCCTCCATACATCCTCTAATGTGGGAGTCATCTCCCTGTGGGTAACCAAAAATAGGAAGAACCCGGATACCACCTCTCTGCCAGGGTCGTCAGTAGCCCCATGTCTGTAGAAACTTGTGGCATCTCTCGCCACATGCCGTAAGCCGGCTCTGAGCTATCGATCCCGCTCTCCTATGATAGAGCGGCCAAGTCATCTCTCAACCCATCGTATTTCCATTCTTCGCTCTTTAGTAAACCTCTCTGCAACATAAACAACAACACAATAAAAAATCATTAATAAAAACTCAAGTGATTAATAATGCAAGTAAAATCAGTTCAATTTTATACAAATGATGATATCGTCCACTATTGGACGATATCGTCCCAAATTTGAGCAAAATCGTCTCCGATTTCGCAAGCCGAAATCGTCCCTTATTTGACGAAATCGTCCCCCTTTCGTCGATTTCGCCCTTCGACGAAATCGGCGAACTTGAGACGATTTCGTCGAAATCGGGACGATTTCGTCCCGACGACGTCGACGGCCCAAAAATGGCCGCGATGCTCAAAATTTATTTAAAATCAACCTAAAAAGCATGTAAATTCAACTTAAACCATTCTAAGCTAAGTTTAGACTCTTACCCGTAGCCCGCGCCGGACCTCTGTCGATCCGTGCGCTGCCTCCACCATTTTTGCTTGCAGAGCTCTAAAAACCGTAGAAAATGAACAAGAAAAATGAATTAGGGTTTTACCCTATTTTTCTTAATTTTATTCAAAACACAATTAAAAACATTTTAAAATTTTGCTTTTCGCGTTTTTACCTCAAACGTTCGATTTGGGTAAAAACACCGGAGGGGGCACCATAGTAAGCTGTCGTACGATTCGACCAAGAATCGTCGCCTAAAAATGGGAATAATTTTTGCTTTCTCGTAGATCGAGAAGAACTCATCTTTAACGCATTTTCTTCGAAAAATTCGCTAAAGAGGGGGCAAAATGTAGCACCCTAAAATTGGCGCAAGAAACCTTAATAATTACAATTACTCTAGTAAATAATTCAAATTCAAATTTCAACCTCCAAAACCGCTCCCAAACCGCCGCTTAATCCGTTTCCTCCTTTCCCGCGCCATTTTTAGAGTTTGTTTTGACCGTTTGACGATATCGTCGCCGATCAGACGATATCGCCTCAGATCGGACGATTTCGTCCGGCTAGGACGTCCGGACGATCTTGTCCCAAAACTAATTTTTCACAATTAGTCTCTGTTCCAACGACGTCTCTAATCCGGGCGAAGCGTGTCCGCGCCGTTAGAGACCCTCCCCGTTGGAGATCTCCCAAATAGGGATGATCTCCAACCTCCTAACCTCCCTCCTAAGCCTATTTAATCCTAGGCCCTCCCCTTAGCATCCCCCCGGCTGAAATTCCCTGTAACTCGAATTCTACACACACTAGACATCCTAAATTACTATTTGCACTTGTTCTATCCAAATTTTGTTGCAGGTACCTTAGTATTTTTCAGCCGGAGCAAGCTTACATCATCGCAGACGATCCTGTTCAGATCGGAGGCGATCCTGTCGAATCAGAGATGATTTCGACTACAATCCACATTGGGGGCAATCAGTGCCCAGAGTTTGCATTTCTTCATCTTTTTTTTGCTATTTTATTCTCGCATTTAGTTAATATTATTTATTATTTCTTATTATTCTGCATCTTGGAGTTCACCCATCTAGATCAAATGCATAATTAAGTTATAATTGTCATTAAATCAGTATAATGCATTCATGTTTCTGTTTATAATTCTCAGTTTGATATTGTTATTGTCATTTTACACTGTTTCCCTCTGTTATCATAGTTGCATTCTCTATGTTTTGCACCTATTTCTCTGATTGTAGGTCTCTGACGAATTGTCGACGAATTCGTCAAATCTCAGACGATCTTGTCTGATAGCAGACGATCCTGTCAAATCAAAGGCGATTCTGACTGCTTCAAAAATCAGAATCTTCATCAGACATCCGGATCGGTATGGCTCTTTAATCCATCTTGTTCTCTCTATTTTTCTGTCCAAATTTGTTCTCTCGTATTCATTTAAATCTGCATTTCATATAGAATAGCTTAGACTCATTTTGGCCAAACCTAGGACTTGGATGATTAAAGCTAAAACCGAACACTTCAAACACATTCCCAACCTAGGCGTGGAAACTGCCATTCAAACGTTTCCCGGTGAACCCACCATCCGTCGAAAAATCACCATAATACACCTCCCCGAGAGGCGGGACCTTCGCAAGGCCTCTCAGTCCGAGGTACCGCGCCATCCTTTTCCCATCCTCCTTCCGGGCACGGATCCTATAGCCTGAAGGTAGGGATGCGAAAAATTTGGAGCGATACATGTACTGGCAATGGGTCTTGGTATATGCCAAGGTTTTAGTTTTGCAGAGCCAAAGGATTTTCAATGGCTATAGCCCCTTTCTCTACAAGATCTTTCACTATGTTCTTAAATGCAATGCAATCATTAATGTCATGGCCATTTTTCCTACGATAAATGTAGTAATGGTATTATTCATAGGACTTTGGATTGGGCTTGTTTGGATCTTGTGGTTCCACTTTGAGCAATATAATTAATTGTGCTTCATACAATTATTAAAAAATGGCCAAATAAGGCTCTAAAAGTGGAGTCTAATTATGAGGGATGCTAGAAGGACACTTATTGTTGTTGGTTCTACAATTATGGGCGAGATGGCACAACCTTGTATGTCATTTATTGTGGTTGAGGTTGAAATTGGGGGGTTTGTTGAGGTGGTTATTGATTTGAACCACTCGAGGTGATCAACATCACTTGATTAACTTGGTTAGGCTTTGATTGATTACTGGAGGTACCCTTAGTGATATGGAACAACGATCACAAGCACAAGGAAAGGAATTGGTAAACCAAAACTTGATATTCCATTGATAACATATGCCTATAAATAGGTATTTACAAGACATGAACAAATAAAGGTGCATTCAATGATAATGGTGTCCTTAATCCTTACAACAACTAATAATTTATTAAATTACACACCTAATTACCTATCATTCCTCCCAACTGAAGAATCATTGGTTCCTAATGCATAAAAATGTGTAAGAGAAAGAAGGAAAAACGACTAGGAGTATTAAGTACAACCAAAAATGTACTCCTATTACAATAGATGAAGATAAAAATGATAAACTTTTGCATATATTCGAAAACCAAAATCTAGAATTGTATCTGAGTCAAGCTTGGAAAATGTTCTCCGATGACTGTAAACACTGCGATGCCGATGGATAGTGAAAATTTGGTCCCTCGAATGGCAAAATAATGTAGCAACTAATGACAGAGAAAAATGTTTCGAATGGTATGCCAAAAAGATGCTAGATGTGAAAGTGGAAGCATTAAAATTTTTGGTCATCATTTATGAAGAGCAGGCATTCATTTATTGATAAGGTGCATTAATGACATATTTTTAATGAAGTACGCGCACCCAATTAAATTTTTGTTTAGTGGAGCCACACACATTAAATTGGAGGTGGTGGAAATATTAAAGAAGGGTGGAGCGCATAACAATGATTGCAAGCACAAGGAAAGGAATTGGTAAACCAAAACTTGATATTCCATTGATAATATATGCTTATAAATAGGCATTTACAAGACATGAATGGATAAGGGTGCATTCAATGATAATGGTGCCCTTAATACTTACAACAACTAATCATTTATTAAATTACACACCTAATTCCCTATAACTTAGATTTATTATTGTTCCACTCCTTCTTTGTTAGCTTTATTTCTTCCTCTTGGATCTTTATATCCTCTATTGTCTTAACTTGCTCTAGCACTTCTTCTAGTGTGCGGTACTATTAAAGTTGTAATAATAGTAAAATTGGTTTTGAACAACTCCTAGTAAACATTCTTGTAAGCTCAATGGTGGGGAGCGAGAATGGTAATTCTATTATCATGGCTCACCACCTAGCACCATAATCTAAGATCGGCTCATCATCAAATTGCCAAGGATTAAATACATCTATCATAGTTGTCTTCTTCTTCACATTTAATGAGAAGCGTTCTAAAAAGAGGTTGGCAACTTGCTCAAAGTTGTATAGACTATGTCTTGGAAAATAATTGAACAAATATAGAGCTCCTCCCCTAAGAGATAATGGGAAAATATGTAGCATGAGCACATCAAAGTCGTTGAGCATGTAGCATGCGTTGATGAAGTTGCTCATATGCTCTTAGGGATCCTCTTTACCTTTAAATTTGTCAAATTTTAGCATTTTTAATAGAGGATATGGCTGTGAAGGTACTGAGGGATGTATGGGGAAGTTATATATCTAATAGAGTATTAGCTTTTGGTATCCTGTACCCACAACTTGCATCTATAAAGTGCAGACCTAATCGACCATCCATTGGGATGGATTTGATACAGGTTGAGGGACCCCTTGAGATGTGCCAGCCTAAAACCTTGATTGTGCATGGGTAAGCTGCTACTTGATGCATTTGTTGGATGATGGATCCTGGTTAAAGGTTTGTTAGGAGTTGATGGGTGGTGGTTGATTTTGTTGTTGTTGAGAGGGTGATGATTGATGTCACTATTGGATGACCTATTGGTAGGTCATGATTTATTGTTGGTGCTATAGTTGAGCGACTTGTTTATGTTGGAAGTCTTTTTGTAAGTGATTTTGAGGTGTTTGGGATGGTTGATGTTGCTACTAATAGTACTGCTACAATGGTAGTATTGTTGTTGTGCACTTTGTTATTGGTGCGATGTGGATAGAGGTTACTATTGTTGGTAGTACTATTGCAGTGGCTATTGCTACTGGTAGTACTTCTTGGATGGAGGTTTCTATTGAGGTTGTTGTGGTAGAGGTTGAGGATGTTGTTGATAGTATTGGGGTGGCTGCTATTATTGGTAGTACTATTGGGATGGAGGTTGCTGGTCATAGGCCTTAGCCTCAGGTAGTGGCTGGGTAGCGACAGATAATGTTGGGTGATATTTGGTAAAGGGTAGAGATTGATTGAGTGGCAGTTGGGAGTAATTGCAAAAAGCATCCTATGGTTGAGGGGGTGTTAGTGCCTACATAACAGATGGTCTAGTCACCCAGGCCAAGGATTGCATAAAGAAATTATCTTGCACAAATATGGGGTTGAGTCCTTATGGTAATAGTTGAAGCTGATGGGCTAAAGTGGGTGGGTTATATGTAGGTAATTATGATGCCACATTAAACTAACCTAAGGGAGGTTGGTTTTGGTCTACCGCCATTGGACCTACATTATATTGGGGATCAGACCCTCCAAGAGGAAATAATGATGTAGGTATACCATACTAAGGGTTTGGTTTAGTAGGACGGGTTGTATGGATGTATACCATTTGCTGAGGTGTGGGAAAAACCAATAGAGGTAGGATGGTTAGCGATGGTAAGGATGGATGAGGTGATACTGGTGTGAGAAAAGAGCTACTCTGAAAGGCCAAGGTCACCTAAATGTCAATTATTATGACACAACTTAAAGATTGTGGGTCCCTAGTACCAATATACTCTGGTTATGTGGTGGGGACATGGCTGTAGGTGGTGGCTAGGTCTTATGACCCAATCAATGGGGAAGTGAGATGCTATATGTAGCTGGCATAGCTTCTCAGAGGTGGTTGCAGGACTACATCCTACTGAGAAGGAGAGGTAGTGGTAGATGAAGGGGCTCGATCGATATGGTCCATGGTAGCTTGGGCTATGGCTTTAGCTCGAGTTTGACTTTGAGTTGAGACCATAATATAGGTTGGCATATGGGATGGACTATGAGTGTGTGTCAATGATGTTGGATTTTTGTGAATCTCTTTTTGAATTGTTTTCCTTTTAACTCTATCTACACGCAAATAAAGCAAACAACTAATTTTAATTTTATTTGTTTAAAGGTTTAATGTTTGATTTGATAAAATTGTGAGATCGTTTAGAGCTATTTTTGGTTTTTGATTTTTTGATTTTTTTTTTTGGTTTTTGTGAGTCTTATGTAGCCTAATCCTAGAAATACAAGTGCAATAATGAAATGCAAACTAAAATGGGTGTGTTGAAGCTCACATTTTTGATGAAAAGTGATGCAACAACAATTGAATATAGTTGCCTAGTATGATTTGGTTGAATGTATCCTAAATACAAATAAAACATCTTGAAATATGTCGCACTATCTATTGCCTTACTACCAACCCATATAGGCTTTCGCTTCACCCCCATGTGAGCTTGGGCATGAACGATTGTTGTAATTTTGTAAATTATTAAGCCCTAAGAATTGGAGGACATCTAACCTTTATACTTTGGGATGCACCCAAAATTAGGGGAATTTTTGGTGATGAAATCCAAAAAGCCACTTGCGGGGCCACTACAATTTCTAGGGTGCAATCCAATAGATGGAGATGAAGCCCACTATCGCTAGTCTCAATCAATGATTGGTGATGAAATCTAACTCATTGATGTTTTCAGTGAACTGTGTAGTGTGTGATGTATATTTTTATCTTGCTTAGGTTCATTTTATTATTTTGATTCCTAGCTATGATGCCTAATGCAATATATTTTAATGTGAGGAAAGAAATCTAATATGCTCTTTTCTCTTTCTTCACACAAATGTAGCATACATTATTTCAAACCAAAAAAATGATCTAACATGCTATGCAATACTTAATGGAAGTAATTGCTATCTAAAAGTAACACTATTTTAAGTAATCTAATTATGGAAATACACTCAAAATAGAAATACTGATAGTTCCCTAATTTTAGTCCTACGTTGTGTTGAAGACTAGAGGTAGAGGTGACTATGCACTATGACCATCTAAGTTGGGAAAATTTCTATTTGAGACTGTCTATGCACAGACGGTTGCACTCTGTGGTTGTTCGAGGTTGGATGGTCCTGCTCTTATGTATTTTGTGACCTATGTAAAAATATAAAATAGAGACCTATCAGATTTATTGAATGTAGCAAGAGTCATAAGACAGTAGAATATTGAAATTAAGCATAAAATGACAACAACGCAAAAAATTACATAAATCAAAAGTTCAAGGGATGGGTATTACACTGTGATCATCATATTTTAGATAATAAAAGTATACACCATGCAATTAATGATTATTAAATTTAGAAAGTGTGCTTCCTCTGTTCTATTACACTATTTACCCACGTAGGGGTTTTACAATGAAAATAAATATTATTTTCCCGTATACAAAATAACAATGGTGCTTCGGTACTCTTGATGCTACAACACTGATAAAGCAAGCTTATAGGGACTGCTATTATATTGAATGTTGAATGTGGTTGTGTACGGTGCCTTTGGATCGATGTGCAAGCCTATGAATGCCGAATTTGGAGCAAGAAACTCTATTTATGGAGACCATCTATAGGTGGATGACTGTGGTTGGTGACTATCTATGGGTATATGGTCGAGTTGTGTGTACTACTATGGCCAAGGAATGGCAAATCCATGGGCTTGGGTGACTTTTAGCTACTATTTGTTTTTTTTTTTGATCCAGTTCGTACATATGGGACCTACACACATGCAAACCTACAAAGAGTTAATAGTATGTGATAGGTCTCCAAAGGTGAGGCCCGGATTCAATAAGATAAAAATCTACAAAATGATAAAAGTAAAGACATGCGAAAGGGAATTAAAATAAGCTTGTATTTACCTTTCTAGCATATCCTTACTATTGTCATTGGTGTCGTTGCATTACACTATGAATTTTGCTACTATGTAACTGACCCGTGCTACATTGGGAGGCTTCCTGCGTGGCTAGGAGTCGATCATCCAGGGTCAGATGACTATGGGTTGAAACCTTCTGGGGTAGGAGAGTCATGATCTATAGTATCTAAAAGATATATAAGAGCAGATTTGGGCCTATGAAAGGATGCTTATATGTTCTACATGGGATGGGGATGGCAGATAACTGAGATCTCGAGAGTATGATCACTATGGTTGCTCAATAATTTGTTAGGGCTTCGCTAAGCTATCCATCCTCATGCTCCAAAGGGAGGGTGAGGCTCAATTTATATTTTCCAATGGGAAAGGATAAGGAGGTGGCTCAACCAGTTAATGGTTGTAACTAGAAGCTATCTCCTTGCATTGGATTTATCACTAGAAGTGTATGCAAGATAAATTTGCCTTGGAATTATCACCGATTGATTTTATGTGTGCAATTTCTTGATATTTATTTCTTTTTATTTTTTTATTAATCTTTTATTAAGTGCACATGATCAATTAACTAAATGTGCATGGATAGATTTGTATGTTTATCCTTTTAACTGATCCTGTTGATTATGTGCATGTTTAGTTAATTGACTTAGTTAACTGAGTGCATGATGTGATTGAGTGTGCATATCTGAGTTAATTGATTCAATAAATTGGGTGCATGATTGTCTCTCCTTTGTGGCTTAGAGGTGGAACTACCAGTAACTTTGAGTTCGCTTGTGGAAGGCCTTTTCCATGCGTGTGACCGGTTTGGACAGTGAGAGGTGGAACTTCTAGTGCCATGGATGATGTGGAGGGGTGCTTGTGAGGGTCAATGCATCTACGAAGAGGGGTGCAAGGTTGTGCAATCCTAAGCAATAATTAATTAATTATTTAATAATAAATAAATTAATTAATTAATACTTAGGAAATTTATTGCTTATTTAATATTAATTAGATTTAATTAATATTAAATGTATTAATTAATTATGACTAATTAATTAATATTTATTATGCTAGATTTAGGTGTCTATAGATACCCCTTTTTGTATCACGTTGTGTGAAAATGCAATGTGATGCAAAAATAAATGACACCCGTGGACAATGGATGAATGACGCGATGACTCTTGTGCTTGAAGGGGTCCGATGTTTGATTACCCCAATTTGAGATCGATGTGGAATGCCCTAGTGATGGAGGCAACAAATGATTTTGAATCTTGTCATTGAACTAATGACTAACTAAGTTGTGGGCTTATTGTCGTTGTGCAAATGTGTTGTGTCGGTGGGATTTTTGTGACCACCATTGTTGAACTAAATTTGTGGGAATCTATGACAAGATTCTTGGACATTTATCAAATCCATATTGGGTGTGTTGTGTACCGATCATAATCGAAGGTAAAAGTTGGTATCGTTTACCCCCTCAAGTGTTGAGTCGATGAGAAGACAACATGAATGCAATCGATGAGGAAATTAACCTCATCGGTTGATGAATTGATGTAATTGGTTGTTGATGATGGTTGGTGTTTGTCATTTTCTTTTATTTTATTTTTTAATTTCTTGACCATCCAAGACGATCGCATCATGACTATCATGGACGATTAGGTTGTGATCGTCATGGACCATTGCACCATGAAGGCTATAAATAGCTAAAATCATGGTGTGACTCCTCATTTTTACTATCACAAGTGATGAACAAGGTGGAGAGGAGGTGCAAAATGAAGAAATTGACCCACAAGGCTAATGTTTTTGAGCAACAAATGAAGCATATGGCATGAGGTGGCATAGCAGTTGGTGGTGTAGGACTGGTATGTAGGAAATACCTTAACTTTATCATTTTATTATAAAATGAACCTTTTCAAATGCTTGTTGATTTTTTATTGCTTTTTTGAATTTTGATTAGCTTGTCGAGCTCTTCTGTTTTTTTTTTGCATATGTTATGACTTGATTTGGTTTCAAAAATTGGATTTTTTTTGGGTGTGTGTGTTTTACGATCTTTGCAACCATCTGTAGATTGACAGTTGCATTGTCAACCATTCATTGGAGGATGGATTATTATTTTTGTTTGTTTGTTGGTTTATATTTTATTTTGGGCAACCATTCATGGGTGGATGATTGCATTACTCGATTGTCTATTGGCGAACGATCATTGTGCATGCTTGTTTTTTTGTTTTTTATGTGCTTGTTTTTTTGGGTGTGTGTTGTGCATTGTTTTACAACCGTTCGTGGTTGGACAGTTGCATTGCTGGCCATCCATTAGAGGATGGATTATTTTTTTGTTTATTTGTTGTTTTATATTTCATTTTTGAGCAACCATCCATGGATGAACTGTTGTGTTGCTTAGATATCTATTGGCAAACGGTCATCACACATGCTTATTTTTTGGTGTGTATTTTTTTTCTATTACAATATTTGTTGATTTGTTGGGCAACTGTCCATGGACGGACAATTGCATTGCTCGACCATCTATTAGTAGACAATTGCTATGGTTTTTTTATCATAGACTTAATGATGTAGGTTTTAAAGTTTTATATGTATGATATTAGTATGCTAATGATGTTTCTTAATGATATTTGTGTATGCAGTATAAATTAGTGAGACCAAGGCATCATTTCAAGAACTTGTTCTACAGGGTTTAGAACTGACTAAAAAAGGAGGGTTGATAGTGGTTGGAGGAAATTGGGCTATAACATGTATCTAATATAGAGAAGTTTCACGTAGATCATGCTTACCTTACAACACTCATAGATAGGTGGGATCCAGACACCTGTACCTTCCACCTATCGATGGGAGAGATGATGATCACTCTTGAGGATGTGTGGAGGATTTTTAGGATACCCGTGGAGGGGGAGAGGATCATGATGGTGCCTATGCACCATAGGGACACTCTTATTTAGTGGGTGTATGGGAAAAATATGGGTTCAATGATAGTTTATAGTGGTGGGGTAGATGTGGAGAGCCATGTGCAACTAAAATGGATCTCAGCTAGACATGCTATTTTTATGATGTTGATTTTCAACATCATCCTACCAGACTCCTCAAGTGTTCAATTCCCATGGAACATAGTTGGGTTAGTACATGGATTGATTGAGGAGCCTAAGGTGATGGCATGGGATCTCTACTTATTGGTATAGTTATACCAGGAGTTGTACAAGATACGGTGCTAGAATAGGATAGGCTTGGAATGTAGTATTTTATTGTAGATATGGGTTTGGGAGCATCTTATCATTAAGCACCCTACAGGTTTGCCTTGCTACTCCTAGCAAGAGCTAGAGGACACTAGGACCTATGCCATGATATAGCGTAAGGATTGGGAGGAGGGAAGGAGCTGACCATTTGTAAGATTGTGGCATCACTATACCATGAAGTTTGATGAGTTGCAGTCAGATCAGGTGTTATGGAGACCTTGGTGGGGTGGGTTAACATGGCCTAATAATGTAGAGCACCTGAGTAGGGTGCAGTGGAGGAGGTGTGTGGTTCGCTACCATGGCATGGAGTATGAGTACTTTTAGTACTCTCATGTGCTACGATAGTTTGGATTGGCCCAAGATGTTTCGTTACCTCCTATAGTATACAAGTGGTTCTAGAGTGAGGTAAAAAAAAATCCAACCTATGAGCTAGTGGATGCAAATGTGGATATTATGGGGTCTAAGGAAAATGTGGTATATGTAGGGACTACATCCACCTACATAGATTGGTTTATTAGGTAGTATTCTCAGCCAAGGATAGAGGTAGTTGTAGGCAATAGTGGTGAGGAGGCTCCTAGGAAGCCAGTTGGGTGATGGGTTCATCAAAAGATAGATCCATGGGTAGTAGGATCCTCTTAGGATGCTAGGAAGGTTATGGTAGAGGGAGTATTTAAGGGGGAAGCCAGTAGGGGTAGTAGTGACTTTGGAGCAGAGTATGATGTTATATCTGATTAGGTTTAATTTTTGGAGAGGTAGAAGGCCTTGTTGGAGATCTCATTGGCACAAAAGCAAAGCGAGAGAGATGCATAACACCAGAGGTGGTGCAACTAGAATGAGCAACGAGATACATTACGAGATTAGGTGTAGAGCCTATAGGATGAGGGGAATAGTGTGACTATGGAGTAGGATGCACTACGGTCTAAGTGTGACCTATTGTGAGCAGAGCATGATACTGAGAGTAGAACATGATGATTTTTAGGCTCAAGGTGGAGGGAGCAGCCAGGTTGTGATAGTGATTATGGTGTAGTTGGAGTGGGAGAGGGACCACATGGAGTGGTAGTAGGACTGGTTGAGGATCTTGGAGAATGAGCTACTACTGAGAGGCATTATTTTTCTATATAGGCCTTCCTCCTCCTCTTTATCCTATCAAAGTTGGAGAAGTGGAGCATCAGATGCTCCTTTAGGTTTCCCCTTGTACCATGGTTTGAAGAGGGGTCAACATATTAGGATTTAGGTGAGGGATCTTATCATAGGTTGGGATGTCACCAGGGGAGCCATAACAAATAGGTTCAAGGAAATCCTACCAAGGACAAGAGGGAGAGTGGTGAAGGTAGACAGTGATGTCCACCAAGCCCTATGTCATTTTTGATATACCTTGTATTATTTTTACATTGATGTTGATAAGCTTGAGAGTTCACTTTATGTAGCCTATGGATGAGGTTGTATGATGTATTTTTGATATGATATATACGATTATACATAGTTTATTTTATGTTTTGCACTTATGTGTGTGTGTGTGTTGATGCTTTTTATATTGTTTGATTAGATGAATATTTTTGTTATTACACATCTTAATGTGCTTATGTTTGAATGCGATGTTATTTGTGATATGATGATTCACTTTATTTGATGGATGCAATATTGATGAATGTTGGATGAATGCAATAAATAAATGCATAAATATTTTGGTTATCATTCGTAATTTTGTTTAGACATGTATCATTACTCATGATCTTAATAAATTAATTAAGGGCATAAAACCAATAATACTAACATATATGGAGTATGGATGTAAATGAATGCAATGTAGTGACTATCAAGTGAGGTGCTAAAATGAAGCCTAATATGACATGAATTGTTCTTTTACTTGTCTTAGGCAAGACTAATCTGAAAGTGTTTTTAGGAAACTCAAACACCCTAGTGAACTTAATCAACCTAATCTACTGATCAAGTAGGCACTTGAAGATACTAAGACCAACCAGGCTATTCAAGTTTCACATAGACCAACTATGTGTGTAGTGAATTTTCATTACTAATTTTGGGTGAGGTTAGACTCATCATTTGTAACTTATGCCAATAAGCTAGCTCATCCGAGAGCATACATAGATATGTACAAAAGAAGGTCACTAATGTAAAAAATGTGTCACCATATGTAAGGCTACTCTATTTCTACGTCAATATTTATAGCCCATTGCTGTAATGGAGATCACTCCATGGTTGTCAAAAAAACTAAGAATTCCATGGATTCAAGCTCTTTTACCCTTCTTTATTTGACTTTAATGCTTTTGGGATACTTGCTAATTTTGTGGAAGAACAAGGGATTTTTTTGGAAGGGGGAGCTTGTCCTTTTTTCAATTCTCAGTGTTCTAGCCAATGCACATAATTTTATGAGTAGGGGAAACCATTTGCTTTATGGCAATAGTGACTCATGATTTTATCTATCCTAGACACCAAAATTTGATTTAATGTGTGATATATGTGCATGGTCATAGTGAAAACTTAAGGTCACCAGGATGGCCTATAGTACTCAAGAACTAATGATGTTCAAAATAGGCTAAATAAGACACTAGTTGTGGTTGAGTAACTAAAAGTACCTAAATATTTGTCAAACCATAGACTTGTGAAAGACAAACTACCATAGGGTTCTTATTGCTTTATATTTTTCTTATTTTTTTTGGATGGATGGTTGATGTAACTGACATGCATTGTACACATTATAAAGAATATTCCCTTAATTTAATGTGATAAGTTCACTTATGAATGAAACCATACATTGAATTTTAACTAAAGTGTTATTGGTGATGAAGTTTTATTGCTTTTATTTTTATGATTTTGAATTTTTGTATTGTTTTTGGATTTTTGATGTTTTTGTATTATTTTTTAATTTTGATGTTTTTGTATTGCTTTTGAGTTTTGATGTTTTTGTATTGTTTTTTAATTTTGTGTTTTTTTTGAATTTTTAATGTTTTTGTATTGTTTTTGAGTTTTGATGTTTTGTTTTTATCTTTTATTTTAGACTAGATATGAGCTAGGCGTAGAAAGCCCGCAAATGAAGGATATTGATGGGTTCAGGCTCCTCAACTCCATCAAGGGAGGTAAGTTTATAGGCTCTTGTTCTGAATGTCTGCTTGACTATGAATGGACCAAACCAATTGAATACAAATTTGTTGCATATATGTGATGGAAAACTTGAGTTTTGCTTATTCTCCTTGAGAACCAAATCACCTACTCGATATTCTCAAGGATGCACTCTATTGTTATATGCACGTTTAACTCTCTCCTGATAGACTTGAAGATGCTCTAAAGCATTAATTCATCATTCATCAAGGAGGTTTAATTGATCGATGTGTGCTTACCATACAATGTCATCATCAATAAAATCTTGCAATGATATTTGCAATGATGGGATCTCAAGTTTGAGAGGTATGATTGCTTTGATACCATAAACCAATAAAATAGTGTTGCCCTAGTTGGCATGTGAATGCTTGTGCAATAAGCCCATAATTCCAAGGGGAGTTGTAAATGCCAATATTTATGGTTTTCCTTAATGATTTTCTTCAATATGGTAATGATAGTTTTATTGGTTGCCTCAACTTGTCCATTACTCTATGGATAGTAAGGAGTCAAGAAACTATGTTTAATATTGTACTTTGTGCATAGTGCATGAACATCCTTATTTTTGAATGGAGGGTCCTTGTCGGATATGATGTTTAATGGTATGCCAAAATAATAGATGATATGGTAGAGAATAAACTCTACAATTTGAGGTCCTATCGTACTTGTCATAGAAATTGCTTCAATCCATTTCATGAAATATCTATGGTTATTATGATGAATGTATGGTGTCCCAAAGAAGGAGGAGATATTTTTCCTACTAAATTGAGATCCCATTGCATAAAAGTCCACAAATCTTGAATCGGCTGTAACGCTTATGATGGGATATGAGTTAAATTGGCATGATGTTGGTATTTTGGACACTTCTTAACGTATGCACAAAAATCACGTTCCATGGTGGGCCAATAGTAACCCATGTGTAGAATTCACTTTGTAATGGTCATTCCACTAAAATGACCACCACAAGTACCATTATGGGCTTGAGAAATAACCCATTGTGTCTCTTGAGGTTCGAGGTGGTGAAGGAGGATACCATAGCTACGATAATAGAGAATGTCCTCAAAAAGTGTATAGCAAGATGCTTTATGCTTAAATGTTCACTTTGCAGTTGAAGACAAATCTACAAGAAGTACCCATATTAATGAAATCCTTAATAAATGAAAATATTTCATCGTAAGGATCATTCTGAACTATGTTCACACTTTCTACTATTTGAGACGAATTTCATTGAATAGCAGACTATGTAAGTGTCACAATTTTTACAAATGTATTGCTATCAAATGGATTCTACAAAATGAGATATCCAAGAGAGGCCATTGTGTCAACAAACTGATTGGATGATCAAGGTACATTATCAATTTTGTACCAATTAAAATGCATGAGCAATTTATCGATAATTGGCTTGTATTACTACAAAATAGGGTCTTTACATTGATAGATTCCCTTAACTTGCTTGATGATGAGTTTAGAATCACCGTAAATGATGAGTTGCTTAATACCCAATGCAATAGAAGTCTAAAGTCCTAATATGAGGGCTTCATATTTTGCATTATTGTTTGTGTAGGGGAATTCAAGTTTGAATGAGAGGGGCATAGGAGCCTTTTGAGGTGTGATGAACACCACACTAGCACCATTCCCTTGCTCACATTTAGAACCATCAAAGAAAAGGACCACATCAACATCCTCTTCTGGTTTGTGTTCTTCCACTATTTGTAAATACTTAAATTAGGTTTTTGTTATGGTTGATATGGTAGTGGAAATTTGGTGAGTTGATCCATGATTACCTGACCTTTGATGGATTTTTGACACATGAATTCTAGGTCGAATTTTGTTAAAAGCATTATCCATTTTGACGTCCTACTATTTGTGTAGGTGTGACTCATCATATAGCATAAAGGGTTCTCTTTGGCAATGACATATGTAGTTTGACCAATCATGTAGTGACGTAGCTTCTTAGTTTTGAAGACTACTACTAAGCATAGCTTTTCGACATATGCATACTTTGCTTCATAGCTCATGAATGTGCGACTAATATAGTATATAGCCTGCTCTTTTTTTTCTTTTCAATTTTTTGTGCTAGCATAGTTCCTAACGCAAAATATGTTGTAGATATATATAGATGGAATGGTACACCTGGTCATGGTAGTGTCAACATAGGTGGTGATGCTAAATATTCTTTTATGGCATTAAATTCTTCCTAATAGTCTTGAGTCCATTCAAAATTAACCCCCTTTTTTAATAGGTGATTGAAAGGTTTACATTTGTTCGATAATTATGCTATAAAGTGGTGGATTGATTGTATATTGCCTTGCAAGCTTCGTAACTCTTTGAGGTTTGTAGGGGAGGTATGTCGATAATTATCTTAACCTTATCTAGGATCAACTTCAATACCTAATTTAGAGACTATGAACCCTAAAATTTTTCTTGATTTGATGCCAAAGATGTACTTCTTCGGGTTAAGTCTCACATTGTGCTCAAGTAATCATATGAAAACCTAGCGTAGAACACTTAAATGTTCACCACAAATTTTTGCTTTGGCCAATAGATCATCCATATAGTCTTCAACTATTTTGTGCATTTGATCATAGAAGATGTCCCCCAAGGCACCTATATTCTTAAGTCTGAACGACATGAATTTAAAGCAAAATGTCCCCAAAGGCATTGTAAAAGTTGTTTATGTTGGTCATTATTGTGTTCATTGCACAACTAGCATGTGAAATTAATTTAAGCATGTGAAATTAATTAAATTCAATATATATATATATAGATATAAATAAAAAATAATAAAAAAATGAAATATATATTTAAAATATATATAAATATATATAATAGAAATAAAAATCAATGAATTTAATAAAATAAGATGCCATCCTTAGTAAAATCATGTGTATTTTTCTTTTTGGTGGTGTCTTGTGGCTTATATAATTACATGACATTTTATTTCATATCACGTTCATACCTTTATTTAACGGTCAATTAATGTGTTGCATTACATTTGAATTGATGCAGGTACCAAGCGGACTCAGAGCTGTGGACCTAGGGCCCATGTGGCAATTCCAACATGATGGCAACAACCTAGACTAGACACAGACCTGAGCCTAAGATCCAAACTTGTCGACATGACTAAGATGTGGAATCTAACGCAGATTGCTAACCTATGACTTGAATGCAGATGGATCCCAACTAGATAATCGACATGAAAAATGGCCTAGAGATATGCTTAGACTCGAATAGAAGAGAACGTGGATGAATATTACCAGATGGATATAGCCTGAATCATGGTGACGTAGGTTGGAATGACTATTATGAGAACATGGAAAATATATAGTGATGACGTGGATGTGGACTATGCAATTTGGTGGACCGAGACAAGACCTACTAGAGGGTAAAGATAAATAGACATAGACCAAGGCCCAAATATAGCAAGTGGTGTCGTAGACCAAGATCGACGTGGAAGATGTACGTGAAGTTGTGAAAATGGTGAATAACTTGTACTGGTACAAACCAATGACATCATGCATATGGCACATGATAGATATGAATGATGAAGCTGATGAGATGGATAATATTGGTTTAAAGACGTTATAAACTCACATATTCGTAGCTGAGTAATGGTAGAAACATGATTTGATGTAAGAAAATTATATTTCATTTGCAAAATTAGCCCCCTTTTGTCTCTCATATCACCATGTTTCACATATCTACAAATAAAGTATACTAGTGTGAAGTGTAGATTCTCAGAATTGAGAATGGAGCGATCATAGTGTATTCAAGTAAAATTTTTATGAGCAGCAACTCGGTTGACTGCTTCATAGTGTAAACAAGCTCTTCATCGTAGGTGTGATTTTGGAGCATGTTGACAATTTCAAGATTGGAGCAAAGAGCTTGGTGGCATTCTCTTCTATTTTGAATATCCCCAGCCAGACTCCTTGGTGTATATCATAAATCTGTGTGCCCTACTTCCTGATCATAGCATATACAGATGATGTCATGATACTGTTAAGCAACAAATAAATGGAATATGGAATTTGGGGGCGATGGTATCATATGTGTAGCCAATGTGTTTTGGTTTTACTTGCATAAGATATAGGAGAGTATATCTGATAGAAACATATTTTAGATACATGAGGAAGAGAAAATCTATAGAAACTATGGCACAAAGAGACATTCTATTCGAAGGGATTTTTTATTTCTCATCCATAAAGACATCAGTGATAGCAAGTCCAGGGATTCCTGAGCCTAGCGATGGTTTAGTTCATAGTGATAAAGTGGTAATGGTCTAGGTGAAGACGTGGTGATTTAACACAACATCCTCAACCACATGTTATAACGTGGACACTACTTGCTTCATGGACGGTCTCAGACGTAGATATATGATAAGGAGTAGAGGGGATACCATTGTAATTTTGAGTTTGTTGTTTCTGTTTGATGTAATCTACGAACAGATACATGGGCCCTGGTACTATAGGAAGATTTGATGGGTGTCTATGCTAATGGACCACATCCTATCGAAGAGTAGGAGTGACGTAGATTATATACTTGTCACCACTAGATGTAGTGACCATAGGTCCTTCTCTATGGTATGTGGAGGGTGTTTCCTCATAACACCTACCAAGGAGTCAAATATACTTGTCGAAGGGAAATAGGTGTTTTGAAAATATTATTCTCTTGCATAGGTGGATGAAGATAGAGGGTAGTTACAGGACACCTGTACGCATAAAATCATAACGTCCAAACAATAAATAAAGACGAGTTAAAGTGGTGAATAAAACAAATGAACACATAAATCAATTGTGTCAATGTTCATATGGGCATATGTTTCATAACCACCCACTCAAGGGAAAATAGAGCAAATTAAATATGTTAGTAAAAAAAAGGATATGGACGAATGGCAGAAACAATTATGACAATATTACAAAGTGGAACCAAAACTAGTGAAGTAGAAATGAAGGTTTTCTTAGAAAATTTTAAATAAGTCATCAAAACAGAGAACATGGGCTAGATTTTTTTTGAAAATCAGAGGGACATTATTTTTTGTTGTAAATGCAAAATACTCCAGAAACTTGCACCTTGTAAGTAGAATTGGAGGAGAAATTTTTTGAATGTTTTGGGCTAACTGTTTATCTTTCCCTTCCATGCTTTTTAGGCTTATAGATAGTGTTTAATGCAGTTTAATGGTTGCACTATCGAATGTTTAGAAACATGGAATTTATTTTTGTTTCCTTAGAAGATTGCACCTAGTTTATTTCGGATAGTGCAAATGTAGCTTTAATTAAATTAGGTTACATTCAGAAATTCTCACATCTCTGGTTTTGCAGGATAGGGTAGCATTATACTAATAGTAGTTTGTCTTTTAATATTTTCAGCATTTACTTTTGTGGTTTATTCTTTTTGCTTTAGTTTATTTATTTTTCTTCCAAAACATTTTTTTTTAATTTTGCAAATAATTTAAAAAATATAAAAAAAATTCTAATTCTAAAAATAGATGCATGGATCCCAAGAATAAGATTTAATGTTTCATTTCAAGCAATTTCGATTTTATTTTGAAGCAAATATGAAATTCCAAAAATTTATAAAGTTCACATTTTTAAAGGAATTTTGTAGTTTCAAAGTTTTACATGATTTCACATTTTAAGCTTTGCATTTTGTTTTTCAAGCAATAAATTAACTTCCCTTTATGAAAATTACAATTTCATTAAAGGGGGGTAATTTATATGGCATTTCAAAGGCTACTATATTTAAAACAATAAATTAACTTCTCTTTATGAAAATTATAATTTCATTAAAGAGGGGTAATTTATATGGCATCCCAAAGACTCGATTGGTGCAAAATCAGCCTATGGTTATGATTATGCCCACAACCTTGCCAACATTGAGTAGACAGACTAAGTATTGAGGGGTTCCGTCTAATATCCAGAGAAGGTTGGTTCCTTGGTGGTTTTTATGAGAAAAGGGGAGAAATATTTACTGAAATAAAGGGAAATATAGCCATAGCTAGAAATTTTCTCGTGGTGCAGATTAAACAACAACAAAGGTAAATGCATATAACTTCACGGTCTAAGAATTTTCTATACCTTCATGCATAAATCATAGTTCTTTAATGTGGTTTAGATGTTAATCTAACACATGCATGTATCAAATATTTAACTCCAACAATACTATTTATATCATGCATGAGTCCAGATAATAGAACAAATACAAAATATAACTTAGTAATGTAAATAGAAGCATCAAAGTTTTTATACATACACTTGCGCACAATGAACCAAAAACCAATAGAAGCATATATTATTGCTTAAATCTAGAGTACATACATCCAGTCCTGTAAATGTCTAAGAGCCGACCCTCATTCAGGGTGCACTCCCTATTATATATACTCTATGACAAGCATATTTTGATAGCTAACAAATTTTGACACAAAATCAGTTACAACAAATGCGTTGCAAAATGCACCAATATGTTTTGCATGGCTTCTTATTGGTTTAATCAGAGAATCAAATCACCAATGGTAGGAGTCTAATATTTGATGCTTTAATCACTATTTATCATCGGTTGTCGATATGTTCCTCTAAAGGCAGGTTCTTCTATTTCTATTTATATCTTTGTTTCATGAAATTCTGTAATGTCATGAAATCACGACATTCTGAGGTCTTGACCTTCTTCTCCCCTTCGAGCCCATGAAATTTTGACATGTCATGAAATCACATCTTTATGCCTTGGATCTTTTCTTTCTTTGAGCTTGTGAAACTTCAACATGTCGCGAAATCGTGACATTGTAGTGCCTTAGTCTTCTCCCTCCTGTTAAGCCCGTGAAACTTTGACATGTCACGAAATCATGACATCTTTATGCCTTGGATATTTTCTTGCTTTGAGCTCATGAAATTTCAACATGTTGTGAAATCATGACATTGTAGCACCTTAGTCTTCTCCCTCTGTTAAGCCCATGAAACTTCAACATGTCACGAAATCATGACATCTTTACACCTTGGTTCTTTTCTTGCTTTGAGCTCATGAAACTTCAACATGTCGTGCAATCATGACATCCTTCCTGCCTTAGTATTTTCTGTTGCTTACTTAAAAAAATGGGAAACTGGTTCGAGCCTCAAAATATTTGCTATCTCAAAATCTCTACTATCTTCAGGGTAGTATTTTTAGACTAACATTCTTGGTACCTTTCGAGGAATGTTTGCTAGCAAAAATGTTAGAATCTAGGACCTTCATCCATTGGGAAATAGAGTCAAAACAATATGAAAGAGGAAGTTTTGTAAAATCAGAAAAGGATTACTTAAATAAGTAAAGCATTACCTTTCAAAATACCTCTTACGAACTTATGTATACTTTACTACTGTTACATTAAAATCCTAGTAATTCAAATTTTTGTGAAACTCTTCATGGCCGACCGCTGGTCCCACCTTCTATCAGCTGATTTTGATCAGTTTGCTTGGACTTTTTCTATGTTTCTATCATCTTGATAACTTCATTGTAAGTGAGGTAGACTTGCTTCCAAGCTTCATCATCAGGGTCTGATGATTCCATGAACAACTGATATACATACTGCAATTCTTCCACTTTATCATGAGATACTATCTTGTGCCTCAAAATTAGCTCCTATAAATAGGACTTAATCTGCGTGAGATTTTGGACCATAGCAAACACATGTGCTTCTTCTACGGGCTCTTCCCAGCCTTCTATTTTGGATTCATCATCAATAAAATATCTTAGGGATGTTGTGAGTGCATCTTCACTTAGAATATTTGAATTTTTGTCCCAAAGATATGGAAGTCCACATTTGTTTGCTAGGTTTAAATGCTTTACTAGTCCCTTAGCCTTAGCTTCTAACTCCTGGAGGAGTTTTACCCCTTGGTTTACAAGTTTAAATATTCTGAAGAAACTTTTGGCTGCAATTTTAGCCTAAGACTAGGCTTCACTTCGGATCTTGGCAATGATGTTCTCGGGCATATTATCAGATAGGACTTGAATTTTTGTTGTAGCATCTGATCTCACCTGTAAAAAGCTTACTGAAGCTTTTAACTCATCTCTGACTACTTCAAGCACTTCCTTTACTTTGGCCAAATATATCAACATAGGCCTTGTTCTCAGACTAAGCAACAAGATATCTTCAAACATTTCTTTCCTTACTGCTTTGGCCTTTTCTTTTGATAGGCCATGTGCTTCGTTCTACTTCTCCTGGACTTGTTGCTGAAGTTCTTGTACTTGTAGATTCAGGGATTGAATTTGTTCAGTCACTTTCTCAAGTTCTTCTTTGTATTTGGCTGCCTCACTCGTAGCTTCACTGAATCTGTCCTCCCATATTTTAGCC
Organism: Wollemia nobilis; assembly: GCA_028583015.1. Taxonomy (NCBI): domain Eukaryota; kingdom Viridiplantae; phylum Streptophyta; class Pinopsida; order Araucariales; family Araucariaceae; genus Wollemia; species Wollemia nobilis. Next base: position 3,108,478 of record JAQPPZ010017102.1, on the reverse strand, counting down.
TCTAGTTTCAAGGCTTTCTCCACCAGTTTTTGTTCCTGCAAGGTGGATTCACACTCTTTTCTGGCTTCCTGCTCTTTGATGAATTTTTCTTTAAAATATTCTCCATGTAAGTAAATAGTTCCCAGGTGAGCCTGGGCCATTCCCCATTCATCTTGCATATGGAGCTGAGTAATATCTTCGGTTACACTCTCCGCTTGATAGTCCTCTATCATTATGTCACCCTTAGGCTTCTTTACTTTTAGGGTCAACTTCAGCTTCTACCATTGCATAGTGGTGGGGTCAAGTGCTATCATTTCCTATGTGCAGGCTGGAGCCTTAGAAGCTTTAGCAGAGCGGGATGCCCACCAATCTAAGGTATTTTTGTTTGCCTTCTTTAGATCTTTCAACTTGGAAAAAGTCGGATGACTTTCAGTAACTGCAGAGGAGGTGGACCTCATAGTTGGGATGCATGCACCGGGGAGAAATGGGGTTGAGACCAATGTGGTACTTCCATCCAAAGGGGTAACTATAGGGTGAGTAAGTAACTCTGGAGATTGGCCAACTTCAGATTGAATTTGTGAAGATGATGCTGGTTCTAGAGAAAGAAACCATTGTTTCAAAGGAAACATTATATCCTTCTTTGGAATAGAAATGGAAGGAGATTTAACTCGAGAATGAGTAGGAAGAGAAGAATGAGAGAATAGAGAAGCCATACCTGATCCCATTGGGAGTACGCACTGGTTTTCATCTTCTACCATGTGATCTTCATTAATCTTATCTACAGCAGAATTTTCAACTTCATCTTGTTGGGGGATTTGGTCACTTCTCCTCTTCCACCATATTTCTCTTCAACATATGTGTCTTCTTCTAGGTCTATTATTTCAACATTTAGGGGAATCTCCCCATGTTGGTTCCTATTATGTTCAACAATTTCTTTTTTAACAATCAAATTTTTAGAAATGATTGTGTTTAGTCCTTCTTGAGCAAAGTAGGTGCTATTATCAACTACTTCATTCTGAGCTTCTTCCTGCACATTATCATTTCTAGCTATTTCAATGTTTGGAACAACATCTCCCATATTCTGAGTGAGTTGCTCACTTTCTTTGGTGATTCCAACATGTTTAGAAGTTTCTTGTTGTTGATCTCTGCCACCTTGAGTGACCTTTTCAACTTTTAGAGCTATTTCAACTTCTTGGCTATCCCTCTATTGGTTCCCAGCTATAGATTTTAGCTTCCTCTTCTTGTTGACAATGGGCACTTCATCTGATTCAGTATCTGAAGGGGAAGGGGAAACAAATTTTGGGACCTTTGAAAATGTGGCTCTACCTTTTGATGGGTCAGCACCGAGTGCCAAATGTTTTCCTCTCTTCTCTACTTGCAAGGGTTCTATGATTCCTTGCCCATATTTTCCTAGTCCCTTGCCATCGTAACCCATCTTCGCCATCATCTGAGTTGCTTTTCCATACATTTTTCTCTTTTCTTATATGAAGATGGTTTCAAAGGACCTCTTTTTGGATGACCTAAGCCTTGTCTATGCATGGGATATCTATTGCTCAACTACAACTTTCTTGCCTTTACTTTGGTCTACTTTCTATTTTTTAGTAGCTTTAGGGCTTACTTCTTTGCTACCGCCGATGCTCGGGGGTACTTTTTTGGCAAAATTTCCTAACCAGGTAGCTTGATAATGGTCATAGTGGACCAAAAATTCAAGATCATTGTTAATGGGCCACCTTGAGTCAATCATATTAGTTTGGACCCTCATCATCCACCATTCATGGATTTTTCCTACTGTCCATTCCACCCCTTTCTTCTACATCTTATTGATAGTTTTATCATCTAGGACGTGCTTGGGATTGTTTTTGGGGTCATAATCAACCACATGCTCATAAAAATCATGCCATGGAGGTAGTGGTTGCATTATTTCTACATGTCATTCTAATGCCTCATCTTCGACATTATTTTTGCAATCTTCAATGTCCTGCCTGGGGGACATGTGGTAGTTTTTTATAGGGGTTTTGTTCAGAATCACTTGCCTCTCTGCAAATATGTTGATGGGGTCATACCTCCATCTTTGTGGTATTTCTATAAGCCCCAATTCCCTTAGATCTTGAGCAATTTATTCATGTTGCCCTTTCTTTGAAATAATAATACCCTCAAACTGGAATGGCATCGTACAGGTACTAGTTTTACCTATCCCTATATCGTATCTAAAATTTATTTGTTCTATTTGTCTAACATATTCTAAAGAAAATAATCTATCAGTGACATAATGCGGAAGCAAAAAGGGTTTTCCAGTAAACCCATATAGTCTAATAACAACCCCTTGAGTGAGGATGAACCAGTCACCCTCCTCTGCATGTTTGTTCTGCAAAACTTTTACAGCCTTTGGGGTTAACCTTCTTATTTCTCCATACATAATATTAAGGGCTGGCCCTAGAAATTCTCTGTTGAAATCATAATATGATTTTGTCTTATATAAAACATTAGTCCATTCATATATGGGTAATGTTCTCCCTTTCTCATCTTTATCATTTACAAAAATGAAAGCTAGCTCTTGAGCCATAAAATAAAAGAAAACCCATACTAAATATGAAGAGAATTTGAAAGAAGACTGAGAACCCCTTTTCATTGAAGATAAACCTTCATGAATTTGATGAAAAATGTATCCCGACCAGTCAAAAAATAGGGGCCTGATGCTCCCATCCATAACTGAAGAATCATAATTTTTAGGGTTTGATAGGAAATTGACCAAGGCAATTTGCCACCCATAAATTTTTTCATCAGTCTTCAGGCCCGCCACCATAGCTAAAATGGAAAATAGCTCTGGATTTTTGAAATCCATTAGAGGAATGGGGGTTTCGGGCATGGTTCCTCCAGTAGGTGGTTTCTTTAATTGCATTCCTAGGAAATTTTTTATCTTCTTAAAGGGAACAAAATATTTTTCCTGGTCTACAGGGTCAAAAGATTTTGGCTCAAGATAAGGCACATGACTAGTGGAAAAAGTAACAATGAAAGCATCAGGGCTTAGGGTGAAAAGGGTTCTGCCCTGGGAGTTCTTAATAATCCTTTATTTGGTGTCGTAAAAACTAGCAATAGCTTTAATCAATTCGGGATAGGGATGAACAGGAATATAAACATACCAGTAGAGTAGAGCGTTGAAGGTAAAAGTGGTAGGAGAAGATGCAGTGATGCCTATAGCCATTCTCTCCTCAATATCCCTCCAAATTTTCTCTTGGAGGTTTCCATGTTACAACAGTGTCACCAATTCTGGCATCCCTATCGACGAATTTCTTGCCTACTTCATCTTCATGTCTCGCTGTCGAGGAAACAGAAGACGATGCTGCCATTGCTGCCTTCTGGGTATTTTTCTTTGGAGCCATAGGAAAACACTTGTAAATATTGTTTGTACTGGGTTCAAGCTCAAGAATGAAAATAGAAAGTAAGTTGTAGTAGAGAAATTCATTCGAAAGTGAATTAGGGTTTTTTACATCGATTTGAAAGATCATGCATGGATTGCATTAACTACGGTTGGTGAACTCATATTTCCTGAATCTTCTTGGGCATTGTTTCTACCACTTTCCCGCATGCTAAATTCTTTGGCCAATCACTGACCACTGCATTAAATGAGAAATTACGCTCTTCAAGGTCTCGATCATCCATGAAAGGAGTCCCTTCCCACCAATCGTTGGAAGGCTACATGGAAGGTTTTGAATTTTAACCATTACATCCCGACAAGATAATTCTTTTTCCCTATTTTTTTATTTTGTCTTTTGCTAGTTGACCTTGGATGGTCGTGAAATGGTAACAAAAAACATTACAAGCCAAAAACTTTGAAATATTTACAAAATACTATATAACATACATAATATACAAGAAATTCTCTCTATTTATTTGAAGTAGAGTTTTAAGTGAAAAGCATTCACTGTTATAGGTTGAATTACACCTCATTGATATTTTAGCTAAAATGAATTAAATTGCTTCTCAACAATTATCTCAAAGGGACCTTCCCAAAAGGCATCAAATTTTTGGTGTTGCCCTGGCTTGGCCTTTCTCTCATTCCATTTTAAAACCGAGTCTCCAACTTTAAATTTTTTGAAGGTAGTATTTTTATCGAACCACCCTTTTGTGTCAGTCACGTGTTTCTGGTGGTGATTATAAGCCTGCTCCCTCTATTCTTCTAGCTATAAGAGTTGCATCAACCTAGCCTCCATTGGTTGACTTCCTTCGACATCAATCTGATTGAGTAACTTTAAAGCTGGTATCTCCATGTGTATGGGAAGAATAGCCTCTTTGCCATAGACCAAGGAATAGGGCGATGTATCAATGGATTTCTTAATTGAAATCCTATCAGCCCATAGTGCTTGGTTTATCAAGGAGTGCCAACTCCTCTTGTTATCTTTCAGAGTTCTCTTCAAAATTTTGAGAAGATTCTTATTTGTAGATTCTTCCAGGCCATTCCCTTGTGGATAGTAGTTGGAGGAGGTCTTCAAATATATACCATATCTACCAGCAAATTCAATCATCTTAGCACCAATGAAGGGTAATCCATTATATGTAACTAATGAATCTAGTATACCAAACCTTGTAATCAAGCTTTCTACAAACTCAATAACGACTTCTTGATCAACTTTCTTAGTGGGAATTGCTTCAAACCACTTGGTAAAATAATCTATGGTAGTAAGTATATACTTGTGGCCAATCGATGAATTTGGATCTATTACTCCAATAAAATCTAACCCCCACTGTTGGAAGGGCTCTTCAACTTGGATAGATTTTAGAGGTATAGGGGTATTTTTGTTCCTCCCTACATATCTTTGGCATTCCTCACAACTCCTGGTTACTTTGAAAGTATCAGAGAAAATAGAAGTCCAATAGCAACCTACTCTGAGTATTTTTAATGCAGTAGTTCTTCCTGAATAGTGTCCCCCAGACAAGCCTCCATGAAATTCTTTCAGCACCTTTTGTTTTTGATCTTCTCTTATGCATTTTAGTAGTACACCATCTATGTTTTTTCTATATAATCCTTCTGATAAAAGGGTGTATCTCAATGCTTGGGTTATGTACCTTCTTCTCTATGAAGCATTCAGGTTATCAGGACATCTTCTAGTCTAAAAATACTCCACGAGGTCATCAATCCAGTCAATATTCTCTAGATTTTGATTTGATGCTGCATTCAACATTATACTTTGGTGGGCCGCATGATCATTCGAAGCCTACTTAGCCAAATCTTGGCATAAGGTCCTTCCCCTTACTATTTTTGTTGGGTGTATCTCTACATCATATTCTTGTATTTTTGTCACCCAACCAACTCTCTTTTTGCCAAGTTCTCCTTGTATTATAAAATTCCTGACATTAGGATGAATCACATAGACAATGATTTTTCTTTGTGATAGGAAGTGCTTGAACTTATTTAGAGACTTCATGATGGCATATACTTGTTTCTCAATAAAATTATATATTTCCTCATGATCATGCATGGTGGCACTTCATTGTCAGCTCCCTTCTAGGTGAGAACCGTAGTATAGCTTTCTTGCTCCCCAACAACATATAAGATGAAGTTTTTGGAGTAATCATGGTTAACAAGCACAGGCGCTTGAGTTATTTCCTCCTTTATCTTTATAAAAGTATATTTACTTGGATTTGTCCATTTTAATGGAGCATCCTTCCTTAGAAGTTCTATAATTGGTTTGACAATTTGGGCAAAATCTACGATAAAATTACGTACACAATTTATCTATCCAAAGAAATATTGCAAGCCTTTATTGTTTACTAGCAAGGGAAGTTCTAAAGAACACAAGCTTATATTGAGAGGGGGGTGAAAAATATAAGATCACTTTTTACTTTTATTTGCCAATCAATATTATGAAATGTATAAATAGCAATATCAACATCAGTAATCAAAGCAATGCACAAATCACAACACATAATAGAGACACCAATTTAACGTGGTTAACCCAATGTGGGATAATTCATGGAAAAAATATTTCACTAACATTTTCTTAATCAATCTCTTGGGAATCCTTTCCCTATTACAATATTTATGGACCTCTGTCCAAAGGAGACACCAATCCCCTAATCAAGTTTGTGGATCTCTATCCATAGGAGAACTCTTTCTCCTTAACTCTGACTGGTGATCTTCTAGAAGAACTACTACCCCAACTGCTTTGGCTAATGGATCTCTATCCACTGAAGACACCTATCCTCACTACCCTGGCTAATGGATCTCTATCCACTAGATCCTTTCATCATATATACTATATCACCTTCAAAGCTCTATCTCAAATCTGCACTAAACATAGTCCTTCAGTCTAACACAAATATGCTCAATCTCTGTCTCTAGTCTGGCATAAACCTATCTTCAAATATGCAACAAACTTTGTCCTTAAATTTATACTAAACATAGTCCTTCAGTTTAGCACAAATATATCCTCTGATATGTACTAATCGATCTAGCATAAATCTATCCTTAATATTTGTTCTCAAGCCTTAACACAAAGCTTGACTTAATATTAAACCAACTCTGCTAGATCTACCCCAAATATTAACTTAAGGTTTGACAAATCAATAAATCAACTCTACTATCAGGTATTCTCAAAGAATCATCTCAAATATGCCTTGTAAGCTTCCACAAAAGCTCACACTAATTTGTCTACAAGTCCTCTCTAGAACTTGTCTAAATCTGCTCAACAAGTCCTCACTAGAACTTGTGCAAATCTACTCAACAAGTCCTCACTAGAACTTTCCCAAATATGCTCTCAATCTCTGTTCTCAAATTGTACTGTAATATTCCACAAAAGCTCACATAAATCTATCTACAAGTCTTCTCTACAACTTACCTCAAATCTACTCAACAATTCCACACTAGAACTTATCCAATCTCATAGAAACATAAAGAGAATTGTTAGATACTCAATATGCTTCACATTCACCACAATGCTCAATCACTTTCAATCAATTTTTTTATCACAAAAACATATAGAGAATTTTTAGAGACTCAATATGCTTCACACTAAAAAATACTCAACCTTTTTCTCAAATAAATTTAGAATATAGAACAATTTGTTTCACAGAACTTGAACTATTACTTCAACACATCCACTTGACTAGGCTCAACCAACTCTACTCAACCAATCACTCAATAAATTAATATTGGCTTAAAAACCCTAGCCCAAGCATATGAACACTCACTCAAATGTTTCCAACAATGCTTATCAATCAATCTCACATAACAATGATACTCATGATATTTGCAAACCCTAGTTCAAGTTCTTCACTTAATCACTTACTTAAACAACAATACTTATCAAACAATATTCACATAACAATGATACTCATGATCTTTGCAAACCCTAGTTCAAGTTCACTCAACTAATCACTTCAACAACAATGCTTATCAAAAAAGGTTTTATCAAAAACTCTTTATTCCAGAAAACCTTGAAGCATTAATTTAAAACACAATCAACAATGCTTACCAAACAATCCTTTTCACTCCAAATTTGCATTCACAACATTCAAAAATCACTCACTAGGAATATGTGCCTATACCTTTTTGTTTGATGTAGAAGTGGCCTTAGAAAACCTATCTCAATCACAATTTCCTTCTTTCCAATTTCAATGGTTAGATGACAAATATCACTCTTAACACTTTTTCAAATATTCTTTAAACACACAAATAATCAAAGCTCAAATATACCTTATTGCTCCTTCTTGGAATTAACATCCATCAAATTATTACATAAAATAATTATTTGGATACACCTTATAATCTCCAATTTAAAATAATATCCAACACCACAAAACCTCAAACAATATTCCTAAAACACCTTTATTTTACTTTTCAAACTCTAAAGCAAATAATACCAAAAATTTATTTTGCATCAACCTTATAACTCCCCTAAAACCTTACAAACCAAATAAAATATGTAAAAATTAATTTTTAATACCTCAACTAATTCCTCCAAAAATTTCGGTGCTCAACTAATGCATACCTTTGTTATCTCCCCAAAAGGATTTCGGCATGATTCGAACCGCAGTCTCCCCAAGCGCCAAGCATCTTAGTGCTTTGGTTCCCACCGCATGGGCTATAGTCACCCATGTGAAGGAAGGAAAACTTCCTTCCCTTTCAACCTTCTTTTGCTGTCGAATTCAACAAAAAACAAAAACAATCCTCCTACAGATTCGAACCTACACCAATCGCTGTCCTCACATCTTACTTCTGCTGCGGTTGCCAACTACGCTACTAGCGCTTGGTGACCAAGGCTCCCTCCTTGGTGGGTCAAATGCTTTTGGCTCCTCTTAAGCACTTAAAAATTAAAATTAAAATCCTCTTTGCACAACACGATTCGCATAAGCTCGCATAGCATCAAAATTAATTCAAAAGCATTGGTAACTTTGGCTAAGGTGGGGTAATCCCCCTTTTATACACACATGGTTAATTTTCTCCCCACATCGACGCTAGAATTCAAATTCAAAATTCATTAATAACCCACATTAGGGTTATTTAAAATTAACATAAATTAATATATAATTAATATTAAAATTAATTAATAATTAATTTAAATAACATAAAGTTAAGTAAATTAATTAATAAATTAATTTAATAAAATTATATTAATTAATTTATAATTAATTTTAATATTCCTTGTATAATATTATAAAAAATTATTATAATATTATTCACTTGGGCTTTTTCTTTGCACTTTGGACCACATCTGACTTCTTGGAACTAGGTCTTGATCAACTGAAATTGGAGAACCTAAAACTGATGTTGCCCACTGAAACTACCACTAACTGGTGTTGAAAGCTTGACATCAATGACCACTCACTCTTGACATCAATGACAACTCATCTACTCAAAATGTTCAAAAAGTTCCAGGAGTGCTTTTACTCTATCAGGATCTATGTCCAATCTAACTTTTGAGATGACATGACCAAGTAGAATGCCTTCTTCTACAACGAATATGGATTTATTTGGGTTCAAAGATATTCCAAATTATCTGCATTTTTCAAATAGCCTCTCAAGGTGTTCTATATGATCTTATTTATAATGAGAAAATTTTGTCATATCATCTAAGTAGATGACTATGACCTTGTTAGCGAGTTTCCCGAAGGCCACATCCATTGCACTTTGGAAGGTTGCTCCTTCATTGGACAACCCAAAATGTATCCTTTGATAGGTAAATGTTCCCCCCTTGGTGGTGAAGGTAGTTTTATATTGATATTTGTATCTAACCCATACCCGATTGTAACCAGAGAAACCATCCAACAAGGAGAATCTTTCCGCTCTTGCTACTATGTGTAAAATCTAGTCTATCTATGGAAGTGGGTAATGATCCTTGAGTGAAGCCTTATTCAGATTCCTAGAATCGATGCATAGTCTAATGTCCCCATTTTTATTCCTAAATGGGACTAGATTATCTACCCAGGTAGAATGTTTAATAGGGTACACTATCTTAGCTTGAAGGAGTTTTAACAACTCTTGCTTCATCAATGCTTCTATATTTGGGTTCACAGGCCTTTGATTTTTCCTGAAAGGTTTAGCATCTTCCTCCAACTCAATGGTATGTTGTATAGTCTCTTTCATGTACACTTTGAGATTGCTATACACCCAAGCAATAATATCTAGAAATTTCTTGCATATTTATTTGATCTGATTTAACTCTTCTTCTATACAATTAACTCCAACCTTGATCACTTTTCCCGGTTCTAGTTTAACTTCTTTATACTAATGTTTATCAACCTTTATATTATGGTCTATTGATCTATCATTGTTGTCAAAATGACTCTCAAGGGTGATCAATCCCTTTGGAATATGATTATTCTTCAATTGAATTAGTCCTTCTTCTTCGTCTTCCAACGTTCTGCCGCTTGAGCAATTCATTTCATAGATTAAAAAATATAATATTTTCTCATCATTTTCAAAAACTTACTAGAAAATATTTTTATCTGGCATAGAGGGTCTATATATGAGTCTCATCATCTTGGAATTTTGAATGACATTGCTGATGGAGTGGAAGTTTGCTCCTATAGATGCCAAAAAATCAACGTGGGTGTTTTGCTCTCTAGGGATAGATTTAATGTTTAGAGCCTCAAAGGCTTCTAAAAAGTCCCACACCTTATTTTTGTATACCTTTAGGTAATTTTGTTTACTTGTATATTTTTCTATGATTTGATTCACGATGAGTTTTGAATCTCCATAAATTTGTAACTGCTTAACTCTTAGTTTTTCAGCCTTTCTCAGACCTAGGCAAAGGGCTTTGTATTCAACTACATTATGAGTGCAACTCCACATCAGCTTGTAAGAGAAAATTCTCTCTTTTCCTGTGGGGGATATTAAGACTATACCAGAACCAACTTAGTTCTTGCACCTAGCCCCATCAAATAAAAGCTTCCAGAGCTGACTGGTAGGCTTATCTTCTATGGGAGCAGGAGCCGCTTGTTTTTTTTTTTTGTTTTACAATGGAATAACTTCCCATATTGGTTTCTACCATGGCATTGAAATTCTTTAGAGAGAAATGGTCTTCTGTTTGAAGCTCTTCCAAGGTCTCTTCCATTATATCAAGGTCCTCCATTTCTTATGTCATCATACTTACATTACCGACCTCCTCTATCATTTCTATGTGAAAGGTGGATGGTTTTTCATTAAATATATTGATCCTTCTACCTTTAAAAGGTATTTCTAAATGTGAGTAGTCTAAATATAGATATATTCCTATCTTGGCCATGAACTCCTTAGATAAATACATACCGAAGTATGGTGCTAAATCCACTACTACCACTTCTTGTATGACTATAATTTGAGGTATTCTATGAAGTGTTATAAGGATGTATTTGATTACCTCTACTGTCTTTACTGGAGTGCCATATAATTGTAGAACACCTAGGTTGCTTATAGTGTACTCCATTCCCATAATATCAAAAACTGCTTTTGGTATTACTATGGTAGCAGCACCTGAGTCTATCATGCAATTATGTACAACCCACCCTTCCATTTGAAGATATAGATAAAATGAGGATGGTCTATTTTTTCTAGTAGTAGATGTTAGGTTCATCTGAACTATATTTGATTAGGATGAGTTCTTACCTTTGTTTTTTATTGACCTTAAAGATTCCTGCAAGAGATCAATTTGACCAAGAAATTGTAGAGCATCATACATGCTTGCTTTTAAAGAAGTCTTCTTCATCTCTTCTACTATGTTAAAGGAATAAGATTTAGCATTCCTCTCTCTTTCCTTAGAAAAGGTATCGTATTTGCTTCTATATCCTTGAGTTGCTTCTCTTCTCTATATTTTAGTCAGAGAAGGGAATCTTTACCTCTCCTTAGCCTGTTCTTGAGTCTCCACCTCCTTTTGTGAGATAGACTCTTTATGTACTTATGACCCAATACTCTGGGAAGGGACTTGAGATTTATTTTCATAAGAGATATCCATTTTAGGTAGAGCATTAGGGACTGAGGAAAAATTCAGAGGCTAGAGTTCTTGAGGATCTACTTGCAAAGGTTATTTGCCTGATCTTGTTAGGACCGCAACTTGTTCAATTGAAGGCATCATGAAATTATGGTTTGTTTCTCTGATCATGCTCATGTGTCCTTTCAAAAATTTCTTCACCTTTTCAATAGCTACCTTTTGTACATAGTGTTGATGGATCATACATGAAATTTCCCCATGTGGATCATTGCATGTAGTGCACCAGTAATCAAAATTTGTAGGAGGAGCTGCATATTCTTCATCATCATTTGCATAAAATACACTCGACCTTTCCTGACCCTTATTTATTGATGAAGTTGTGTCTTTTGTTACTTGGGAAAATCATCTCAGTTAAAAAATTCTTTTAGCTTCCTTTCTTTTCATTGATGTAATCTCATTAGTCAAACTTTTCATCACCGATTGCATGTCTAGTAAGATGGAAAGCTGAGATTCTTGAGCTGACTGGGCAAGTGGTGTAGGTAATGCAGGAAATACAATAGGAGGTAATACCAAGAAATTTTGAGGGATTTATATTGCTGGAATATATAGTTGACCACTCCATTTTAGGAGGTCTATGTTTGGATAATGAGAAGAATTTGAGGAGCTAGCACCGAAAGTTTAGGGAATATCTAGAAAAATTGGTATCATCGCTTTTGATGGAAATATTCCAATGGCAATGATATCTTTCTTGGCTTTAGATGCTTCTTGAAAAATATCAAGGAAGGTAAATACATGATATTATCATACGATCATACTAATATTAGAGTCGAAAGCTCTCAAATAATAATACACAACTTGTTTGTTGGTCTGTATCAATCCGTCAGGCACCCTTTCCCAAGTGCAACTGAATCAAATATCAAAATCAACTATTTCTTCTTGAGGATGCTTTCAAATAATGGTAAAATGACTAAGAAGGGATAAAGGATCTGCATGTTGATTAAATTTTCCTACCAACCTGCCAACGAGTTTAGCCCAATTTTTAATAGACTAAATATGAAGTGCTCTGTACCAATAGAACATTTTTTCTTTCAAGGAAATGACCAACAATCTGATAATTACATCTTCCTAAGTGATGTTGTATATGGCTTCCAAAGAAGCAACATCTAAAAAATTCTCATAAACCATATTGCATGTCCCATTGTATGAAGGCATCTCTTTCAAAGCCATAATAGGGATCGGATTCTGAGTCATAAAGTTCAACAAACCCATGTGATTCCATGTGATATAATCTAGAGGAGGAGAACCATTATAGCTATTGTGCTTGCCTGTACTGTAGAACTACTGATAGTTTTACTTGAAGATATACTAACAAAGGGGTTGGGAAAAAAGTAGGTACAAGGGTGATAATACTGGTAGCAGGTGGGTTGGATCTAGCAAAAAAAATAGGATGAACCCTAAGGCTACCAAGATGTAACTTGAAGAACTCAATGGGCTCTTTGGAATTTCTTGCTTTAGATATGGTTATCATATATGTAAATATTTGTCATTTTTAACCAAAAAAATAGATAAGGTATTTCTTGGGTCTATACCTTTAGATGGAGTCACCAGGTGATTGATTTATATCTAAAAAGAACAAATACAAACATCGAACCTTATAAAATGTTGTGGGATTTTGGTCCCACCGAGCGTGCCAAAAACTATTGGTGCAAAATCAGCCTATGGTTATGATTGCACCCACGACCTTACCAAAATTGAGTAGATGAATTAAGTGATATTCTCACAATGACACTGAGAGGGGGGGGGTGAATCAGTGTAGCTATTTAAACTTCAAATCTACAACACTTAAAACTGAAGCAAAGAGAACTTAAAAATAGGTAAAGCAATTTTCACAAGAGAGCACACCACAACACACAATGTAACGAGGTTCACCAATTTGGCTACTCCTCAAGAATGACTGCTTGGACTCCAGTCCAAATCCAGCCTTTGCAAAACACCAATTTTACAAACACTTTACCAAGAACCCACTAGAAAGAGCACCAACCCCTTATTTTTCTGCCGCAATGAGATAGGAGCACCAACCCCTAATGCCAAGCACCAACTTGGACTGCAATTCTGAATTATTTCAATGACATAAAAATGCCTTCACTGTTTACACGACCCTGACTGGTCTGTAATTAATCAAACTCTGCACGCTCTCATGGCTCTACTTATCTCTCTCTCGGCCCTCTTCTAACCCTCTTTACGCAGCAATTTCTCACTTACAGTAGCAACAAAATTCTTTGCATGACTGTCCTTTTATAACCCTATTTCTCATTGAGACTCCTCGTCTTCTGTCACTTCTATAAACCCGCATGCAGTCTATTAACATTCTCTTCTGCCACTTGTCAACTGTAACTGCTTCTTTATGTAACTCCTTTTGTATCTATAGAGTGGGAATTTTGTCGAACACGTTACATGCAACATATACCTCTACTATGACTGTTCGTCTTCTTGGTCATAACTGTTCGTATTCTTTCCTATGCATGCATGCATTTTTTGATTCTATTTATGTGACTGTTCGATTTCTCCTTCTTCGACTTTTCTAAAATAGCTGCATGATTTCTATCTGTAACTGCCGCACTAACTTTAGTTAACTCTACTTATTTTTCCTGCATGATCTTTCTCTGCAACTGCCCCTGTAACCATCGTTCTACTTTCAGTTAACTGTCAGTAAGCGTGCTGTAGTGACCCATCATGAAATCGTGACACTTTTGACTCTTTGCACTCTTCTTGCCTTCTACCCATGAAAACAAGACATGTCATGAAATCGTGACACTTTTCGCCTCTTGCTACTCTTCTCGGCTTCAACCAGCGAAAACTCGACATGTCACAAAATCGTGACACTTTCGCCTCTTGCTACTCTTCTCGGCTTCAACCAGCGAAAACTCGACATGTCATGAAATCGTGACATCTTTCTCTTTCGTACACTTTTCTCCGCAAGCTCCAATGAAAACCTGACATGTCACAAAATCGTGACACATTCTCTGCCTTGTGCCTTTCTCTTTTTCGCCCGTGAAAACACATGTCATGAAATCGTGACACATGTGCTGCCTTGCACTCTATCTCTTCTTCGGGTCACGAAAACCTGACATGTCGTGAAATAATGACACTTTCTCTCTTTAGCGCTTCCTCTTTGAACCTGTTGTGAAATCGTGACACTTTTTCTCCTTGGTGCTTTTTGTTCGAACCTATCATGAAATCGTGACACTTTTTCTCCTTGGCGCTTTCTGTTCGAACCTATCGTGAAATCGACACTTTTTCTCCTTGGCACTTTCTTCGAACCTATCGTGAAATCGTGACACTTTTTATCCTTGGCGCTTTCTCTTCGAACCTGTCACAAAATCGTGACACTTTTTCATCCGTACAATCCTTCTTGCAAATTGTCACAAAATTGTGACACTTTCCTTTGCAAGCTCCTTCTCTCCGAACATGTCGTGAAATCGTGATAGTTTTCTTTGCTTGCGCCTTCTTTCCAAACATGTCATGAAATCGTGATAGTTTTCTTTTCCTGCGCCTACTTTCCAATCATGTCGCAAAATCACAACAGTTTTTCCACTTTCTCTTTCGTCCAACATGTCACGAAATCGTGACAGTTTTTCCACTTGGCTTCTTTGCTTCCAACTTGTCACGAAATCGTGACAGTTTTGCCAGCATTTTCTCTCCTCCGATATGTCGTGAAATCACGATAGTTTTTCCAGCCTTTCCTCTCTCCTCCGATATGTCGCGAAATCACGACAGAAAACATGTCGCGATATCGCGACAATTTTCTTACTTGTCTTTTTCTTTGATCTTTTGAATCTGGGCCACTTCTGTCTTCTTGGAAATTCACTGTACATGCTCTGACTGACCTCTAAACTCCTGTCCACTGCATCAACTGATCTATCTGTCTGTGTTGACAACAATGACAATACTTTTTCTGCATCTTGCTCAACAATCTCCCCCTTTGGAATTGTTGGCAACACATGTGCAATTTCCTGTAATTCTTCTCCCCCTTTGACAATAATACCAAAGGGCTGCTGCAGACTCCCCCTGAGTCTATGCACAACATTCTCAGACACACATTGTTATAGTTAGCAAAAATCATGAATATGAGCAAAACTATAAACATAGGC
Organism: Wollemia nobilis; assembly: GCA_028583015.1. NCBI lineage: Eukaryota > Viridiplantae > Streptophyta > Pinopsida > Araucariales > Araucariaceae > Wollemia > Wollemia nobilis. Next base: position 3,092,943 of record JAQPPZ010017102.1, on the reverse strand, counting down.
ATAAATGCTCCCCTTGAGAATGTGATCCCAATTGATAGTCAGTTCTTGGGAAACGTGACCACTCCCAACTTACTCTGAAGGTACTCAAAAACTTCCTTGGGCAATGGTTTTGTGAATATATCTGCTACTTGCTCTATAGTTGGAACAAAATCCAATTTGACCTCACCTTCTGCAACTTTATCCTTCAAGAAATGATACCGGATTGCAATATGTTTGGTTCGAGAATGCATAACCGGATTCTTTGATATGTTAATAGCACTAGTGTTATCACATTTAACTGAAATTGGCTCTTTGAAGTGAATACCAAGATCTTTCAGTGTTTGTCTCATCCATAATACCTATGTACAACATGTTGTTGCTGCAATGTATTCTGCCTCTATTGTGGATAGAGAGACTGATTCTTGTTTCTTGTTGTGCCATGCTACCAACCTGTCTCCAAGATAAAATGCTCCTCCACTGGTACTCTTTCTGTCATCAATACATCCCACCCAATCTACATCATAATATGCAATAAGAGTGAAGTCCTTAAATTTTGGGTACCACAACCCATACTCCATAGTACCCTTGAGGTACCTAAAAATCCTCTTCACATCTGTCACATGAGTCTCTTTGGGACTAGCCTGAAATCTTGCTACCATGCATACTTCCTGTAAGATATCTGGTCTAGTAGCTGTCAAATACAGCAGGCTTCCAATCATAGACCTGTACATGGTTTGATCTACATCTGGAGATTTGTCATCCTTGCTCAACTTGCAACCTATTGTCATGGGAGTGCTAACAGGTTTACAATCCTCCATTGTGAATTTTTTTAGCATTTCTTTCACATATTTAACTTGAGAAATAAAAATGCCCTTTTCATTTTGATTGACTTGCAGTCCGAGGAAATAAGAAAGTTCACCAATCATAGACATCTCAAATTCTTTCTTCATTTTATTTGCTATGTCTCTACAAGACTTATCATGACTGCTGCCAAAAATAATATCATCTACATAAACAACAAGGACAATAAGATAGCCATTCTCTATTTTGACATATAGATTGTTGTCCACCAAACCTTTCTTGAACCCCTATTGGATAAGATAGTTATCCAGCCTTGCATACCATGCTCTGGGTGCCTGTTTCAAGCCATACAAAGCTTTCTTCAACTTGCAAACAAAGTTGGGATTATCACCTAGTTGGAAACCATCTGGCTGTTCAATGTAAACCTCTTCTTCCAGTTTTCCATTCAAAAATGCTGATTTCACGTCCATTTGATATACTTTGAAATTTTTATGAACTGCTAAGGCCAGAAACATTCTGATTGCCTCTAGTCTAGCTACTGGTGCAAAGGTCTCCTCAAAGTCAATTCCTTCAACCTGTGCATAGCCTTTATAGACCAATCTTGCTTTATTCCTTACAACCTGTCCATCTTCGTTCAATTTGTTTTGAAAAATCCATTTAGTACCGATTATATTTTTATTTGCTGGTCTTGGTACTAACTCCCAGGTTTTGTTTTTCTCAATCTGATCTAGTTCTTCATTAATTGCCTTCATCCAACTTTCATTCGTGCTTGCTTCAGCAACATTTTTGGGCTCAATGCTGGATAATAGAGAGTAGTTTCGTACTAATGCTCTTCTTGTCTGAATACCAACTGTGGGGTCCCCAATAATCTGTTCTCTGGGATGATTTTTCTGCCAGCTGCCTATTTTGAATTTCTTGTTTTCTTCTTCTTCTGAGTCAATTCTTAAATCATCTGGGTCAATTTTTTGATTCTCTTCTGTTTCTTTTTCTTCATCTCCTTCAATGACTTCTTCATAAATAGGGTAGTTTTCTTGATAAGTAATTTCTCGTTCTCTACCTTCATCAACTTTGACATCAGCACTCTCCACAATTTTCTTTAGCCTCTTGTTGTAACATGTGTAGGCTTTGCTTTTTGTCGAGTAACCAAGAAAAATACCTTTGTCAGCTCTATCTTCAAACTTATCGAGATTATCTTCAGTTCGTTTGATGTAGCACTTGCTGCCGAACACTTTGAAATATCTTGTTGTTGCCTTTCTACCGAACCACAGCTCATAAGGTGTTTTGCTTTCATGTGTCCTTAGCATGCACCTATTTTGGATGTAAACCACAGTATGGACTACCTCTTTCCAAAATCTATCAGCTATTTTGTTCTCAGCCAACATTGTCCGTGCCATTTCCTGCACTGTCCTGTTCTTCCTTTCTACAACACCATTCTGCTAAGGTGTCCTTGCTGCTGAAAACTATCTTCTGATCCCATATTTTTGATAGTACTCTGCAAACTCTTCTGAGATAAACTCTCCTCCTCTGTCTGATCTTAGGCATTTAATTCTTTTTCCAGTCTGATTCTCAACCTATTTTTTAAAAATCTTGAACATCTCAAAGGCATCTGATTTAAGCTTTAAAAATAGTACCCATGTCATCCTGGAGTAGTCATCTATGAACAACATAAAGTATTTGTCACCATTTATGCTTTGTGTTCTCATGGGTCCACACAAATCAGTATGTATTAGTTCTAAAGGCTTACTGGTGAAGTATTCCTTTGATTTAAATGTGGCTCTAGTTTGCTTCCCCTTTTGGCATGAAGCACAAATGCTATTTAATGGTTTGCCAATTGTGGGTATATCTCTTACTACCCTGTTTGAGCTTATTTTTACCAGATTGTCAAAGTTGATATGATCGAGCCTCTTGTGCCACAACCAATTTTCATCTTCCTGTCCAATCAAGCATGCTCCTTCTGAAGTCTCTGAGAGAGTATATAGATTTCCAGAAGTCCTCGATCCAGTAGCCATCAATTTCCCATTGTGTGCTTTTCTGACTTCACATCCCTGCTTCTTAAAGATGACTTCATGACCTCTATCACAGATTTGACTTACGCTCAGTAAGTTGTGCTTCAAACCAATCACAAACAGAACTTCTTTGGAATTGATCTTTCCATCACTTATCTTGATTGATCCTTTGCCAACTATCTTGGCTCCATCATTATTTCCAAACTTTACAGAGCCCCCTTCATATTTCTGTAACTTTTCAAATTTTTGTTTATCTCCTGTCATGTGACTGGAGCATCCACTATCCAATATCCATGGTGTCATTTTGTTCTGTGCTTTGAAAGTTGTCTGAACAATCAAAGATTCCTTTTCTTCCTAGAGTTTCTCCTTTCCTTTTTGGAGTTTCTCCTTTTCTTTCCATTCTAGTTTGATAGCAGTTTTGGCTATTTGTTTTGCCTTTCCCCTTTCATTAGCTTGTGCCTATTTTTCAAGAAATTTTTTGTTTTGTTTCAATCCGTTTGGTTGAGATTTTCTACCCTGATATTTATTTGCTGCAAAGGTGCTTCTATAGTTTCTTGCAATGTGTCCAAAATTATGATAGTTATAACATTCTACTGCATAATCCATCAAGGGTGAAAAGACATTTCTACTGGTGAAATTTCTTTGTCCTATATTATAAATGCAGTCTAAAATCTTATGACCGTAAGCATTGCATTTAAAATAGTAACCAGAAAAGGAATGATTGAACCTGGGAGTTGGTCTTTGCCATTTTGAAGTAGGAGCCACAAATTTTCTTCTCCTATGATGTGTGACTTTTATGAATCCCTCACTGTCAACACTCTTCTCGTGCCTGGCACTGTTGCTTTCTTTTGCCTGATTCATTTTTCCTTGATCAACCTTGATCTTATCTTCTTTCTTTACTTGTTCTATAGTTATGTCCTTTGATCCACTTGATGATTCTCCTTCGACAAAGCCCAAGCCAAATTTGATGCTTGTAGTCCTCTGACTATTTATAATCTTTTCAAGCTTTGCAGAACTTCCTTCAAGTTTGTGATAGCAACTCAATTTTTGATTCTTTTCTTCTAGCTGCATTCTTAAGACAACAATCTCTTCTTCCAGTTTTGCTGCACTCATCTATTTTCATGGTTAACTGTACTTCGAGTTCTTCAGACATTTTCTTAAATTCTTCTGTCTGTACTTTCAAACTATTTATTATGTCATTCGCATCCTCAAGCTTTCTTGAGACCTTTTTATTCTTTTTCCTTTCTGTACTCAACTCTTTAAGTGCAGCAACCAACTCTCCTTCCCAATATACCTCAGCCTCATCATTAATGTTTTTATCACCTTCCTATTTTTCTTCTATTTTTTCTTCTTGAAATGCCATGAACAGAGCTTCACCTGTTTCTTCTTCAGAGTCCTCACCTGAGCTATCTTCAGAAGAGCTGACATTCTTAGATATGAAACTTTTCTTTTTGAAGTTGCTTTTTCTAAAGCTTGGTTTCTTCTTCCAGTCACTTCTTTCTTGGTGTGACCCTTCATCACTTTTGGTTTTCTCTTTCATTGGACACTTAGCTGAGAAGTGACCGATGCCTCCACAATTGAAGCACTTAAATGGTAACTTTCCTCTATATTTTCCTTTTCCCTTTGTAAGTTTCCGAACAAAGTTAGCTTCCGTTTCATCCGATGTCTCTTCATCCTCAGATTCTTGTTCAGCTTTTATATTTTTGTGTGCTTTAAAAGCAGCCTCTCTATCTATGGGCTTAGTTTGTCCTATTCTCATTTTGTATGCAGTCAAAGAACCATGCATCTCGTCCATGCTAAAATTATTTAGATCTTTAGCCTCTTCTATTGCAGAAACTTTAGGATTAAATCTTTTGTGAAGAGTTCTAAGTACCTTTTTCATGACAATCGCATCTTCGATTTCTTCGTCGAGTCCTCTGATTGCATTAATGATTCCATTGACTCTCAACATATAGGCCTCTATGTTCTCATCGTCATTCATTTGTAATGCTTCGAACTGAGCTCGATGCGTTTGCAGCTTGGCTTCCTTGATCTTGTTGTCTCCTTCATGGATGCTCTTCAGTTTGTCCCATATGTCTTTTGCCGATTTACAACTCATGACCCTTATCAGTTCACTGTCTACTAGCCCACACATTATGGCATTCTTTGCTTTGGAGTTATTCTCAAACTTTTTCTTCTCGATAGTATCTATTGGAGGAGTAGCGGGTACTATGTATCCACTTTCTACTGACTCCCAAATGTCGTATCCTAACGCACTCAGATATGTCTGCATCCTGAGTCTCCAGAATGAGTAATTAGTTCCATTGAACAAAGGAGCTTTGTTTGATGAGAATCCTTCGCTACCTGCCATTGTGTTCCTTCCAAGATCACCTTAGCTGATTAAGCTTGTTCAGGAACCTTGCTCTGATACCAATTGATATTCTCACAATGACACTGAGAGGGGGGGTGAATCAGTGTAGCTATTTAAACTTCAAATCTACAACACTTAAAGCTGAAGCAAAGAGAACTTAAAAATAGGTAAAGCAATTTTCACAAGAGAGCACACCACAACACACAATGTAACGAGGTTCACCAATTTGGCTACTCCTCAAAAATGACCGCTTGGACTACGATCCAAATCCAACCTTTGCAAAACACCAATTTTACAAACACTTAATCCACTGGAAGCACCAACCCTGATTTTCTACACCATGAAAGGAGCACCAACCCCTTATTTATCTACTACCAACAGATAGGAGCACCAACCCCTAATGCCAAGCACCAACTTGGACTGCAATTCTGAATTATTTCAATGACATAAAAATGCCTTCATTGTTTACACGACCCTGACTGGTCTGCAATTAATCAAACTCTGCACGCTCTCACGACTCTGCTTATCTCTCTCTTGGCCCTCTTCTAACCCTCTTTACGCAACAATTTCTCACTTACAGCAGCAACCAAATTCTCTACGTGACTATCCTTTTATAACCCTATTTCTCATTGAGACTCCTCGTCTTCTGTCACTTCTGTAAACCCGCATGCAGTCTATTAACATTCTCTTCTACCACTTGTCAACTGTAACTGCTTCTTTATGTAACTCCTTTTGTATCTATAGAGTGGGCATTTCGTCGAACACGTTACATGCAACATATACCTCTACTATGACTGTTCGTCTTCTTGGTCATAACTGTTCGTATTCTTTCCTGTGCATGCATGCATTTTTTGATTCTATTTATGCGACTGTTCGATTTCTCCTTCTTCGACTTTTCTAAAATAGTTGCATGATTTCTATCTGGTAACTGCCACACTAACTTTAGTTAACTCTACTTATTTTGCCTGCATGATCTTTCTCTGCAACTGCCCTGTAACCATCGTTCTACTTTCAATTAACTGTCAGTAAGCGTGTTGTAGCGACCCATCATGAAATCGTGACACTTCTGACTCTTTGCACTCTTCTTGCCTTCTACCCATGAAAACAAGACATGTCATGAAATCATGACACTTTTCGCCTCTTGCTACTCTTCTCGGCTTCAACCAGCGAAAACTCGACATGTCATGAAATCGCTACACTTTTTGCCTCTTGCTACTCTTCTCGGCTTCAACCAGCGAAAACTCGACATGTCACAAAATCGTGACATCTTTCTCTTTCGTACACTTTTCTCCGCAAGCTCCAGTGAAAACCTGACATGTCACGAAATCGTGACACATTCTTTGCCTTGTGCCTTTCTCTGTCTTTCGCCCGTGAAAACACATGTCACAAAATCATGACACATGCGCTGCCTTGCACTCTATCTCTTCTTCGGGTCGCGAAAACCTGACATGTCATGAAATCGTGACACTTTTTCTCCTTGGCGCTTTCTCTTCCCTTCGGACCGTGAAAACTTTTTTCCAACATGTCGTGAAATCGTGACACTTTTTCTCCTTGGCACTTTCTCTTCGAACCTATCATGAAATCGTGACACTTTTTCTCCTTGGCACTTTCTGTTCGAACCTGTCATGAAATCGTGACACTTTTTCTCCTTGGCGCTTTCTCTTCGAACCTGTCATGAAATCGTGACACTTTTTCATTCGTACAGTCCTTGCAAATTGTCATGAAATCATGACACTTTCCTTTGCAAGCTCCTTCTCTCCGAACATGTCACGAAATCATGATAGTTTTCTTTGCTTGTGCCTTCTTTCCGAACATGTCACGAAATCATGATAGTTTGCCTACTTTCCAATCATGTCACGAAATCGTGACAGTTTGCCTTGCGCTTTCTCTCTCTTCGAACATGTCACAAAATCATGACAGTTTTCCTTTCGCTTTCTCTTTCGTCCAACATGTCACGAAATCGTGACAATTTTTCCACTTGGCTTCTTTGCCTCCACCATGTCGCGAAATCGTGACAGTTTTTCCACTTGGCTTCTTTGCCTCCAACATGTCATGAAATCATGACAGTTTTGCCAACATTTTCTCTCTCCTCCGATATGTCACGAAATCGTGACAGAAAACATGTCGCGATATCGCGATAGTTTTCTTACTTGTCTTTTTCTTTGATCTTTTGAATCTGGGCCACTTCTATCTTCTTGGAAATTCACTGTACATGCTCTGACTGACCTCTGAACTCCTGTCCACTGCATCAACCGATCTATCTATCTGTGTTGACAACAATGACAATACTCTTTCTGCACCTTGCTCAACATTATGTATTGAGGGGTTTCATCTAATCTCCAGAGAAGGCTATTTACTTGGTGGTTTTTATGAGAAAAGGAGAGAAATATTTACTAAAATAAAGGGAAATATAGTCGCAGCTATAACTTTTCTCATGGTGCAGATTAAACAACAACTAAGATAAATGCATATAACTTCATGGTCTAAGCATTTTCTATACCTTCATGTAGAAATCATAGTTCTTTAATGTGGTTTAGATGTTAATATAACACATGCATATATCAAATATTTAATTCTAGCAATACTGTTTATATTGTGCATGAGTCCAGATAATAGAACAAATACAACATATAACTTAGTAATGTAAATAGAAGCATTAAATTTTTATACATACACTTGTGCACAATGAACCAGAAGCCAATAGAAGCATATATTATTGCTTAAATCCATAGTACATACATCCAGTCCTATAAATTTTTAAGAGCCTACCCTCATTCAGGGTGCACTCCCTATTATATACTCTATGACAAACATCTTTTGGCAACTAACAAATTCTAACACAAAATCAGTTACAACAAATGCGCTGTAAAATGCACCAGTATTTTTTGTATGGGTTCTTATTGTTTCAATTAGAGAATCAAATCACCAATGGTGGGAGTCTAATATTTGATGCTTTAATCACTTTTTAGCATTGGTTTCTGACACGTTCCTCTAAAGGTAGGTTCTTCTATTTCTATTTATATCTCTGTTCTACAAAATTTTATAATATTGCGACATTGTGATATTTTGATGTCTTAACCTTCTTCTCCCCTTAGAGCTCACAAAATTTTGACTTGTCACAAAATTGTAATATCTTTACACCTTGGCTCTTTTCTTGCTTTGAGCTTGCGAAACTTCAACATATCATGAAATCACGACATTATAGTGCCTTAGTATTCTCCCTCCTGTTAAGCCCATGAAACTTTGACATGTCATAAAATCATGACATATTTATGCCTTGGATCTTTTCTTTATTTGAGCTCGTGAAACTTCAACATGTTGTGAAATCGCGACATTGTAGCACCTTAGTCTTCTCCCTCCTGTTAAGCCTGCAAAAATTTGTCATGTCGTGAAATTGTAACATCTTTACGCCTTGGTTTTTTTCTTGCTTTGAGCTTATGAAACTTCAACATGTCGCACAATTGAGACATCATGCCTGCCTTAGTCTTTTCCGCTGCTTACTTCACAAGAAATGGAAAACTGGTTCGAGCCTCAAAATCTCTGCTATCTCAAAACCTTTGCTATCTTCAGGGTAGTCTTTTTAGAATAACAATAGTTTATTTTCTTTGCATGCTCAAAGCAACATAAAATGAATCCATTCATAATTTCAGATTCATATTTTAGAGGTATATTTTAACCTTCTATTTCATGCTCAAAGGTTTAAAGAAGATAAAACTTGTTTAAAATCTGCTTAACATAAGAAGATAAAATCTACCTAAAATACTTCCAGATAAAATGAATTAAATCACTTTTCACGGTGGTCATATGAGGGCCAATCACATTTTCTTTTATTTTAAGTTTCATGAACAATAAATAGCATGTAATAACACATGAATCACAATGAATAAAATTCAAGCAACACTTTCTCTTCTCGACACATTAATCAAGCACAAATTACATGTATAAGAAATGAGATAGGATGTGGTAGTCATGGTCTCTCACACATGCACATAATCATACATAAATACAAGAAGTGGGATAAACAAAATCTAAAATTCATGGCCTCTTATATATATAAATATACGAGTTAGATGTGCTATAATGGCATTTTAAGTAGTGATGTTTACTACTACATTTATTTATCACTTGGTTGACCATGAGCTCATAGTTTTCATAAATTGAGAGTAAATTAATATCCATTCTTTCTTCTTGCATCAAGCCAAGACACAAGACTTCATATTTGGTGATGTTATTAGTGCAAATCCATGTTAGCCTATAGGAGAAACTTTTGATTCCTTCTAAAGGAGATATTAGCACTATCCTAGCTTTGAATCCATTCTTTCATCTAGCCTCATCAAAGTAAAGCTTCCAAAGCTCTATTTTTTTGAATATCTTAGTTTTTCATGACCGGGACCTTTACTTGTTCTAGATTTGTAATGGAATAAGTACCGAATTTGGTTTTAATCAAGGCATTGTAATATTTTAGAGAGAATTCATATTTAGTTTGAAACCCCTCAAGAATGTCTTCCAAAGGTTCTATTTCCTTGAAAATTGCATTGATATATTCTTCTTCCACCTTCTCTATATGATAAGTTGTTGGCTTTTCTAGAAATATATTAATCTATTTGCCTTTATATGGGATTATTATATGAGAATAATCTAGGTAAACATAACTCTTAATTTTGTTATAAATTCTTGGGAAATATAGAAATCAAAGTATGGCTTAAGGTCCATGATTGCCACTTCCTAAATCATAGTAATCTTTGGAATTCTATACAACATCATATGAATGTATTTGATAACTCCAATTATTTTGATAGGAGTACCATCCAATTGCAAAAATTTGGGATATGAGTAGGTGTATTCCATACCCATAGCTTCACATACTACCTTAGGCATCATAGTAGTCACAACTCTGGAATAAATCATACAATTATGTACAATCCAACCTTCCATCCTCAAGGACATGTAAAAGGGAGGTGGCCTATTATTTTCAAACCCAAGAGTTATCAAATCCTGGGCAAGATTATAATTTGAATTTGACTTATCTCGTTATTTGGTCATTTTTAATGAAGCTCTAAGAAAATAAATTTATTTGGGGATCATTAGGGCATCATACATACTTGCCTTAGAAGGGTTTTCCTTTAGTTCTTCAACAATGTTGAAACTAGATGATTCACTTTGTTTCTTTCCTTTTGTTCCTTTTGGTTCATCAAACCTCCTATATTCTTGAGTGGATTATATCCTCTATATTTTTGTTATAGAAGGATATTTGAGCTTATATTAAGCTTATTAATTTGACTCAATCAAAGTCTATTTTACATTTTTCTACTTGTTTAGATTTTGATTACTCCTTTTGTGGCTCTAGCATGGGGAAACCTTTAGGCTGGAGTTTTTCACTTCTATCCACCAAGTAAAATAGTTTGTCATTGTTAAATAATACTTATGACCTACTAATTAGTTTGGATTTATGACTTTGATAATATTTAATTCCCACTATTGAAAAGGCTCATCTACTATGATTGATTGTAGTGGTAGCATTGGATTTTTATTTCTTTTGACAAATTATTGATATTTTTCACAAGTTTTAGCCACTTTGAATGAATCTACAAATATGGTGGGCCAATAATATCTATATCTAAGTATTTTTGTAGATGTTGTTTGTCCCAAATAATATCCTCTAGAAAATCCTACATGGAACTCTATTAACACTTTCTCAACCTGTACCGAATTTATGCAACGAAGGAGAATTTCATAATTGTATAACCCTTCTAGTAAAATACATACTTCAAGGTTTGTAATCTATATAAACACCTTTTTGAAGCATTCAAACCTTTAGGGAACCTTACTATTTGAAAATAGCTTATCATTTTATCCACCCAATTGGGCTCTTCCATGTGTTGCTCAATTTTAAAATCTACCCTGATGTTGTCTTCTATGCACATGTTGTAGTCTTGCTTTGAAGTGGTGGCCAATTATTGACATGAGGTTTTGCCTCTCACCAATTTAGTAGGGTGTATCTCAATGTCATATTCTTGAATTTTAGTGACCCATCCAACTCTTTTTTCTCCCAGTTCTCCTTGAAAGATAAAATCCCTAACATCAGAATGGACTATATAAACTATAGTTTTGCTCTGAGATAGATAATGCCTAATTTTTTTTAGAAATTTCATGATGCTGAACACCTATTTTTCTATGAAATTATAGTTCTTTTGATAATCATAAAATGTATATCTTAAGAAAAATGTTAGATTTTCTTCTTGCTTACCATCCTTCTAAATCAAAACTGTGGCATAACTATCTTCAAACCCATATGCATATAAGATGAAGTCTTTGTTGAAATTTGGGTTGATTAAGACCAGAGCCTTTGTTATAGCCTATTTGATCTATTCAAAATTATTTTTCCTTTTATGGGTCCATTTGAATGTTGCATATTTATATAGGAGCTCTATCATAGGTTTGACTATCTATGCAAAATTAGAAATAATTTTTTGAACAAAGTTAATCTATTCAAAAAATGATTGCAAGGAATTTTTATTAAGGAAAAATGGAAGAGATAAAATAGCTTGAATTATTTTTGGATCAATAGCCATTCCTTGTTTAGAGACAACATGTCCCAAGATTTTCCCCTCATGAACAATGAAAATTATTATTTTTTAGATTCAACGATATTTCAAAATCATAAGTGCTTTTGCTTCTTGTGAGATAAAATTTTCATGTCATCCAAGTAAAAAATGATAATTTTGTTAAGCAAATCACCAAAAGCAAAGTCCATATCACACTAAAAATTAGTTTTGGCATTGGATAAACCAAATTACATTGTTTGATATGTGAATATTTCCCATTTGGTGGTGAATGTTGTTTTATGTCGATCTTCATCTTTGACCTAGATTTGATTATATCCTGAGAAACCATCTAGGAGTGAAAATATTTATTCCTACTACAACCTATAAGATTTGATCAATATAAGGCAAAAAGTAATGATATTTGAAGGAATATTTTTTTTAATTCTAAAAATAAATGCAAAAGAAAATGTTTATGTTCTTCTTCCTCACTGGTACCAAGTTGGTTATCCATGTAGATTGCTTGATTGAATATATGATTTTGGCATTTAACAATTTAAGGAGCTCCTATTTCATTGTTGCTTATTTTTGGGATTGATCGACCTCTAATTTTTCCTAAATGTATTTGCCTTAGGTGTTAGCTCTATTGTATGCCAAATTATCTCCTTGTCATAAACCTAAAGGTCATCATATCTTCATGTTATTATCTCTTTGTACTGTTTGCATAGTGACTTGAATTGGTCTACTTCTATGAAGCAATATATTTTGACTTTCAATTTTTTTACATGGTTCAGCTTGGACTTCTTTATAGGCCTTCTCTTATATTTTTATTTTATGCCATGTATTTCTATCTTTGTTGTCAAACAAGCTTTCTAGAGTGATCAGTCCTTTTGGGATGTGATTTTTCTTCAATTGAATGACTTCTTCCTAGTCAATTTCTTGTATCATATCTTCTCGATGGGTTACATAGGTTACCTATCTTATTGGTAAGTCAATAATCTATCATTCATATTCAAATAACTACCAAAATATTTATTTATCTAGGATTGCTAGCCTGAATATCATCTTTATTTCATTTCTATTTTTGCCATAATCAATAGCGGGCATGTAATTTTTTTCTTGAGAAGCTAGTGTGTTAGGTAATTCATTTTTTCCTCAAGGGATGGATTTTATATTCAATGATTTAAAGCCTTCCATTAGGTCTCATACCCTGTTACGATATAATTTCAAGTAGTGATGTTTACTACTATATTTATCTATCACTTGGTTGACCATGAGCTCATAGTTTTCATAAATTGAGAGTAAATTAATGTCCATTCTTTCTACTTGCATCAAGCCAAGACACAAGGCTTTATATTTGGTGATGTTATTAGTGTAGCTCCATGTTAGCCTATAGGAGAAAATTTTAATTCCTTCTAAAGGAGATATTAGCACTATCCTAGCTTTGAATCCATTCTTGCATCTAGCCTCATCAAATTAAAGCTTCCAAAGCTCTATTTTTTGAATATCTTAGTTTGTCATGATTGGTACCTTTACTTGTTATAGCTTTGTAATGGAATATGTATCAAATTTGGTTTTAATCAAGGCATTGTAATATTTTAGAGAGAATTCATATTTAGTTTGAAACCCCTCAAGAATATCTTTCAAAGGTTCTATTTCCTTGATAATTGTATTGATACATTCTTCTTCCACCTTATCTATATGATAAGTTGTTGGCTTTTCTAGAAAGATATTAATCTACATGCCCTTATGTGAAATTATCATATGAGAATAATATAGGTAAATATAACTCTTAATGTTGTTATAAATTCTTGGGAAAGGTAAAAATCAAATTATGTCTTAAGGTCCATGATTACCACTTCCTAAATCATAGTAATATTTGGAACTCTATGCAACATCATATGAATATATTTGATAACTCCAATTGTTTTGATAGGATTATCATCCAATTACAAAAATTTAGGATATGAGCAGGTGTATTCCATACCCATAGCTTCACATACTACCTTAGGCATCATAGTAGTCACAACTCTAGAAACTTGGTTAATACTTATATACACTCTTCTTCCAAAGGATCCTGAGTGATCATAACTTTCTTTGTTTCCAACAACATATTAATAATCTAATAGTTTTTAATATTTTTAGATTTCTCTATAGCATCTAGCTAGGTTTTATACTGATACTTGACACAAGTGTTTGCATTGTGGGGATCACCACACACTATGCACCAGGGATGGCCCTCCAAATTTGATACTATTGATTCTAGTTAATGATCATGGAAATTGAGATTTTGCATGGAATTCTTAATATAGGCCTTATGATATTTGATAACATAGGATAATATTATTGGTTATTATATTTCCACTTATATTTTTTAATAGTCATCACTTTATTATTCAATGAATTCAAGGTAGACGATACTGTTATAATTATTAGAGATTCCTTTGGCTTTGGTGTTAGTAAGGTTGGTTAAGTCGATATCAAAGGCAATGCCTTGGGAGTAGGAATATGAGAAACTAAATGAAGATGAGTGATCATAATAGGAGTTTCCTTTTTTTAAGTAGGTTGAACTATCTTTGGAAAATAAGGCATCACAACTCTAGGAGGTAGCATTCCTATAGATATTAGAGTATGTTAGGTGGTGATAGTTGCTTGGTAGACCTAGGGAAAATTTATCACATTAGACTACTACATTTGAAGTCCTAAGTTGGTACCTAATTCTATAATCTAGTAAATGCATGCTAGAGGAATAGGAGGTCTAATATCTTGAAAAATCATTTTCCAAGTTCTACTGAACCTGATATTTATATCTATGGTGATTTATTAGGGATGTATCTGAATAATTATAAACTATGTGAGGAGTGAAAAGAGATATGCTATCTCATTAAATTATTCAACAAAATGCCTTGCAAAATTATCCCATAAGTTTATAATTTCATCTTCTAAGGTTCAATACCAGTGTAGTATCTTTCATCTAAAAGATAAGGCAATAAGTCTAACCATATTATCTTCTTCATGTATATTATGGATTGTATCCAATGAGACCAAATATTGGAATGTTCATATTCAATTTCACCTATACCAACATAGGTAGAAAAGGCTTTGAGTGCCACCTAAGGAATATCATTGACATGTGCCAGACCTAATGGTCTAGTGGTGTTCCATTCAGGGAAATTATATATGATCTATCATTAATTGTAGTCCATACACTCAAAAATAGATATTCTTAAGGATTTATTAAGAGCTATAGAATACAGGATCTACACTTTCTTATAAAAAATTTAGAGGTAGAGACTTAGTTTATCTTGATTTAAAGGAAAGAAATTTAAGAAATGATGGTGGATTCTTTAGCTTCTTAGCTATGGATCTCATTAACATACATAACATAATACACAACTAAAATTTTATATGATAGCAACTAGGTTTGATAATTTACTTATAAATCAGTGGATTCACAAAGTTAAAATTTATCAGTGATCTTCTATGAAAAATTTCACCAAGATTCTACTTAAATCAGGTAGGTGAGTGAATTGTCAAAATTCGTCCCATTAAGCATGCCAGAAACAAACTGTTGGCAGAAAATCTACCAAGTCTATGGATTTTGAATGTGCTTTAGACTTTAGCCAACAATTTTGGATGGATGAGATTTATTTTAATTTAATATCTAAAGAAGGTCAACTCCTTGTAATGTTTGTGAAGTAAAAATGAGGGTTTAGGTTAAAGGAAAAAGGGATGAAAGGGTTAAGATAAAGTAAGGGTATGATAAAATGAGAAAAAAATGAATGCATTTTATGAATTAAAGCAAAGATACATTCATAAAAACTTATAATTATACATAAGTAAAATGGCAAGCATTTCCTTCTCATAAGTAGACTTACCCAAATTCCAGCTTGAGAGTGCCTTTCTAGTGAATGCCAAAGGTATACCTTCTTGCACTAAAATTTCCTTAATGCCAATTCCCAATGCATAACTTTCAATGATGAAAGTTTTACATAAATATGGTATTTATAACATAGAGGTAGTGATCATGGTATAATTGAAATTGAAAAAAGCCTTTTTGATAGGTTCTATCCATTGAAAAGAATTCTTCCTCCACATAGCTATCAAGGGATCTACTATATTGCCATAATTATTTATAATTTTCTTGTAATAATCCATGAGTCCCAAGAATCCATAAAGTTCCTTTAGGGTACAAGGCTTAGGCCAATCTTGGATAACCTAAATTTTCTTGGGATCAACCTAAACTCCATCCTTAGTGATGATGTGACCCAAGTATTCAACCTCTTATTAGCCAAAAAAACATTTGGACATCTTTGGATAAAGTTGATGGTCAGACAAAAGTTTAAGTGTTTTATCTAAGTGTTGAAGATGCTATTCCCATGAATGGTTGTAAATCAATCTATCATCAAAAAAATACTAGAATGAATTTGCGAAGAAAAAGGTAAAAAATGGAATTCATAAGACTCTGGAAGGTAGAAGGTGCATTGGTTAATCCAAATGGCATAACCAAGAATTCATTATTCCCTTCATGATTTCTAAAAGCTATTTTTGGAATGTCCTCATATTTGATTCAAATTTGATGATACTCTGACTGTAAATCCAACTTGGAAAAATATTGAACCCCATGCAACTCATCAAGTAGTTCATCAATCACTGGAATTAGGAATTTATCATTAATAGTGATCTTATTGAGGTCTTGATAATCCACACACAAACACCAAGTGCCATCCTTATTTTGTACTAGTACCATTGGAAAATAATGGGGGCTAACACTAGAATGGATAACCCCAACACCATGAAGCTCTTGCACTATTTTCTCAATCTCTATTTTTTGAGCATAAGGATACCTGTACGGATAGATATTAGGAGGAAAAATACTAGTAAAAGTTGTATTTCATTGTCATATGAGCTATGAGGAGGTAGTCCCATGGGTTCCTAAAAAACTTGAGCATATTTATTTAATAATCCTTTTAATTGCATTGGATGGTCCCACTC
Organism: Wollemia nobilis; assembly: GCA_028583015.1. Lineage (NCBI taxonomy): Eukaryota > Viridiplantae > Streptophyta > Pinopsida > Araucariales > Araucariaceae > Wollemia > Wollemia nobilis. The sequence goes on along the minus strand of JAQPPZ010017102.1, from coordinate 3,076,270 downwards.
CCCTTCTATAGGGGTATTGATAGCAAATATTTGTGCCACCACTCCATGAGAAGATATTTCTAATAAATTTTCCATATTATGGGTAGAAATAAACTAAGTTGCACTAGCCTTCATGCCACATAAAGTATATTCTTGCCCATCTTGAGTAAAGTTCATCCATAACTCAACAAAATCCCATAAAACTAGTCCTAACATTCACAACCATTGTACTCCCAAAACTCTATCACAACCACCTAATGGTAGGGCGAACATGTCTATCTTCATATTATAGTCCCCAATTTGAAGTTTTTTATAGTTCGATATTTAGTGGTAGGACTTGTCATAGGCTTGGATGAAAATGATGGTCGAGGTTGAGGAAATTTAGATGTGTGTATGAGAGCCTTGAATTTATCTTTTTCCAATTTAATCAATTGTATTACCTATTGTAATGTTTGAGGTCTCAATAGTTTAACCTCAGACCTAATGGCATCCTTCAAACCATTTACAAAACAACTTTGAAAGGAATCGATAGTTAGACCAATAGTATGATTGGCAAGTTTTTTAAATTGAGTTTTATACTCTCAAATGGTTGAGGTTTGTCTAAGTTTAAAAGAGATTCTATAAAATATTCAAACTGACTATGACCAAAGCAAGTGAGTAGATGCTATTCAAATTCTTACCAAGAAAGGTCAGGCTTGGCCTTCCTAAGCCATTGAAACCACTGTAGTGCATCAGATTCAAAATTGAAAGAGGTAATTATCAAATGCATGTAGCATGGGACATTATGAAGATTGAAATATTGTTTTGCTTTACAAATCAACCCTTGAGGATCTTTTCCATAAAATTCTAGGAAGTCTAATTTTTGCAATTTAAATCCATTGTTATGTAGTACATTATACTGGTGGTGAATCATACCTATATCCTATTGATATTGATGACCCAAGGAATCAATAGAGATACAACTATCCAAATCTACCTTCATTTCCCTTTGTGACTCAATGACCACACACAGATTCTTGGATATTTCTGAGTTGTATTAATCTCATCTAAGGTGTTGGATAATGAGGATCATATTTGTTTGATAATACTCTCCACTTGTTTAGCAATATGAGAATCTAATTATTGTTGTCGAGTACCTGAAGCCATGTTCTAAGAGTTATGACTTGTTGGTGATACTTACTAAAAATAGAAATATGATTTCAAGGGTTACTATTTTTAGTAAGGAGTCCAAAAAGTGGTTTGGGTGCTATATATCAAAATGATCAGCTTGAGAAGATGATCACAATGAGCTATATACCACAACACTATTTTTGGGCATCAAAAAATTTATATATATATATTGCTTTGTTGTCAAGGTTATTGGTGTGGTTGGTTTTCCCTCTGGAGGCTTGGTTCAAAAGTTAGGTTCTGTGTTGACCAACCCCTTATGACACTTTGTCCTATCTATTCTAACTACTGACTACTCTTGACACTATGTTGTCACTTGCCCATTATGAATTTGTCATATATATTCCTTATCTATTTAAATTTTGACTATCACAAGTAATTATTCTAACATTAACAACTAACAATCCTGTATTGACTATTATTGATTAAATTTCCTGATAGTTACTAACACAACCTCCTTGTTTCCATTGTCTTTTACTTTAGTGGTTTTTATCCACATGTTATATTCTTCTATAATTTGTTTAACTATTTTTCATGTAAGAATTCTAGAATAGGGATGTCTTCTTTATATGCTCAATTTATATGACAAGGTTATGGTAATATGTTTGAGATTCATAGAACAAGATTTTATTGTAGGGATTGATATTCAACATAATAGGGTATGCTAATCAAAGGTTTATGTAGTTTCCATAGACCCTCTATTATACTGTAGTGACAAATGATAGTGCTTGAACCAATATTCTAGGCCACTACTTAAGGAGGATTCCACACATACCCTTGAGCACATTACTTGCATCTCTGTCAGTATGGGAGGGTAATATTCTTGGTGTTATGTTTGGTGTACTATGAAGAATACAAGATAAAAAATATTCCTAAGGGCTAAAGGTCTCTCCTAATCCTAGGGTTTTCTTGATATACTCGAAGATACATGGGAGCTCAAATCCATAGACAAGTGTTGTTTGAGGCCTGGGTATTGGAGCTTGATCACCCCTCACTCCACTAGATGATTTACAAGAAATATAGCTTAGCCAATAACAAAAAATCCTCCATGTTTTTTTAAAACCCATGGCACATGGTTTCTAACCTAAATAACTAATGCAAAAAAAAGATAAAGGTTGGATTTTTTTTAATAAGAAAACTAGCAAAAAATAGAAACCTGAAATCTTATACCTAATAGTCGAAATGGTAGGAACTATCATAGTCATAGCAAAAAACGACCATGAAAAGTGCTCTGATACCACTTTTTAGGATCGTACTATTAAAAATAATCTCACTCACGCGAATATTGTAAATAATCATAAATGCTTAAAACACACACTATTGCAATATGGAATATAATGCATAAAATAATAATCTCACAAAGTAACATAGAATCATAGGCCACTTCAAGGGGGAAACCTCATTCAATACTTTCATTTACTTATGTAAAAATATACATATATTCCTATTCCTCATAGTTTTAAAAACTTCATCTATCACCTAACTCACAAGGTTGGCTTACATGCAAAATGCCACCCAAGCTAGAATCTCCTACCTACAAAACAATTAATTCTTGATAACAATTACATATAATGGTGCCACTTGTCTAAGTACTTCTAGATCCAAAAATATTATAAAATTCTTCAAAAAATTATCATGGATGTTTACAAAACATTACAAAATATTACTATGGGTGTCCCCTACGTTCAAAAAGGAATATTACATCATAGTGTTAGGATGGGATCCTAACACTGGATCTACTCTAAATGTATGCAACCTTAAATCCCTTAATAGTATTGGATCAAACAAGTAATACTTAATCAAATTTGATGTTATCATTCAATCATATTACAACATAGAGCATAGAGTTGTAGAAAGTTAGTCCTCCCTATAAATATAGGATCCTACATAATTAACACTCTAATCCATGTCATGGCATGTGATTTAAAATATAATCTCCTCCTAGGATGCCCATGGATTCATGCCATGCAAGAAGTTACTTCCATATACCAAAAATACTTAAAAAAAAAACTATAAAGGTCAACTTTACACCACCCCAATAGACCTTGACCCCTTTTCCTATTACCAATTCTTAGAAAAGGATAATCCAAATATGTATCTTTACCCATCTTTGAGTCCAACCCCTATTATCAATAATAAAATGACAAAAATTCCATCTTTACTTCTATGTAATAATGATCACGAGGCTATCATTAACAATAATAGTGAAATCCCAAAGGAATCAACTAAAGGAATGCCAAACATTGACCCTCAAAGTGATCCATTTACATTATATTTATCTAGGTTGCCTCCATCATCCCAAAATTTAGGAATGCCTTCCTGAAAAGTAATGATTTTCCATTCAGGTAGTTGCACCTTCATCTATGTTGAGATGGTTAATAAAGAAGTAATTCATGGAAGAAAACCCTACCTAAATGAGCAATGTTATGCCTCATGTTACATATCCAAATTTTATCAAATACCCAAATAAATATTATGCAACTTTAGGTATCATGGAATAGGCTTAGGAAAATTTATCCAAGGCATAAAAGAATATTTAGAGCCCAAACCATGGATAGAATGATGGGGATTAGGATACAAACCCCACTATAAGAAATGTCAATCTTGTTCATCATCATCTAATAGTGACAATGAAAATAATTTTCTTGAATCCTATTGAAATACGACATTAGAAGATAAAGAGGTGCATGGTCACTCCTCTCTTAGAATAAACACCAGAGACATAATTTATCCTAAACATGATAATATTTTTGAAGCATCATCCCCAATCAACAATATCATAACATTAGAGCCTCAATTACTTGCTAATGAGGAGGAAGGCTTTTGTAACTATTCTACTTTAGAAGAATTTGAACCCCTTACCTCGATAAGCATCACTGGTGCTCCGTAATCACCTGAATCAAACTTAACAACATTAAGTCTAATTGACCTTGAAAATATAGGTGTAATTCCCACACCATCATACTTTGAGGATGAGTCCCAAGTCCTTATTTGGGAAATGATTGACATAAATATTAGGACTCAAGATTATCCTAAAATACTAAAAATATAAAATCCTTGACTCTTGAAGAATGAAAGTCTTACATAAGTCTCCTAGCTGAATTATAGGACACATTTACATGGTCCTATGCAAATATGCATGGCATAGACCCATATATCATGGTGCATCATCTAGATGCATGCCATGATATAAAACCTGTAAAACAAAAGCTAAGGAAGGTACATCTAAAAGTGGTGTTAATCATTAAAGAGGAACTTCAAAAAAATTAGAGGTTAAGTTCATTAAAGTCATCAATTACTCTTACTGGATAGCCAACATAGTGCTTGTAGATAAAAAGAAAGTCAAATTTTGCATCTGTACAAATTTTTAAGACATAATCTAAAAGAGAACTTTTCTCTTTCTAATATTGACATGATTGTCAATTTTTCTTCCAAGTCTAGGATGTTGTCCTTCATGGATGGGTTCTTAGGTTACAACAGAATCTAGATAATACTTGAGGACCAATCCAAAATAGTTTTTATCCTTTATTGGATACCTTTTGTTGGTAAGTTATACCTTTTGGTCTAAATAATACTAGGGCAACCTACTAGTGCACCATGACATATATTCCCCATGATATGATGCATAACACAATGGAAGCCTATGTCGATGGTATCCTTGCTCACTCCCAAAAGTGAGATCATGTTCTTAAATTACAATGAATCTTTGATAACTTAAGACAATACCAATTCCACCTCAAACCTTCCAAGTGTATATTTAGGGTTACATCAAGAAAACTCCTAGGATTTATCATTTATCATCAAGGGATTGAAGTAGATCCTGGTAAGATTACTGTCATTACAAATATGCCTCCCCCAAATATATTGATATAATTTCACAATATTCAAGGAAATTTACAAGCCATATGATGATTAATCTCTCAACTAGAAGATAAATGCCAACTCTTTACTAAAGTCCTAAGGAAGCATGTTGAGTTCAAATGGAACAATGAATGCCAAAAATCTTTTGATACCATCAAGACATACCTCTTATCCCCTCTAGTCCTTATTACACTAGAACCTATGAAACCCCTACAATTATACATTTCAACAACTATACATACCTTAGGACTCATGTTGGATTAATACGATGACCAACATAAAGAAAAAGCAATTTACTACATTACTAGAACTTTGGTAAGTTATGAAACATGTTACACACACTTGGAAAAACTTTGTTTAGCGGTAGTATTTGCTTCCAAAAAATTGAGACACTACATACTCAATAAGAAAACCATTGTGATAGCTTGTACAAATAATTTGAGGTACCTTATGTCAAAGCCACACCTTTCAAGCCACACTACCAAGTGGGTGATGGCCCTCAATGAATTTGACTTTGAATTTGTCAATAAAAAATTTCTAAAGGGGTAAGTCATATTTGACCTCCTAGAAAATGCCCCATTATAAGGTCATCAACCCATAGAAGTCCATTTTCATGACAATACTATTTATTTTTTAGAAATCTAGCAATCTACTTCATGATCCCTTTATTTTTATAGGGTAAAAAATACCAAAGGATTAGGAGTAGGAATAGTCCTAGTATCCCCACAAAAGGTCATTATCCCTATTTTATTTAAGCTTCAATTTTCATGAACTAGAAATACCATTGAATATGAATATTTAATTTTTGGGCTTTATGCTACCCAAAACCTAAAGGTTACAATATTATCTATTTTTGGAGACTCACAGATTGTCATCAACCAAATCAAAGGAACATATCAAACTAAGGATCATAAACTAAAACCTTACAAAGAAATTATCAACAAATTAATGGCCACATTTGATAAGGTAATGATAGACACCATTCCAAGGTCAAGTAACTGCCACATCTATGCAATGGTGGCCATGGCATCCCTTGTTTCTTTATAACTAGAAGACCAACATGCCACCATTATCATTCATCAAATTAGAAAACCTGCAATTCTTAATTATAGTCAAATACCTTTAATAGTTTTTACCACTAAATTAACAACCCCTTTAGATCCTTGGTATAAATTCATCTACACCTTCCTTAAATATGGCACAATACCTGAAAGCCCCAATAGCAATGAATGCAAGAATATTAGTTAGTGTACTTGTCATTTTGTCATCATTGGTGATGTTTTGTATAAATGATCATTCAAGGGTATTTTGCTATGTTGCCTAAATTTAGAATAAGTTAATCAAGCAATACAAGTTCACAATGGAATATGTGGTGGCAATTTCAATGAAAATGTCATGGTCAAAAATCTTCTTAGGTTAGGAGACTACTAGCTCTCCATGGAAAAATACTTGTGATTTCGTTCATGTGACAAGTCCAAAAACATGATAACTTTGTACATGCTCCTTTGTAATAATTGTAGTATTTAGCCTCTACCTAGCCCTTTTCAACATGGGTCCTAGGTATCATAGGGAAGATAAATAAAATCCCATAAAATGGTGACAAATTCATAATTACAATGACTAAATACTGTACCAAGTGGTCAAGGCAATGCCTCTAGCTGCTTGTATAGGAATACAAGTATCTAAATTAATCCTTAACCAAATGATATATTGTTATGGCATCCCTTCCACTATAATTTTAGATAATGGAACCCCTTTTAAAAATAAGGACATAACCAAACTTTACAAAAAATATAAAATCCAACACAAATGTTCTACCCCTTACTACCCTCAAGGAAATGGTTAGGTTGAGGCTTCAAAAAAAATCTTATTCGCATTCTCAAGAAACTTGTGAGAAAAAATAGGTGGGATTGGCATCTCCAATTATATATCACACTATGGGCTTATCAAAATAGTGTTTGAACTCCTACAGGAGATATGCTTTATGCATTAGTCTATGGGATTGAGAATATTTTCCTTTGAACTATAAGTTTCTTCTCTCAGGATCTTATTATAAGATGTTGCAATAAGTGATGAATATCATCATAATTGTCTAAGCTAATTAAAACTCCTTGAGAAAAAGAGAATACAATCCCTAGAACATCTCTAAGTCTATAACCATAGACTCAAATGATACTATAACAAGACAATTTAACCTCATACATTTGAGATTGCTGATTTAGTCCTCAAAGAAAATAAAAAAATACCAATGCACAAAAAGAATTAAAATAAACATGTTAACCTAATTGACTGGGGCCATTTATAATAATTGCTAAATATGGTTTCTATGCTTATCATATAGCTACCTTAAATGGACATGAATTAAAAGAGCCTATGAACATAATGCATCTTAAAAAGTTTTACATTTATATCTGCATCATTTGCTTGAACATGTGTATGATTGCATTGATTGCTTTCTAAGAGATCAATTCACTTGTCTGTGTTCATATGCTTGATAATTGGTTGCTTGTTACATGAAGAGTCAAGAGATTTATCATGATCCATAATGATCTTAGATAGTATATTGCATTGCACTTAGCTAGGTAGTCAAGGTAGTGAATCTCTCTAATGAATCCTTGTTCATAATGAACACATATTCTCCTATTTTATCATATCTTGTATCTTTCATTATTCCTTTTTGCAACTTTCTAAGCACACCATGATGACCTTGATACTACATAGCAAATCTATATATTGCATCAAAAAGGGTAACCTAAGCTAACAAGGTTTAATTCTCAAAAATATCTTTTCTACTTCAAAACATCTTTATTAACACTCCCTTGTTGCCCTATAAACACTTGGGAGGCACTTCTAGTCACATTTAATGTTTAGAAAAATGAGTAATCATAAATATGCCAAACACTAAACTTTACTAGAATTCATCTCCTAACTATTTATAGGAAAAATGGGGAGAAGAATCATATTCTACGCTTCTTCCTTGACATCAAAATATTCTCATACATGATCTAGTTCATATCTACACTTAGGAGAAGTTGTTGGTAGAATAATTTAGTGATTGAAAAGTGCTTAACATTCTTAGGCATCCAAAATCATTGAATTATTTTATCAAAAGTTTTTCCTTAGTGTAGGGATCTATTATAAATCTCATCAACCCTCCTTATTGTTCCATAAAAAATCTAGAGAAGATGTTTACATTTATATACAATAATGGGCATTTGTATAAAATGAATATATGCCCACCACTAGTCAAAAATAAATAACATCATCTCCTAACTATTTGTGGGATAGGTATGATAAAATAATCATATCAAAATTCATCGCACATCATATCAGTCTGATTGATCCATATATCCAAGAAGGGTGGATGGCATAATCATTCAATTCTTGATAAGTGGTTACCATATTTCACACCCAACAATGTAGGGTGATTGTGTCAAATATTTGTCCTCTATATATGGCTCTATCAAGAATCTCAAGAAATCCCATTATCAAAATTCTTCTCTTCTTTCCCTGTTTTGGGTCAAACAATGAAAGGTGTGATAATTTGAACCCGTGATACCCAAATCATTTAATTTTCTTCTATCCCATTAAACAATGATGTTTTTCAAGGATAAGTTGATGAGAATTATTTCTTTCCTAATGAATTTTATACATGAGTATGCAACATCAAAATCATTGATAAAAAATAATTTTCATGATCTTCTTTCCTTGGATGACATTTTTTATTCAATACCATGGCCATAGATAATATACCAAAGGAGTGGGTTATGTAATCATCTATCTTGTGCAATTGCATGTCAATTCAATATAATGATAATCCTCCTCTCTTTAACTACTCTCTATAATTATATCACCCTATCCCTTCTCATCTATTCATCCAATATTTTATGGCGCCTTCACAATATGACATGATGATTATCTATCTAAGAGATATTCGACATCCAAATGGGATTTTTATTTCATACTTTTGAGGCTTCCAAAAGATGTTTGGAAAACATTTCTCAAATTTTTTATATCATACGATATCTCATTCAATTGTTATCATTGACTTCTTCGTATTTCACTAAAATCCTTGGATCATTATAATCACATGACTGCATGCATTGAACGATTTCTTAGGCTACTTGATGCATATAGAATCAAGAAATTCCACAACGATGCAATGATGCTAATTAGTTAGGTTAGCTCATATGCATTACACTTACACTAGGACATTGATGCTAGTAACTACCCGCCCTTAGGACTATTGCTCTGTTATGATGTAGAGGTTATATTTCAATCCTATGTTAGGAACCGTGTGCTAGCGGGTTTTGTGTTGATTATATGGCTTGCTCCTAATAAATTATCCTTAAACTAACTCATACCTTTTGAGGGTTTGAAGATGAGAATTATTTATTTTTCAAATAGTTTTCATACACAAGTGTGCGAAATTAAAAATATTTATGAGAAATAGCTCCCATATTCCTTCCCACAAAATCCTTGAGCTATTCATTGTCTTATTTTTATTGTTGATATTGCTCTTGCATAATTATTACTATCATGATTGCATGTGATAATGACTTCTTGATGCATTGTTTGTTGAGATGCAATGATATCCCAAAACTATATTAAGGGCATCTAATGCTAGCGAATAACACATATTTGTTGCTTACATACAACATAATATCTTGCCAGATAATGTCTACTCTCTTTAAAGAATTGCAAGAAAGGATGGTTTTAACCCCTAAAATTTCAAACTAATTTCTTTAGGCCTCTTATTTTTTTCCTACCAGATGATGGATTTGAGCATACTCCATTCTCTTATGAGCCCTAATAAGGTCCTGAAGTAGAAATAAAAATCATTCATAATTCAATTATCTAAAAAGCCACTAAAGGATCTCACACAATTTTAAAATATCTTTGTTTGATCCCTCTTATTAGGGACCGCTAGGTGATGGATTTAAATATTCCATTCCCTCATGATCTCTAATGAGGGGCTCAAGCAACAAAAATGAAGAATAACCTGCTTCACTAGATTCATGACAAAACATACACCATATAATGAATATCTTGTGATATCTTTATAAACTGATGGCAATATTTATCATAAAAAAACATCAAATAACAAACATAAAATTAAAACCATCAGTTGGGGTTTCATCTCATTGATCTTGTCCCCTACAATAAATTTAACAAAGGTAGCAAATATTTAACAACAATAACCATGGATCAATAGTAGAAAATGGTACAATGATGTTCCCTTCATTAAGGCTATTTATGGAAAACATGATCATGATGTTGATTATAACCTTTACGATCTCATGATTTGAATAAATCTCACACTAAGTTGGTATCGATGCTAGCTTTCTCTCTTTAAAAGGAGTTGAAGCATAGTCACGATGCTTTGCAATTACAAAGAGAATTTTAAAGGAATCTAGAAGGATGGCTAGGATTTTAGCTCCCTCTAAGGATATTTAAATGTCTTAACAAATAATTTTAATCACAAGGTTTCTTAAGTAGGTGGTATCTATTACAAAATTATCCTCAAGAATCATATCATTATGTTTAAATTCCTTCATATTGATAATGATCCACACATGCATTAATATAAAGCCCTTTAGATTTTATAAAATCTAGGCATACATCAAACATAAAGTCCAAATTTTATAAAATTTGGCATACAAACTAAGCTTAAAGTCCTTCAGGCCTATCATGATCTAAACATACATCAATAAAAAGATCAAAGTCCTCTAGGTAATATAACAAATCAAAATCCCTAGAAACCCTAGGCACATGCAAATAACTATACAAGCCCAACAATGATCAAGTCCTGGAGGTCCAAGAAAATCAAAGCCTTAGCAACCCTAAGGCATGTGTACATAATCTTCAAAAGCCAACACAAAATAAAAATCCTAGCAACCCTAGGAACAATGATTTCACAAGACTGATAATGGTAAACATCGTAGAGGTCTAGAAAAATCCAATCCCTAGCAACCCTAGGAACTTGTTCATAATATTTCAAGATATCATGATCAAAGCCCTAGAAACCCTAAGTACTTGTACATAAGCTTTCAAAATATCTTGATCAATTTCCTAGAAACCCTAGACATAATGATTTCACAATACTTACAGTGGTTTAATTCCTAGAGGTCCATGCAAATAAAAGCCCTAGAAACCCTAGGCACTTGTACATTTTCTTCAGATTATCATGATTAAAGTCCTTCATACCATCTTAGTCTAGGAAAATAAATACCTCAGGATGTCAATGCCTTATCTGAAGGTAAAACTATTACTATTGTTCAAATAACTCATTTACAATAATGATAAACATCAAAATATATTTTAACTAACATATTTTTGCATCAAATCATAATCATACTATCAAAACATCATCAAGACAAAAGGATAGGTCACCAAAGAATAATAGTCTCATATATATATCAAATAATCATATATCCATTGCTCAGGAGGTTTGACATATCACAATAGAAAAATCAATATGCTTAGCCATATACAAATCATGAGAAGTAGTGTACCACAATCCTAAAATTGGTACACTCAACCTCCAAGACTAGTAGAAAGATCACATTTAGGGATTTGTATCCCACACTAGCCCATGCACTAATCGTTGAGAGGCTCTAGTTATAAAACTCAATCTAGAATGAGATCTAGAAGGGGTATGAGATGGGGAAGCCTATATCTACTCAAGAGGAAGCATATGATGATACAACATCGTATAATGGGTAACCTTGACCTGATTTACCTCTAACTCATCTCTAACTGCATCCAAGTGATAAAAAATTACTAAGGCATCTGGAGCTCTTATTTTTGTTGTAGCATCATCACGTTCCTATGTTAGCTATGTCACTTGATCCACTACTGCATATCTCTCTGATATCGTAGTGTTCCTTTGAGATATCAGTTGAGCCATCCTTAAATCTCTCTTTTTCCTAGCAGTGTTATGCTCTGAAATCACCTGATCTACCTAGGTCACAATTATGTCCCTCTTAGAAGTAAACTAAGAGGTCTACAAAACTACCTATTATTGCTCACCATGGAGGCATGTAATATTTGTATTTAGTGAATCAATATTCCACTACATAGGAACTCTCTCTGAGTCATCCATCTCTATCATTGTCCTACTAGGGCTTTCTCCTATGTCATCTCTCTAGGTAAGGGGCATGGATATTAGCGGTGAGACATTAAGGACTCCTTGATCCCTCTCTTACTGTCACCTCCTCACTACCCTAACATGTCTCCTCAAAAAAGCCTTAGATCTCCTCTAGGTGGGGTTGGTGTTAATATATGGGGGTGGACACCTCAATACCATTATCTGTATATTATGAAATCTTCCACATCATCAACACTAGGGTAGATCATTAAAGGGTCATCTATATCCTCATTGGAAAATAAGGTGAATTTAGGCTAGGGTCCAACACCCCCTTCATCGTTATTTGCTCTCCTATACTAGTATTATCCCATCTCTAGAAGATCATGATATAGGTCAAACTGTCTTAAAACTCGACTTGATCAACCTGATGATTTGAGCTAAAGAGGTGTTCCTTGGGAATCACCCATACCTTAAATTAGGTCCATGTGATTGATAGGTCATTGTTGGTAATCCATTGTAAGTTTGTAAAAAATTGCTTTAGAGCTCCAAATCACTAAGTTGTGTGGTAAAAATGAATTTAATTTTACCCCCTTCCTACCTAATATAGCCTCCCAAGCCTTTGAAAATTGGCTTTTCCAAATTTCATGACTACTTTCATCATAAAATAATGATATCACATGCTTCTTCCTTTCGTAAAATTAGAGTCCCTAAGAAGTACTTTTATAAAATTTATTGGGCAATAAATGCATCAAAAGGGGTAAAATATAAACATCCAAATTTGCTCACTTAAATACATCATAAGATTTTCCCAAGGCTTCTTCTAACCCTTCACCTTAAGTTTTAAGCCTCCAAAATAAAATCGTCGACCAAAGAGAAAATCATTGATGATGATTTTCCCACCTTGGTGGTAAACTTTCTCCAAAGAATAGAAGTTCAAACTTTTCCCCCAATGGTCAAGAATGCAAAATCATCAGCTATAAAATTTTGTTGATGATAAATTTTTTTAGGTGGCAATTTTTTTGTTTGAACTTGCAAAATAGTAAGTTTCTCATCTAAATAGTTGATCTTATCCATGCCAACCAAGATGAGGTAGTCACACCTCACGATTTACTACTTTTGCACAAACAACAAGATCTTATCCTAGTAGACACTTTTATCTTTCTTTTATTCCATATTGAATCCACTTTTCCCCTTTTACCTCACTTTCTTGCCAAATAGGATCTACTTTTCCTTTAGTCTTGCTTTCTTACCAATATAAAACTCATTCAAACTTATTCATGTGAATCTGGTCTCATACATTTCTTCAAACTCTATAAATTCAGTTCTTTTCTCCCAAATCTAAGCATGATGATGACATGTAATGGTGATAATTACTTTGAGCACACTTTTTGGACATACTTCAAGAAGTGAATTTTACATTATTTTGACACTCTTTTTACTGCACTTTTGAGACCTCCTTCAAGTTTTGTTGGTGAAAGTTTTATCTATTTATCCTCCATAGGTTCTTGGATCTTTCTTCATGGGTACTTTTCTAGCATCACATATATCAAGATCTTGCATACAGGAGTGCTTGCTACATAACATTTAGGAGAGTTCTCTCATTGTGATCATTTGCTTAATACATCTAACATTTTGTATATTTCTCACGGATTTTGTCATCCTAACCTCTCATTTTTTATATTGTATTATTTTGCAAGAATTTATTAGAGTTTACATATCCATCCTTGGGACATCACCCATCACCCTCGACATTATTTCTCCCTCTACAAATACTCTTTGTAAAACCATCACCTATAAGACTAGTAGGCAACAAACTTGTGTTTCTCTTTGTTTGTATATAAGGTTGTTGAGTTTCATGATCGTAGGAGTCCTTGAAGTTAGAAGAATATAAAAATATAAGTGGTGTGGCTTTATTCCTTCTTTATGACTCTAAAAAAAAAATCGTTGTCAATAGACTCTATAGGCTATGATTCTTTGAGGGTGGCAAACCTATCCTATAAGCAATGATTTTCACTTAGTTTATCAAACACTCATTTTTCAACTTAGGAGTTTCTATTTTGGGTTCATTTCAATCATTAACAACTTTTAATCTTTAAATTATAACTTTTATAACATCTTATTTTCATTATTTCTAGCAAATATCATTTTCCAAAAGGTTTCATACTTGATTTTGTATAAAAAGGATAGAGGGCTTGAATACAAACAAGAAAGTCAACACTTTCTCGAGCATAAAGTAGGTACCCTAAAAACTAACACCCCATATTTTTTCCCTTTTCAACATCTTTTTTGTAGGTTCATCGCTTACAGGGTAAAAATCATCGATAACGATTCAAGTTCATAGGAAACAAAGTTGCAAGGTGGTACTTTTGGCTTTAGGATAGTCTTTGCAAGATTGTAGGCATCGATCTTAATACACGCATAGAGATTTTGAGAAAAATACAAGTTTAGTCCTTATTTCAAGATTCCACAGTTTTAGATCTTAGCATTCTCTTAGCTGAATAAGCCCAAGTTTTCTTATATTTCAAGGACATCTTGTTTATTGTTTGCTCACACAATATAAAAGGGAAATCAAATAACTTAGGATTATTAGAACTTTAGTACAACACAAAGAAATTGAGATTTAAAAACAAAATAATCTAGGCTTTTACTTTATTACTAGGCATCAAATCAAAAAGGAATTTAGACTGCATTTAAGCTAAGTTTGTTTGTTTGTATTTCCTCTTGAACCCTTGTAAAAAATATAAAATAGAAATACATTTCTTCAAAATCTATAAATTCAGTTCTTTTCTCCCAAATCTAAGCATGATGATGACATGTAATGGTGATAATTACTTTGAGCACACTTTTTGGACATACTTCAAGAAGTGAATTTTACATTATTTTGGCACTCTTTTTATTGCACTTTTGAGACCTCCTTCAAGTTTTGTTGGTGAAATTTTTATATATTTCTCCTCCATAGGTTCTTGGATCTTTCTTCATGGGCACTTTTCTAGCATCACATATATCAAGAACTTGCATACATGAGTGCTTGGTACATAGCATTTAGGAGAGTTCTCTCATTGTGACCATTTGCTTAATACATCTCACATTTTGTATATTTCTCATGGCTTTTGTCATCCTAACCTCTAATTTTTTATCTTTAACAAAATTTATTCAAAAAATTATTGTATTTTTTTGCAAGAATTTATTAGAGTTTACATATCCATCCTTGGACATCACCCATCATCCTCGACATTCTTTCTCCCTCTACAACTACTCTTTGTAAAATCATCACCTATAAGACTAGTAGACAACAAACTTGTGTTTCTCTTTGTCTGTATATAAGGTTGTTGAGTTTCATGCATCGTAGGAGTCCTTGAAGTTAGAAGAATCTAAAAATATAGGTGGTGTGGTTTTATTCCTTCTTTATGACTCTAAAAACAAAATCGTTGTCAATAGACTCTATAGGCTATGATTCTTTGAGGGTGGTAAACCTATCCTATAAGCGATTATTTTCACTTAGTTGATCAAAAACTCATTTTCGACTTACGAGTTTCTATTTTGGGTTCATTTCAATCATTAACAACTTTTAATCTTTAAATTATAACTTTTATAACATATTATTTTCATTATTTCTAGCAAAGATCATCTTCCAAAAGGTTTCATACTTGATTTTGTATAAAAAGGATAGAGGGCTTGACTACAAACAAGAAAGTCAACACTTTCTCGAGCATAAAGTAGGTACCCTAAAAACTAACACCCCATATTTTTTTCCTTTTCAACATATTTTTTGTAGGTTCATCGCTTACAAGGTGAAAATCATCGATAACGATTCAATTTCATAGGAAATTAGGTGGTACTTTTGGCTTCAGGATAGTCTTTGCAAGCTTTTAGGCATCGATCTTAATACACGCATAGAGATTTTGAGAAAAATACAAGTTTAGTCCTTATTTCGAGATTCCACAGTTGCAGATCTTTAGGATTATTAGAACTTTAGTACAACACAAAAAAATTGAGATTTAAAAACAAAAGAATCTAGGCTTTTACTTTCTTATTAGGCATCAAATAAAAAAAGAATTTAGACTGCATTTAAGCTAAGTTTGTTTGTTTGTATTTCCTCTTGAACCCTTGTAAAAAATATAAAAGAGAAAAGTTTTACTTCTTATCATTAACTTAAAAATCTAGGAATCGAAAACGTATACAGGTTAGAACTTGTTTTTTTTTTTTAGTAGTATATTTAACTTTATTTTGCATTATATATCATGTCATTCTTTACATTTCTTAAATGTTAAAACCTAAATGATTGCTAAATTTACACATAGATTTAAGGTAATCTTAAAATACCTTTATTGAACCCTACATTTCCTTAAAAATAACACTCTTATAAAAATAAGATTCATGCTTGAATCCTTATTCAAATGTGAATCATGCATTCAAGTTCGAATACTCCCAGATACTAATTTACACTACAAAAATTTATTTCTAATAATTTATTTTTACTAGGAAATTTTGTTTCACGCTTTATATTCTTGAATTTTTCATTGTTCATTAATACCCTCCACTCTAGCTTTCTCTCATTTATATATATTAAGTTGTTTGACTGCCATGCTCTTGAAATTTTCATCGTTCAAACTTAGTGTGGGAAGTTTTGGTTGTAATGGAAAGCTAAGCATATAAAATTAAAAAAAATAATTAATATGGTCAAAGAACTTTGGATATTGTTCTGTGCGAAAGGTCGGCAATATTTTTGTTCACAGGATTAAAGATAATTTTAGTTTATTCTTCATAAAATAATGTCCATTTGCTTATAAGCCTGAACCAGGAAAAATAACCAATTCTCTTTAAAGAAGCCTAGTTCAGCATGTGGATGTAGAGCAAAATAACCAATTCTCTTTAACGAAGCCTAGTTCAGCATGTGGATGTAGAGCTAGTCAACGTGGAAAAAAGACATAGGAGGCCAGAGCTTAAAATCATGTGAAAGCAGACACCTATAGTTTTGGCGTTGTGGTGGTTGAAATCATGTGTAAAAAGAGAAGCAAAGAGCTGTCGACAGAAGAGTACAGTCTGCTTTCAATCTTCCAGCGAACGGGCAGGGAAGGAAGGTTAAGAGCTTTAATAGATCCACAACTTGGAGAAGAGGGTATGGGTGTAGAGGAGGAGACATTAAGAATGTTGGGAGTAGGGATGTGGTGTCTTCAAGAAGATTTTGCGAGGAGGCCTGCCATGTCAACTGTTGTAAAGGCATTGGAGGGTCTGATAGAGTTAGGAGATGTTGTTTCTTCCTACGAAAGCTCGTCTACAGCCGCTACATCTCATCAGCAATGTTCATCCCCTCCTGAGTCCATTAATAGAGTGCTGTTGTATGAGCCCATGTCTTCGGTATTATCTGGACCTAGATGATCTTTATGGACGCTTCCTGAAATGAACTTCCTTCGCGGATTGTTTAGTTTTCTTCTTTCCCATGTCTGTATAAATGTTTCCCCTAATGCAAAATGGATGATCTCTCGCTTCCATCTACACTGGTTTTCTGTAAATTATTTCGCACGCATTAATTTTGCCGTCTATTGCTTCATACTTAAAAACAAGAGATCAATTATATATTTTTAATCAAGATTGGAAAGTAATTATTTTTATATTACATATTAAGATTTAAAATTTCTGATAGTTTTTATAAGTTTATAGCTTGTTATATTATGCTAGTTTATATTATTTTTAACAAAAATTGGATTCATTTTTCTTTATACAACTTTTTATTAGTGAAGGTTAAAATACAATTGTGTACTTCTAATAAAATGTATAATTTTTCATGTTAATTTTTTTTATTATTGATTTAATTTTTATATAGGTATATATGATAAATTATTTTTAAATAATTATATTAATAATAATTAAATTGATGATGAGAAGTATTTGGGTTTATGAGTAATTTTGGTTCTTTCTTGGATTATCTTTTGGTTTTTTTAGGAATAAAAGATGGCAAATTTTACCAAATTGAGAGCTAGCTAGAGATGAGAGATAGGAACGAAAGCTTGAAGAAATGAGCATTGCCTAAATTGACTTGTGCAGAGGTATTTGTTCTCTCAAACCATTTTTGATGATTGAATGCCTCATGGGAACGATTGTTGGAAATAATATATATAATCTTGCTAGGTGCTTGATTTTAGGCAATGTGTTAATCATGCTTTATCGAACATTTTTGCTCACTTTCGTTTGTTGTTGATTTTGCTCATTTTGGGATCGATGGTATATCACTCCATAGGAGGCTTTAGCTTATGGTTTCCTTGAGTGATCTAGTCTATAGATCTTGGAGAAGCCTAGTTTGGGTTGGATCAATTTTTGTTTGCTATAAGTTTAGCCTACATTACCTACATGTTTAGCATAGACGTCCTCATTTGTTTAAGTGTTAGCTCCTTTGGGTTTATTCATTTCAAAAAAGCTTGAAAGAGTAGAGTTTTTGGGAGGAGAATCCTCGATTTGTATTTTTCTACTATAGTTTTGGTTTTGAAACTAACCTTGTTGCTTAGGGTGTTGTTCGATCGCCAACTTGATTTCGTTGTTTCATTAGTAGAGGATGAAAGAGTAGGGTCATGTTGCTTAGCTTGAGACTCTCCCTTGTTGCCTTAATTTCTGTTAAATTTTATTGTTGTTTTGATCCAAGTGCCTTTAGGAAGGTGTAAGTTGTGGGGTCCCAGCATAAGATGGTCTATGTTTTTAGACTGTGTAGAGCATCCAATAATGGTGGTATATAATAGAGTTTAGGGTTTTGGGTGGACCGAGAATCTAGCTTTGTCGTCATGGTTTGTGCATCAGCGTAACCTTAACAGATCCTTGGATGTTTTTAAATCCCTAATTTTTGTTTGGAAAGCACTTTTTAAGGTGTATCTAATTTGGGTAATATTTTGTTTTACTTTGTTGTGTTAAAAGAACCAATGGAATTCTTTTGTATAAGATTTGTGATTAATTTATAGCTTAAGGAATAATTAATGGCTAAAGTTGGTATTCTTGGAGCTATTAATATATCTTTAAATATTATTTCTCATGCTTGTTTGATTAATAAATAGTTCTATTGTTTTATTGGAAGAAAATAATGCTACTAAAGAGAAAACCTTATCTTTATTTATTGTTAAAATATTGTTAAAAGTTTTGAAGTTGTGATGTCGTATTTATTGTTCTGATGTTGAAGGAATTAATGAATAGAGGAACTAAATTTTGATGGAGCAACCAAAGGAAATACTGGGCCTGCTAGCACTAGAGGAATTGTCAGAGATCACATAGACAACATCATATTGGCCTTTGCTGAGAATATGAGACACCAGTCTAGTCACTTCATGACAGCTAGGGCACTTTATCAAGGTATTGTCCTCCTCCACAACATGTAGTGTTCCAATTTGCTGGTCGAAGGAGACTCCAAAAATATCATCCAATTTTTAATCTCGGAGATCCAGTCTGTTTCATGGAACATTACCAACATGATCTTTGAAATCAAATATCTCATGCAATCCTTCATGAGTATCACTTTAAATCATGTTTACCATGAAGGAAATTGTGCTATCGATCTCCTTACGAATATGAATATTTTTGAGCAAAGTCTCACTGTTTGGAAAAGAGCTTTCCCCCCATATCTAATTGATATCAATGCAATTGAAGTTCATGAGCAGCAAGTCTAGGGGGGATTGGTGGTGGGGCCTCATGGACTCCACGTAGAATTATGCACATATTTTTCATCATCATATGACCAGTTACACTATGAGTGGAAGCCATGAATCGAAGAGTACTCACATAAAAATTAATTATATCAACAATGCGGTATTACAGACCAATGGTGTTGACACCATTCAAAGGGTGAAATTTCACATGATGGAAAAAGTTTAATTTTGGGGTGATAGAATATTCTATGTGAGCCACGTGTCAAGAGATTTCATCAATTGTTATTCCATTATCATGGAGTTTTGTGGGACCACTTAAAATGTCCACCATAGGCGATGACGAGGCGGATTTGGCACTCTACCAATCCTTGTCAACACTATGATATCTTATCTAAATGATCACAGGTGGCAATATTTTTTGATCCTCGTTCACCCTTTTTATTGGTGGTGCTCTTCTCAACCTCCACACTCTCATTGAATCTTATGCTAATATTTTTAGTTTTTACCACCCAGCTACCTTGAGTGACTATGTGTTCAGTCCTCGAAATTACCAATGGAGTCCTCTTTCAGTGTTTTTGACAACTAATACTTTCAAATACAATGTTGAATCATAAAGAATTTTTTTTCTCTACCTTGTGCTTTCTATTTTTTGGTCTGACTTTCCTATTGGGTTTCCATTGCTTGCGTCAACCCATTCGTGTTATTTGTATCCACTCTACCTGCAATCATGTTTCATATTTTTTGGAGCGTGGTACCCATGTTTTGTGTCATTGCTTATGGAGTTGGACTGGGATAGGATCCATTATCTTTTTAATCAATGTTTTTCGATACATTGTGGTGTTATCGTCCCCCATAGCTCACCTACTCTGGTGCTATCCTCTAAAACTCCCTCCCTCTAGCCTAGCCCTATTTTGATGGATGAAGTCAAACTCGTTGCCCTCCACCTAACTGCTTTGGTTGAGAATATTTTTTGCGATCATGTCCTACTCAATTTACTCTAACTGTTTAATGGTCATGACCCTGACTTGTCCTTGGAGTTTATGCACATGTTGGATGGAGGGCATATTTTCATCCGTGGTTTGAGTTTTACTATAACTTTTGAACTTCTTGTAGAGATCATGGGGATCCTAAATGAAGGAAAAATTATTAATAGAGAGAAGAACTCACTCTAGGGTGAGTTAGCTCTCTTTCAGGACTGTGGTGAATCTTTAGGTAGGGACAAATATGGCATCTTGCGAGATACCCTCTTGAAGCGATGGGATGTAGTTGTTTATTGCTAAAAATCTAGCCATCTCCAGAAGGCAACAACACGTGTAGAAGATGGGTAAACAAGACATTTACAAGATGGGTAAAAATATTGTAACTCTCTTAGACATGTGTATTGTAATGACAGGTATTTCCATTTAGATGGGTGCTTCTATCTATACGGGTGTCCTCTCCTCTTATATGGATGCATTCTCATAGATGAGTGGTCAAATGAATGGTAAGAATTTAGACTAATAACAACAAACTCTTAGATGATTGTTTCTATATGGTTGAATTCATCCATGTAGATGAATGAGTTCATCTTCATAGATGGGTAAACTTATCCTTTTAGAAAGTAGTTTTACCTGATGGTAGTTTGTCTTAAGACAACAAGGTATAATCTCAAGATGATAGGGTTCTAGATTAACCGACACTCCTCAATATGATATGTGTTATGATGGTAACCTTAGGTCGGTGTTTCCTAGGATGAAATACTGGCTGATGACACATTCTATGGAAACACTCAAACGATAAAATATTTGATGATAAACTCTCAGATGAATTCCACTCCAACTTCCTACAAGTTGGCAACTTGTGATTGACAGTGCTTTGAGTGCAACACTCCTGACTACAATCTCCTTTGGCTAGCCTTCAGATGGACTTCCACATTCCTCGACTGGGTCAACCTATAATATTTTTTGACAACCTCCGACCTACAATAAATAAATATAGTAGCTCACAACTCTAATATTCTAACACTATAACATCAACACACACAACCGCTTAGATTGGAATTGGATTTAGTTTAAAATTATACTTTCATGCATATTTTAAATTACAACTATTGTAGTCTACTTTCATTCTATATTGGCAACATCTCTTCTGACTTCTTTGTTTCTCTTTTGCGCTTTCTCTTTTACTTGGCCTCACTTATACTCTTTCATTATTATTTTTCTCTCTACATTTGTTTCACCCATGCACCCAAACACCTCCTCTTTGTCCCTTTTTACTTCTTCTTAGAAGGAACCAAGAACCTAAAAAGGAGAAATGAACAGAGCTTTTACCAATAAAACTCAAAGGAGGTCTCACAAGTGCAGCAAAAAGAGTGCCAAAATAATGTGAAATTCACTTCCTGAAGTATGTCCAAAACGTGTGATCATATTAATTATCACCATCACATATCATCATCATACCCAAATTCGAAAGAGAAGAACTAAATTTATAGAGTGTGAAGAAGAAATGGATGAGATCAGATTTATGTGAATGGGTTTGAATGAGTTTTCTATTGGAATGAAGATAAGACCGAAGGAAAACCAAATTCAATTTGGCAAGAAAGTAAGGTAAAGGGGAAAAGCAACTTCAATTTGGAAAGAAAGCAAGATGAAAGAGGTTGAAAAAATAAGATCACGTTGTCCATGCAAAATTAGTAATATTCTTGAGGCATGACTACCTCATCTTGGTTGGCATGAATAAGATAAACCATTTAGATGAGAAACTTACCATTTTACAAGTTCAAACAAAAATTTGCCACCTATGAAAGTTTATTGTCGACAAGCTTTTCTATTTGATGATTTTACGTTCTTGATAGTTTGGGGAAATTAAGAATTTCTATTCTTTGGAGATAGTTTCCCACCAAGGTGGGAAAATCGTTGTTAGCGATTTTATCTATAGGTGGTGATTTTGTTTTGGAGGCTCAAAAATTAAGGTGAAGGATCAATAGAAGTCTTGAATGAGTTCTTAAAATATTTTAGAATCTCATGATGTATTTAAGTGAGCAAAATTGGATGTCTACATTGTGCCCTCTTTTCAAGTATTTTTTGCCCAATAAAAGCTTCAAAAGTACTTCTTAAAGACTCTAATTTTACGAAAGGAAGAAGTATGTGATATTAGTATTTTATGATGAAGGTAGTCATAATTGTTTTGAAAAGACAATTTTTGGAGGAGCAAGAAGCTATATTAGGTAGGAAAAGTGGTAAAATTGAGTTCATTTTCATCGCATAGCTTAATGATTTGGAGCTCTGGAGCAATTTTCTAGATTTTTGATGGCTCACCAACAATGACCTACCTATTTCATGGACTTGATTCAAGGGATGGACAATGCTTAGGGAGTGCCTCTTTAGGTATGTTTTGAAAATCATACCCTTTTTCCATTTAGTTTATAAAAACTTTCCTTTAAATTTTGGGCAACGTTTTTGGCTTTTGGACAATAAACTTGTCATCGATAATTTTACCTTTGGGCAATGATTTTTACAATTTTGAAAAAAAAAATTCTAAGTGGTAATTTTCTTGTAGATGACATTTTTTCAAGTGGGCGATGATTTTCCAAAAGCCCACAAAATTAATTTTTTTTTTTATGTAATACTAATTGATGGATGTTTTTGGATGTAGGTTGGTATTTTGAAGCATAGAGAGTGACGTTCTCAAATCCTCTTGGCTACTCTTGATGTAGTGAATCCATCCTATAAGGCTATCCTAGATGTCATTAAACTTGGGTATCTAGCAACAATTACCAAGGTAGAGTTTGATTGTGCTCTACTGATGGCTTTGATAGAGGTATGGTATTTAGAGTGCACGACTTTATTTTTGTCGATGGGTGAGATGACGATCACCCTGTGTGGAGGATCCTAAGGATTACTATCCAAGGAGTCCCTATTTAGATGAAATTGGATCAAAGGTCAACCCTTCAAAGATATTATGGCCATCTTGATTAGTAGCTTATGGGTCATGAGATCCATGTTAGCTGATTATTCATTAGTGAGTGCATTGATGGATTGACAATGTTATTGAGAACTATTGTTTATGGTTTAATCTTGGGAGATATGAGTGGTTGACCTTTTCTATGGGGATGGTGTGGTATAATTATGGGGGATGCGGGATAGACATATCAGATATGATTGGAGTCCATTATTTTTGTCTGCTTGTATGTAGTTCTACATCAAATAATGCACATGGATAGGAAGAGTCTTATATTTTGTAATCTTATCTAGGTATGGTGTTGGGAGCACATTGCCATATATCACCCTATTATCTTACCAAGATATGTGGTAGATGTAGGTATTTCAGCTACATATAGTTGGGCTCATACTTTTGAGATTTGTTATCGCCCCACTAGAGGGATGTTGATTGTGGCACGATAGATCATAGATGAGCTAGATACTGATCATATTGTATGGAGACCTTAGAGAGGGCACTCAATATAGTTAGAGTATGGTTTTGAGGTTGTGTGAGTCAAAAAATTTTATTGGATTATTGGGCATAGCGACACTAGAGAGCTTCTCAATATAGTTAGAGTATGGTTTTGAGGTTGTGCGAGTCAAAAATTTTTGTTGGATTATTGGGCCTAGCGACACTAGAGAGGTGTATCAATCTGATCAAGTTTTGAGATAGTTCATCCTATATTAGGATCTTCCATAGATGGAAGAATAATGGTATAGGAAAGTAGAGAGTGATGGAGGGAATGTTGGACCCTGGCCTTTATGAGGATATAGATGACCCTCTAGTGATTGACCCTAGTGTCAATTGTGTGGGAGCTTTCATAACATATATGTGATGGTACTAAGGTGTTTTCCCCCTTAGATTGATAACAACCCCACCTAGAGGAGGACCTAAGGCCTTTATGATAAGATATATCAAGATAGTAAGAATGTGACAATGAGAGAGGGCATAAGGAGTCCTTAATATCTCATCATTAAGATCTATATTCATACTCCAAAGAGATAACATAGGATCAAGCCCTAGCAATACAATGATAGATATAGATGACTTAGAGAGAGCTGCTATAAATTGGAAGATTTATTTCCTGGCTATAGAGATTATACATCTCCAAGGTGAGCGAGACTAGGTAGTTATGTAGGCCTCTCAATTTACTTTTTATATGGACATAGTTGTGATCTAGACAACTCAAGTGACTATGAAGTGTAACATTGCTAAGTTAAAGAGAGATTTTAGGATGCCTCAATTGATATATTAGAGGAACACTATAATATCAGAAAGAGATGCAATAATGGCTCGGGTGGTATAGTTAACATGGGAGCAGGATGATGCCAGGGCAATAGTGAAAGCACCAAATTTTTTAACAATGCTTGATATATTGAATGCAGTTAGAGATGAGTTAGAGGTAGAGTAGGTCAGGTTTTCCCATTATAGGGCATTATATCATCAAGTGGATCTTCTAGAGTAGAGGTAATCTTCCACATCTCATGCCCCTTCTCGATATTAAAAAAAATTAAGGTCTATGAGTAGAGCCTTTTAATGGTCGATGCATGGACCAATGCATGACATAGGTTCTAGGATATAATCTTTTTGCAAGTTTTGGAGGCTATGTACCAATTTTGAAATTGTGGTACACCGATTTTTATGACTTGTATATAGTTGAGAATAACGATTTTTTCTATTATGATATGTCATACCTCCTGAGTGATGTATATATGATTCTTTGATATACATATGAGGCTATTATTCTCTGATGAATTATCTTTTTTTCTTGATGTTTCATAATATGATGATGGTTTGATGCAATAATATGTTATTTGAAATTTATTTTGATGTTTATAATTGTCGTACATGAGTTGTTTGAATAACAGTAATAGTTTTTTCTTGAGATGAGGCATTGATGTCTTGAGGTCTTTATTTTCCTAGACCAAGATGGTCCAAAGGACTTTAATTATGATAGTTTAAAAAAAATTGTGCAATTGCCTAGGGCTGTTAGGGATTTGATTTGACTAGACCTCTAGGACTTTGACCATTGTCATTCTTGTGAAATCATTGTCCCTAGGGTTGTTAGAACTTTGATCATGATATTTTGAAATATTATTTACAAGTTCCTAGGGTTGCTAGGGCTTTGATCATGGTATGATGAAAAATTATGCATAATTTCCTAGGGTTGCTAGGGATTTGATTTACTTGGACCTCTAGGACTTTGAAAATTGTTAATATTATGAAATCATTGTACCTAGGGTTGTTAGGACTTTGAAGATGATATTTTGAAATATTATGTATAATTGCCTAGGGTTGCTAGGGCTTTGATTGTGATATATTGAAATTTTATGTATAAGTGCTTCTGTTTTCTAGGAATTTTATTTACCTAGACCTTTAGGACTTTGACCACTATCAATCTTATGAAACCATTGTGCCCAGGGTTGTTAGAAATTTTACTTTGTGATGGCTTTTGAAGATTATGTACAAATACCTTAGTGTTGTTAAGGCTTTGATTTGCTTGGACCTCCAAGACTTGACCATCGTTAGTCTTGTATAGTTATTTACATGTGCCTAGGATTGCTAGGGATTTTCATTTGTTATATTGCCTTGAGAATTTTGATATTTGTATTGATGTGTCCCTGGATCATGATAGATCCCAAGGATTTTAAACTTTATTTGTATTCTTAAATTTTGTAAAACCTAAAGGAATTTTGCCTAGATTTTTTAAAATCTAAAGGAATTTATGTTAATGTGTGATTAAGGACTTTAAACATAATGATATGATTATTGAGGATAATTGTGTAATAGATGCCCCTACTTAAAAAGCCTTGTGATTAAATTTTGTTGTTAAGGCATTTTTTTATTCTTAGATGGAGATCAAATCCTAGCCATCCTATTAGGTGCCTTTACAATGCCTTTTGTAATTATGAAGCAACATGACCATGATTCAACTCCTTTTAAAGAGAAAAATCTAGAATCGATACCAAGTTAGGGTAGATTTGATAATATTATGAGATCATTAAGGTTGCAATCAGAATCATGATCTTATTTCCCACCCTCAACCTTAATGAAGGGAACAACATTGTGCCATTTTTTTTTTATCCATGGTTATTGTTGTTATATTTTTGTTGCATTCATTAAAGTTGTTGTAGGGGATAAAAATAATGATATGAAATCCCAAATTATGGTTTGAATTACATGTTTGTTATCTAATGTTTGTTTTATGAAAAATATTACCATCAATTTATAAAGATATTACAAGATGTTCATCATGTGGTGTATGTTTTTTCATGAATCTAGTGAAGCATATTATCCTTAATTTTTTGTTACTTGAGCCCTTCATTAGAGCTCAAGCAAAAAAACTTTAAAGTTGTGCAAGATTATTTAGTTGATTTTAAATCTCATGAGGGAATGAAATATATGAATCCTCCACCTAGAAGGCCCTAATAAGAGGGCTCAAGCAAAAATATTTTAAATTTGTGCGAGATTATTTAGTTGATTTTAAGAGAATTGAATTAAGAATGTAAAACTTTTGCTGCTTTAAGACCTTATTAATGCTCATGAGTAAATGGAGTATGCTCAAATCCATCACTTGGTAAGCACTAATAAGAGGTTTAAAAGAACCAGCTATAAATTTTAAGGATTAAAACCATACTTTCCTATAATTTTTTAAATGGAGTAGACATCATCTAACAAGATATTATGTTGTATGTAAGCAACAAGTATGTGCTATATATTACCATATGATGCACTTAATATAGTTTTGGGCTATCATTACATACTGATGGATAATGCATCAAGTAATCATGCTTTCATGCAATTATGATAGTAATAATTATGCAAGAGCAATATCTACATTAAAAATAAAACAATGAATAGCGCAAGGCTTTTATAGGAACGAAGATGAAAGTTATTTATCATAAACACTTGTGTATGAAAACTATTTGAAAAAGGAATAATTATCATATTCCAACCCTCAAAAGGTCTGATTTAGTTAAAGGATAATGGATTAGGAGTAAACCATGATCTCAACATAAATACCACTAGCACGTGGTTCTTAACATAGGATAGAAAGATAACTGCTACATAATGGTGGAGTAAAAATCCTAAGGGTGGGGATCCACTAGCATCAGTGTCCTAATGTAGTGTAATGCATATGATCTAACCTAACTAGTTATCATCATTGCATCATTGTAGAGCCCCTTGATTCTATATGCATCAATTATTCTAAGAAATAAATGCATACCACATGATTATAGTGATTGAAACTTTTTATTTAAATGTGAAGAATTCAATGATAATAATTTAATGAGATATGTAGGATACAAATTTTTTGAGAAAAGTTTTTCAAACATCTTGTGTCAACCTCAAAAGTATGAAATTAGAAACCCATATGGATTTCGAAGATGGATTAGATAGGTAATTATCATGTCATATTGCAAGGGCACCATAAGATATTGGGCAAATAGATGAGAAGCGATAGGGTGCTATAATTATAAAGAGTGACTAAATAGAAGAGGATGATCATTATATTGAATTGAAATGTGATGAACAAGATATAGGAGTACATAACCTATCCCTTTGACATATTATCTATGGCCATGGTACCAGACAAAAAGATTCATCTAGGAAAAGAAGATGAGATTTATTTCCTATCAATGATTTCAATGTTGGGTACTCACGTATAAAAGTTATTAGGCAAAAAATAATTCTCATCAACTGATCCCAAAAAAATACCATTATCTGATGGGATAGAAAAAAGGAAATGATTTGGGTATCAGGGTTTTGGATGATCGCCCTTTCATCATCTAACCCAATAGAGGGAAAGAAGAGAAGAAATTTGAGAATAGGATTTCTTGATATTCTTGATAGATCCATATACTAAGGAAGGATGTTTGACATAATCACCCTGGATTGTTGGGTGTCAAATATGTTAAGCACTTATCAAGTGTTGAATGATTACGCCATCCAACCTTCTTGGATATAATTGGTATGATGTGTGCAATGTATTTTGATATGATTTTTTTATCCCAACTATCTCACAATTAGTTAGGAGATGATGTTCCCTATTTTTGACCAATGGTGGACATATATTCATTTTACACAAATACCCATTAGTGTATAGAAATGTGAACATCATCTCAAAAATATTCATAGGACAATGAGGAGAATTGATTAGATTTCCAATATATCCCTACACTAAAGAAATTTTTTGATAGAATAATTCAATGTTGTTAGATGCCTAATATTGTTAAGCACTTATCAGCCATAAAATATCCTACCAAATACTTCTACTAAGTGTAGAGATGAATTAGAATATGTATGAGAATATTTTGATGTCAAGGAAGAAGTGTAGAATATGATGTTTGCCCCCATTTATCCCATAAATAGTTGGAAGATGAATTCCAGTCAAGTGTCTGACATATTTATGATTACGTATTTTGCTAAAAATTGAACGTGACTAGAAGCACCTCCCAAGTTTTGATAGGACAATAATGGAATGCTAATAAATATGTTATGAAATATAAAGGATATTTTTGAGAAGAAAACCTTACTATATTAGAATTCCCTTTTTTATGAAATACATACATCTATATATATATATATATATATTCTTGTTATGTAGTATCAAGGTCATCATAGTGTGCTTAACAAGTTGCGAAAAGGAATAATAAAAAGACATGATAAAATAGGGGAATAGGCATTCATTATGAACAAGGAATATTTAGAGAGATTCACTACCTTAGATACCTTGATAAGTGCAATGCAATGTCCTAACTAAGATAACCATGGGTTACAATAAATCTCTCATCTCTGCATGCAACAAGTAGCCAAACATCAAGCATATGAACACAAGCAAGTGAATTGGTCACTCAACAAGCAATTGATGCAATCAAACACACGTTTAGGTAAATAATACAAATCTAAATGTAATATTTTTAAGATGCATTATATTCATAGGTTCTTCTAATTCATGTCCATCTAAGGTAGCTAGGCGATAATTTCCAAAACTATATTTAGCAATTATGATAAATGGCCCCAACCAGTTAGGTTCAAAATTTTCTTTTAATTTGTCTTGATAATTGGTGCTTTTTTATTTTCTTTGAGGACTAAATAACCAATATCAAATTTTCAAGGTCAAATTTTCTTTTTGTAGGCTCATTTGAGTCTTTGGTGATAGACCTAGAGATGTTCTAGGGCATGTATTCTCTTTTCATCAAGGAGTTCTAATAAGCTTAGATGGTTATGATGATACTCATCACTTACTAAAGCATATTTTAATAAGATCCTAAGAGAAGGAAATTCTTGTTCAAATTTAAATATTGCCTTAGCCCCTTAGACCAAGGTGTAAGGTGTAGCTCTTGTAGGAGTTCAAACACTGGTCCAATAAACCCATAGTGCAAGAATAAACCCATAGTGCGATGCAATTTTTTCTCTCTATCTATATATAGGGTTGTTGAATTTATATATCATAGGAATCCTTGAAGTTGAAGAATCTAAAAATATTATTTTTGTGGCTTTATTCCTCGTCTATGCCTTTGAAAATAAAATCATCGTCAACAGACTCTAACGTGCGATTCTTCTCAAAGGGTGGCAAACCTATTCTATAAGACATAATTTTCACTCAATTGATAAAACAATCATTTTTCAACTTAGGAGATACTATTTTGGATTCATTCCAATCATTAGAAACTTCTAATATTTGAATTTTAGTTTTTATAACATCTTTTTTTTAGTTTTTCCAGCAAAGATCATCTTCCAAAAGGTTTCATACTCGATTTTGTATAAAAAGGATAGGGAGCTTAACTAAAAATAACTCAACACTTTCTCAAGCATCAAGTATATCTCATAAAAACTAACACCCTATTTTTTACCTTTTCAACAATTTTTTGTAGGTTTGCCACCTATAGGGTAAAAATCACAAACAACAATTCAAGTTCACAGGAAACATAGTTGTAGGATGGAAATTTTAGCTTCAAGATAGTCTCTACAAGTTCATAGGTTAGAAGTTTTGTAGGTAACAATCTCAGTCCATAGGCAATGATTTAAAAAAAAATGCAAGTTTAGTACCTATTTCAAGATTTCGCAGTTGTAGATCTCATATTCAACCTTCCCTTAGCCGAAGAAGCCCATGTTTTCTCATTTTCTTCTATTTTTCTTATATTTCAAAGAAATCTTGTTTATTTTTGCTCATACAATCTAAAATGAAAATCAAGGAACTTAGGCTTATTAGAACTTTAATACAAAACATAAAAAAATTAGGATTAAAAAAATTATCTAGGCTTTTACTTTTTCTTATCAAGCCTCAAATCAAAAAGGCATTTAGACTACATTTAAGCTAAGTTTTCCTCTTGAACCTTTGCTAAAAAAAATAAAAGTTTTACTTCTTGTTATTAACTTAGAAATCAAGAAAATAGAAACACATACAAGTTAGCTTGAACCTTTGCTAAAAAAATAAAAGATTTACTTCTTGTTATTAACTTAGAAATCAAGAAAATAGAAACATATACAAGTTAGAACTTTTGTTGGAAATATGAGCAAGATTTGTTGTCATTGATGTCAAGAGTCAGTTTTAGTGAGTAGTGCAAGAGGAAGGATGTCAAGAGTCAGTTTCAGTAATCGGTGCAAGAGAAATATTGCTTCTAGACCTAAGGGAAATAATATTATAATATCTCCCATTATAATATTCAAGGTGGTCAGATAAGGTCTACAGGAGAAATAAGAAGGCCCAAGAAAAATAATATTATAATATTAAAGGTCTAATGGTAAGACCTAAAGAAATTAAATTAATTTTAATAATTTCATTATAAATTAATTTATAATTTAATTTGATTAACTTTATAGTTATTAAATTAATTATAATAATTTTATTATTAATTAAATTATAATTTAATTTAATAACCCTAAGGTTAGGGTTATAAGGGCAAAAATAATGCGTCGACGTCATACATTATCTCCTCCACCGATGTCAACGAAATTCAAGGCATGGGTATAAATACCCAAAGCCTAAGAGGCTTAAAAGCATCCACGATTGATTTTAATTAAACCCCCAAGCAAATCGTGTGCATAATATTCGGCGAGCAAGAGAGGGAAGAAGTCCGTAGTTTGACTTATTTGGTAGGTATAGAAGGGAGAAAAGGCACAAGTCACGAAGGCCTTGTCACCACCTAGCCAGGTGGGCTAGCGGTAATTGTTAGCACTTTAGGAATGCGAGGTACCATGTTCGATTCATAGCAGGGAAGGTCGTGAGGTTGTTTTGTGCACCGAAGATGCCAAAGCCTTTTGGCTTTTGGTGCCTAGGTAGAAGACAAAGCACCATGGGTGCTTTTGCCTTCCACGTGAGTGCTTAGCTCACGCGGCTTGGCAGCCATGGCTAAAGTGCTAGAGGTGTTGTGACGTGGGATCGAATCCCTCCGGGAGCACTTTGAGAGGTACTAAATTTTTTATTATAAATTATTTTTGCTCCTAAGGTTGTATGGTGTATTTTTGAGCTTAGGGAGATATAAGGTTGATGAAATTAAATAATTATTTTTTATTTAATTGTTTGGTGGATTGAGCTATTTAGAGTGGAGTTATAAGGTGTAATAAGAGATTTATTTTTATATGTTTTTGGTGAATGCTAATTTCAAGGAGTAATAAGGTGTATTTGAGTTTAATTATTTTTGTAATTGTGAAATATTTTGAGGGAGTGTTAGAGTGATATTTTGTCATCTAACCTTTGAAATTGGCAAAGAGAGTAATTGTGATTGAGACAAGATTTGAGGTCAATTCTTCATCAAACAAAAGGTATGGGCACATCTTCCTTGTGAGTGATTGTTGAATGTTGTGAATGCTAAGTTGGAGTGAAAAGGGTTGTTTGATAAGCATTGTTGAGTTTGATTGTTAAAGGTTTTTCTGAGTGAGAGTTGATGATAAAAACCTTGTTTGATAAGCATTGTTGGAAATATTGAATGAACCTTCATATGCATGATTAGGGTTTGTGCAAGATCATGAGTATCATTGTTATGTGAGATTGTTTGATAAGCATTGTTGGAAATAATTGAGTGAGTGTTCATATGCTTGGACTAGGGTTTGTAAGCAAGAAGTGTTTCATTGAGTGATTGGTTAAGTGGAGTTGATTGAGCCTAGTCAATTGAAAGTGTTGAAGTGATAGTTCAAGTTCTATGAAACAAATTGTTCTATATTCTAAATTGATTTGAGAAAGAGATTGAAAGTGATTGAGCATTGTTGTGAGTGTGAAGCATATTGAGTCTCTAACAATTCTCTATATGTTTCTATGAGATTGAACAAGATTCTATGTGAAGCTTGTTTGAGTTATTGAAGAAGTTTTCTATGATAAGATTGAGTTAAGTTAAGCTTTTGTGGAAGCTTACAATATAATTTTGAGGTAAGTCTTAGTGAAGACTTGTTGAGCATATTTGAGGTAAGTCTTAGTGAAGACTTGTTGAGTAGATTGGACAAGTTCTAGAGAGGACTTGTGGACAGATTAGTGTGAGCTTTTGTGGAAGCTTACAATGCATATTTGAGACAAGTCTTTGAGAAGACTTGAGAGCAGAGTTGATTGATTGATTTGTTCAAACCTTGGGTTAAGGTTTGGGGTAGATCTAGCAGAGTTGATTTGTGATTGAGTCAAGCTTTGTGTTAAGGCTTGAGGATATAGATTGAGATATTTGTGCTAGACCAAATGATTATGTTTAGTGCAGATTTGAGGATAGAGATTGAGAAGATTTGTGCTAGATCGAAGGATTGTGTTTAGTGTAGATTTGAGGATAGATATTGAGCAGATTTGTGCTAGATTGAAGGACTGTGTTTAGTGTTTTAGATATATTTAAGGATAGATATTGAGAAGATTTGTGCTAGACCGAAGGACTATGTTTAGTGTATATTTGAGGATAGATATTGAGTAGATTTGTGCTAGATTGAAGGACTATGTTTAGTGTAGATTTGAGGATAGAGATTAAGTATATTTATGCTAGATCGAAGGACTATGTTTAGTATAGATTTGAGGATAGAGATTGAGAAGATTTGTGCTAGATCAAAGGACCATGTTTAGTGCAGATTTGAGACAGAGCTAAGAGCAAGCTTTGGAGGTGACAGAGTATAGAGGATGACAGTCTCCAGTGGATAGAGGTCCATTAGCTAGGGTAGTGAAGATAGGTCTTCTGAGTGAGGGTAGGAGTCTTCAGTGGATAGAGATCCATAAGCCAGTGTAGTGGAGGCAATAGTTCTTCTAGAAGATCACCAGCTAGAGTAGAGGAGAAGGAGTTCTCCTGTGGATAGATATCCATGAACTTGATTAGGGGATTGGTGTCTCCTTTGGATAGAGGTCCATAAACATTGTAATAGGGAAAGGTTTCCCAAGAGATTTGTTGAGAAACTTTTAGTGAAATATTTTCTCCATGGAGTAGCCCACATTGGGTGAACCACGTTAAATTGGTGTCTCTATTGTGTGTGGTGATTTGTGCATTGCTTTGGTTACTGTTGTTGATATTGCCATTGATTATATTGGATAATATTGTTTGGGAAAGAAAAGTAAAAAGTGGTCTTATACTGTTCACCCCCCTTCTCAGTATAAGCTTGTGTTCTTCAATTGGTATCAAAGCTGGTTCCTTCAGAAAAGGTTTAACAGCTTGAAGGAAGATCTTACAAGAACACAAATGGGAAGGAAAGGCAAAAGTAGAACCATGAGACATAAGAAAAATAAACACACATTGAAGTTGATGGAAGAAGGATTTGATCTTTTAGCGTGTTTTAAAAAGGGAAAGTTGGGTATGATAGTAGTGCAAAGGAAAAGGAAGTTGATTTTGCTCTCAACAAAATTGTTTCTCTAGGAGAAGTGGAAATAGATTCAAGAGATGAATCAAGTAGTGGAAAAGAGACTAAATTGATAAAGTTTTGTACCAGATGTAGGAAGACAGGTCACCATGCAGCTTATTATCCACAAGATGGTGAAGAATATTTTGTTTGTGGTCAACTCGGTCATGATGCAGGTTATTGCAATGGGTTTAGTAGTAGTGAAGATGAAATGGAACTCAAGGAAAACAAGCACAATCAAAATAGGTATGAAGAAGAAACTCTACTTTTGACAATAGAAGGAAATGCTCCTATTGAAGACCAAAGAAAAGAAAATTTAGAAAAAGAAAAGGAGGAAGCCACTCTTAAGGAACTTGTTGAGTTGGAAAGGGAGAACTTAGAATTAAAGGCTCAAATACAAGAGGATGAGAAATGTAAGACAAAGCTTCTACAAGATCTCTCTGACTTGAAGGATAAGGTTGAAAAGGCAAGGAGAGTTGAAAAAAGGTATGGTTGAACAGTCAAAGGTAAAAGAGCTAGAATGTGAAAGACTTATTGTTGATCTCGAAGAATTAAAAAGGGAGAACTCGGGATTAAGGGTTCAAGCTCAAGAAGATGAGAAAGCAAAAGCAAAGTTTCTACAAGAGCTCACTAACTTCAAAATTAAGGTTGAAGAGGCAAGGAAAATTGAAGAAGGTATGGCTAAAAAATTAAAGATAAAAGATCTAGAGTGTGAAAGATTAGAACATGAGATAGTTTCACTAAGGATGGAAGTGAAAGACTCTAAGGACAAGCTACACAAGGTTGAGAAAAATTCAAAGACCTTGGACAGGATTATCAATGCACAAAGATCATCAATCACCAAAACAGGACTTAGTTTTGAAGAAGAACAAGGGAAAAAAGAAGCATAAAAAGGAGAGTCAAGCTCAAGCACCAAAGAAGAAGAAGCTTCAAAAGAAGAAAGTAAAAGAGAGAGTGAGACTTCTAAGGATAAGTTGGACAATAGAAAGTTCAACAAGGAAAGGAACAATGCACAAATAAGGAATAGATGGAACAGGAAACAGGACAAGGTAGAAGAGACTAAGAGACCAATGGGGTCAAGGCAAGGTTTCTTCAATGGATGATGCTTCTCATGTCACAGGTTTGGGCACAAAGCTACACAGTGCAGGACACATGGAACACAAGAATATGGAAGTTTTAGAAATAGGCAACTTTTTCAAGGGTATTGCTACTCTTGTAATCAGTTTGGTCACAAGGTAGTGAATTGCAAGGTTCATGACAGGAATAGATATGGCTTCACCAGGAGAAATCCCAAGAAATTTGCACCTCCAAGGAATAACAACATTAAGTGTTATAAGTGCAATAATGATGGACATACAACAAAGTGGTGTAGAGCAAAAATTCCAAAGACAAGCAGGAACAGGAATAGTCAAAGGAATCAGAAGGATCAGATGAGGAGGAAAGTGGACAAAGGTAAATATCAATGCATGTTGGGAGTAGAAATACTCCCACCCCAGAATTAACCACCTCAAGAGGAGGTGGGGGAGGGGCTAAGCTAAGAGTCTCATTCTTAGCCCTAAGCCCCAAAGGTGACCCTTTGCCATTGATGACAAAGGGGGAGAGATTTGAGTTAGGGGAGAGCATTCAGTCAGGGGGAGTAGTTTCTCAGGGGGAGCAGAACAGGAAAAGGTAAAAGGAATGGTAAAAGAAAAATGGGTTGCCATCAATGACAAAGGGGGATATTGTTGGAAATATGAGCAATATTTGTTGTCATTGATGTCAAGAGTCAGTTTCAGTGATCAGTGCAAGAGGAAGGATGTCGAGATCCAGTTTTAGTAATAAGTGCAAGAGAAAGATTGCTTCTAGACCTAAGGGAAATAATATTATAATATCTCCCATTATAATATTCAAGGTGGTCAGATAAGGTCTACAGGAGAAATAAGAAGGCCCAAGAAAAATAATATTATAATATTAAAGGTCTAATGGTAAGACCTAAAGAAATTAAATTAATTATAAATTAATTTTAATAATTTCATTATAAATTAATTTATAATTTAATTTGATTAACTTTATAGTTATTAAATTAATTATAATAATTTTATTATTAATTAAATTATAATTTAATTTAATAACCCTAAGGTTAGGGTTATAAGGGCAAAAATAATGCGCCGACGTCATACATTATCTCCTCCGTCGATGTCAACAAAATTCAAGGCATGGGTATAAATACCCGAAGCCTAAGAGGCTTCAAAGCATCCACGATTGAATTTAATTAAACCCCCAAGAAAATCGTGTGCGCAATATTCGGTGAGCAAGAGAGGGAAGAAGTCCATCATTTGACTTCTTTGGTAGGTAGCGAAGGGAGAAAAGGCACAAGGCACGAAGGCCTTGTCACCACCTAGCCAGGTGGGCTAACGATAATTGGCAGCACTTTAGGAATGCAAGGTACCACGTTCGATTCGCAGTAGGGAAGGTTGTGAGGTTGTTTTGTGCATCGAAGATGCCAAAGCCTTTTGGATTTTGGCGCCTAGGTAGAAGACAAAGCGCCATGGGTGCTTTTGCCTTCCACGTGAGCACTTAGCTCACGTGGCTTGGCAGTCGCGGCTAAAGCGCTGGAGGCGTTGTGACATGGGATCGAATCCCATCGGGAGCACTTTGAGAGGTACTAAATTTTTTGTTATAAATTGATTTTTGCTTCCTAAGGTTGTATGGTGTATTTTTGAGCTTAGGGAGATATAAGGTTGATGAAATTAAATAATTATTTTTTATTTAATTGTTTGGTGGATTGAGCTATTTAGAGTGGAGTTATAAGGTGTAATAAGAGATTTATTTTTATATGTTTTTGGTGAATGCTAATTTCAAGAAGGAGTAATAAGGTGTATTTGAGTTTAATTATTTTTGTAATTGTGAAATATTTTGAGGGAGTGTTAGAGTGATATTTTTTCATCTAACCTTTGAAATTGGCAAAGAGAGTAATTGTGATTGAGACAGGATTTGAGGTCAATTCTTCATCAAACAAAAGGTATGGGCACATCTTCCTTGTGAGTGATTGTTGGATGTTGTGAATGCTAAGTTGGAGTGAAAAGGGTTGTTTGATAAGCATTGTTGAGTTTGATTGTTAAAGGTTTTTCTGAGTGAGAGTTGTTGATAAAAACCTTGTTTGATAAGCATTGTTGGAAATATTGAATGAACCTTCATATGCATGATTAGGGTTTGTGCAATATCATGAGTATCATTGTTATGTGAAGTTGAGAACTATCTTGAAACTAGGGTTTGTGCAAGATCATGAGTATCATTGTTATGTGAGATTGTTTGATAAGCATTGTTGGAAATAATTGAGTGAGTGTTCATATGCTTGGACTAGGGTTTGTAAGCAAGAAGTGTTTCATTGAGTGATTGGTTAAGTGGAGTTGATTGAGCCTAGTCAATTGGAAGTGTTGAAGTGATAGTTCAAGTTTTGTGAAATAAATTGTTCTATATTCTAAATTGATTTGAGAAAGAGATTGAAAGTGATTGAGCATTGTTGTGAGTGTGAAGCATATTGAGTCTCTAACAATTCTCTATATGTTTTTGTGAGATTAAACAAGATTCTGTGTGAAGCTTGTTTGAGTGATTGAAGAAGTTTTCTGTGATAAGATTGAGTTGAGTTAAGTAAGCTTTTGTGGAAGCTTACAATACAGTTTTGAGGTAAGTCTTAGTGAAGACTTGTTGAGCATATTTGAGGTAAGTCTTAGTGAAGACTTGTTGAGCAGATTGGACAAGTTCTAGAGAGGACTTGTGGATAGATTAGTGTGAGATTTTGTGGAAGCTTACAAGGTAGATTTGAGATAAGTCTTTGAGAAGACTTGAGAGCAGAGTTGATTGATTGATTTGTTCAAACCTTGGGTTAAGGTTTGGGGTAGATCTAGCAGAGTTGATTTGTGATTGAGTCAAGCTTTGTGTTAAGGCTTGAGGATAGAGATTGAGTAGATTTGTGCTGACGGCTGTTTAGTGCGATTTGAGGATAGAGATTGAGCATATTTGTGCTAGACCGAAGGACTGTGTTTAGTGCAGATTTGAGGATAAATATTGAGCAGATTTGTGCTAGATCAAAGGACTGTGTTTAGTATAGATTTGAGGATAGAGATTGAGCAGATTTGTGCTAGACCGAAGGACTGTGTTTAGTGCATATTTGAGGATAGAGATTGAGCAGATTTGTGCTAGACCAAAGGACTATGTTTAGTGCAGATTTGAGGACAGAGATTGAGTAGATTTGTGCTAGACCGAAGGACTGTGTTTAGTGCATATTTGAGGATAGATATTGAGTAGATTTGTGCTAGACCAAAGGACCGTGTTTAGTGTAGATTTGAGATAGAGCTGAGAGCAAGCTTTGGAGGTGACAGAGTATAGAGGATGATAGTCTCCAGTGGATAGAGGTCCATTAGCCAAGGCAGTGAAGACAGGTCTTCTGAGTGAGGGCAGGAGTCTTCAGTGGATAGAGATCCATAAGCCAGTGCAGTGGAGGTAGCAGTTCTTCTAGAAGATCACCAGCCAGAGCAGAGGAGAAGGAGTTCTCCTGTGGATAGAGATCCACGAACTTGATTAGGGGATTGGTGTCTCCTTTGGACAGAGGTCCATAAACATTGTAATAGGGAAAGGTTTCCCAAGAGATTTGTTGAGAAAATTTTAGTGAAATATTTTCTCCGTGGAGTAGCCCACATTGGGTGAACCACGTTAAATTGGTGTCTCTATTGTGTGTGATGATTTGTGCATTGCTTTGGTTACTGTTGTTGATATTGCCATTGATATATTGCATAATATTGATTGGGAAAGAAAAGTAAAAAGTGGTCTTATACTGTTCACCCCCCTCTCGGTATAAGCTTGTGTTCTTCACTTTTTTTTTTCATATTTAACTTCATTCTACATCATAGTATACATATCATTCTTTACATTTCTTAGATATTTAAATCTAAATGATTGCTAAATTTATACATAAAACATAGATTTAAAATAATATTAAAATATAGTTAATAAACCCCTACTTTTCACCAAAAATAACACTCTTATAATAACAAGATTCAAACTTAAATACTTATCCAAATGTGAATCACAAATTCAAATTCAAGTGTCACGCTCTCAGTTTACACTACAAAATTTTAATTCTAATAATTTATTCTACTATTAATACTCTTCTCAAACTTTCTCATTCATATATATATATAAAGTCGTTTGACCGGTCATGATAGTGAAAGCCATGTTCTTGAATTTTTCTTCGTTCAAACTTATTTTGAGAAGCTTTGGTTGTAAAGGAAAGCTAAATATATAAAATAAGAAAATGATTAATAGTCAAAGAACTTTGGATATTGCTCTGGATATACATGTGCGAAAAGTCAGCAATATTTTGTTCACATGGTCAAAGATAATTTTATTCTATTCTCTATAGTTTAGACATAAAATAATGTCCACTTGCTTATAAGCCTAACCAGGAAGAATTACCAAATGCATGTTCTCATTTTGTAACTATTTCTCTCTAAAGAAGTCTAGTTGAGAACGTGGATGTAGAGCTAGTCAACGTGGAAAAAGACAGAGAGGACCATAGCTTTAAATGGAATCTAAATAAAAAATTCATTGGTGGGTGTTTTATTTCAGAAAGTTAAGTTTTGTTAGTATATTCTCTATTATATTATTCTTATACTATCAATTATAGTATACATTACTTAACAAAAACTTCAACCCTAACTTTTCTAAATATAGTCATGGCCGAGAGATGGAGCTTGGGAGGCACGGCACTATGTATTCCGTCTTGTTTGTGAAGTCAACCCCTCCAGCTGTGACTTTATAATTTGGTAAACAGGCCACTACCGTTGCTTATCTTTCAGTACAGTTCCTCCAACACCTCTGCCTTCCTTTGTGTCAGTCTTTCTGTTTTGAATGACTCGGACCATGCTAGTACTTCTCTCTTTAGTGCTAAGATTCTTTGTTATATCATCCTTTCTGTTTCCAAAGAACTCTGGTTATCCCTCGTCTACTGCCTATGGGGGCGCCACATGGAGAAACGACGCGCAGTCTTTAGATTCATTGACGCTTGAACCCTTGACGGTCAGGCCTATTCTAGTGGCCACCAACGTGTCATATGATGGCTTGAGCCTCCAGTTTGGATGCGGATTCCTCCGTTACACTTCCAATTGCAAAGCTTACTTATTTGGAATCTTCTTCACCATCTATGATCCCGTTGAAGCTCAGATGCTCGACCTCCAAATGGCGTGGAGCGCCAACAGAAACCGTTTGGTGCACGACAACGCAATCCTTCAGCTCTCCTCCACCGGAGATCTCGTCTTGACGGACTCAGATGGCTCTCTTGTGTGGTCTACAAATACGTTCACCCATGATTTTCAAGGGCTGAGGATCCAAGAATGTGGGAATCTCGTTCTTTCCAACAACTCCAACGGAACCCTGTGGCAGTCGTTTGATCATCCCACTGATAGGTTCCAGGTAGGCCAGAAGTTGAGGGCTGGGCAGAAGCTTATTGCCAATACTTCTCCTACCAATACAAGCGAAGGCATCTTCTCTGCTTCCCTGCTTGGGGATAAATTTGCTATTTTTGTAGGTGCTGAAGAACCTCAAACCACTTCTATTATACCAACATGGCTGTATCCGCAAGACTCAGTTACATGCAGTTCGGAAACGAACAGTTCAATTTCAATGGCGACGAAGAATTGAGTTCCCGTTGGAATCTTTCTATACCCAAGAACTCCCTCCAGTTTAGGATCGATTATGACGGGCATTTGAGATTTTATTCATTCCTAAGAACGACCGGAAGCTCTGAGACCGACTATTTGTCAGGTTATACGCCGGGTTTGAGTGCATGTGGTTATCCAAAAAGTTGCGGAGATTATGGCATTTGCACAGATGGTCAGTGCAGCTGTCCGAGAAGAGCAAATGGTGCCGAAGCATTCCGTTATCTTGATGAGTCAAAGCCCAACATGGGATGTGTGCCAAGCAATCATATTCTCTGCTCACAGACATCCGCCGGCAAAGGTATGCAATTTTTGGAGCTAGAACATGTCTCTTATTTTACTTTCAGGTGGGAAAATTCATCCATTCCAGAGCTGATTACAAGAAATGTCTGTAAATACCTTTGCCTTCAAAACTGCTCTTGCAAAGCTGCCTTTTTCAGGTACGATAGCAGCATCGGTGGCAATTTTTCTCATGGCTATTGTCATCTTGAGTCGAAGGTATACACTTCGAAAATGATCGTCGATCCACATAATTTTTTTTTACAATTCCACAGCTTATATTAAAGTTCAGTCATCGTCCAAGCATTCTAAACCCTCAATCGTAGCCATCAGTGTTGTTGGTGCAGTTGTTGGAGTAGTTATTGTGATTCTCTCGATTGGCTTGCATAGTTGGAGTAGTTGTATGGATAACTAAATCTCGAAGACGCAGAGAAGAAAAGGAGAAAGATCGGGAAGATTCTGTCGATTGGCTTGTCGGCTTGCATTTCAGATACTTATACAAGGATCTCCAGAAAGTTACAGGTGATTTCAAGGCTAAGTT
This sequence comes from Wollemia nobilis, assembly GCA_028583015.1. Taxonomy (NCBI): domain Eukaryota; kingdom Viridiplantae; phylum Streptophyta; class Pinopsida; order Araucariales; family Araucariaceae; genus Wollemia; species Wollemia nobilis. The sequence goes on along the minus strand of JAQPPZ010017102.1, from coordinate 3,034,276 downwards.
GGGAAGGGGAGGATTCGGTTCGGTTTTTGAAGGCGTCATGCCTGACGAAACAAAGATCGCAGTGAAGCGCCTTGACAGAGCTGGACAAGGAAGTAAAGAATTCCGAGCAGAGGTAGAAACTTTAGGGAGCATTCATCATCTTAATCTGGTAAGATTAAAGGGCTTTTGTGCTGAGAAGTCCCATCGAATGCTTGTGTATGAGCATCTTCCCAACGGATCTTTGGACAAATGGATATTTCCCAACAAGGACCAACTTCATGTGCTGGACTGGAAGACTCGATCTAAAGTGGCCCTTCACATAGCACGGGGATTAACATATTTACACGAAGAGTGTCAAGGACGCGTTATCCACTTCGACATCAAACCCCAGAACATTCTTCTTGACAAACATTTCAATGCTAAGGTCTCTGATTTTGGCCTCTCCAAATTGATTAACAGAGAGCAAAGTGAAGTGATAACAGTGATAAGAGGAACGCCCGGATACACGGCACCTGAATTGTTGAATCTGCATGTTACGGAGAAAGCAGACACCTATAGTTTTGGCGTTGTGGTGGTTGAAATCCTGTGTGGAAAGAGAAGCAAAGAGCTGCCGACAGCAGAGTACAGTCTGCTTTCAATCTTGCAGCAAGAGGCCCGGGAAGGAAGGTTAAGAGCTTTAATAGATCCACAACTTAGAGAAGAGGGTATGGGTGTGGAGGAGGAGGCATTAAGAATGATGGGAGTAGGGATGTGGTGTCTTCAAGAAGATTTTGCGAGGAGGCCTGCCATGTCAACTGTTGTAAAGGCATTGGAGGGTCTGATAGAGTTAGGAGATGTTGTTTCTCCGTCCGAAAGCTTGTCTACTGCCATTACATCTCATCAGCAATGTTCGTCCCCTCCTGAGTCCATTAATAGAGTGCTGTTGTATGAACCCATGTCTTCGGTATTATCTGGACCTAGATGATCTTTATGGACCCATGTCTTCGGTGTTATCTTTTATCTGAAAAGAACTTCCTTCGCGCGGATTGTTTAGTTTTCTTCTTTCCCATGTCCGTATAAATGTTTTCCCCTAATGCAAAATGGATGATCTTTCTCGCTTCCATCTACACTGTTTTTCCGTAAATTATTTTGCAGGCATTAATTTTGCCATCCAAGTTTAAATAGCATACTATTGCTGAATATTTAAACTAAGATCAAATATATATTTTTAATCAGGTTTGGGTAGTAATTATTTTTATATTATATGTTGAGATTTAAAATTTCAGATAGATTTTAAATCAATATAAAGATGAGAGGTTTATATTTTGTTATGTTATGATAGTTTATATTATTTTGAACAAAAATTATATATGCATGGATAAAACTTAAAGGAATCGTCTTCTTTGCCTGAGAGAGGTTTAATTTATACAACTTTTTATCAGTGGAGGTTAAAATTCAATTGTGTAGAAAATGTGTAAATTCTTTATTATTGATTTAATTTTTGTATAGGTATATATGATAAATTTATTCTTAAATAGTTATATTAACAATAATTAAATAGATGATAAGGAGTATTTGTGTTCACCATAGATTTTTAGGTAATTTGAAGGGCTTTTTGTAAATATGTTGGCTATGATATCTCCTATTTTTTTGTTATGTAAGTAAATTGTTATTGTTTATTTTTTGGTTTGTGAACTTGTGAGATATTCAGGCTATTAGAAGAGGTTGTCTTTCATTAGACTCCCTCATCTAATCAACATCATTTGGTATCAGATCCTAGCAAGAAGAAGACATGGCACATAGAGGACGATCAAGGACACCTAGAAATGTTGGTGTAGCTAATATGTTGAGACATATTACATCCAGATTGGATGTAATAGAGACAACACAAAGAAGGGGAGTACATGTTGATGATGCAAGTGATTATGAAGAAGTTAAAGGTCAAGGAACTAAGTAAGAAGACAAAATGGATGAGCCTAGGAGCATATTTTTTAAGGCAATTTCAAATATGGGTAGAAAATCAAAGTTGGATACTCTTTGCTACATTGAAAGTTTAAATCATGAGGATCTTATAGACTAGGTCATAGACGCGGAGAAATACTTTGTGAGTCAATGAAAAACCTTTTTATGAACCTCTATTCTCATTGATAATAAATCATTCACCAATATGTTGAAATATCAATTCATGCATCCACAAATAAATTCCACAATAATCCACACAATAAAGCAAAGATAGATCATATCCTTAAGGTAGAGAAACATCCAATATGTTCCTTAAGGAAGGAATCACTCCACATCTACTCCATGATCCAAGACTATTATAAGGAATACTTGATATGACTTCCTTACAATGACAATATTCCTTCTTTATATAACCTTCTTATTAAACCCTTAATATTTCTTGACCCTTCATATCCCTTATTCCACTTATTATTATAATAAAATATTAAAATATAATCACCCTTGGGTTATGTGTGGCCCATGCCATAATACCCATATACAATATAATATTATATTCACCACATTCCTATCCCTAGGTACCTAAAAAATGAGAGCTCAAATAACATCAATGCTCACCCATTCATTTGATTATGAAATTGATAAGTAAATGATAAGATGAGCTAGAAGGGTCATGCCCAACCATCGTGCACTCAAAGAACCATGAGATAATATCTCTAATAGGATGCAAGGACTTTCCAATTTCTTATAACCTCATGAGTATAAAGCATAATGTAGGTTTTACAAAGTGTAGCTTTGAATTATTATGGCTAGAAGATGTTTATAATGAGGTCCCTAAGCCCTTTTTTATAGTAGGAATTTACCCTTAAATTATGCGGGACAAGAAATATGTACTCCTAATTAAAGTAAACATTTAGCGGTAACTTTAGCAAAATATTGTACCCTTAAATGTCACATGCCTCTAAATATACCTTTAATAGGTTTAAAAGGCTCCAAAAATGCTTAGTTCTCCACAAAATGATAATATATATCACTTTTCAAAATATTTTCCATGGATTTTTACTTTGGTACCCCTAGTAAGCAATTTGCTCACTTTGATGAGCAAATTACTCATATTAGTGAGCAGAGCAAATTTCTCCTTGAGCAGATCAACACCTTCATTAAGTGAATCATTCCCCTAAGCCAATTGGTAGGTTCCTTGAGTGAATCAAATATCTTTCAAAACTCAACAAAAATTTGAGGTTTTGATGGATTTCTTGTTGTGTAGTTCCTCTCTATTATTGATTTCTTTAAAGTGTAAAAAAGATTGGGATGGTAGTTCCAAGGTACTACAATTATAGTATTTTGATCCCTACACACAAGTGATAGTAATTTAAGGATATGTTATAGTTTCATGAGATATTTTTACACAAAATAGACCCAATTATAATTCTCCTCTTTATTTTCATATGATACTAACTCCAATAGGCTTATTGGTGAGACAATTGATAAGCTTACTTGCATCTTATAGATTTATTGTTCAAATCTACATAGGCAACAAGGTTGAATTTGGTTAGGATTTCCTCCTTGTTGTATCACTCAGGATTTTTTTACCAGTCATGCATAATAGACCCAACACCTTTCATTCCTAATTTAGTGTAAATGTTTTTAAAAATTATTCTTCACCAAGAAGGTCACATATTCAAAATACACTCTTCACAATTCTTTTATTATAGTATAAGGTTTGATGTCTTCAAGGAGCACAAAACATCTATCTTACCAAGAGGTTAAGAGGTAAATTCCCTATATTTATATATTTGTATACTTCTCTCATATTGTACCTCTTTACCATGTCTAAGACATGGTGTACTCTATAACTTCAAAATGTCCATTTTTATGGTGGTTTTTTATCTTTTGGCTATAAGAGAAGTATGTTTTGGATGGCTAGTGAAAGGTATGCTTGGTTCCTACAAGTCCCTTTCTAAGAATTAGGGTTGAATATTCAAACATTTTCCTATTTATGGATTATTTAACTACTTTTTTTTTGAGTTTGGAAAATAGATTATAGTTACCATATTGCATGTTGAATATCTACTCATAGGAATCTCAACATATTGATCTAACAGGTGAAGCCATGGATCCAATTCACATACCTTAACAAGAGAAGATAATAGGATTCATTAGGTCATTCAATAATTCATTATGGGGGAATGTACCATCTCTAATATTTTCTCTTTTTTTCCCCTTTAACTTTTGGGGGATGTTCAAAAATCTATAATTTGACCTTATTATGCCAAAGTCAACAATGATAACGTGCCTATGGGGGATTTTGATATAGCATATAGGTAAGTGATATGTAATCCTATAAGCATTCTCTATATAAGCCTATGAGAACCTTCTATGTAAGCCTACAAGCATACAATTTATAATCCTATAGGTATCTTATATGTAATCCTATGGATATATTTATGTGTAAGTGATAAGGATGCAAAATTTAACTGTAGTTTTATTCATCTACAACAATTTATAGGCATAGAGACATGTCCAAAAAAACTAGCATACAATCGTACCAAAAATATCACATTAGAATTCAAAATCACAATAGGCAACTAATAACTTAACTTAGGAAACTAACTCACTCTACTAAAAAATAGATATCTATAAGAGTGTGTTAACAACCTCTAACCTACCTATCTAGAAGCCAACAACATTTCCTATAAGCCAACGTGATTTTTAGACTCTCAGATAAAAATAACAATAAAATAATATTCCTAAGTCCTAATAAATCCTATGCTAATAATGTTGGCTTTTTAAGCCTTACTACCACAAAATATCATAGGTCCCAATATAAAATAGCTACAATATTAAAGGTCAAAATATCAATAATGAAGAGTAGAATAATATATGAGAAAATTAATATGTATATCAAGGCCAATATAATAAATAAATAAATAAGCATTCACTTATATAATCAAATATGAATTTAAATGACATAAATCATTCATGAACTATGCATGAAGAAAACTTACATTATTAGTTGCTTAAAATTTGTATACATGCTTTGTTCCTTTTCTTCCTCTTACAATCAAATAATATGATATTCATATCTATTTTATTTTTATGGAGTATTGTCTCCATAATATAGCCACAGTAATGTGACTCTTCAAGTACTTGACTATTTCTCTCCATATGACAAGTCACATGACCTTCCGCTTATCATATTGCCACTTGCATACTACTTACTCTTCACTTTCTTCTTCAATGCACACTTGACTCTATGGCACATCTACATGACTCTTACACTTATACATGTACTCCTAATCTAAGACACTTGTGCACATCATAAAATTACATATTTGCACACTTACATACATGACAGTTGTGTACATTCTCTCAATCTACTCTTGTACTCTAACTTGCATGACACTTATACATTTTCTACATATTGCACTCCTGCATGACACTTGTGTATTCTTGGACATTGACACTAACATTAGAGGGAGAATATAAATCACACATCTAAACTAAAGGCTCAACCCTAATCTATTACATATTTACAATTGTACCATGAAGGTCCCATGGGGGTACATTAGCATGTACCAAATAATGTAATATTCCTCAACACCCCCAAATTGTTAGAAAGTTTTGCAAATTTATTTTCTAATTTTGATGTTGTAAATATTTTGACTCCAAAATAATTAATTTTCAAAAATAATTTTCTATTTAAAAAAATAAACCAAACTTTTTGGAACTAACAAATATTAATTTTAAAAATTTAAATTGTTTTAAGTTTGAAGTAGACTTCCTTATCTCTCCAAAAATAATTAATTTGCAAGTATTCCATAAACTTTGAATTTCAAAGAAATATAATGAAAGAAATTTCAAATGCTTTCAAAACTTCAAAAACTTTATATCTAATCCTACTTATCACTCCAAAACTTCAAAAATTAACTAAGGTATTAATATTTCTATTAAACTTCTTATTTCTCCATTAAACCTTAGAAAACTTAAAAATTAAACCTATAAACCCTAATTTAACCTTATATCTCTTAATTCAAATTTAAATAAACTTTACCTCCATTCCAAATGATGTTACAAAGCCTTCCACTTACATTATGTTTGGAAAACGTTACACCTTGTAATGTTTCATTTAATGGCTCTCCTGGAGCCCTTCATTACTGCTATGATAGTATATGCAATCGATTGAAACATTCACATCAAATATGTAAAATTGCATAGGGTGTGGTTATCCACATCACTAAATTTGGCTTAAGCCAAGCTATATGACTTTATCCTACAATAAATCCAATGTATTTACACTTTTCCAATTGCAATTTTCCTCTAAACCTTCAATAATTCCTCTATACTAAAGCCTCATGAATTCTTAGTAAATGTTACACCTTTAAACATTCAACTGTCTGCTCATGTAATAAGTGGTACACCTTTAAATATCCAATTGTTGATACTTTAACAATGTTATTCCAAAATCATAATTCTTGAATTGCTTCAATGTTTTTTAAATTTGGCACTTGTCTTCTCAGGCTTCTTTGTCTTCCTAAGTAAGGTGTATCATTTTTCCAAAACTTCTACATCTTCCTAACATAGTGCATGATATTTTCAACTCCTTGCAATGCTTTATATTCCTTGCTTATTCTGGAATGGTGCTTGGGTTCCCTTCAGGCTAGATGCTCCACTATGCACTATTCCCTTGGTGTTATGTTGGTGAGATACCATCAAATCCCTCTTGATTCTCCTATGTATATTGTGAGCTAAGTAATATTTTTCTTCTGTGTAGGATATAACTTCCACTAGAGAGGTGCAATTGAAGTGTGCAAATTATTACTAAAGTATATTGTGCTTCTTCACTACTGCACTATGATTTCATTGCTTGGTGATTAGGACTTGCTATGATTTTCGTAGCATGTCCATGTGAACTTGCTATTGATGCTTAGATAGATTAAACTATCTCTATAATAATGCACCCTAAGACTTTGCTTTAACCTCTTTTTATTAATATTTATACTAGCTTGAAGAACATAATGCACTAGAAACTCCTATGATCTTATTTTTATTCATTAAATGAATAATGTACCTTTAACTTCTCATTTTTCCTTGATGAGAAGGTGCTCGAGTAGAATATGACTACATTCTTATGCACTAATAACTTCTTAGAAAAATATTTTGCTCTCCTTTGTTACATGCAGACTTACTGGTTGATGCAAATGCCATTTCAATGATGCAAGTGCTTCTATTGGCTTAACTGAATTTTTTCTAATCCTTCACATCCCAAATTCAATAAAGTTCTTGGGTTTGTTGTTGGATGATGACGATTGTCCCAATACCTACATTTATATTATCTCTCCGTAGCTTTGATACCAATGTTAGATTTCTTAATATATTAACTCACAAAAAGCTTTAACCAGGATTAAGTATAAATCAAATGAATGATATTAATCAAACTAACAATGAATCTCAATATCGGAATAATATCTCACAAATATAATTCAAATATGTACAATATCACAGGATTGCAAGAATGATTCATATTGATTACATTGCATGCTGCTTTACCTCTAATATATAATTTAACATGACTTTTTAGTACTTTAACTATTGCTCTCCTCAAGCATCCTGGAGATGCAACCTTTCATGTTCCTCACATAAATACAAAGCTCTCAACTTGCCATATATCATGTAGATCTTCATTCTCTCTTTTGACACTTTGCACTTTCTCTCATATTGATACATACATTATACAAAATATAAATCATCTACCAAACTAATATTACAAGGGGGCCAAATAGTGTAATATTTCCAAGATGTTTCTTGCTATTTCACTCTACATGAGGTGTAGGCGTATTTTTCTTGTTGAGTCTCCATGACCTAGCCTTAATGGGTGCATTATGAAATGACAACAATTAGTATCATACAAAAATAAAGAGAAGAATGTCAATAGGGTCTATTTTGTATAAAAATATCTCACAAAACTATAATATGTCCTTATATTACTATCACTAGTGTGTAGGATAAAGACTATATAATTTTAATATCTAAGAACTACCTTCCCAAAAACATTTACACTTTGAAGCAAGCAATGACTAAGGGGAACTAGATAGCAAGAAACCCCTCAAAACCTCAAAATTTAGCTAGGTTTTGGAAGAGATGTGACTCACTCAAGGAACTTGCCAATTGGCTTAAGGGAGTGATTCACTCGAAAAAGATGTTGTTCTGCTTAAGAGTAATTTACTTTTTTCACTAATATAGGCAATTTGCTTATCAAAACAAGCAAATCACTCATTATAGCGAGCAAATTGCTTACTTGGGGCATCAAAGTGAAAATCCATGAAAAATATTTAAAAACTAATATATTTGTCATTTTGTGGAGCATTAAGCATTTTTGGAGCCTTTTAAGCCTATTAAAGAAATGTGACATTTGAAGGTGCAACATTTTGTTAAGGTTTCCTCTAAATATTTAATTTTACTAGGAGTATTTATTTTTCATACCAAGTAAATTAGGGGTAAATGCCTACTATAAAAAAGGGCCTAGGATCCTCATTGTAAACATCTTTTAGTCACGATAATTCAAAGCTACACTTTATGAAATCTGTATTATGTTTTATACTTATGAGGTTTTAAGAAATTAGCAAATCCTTACATCCCATTAGAGGTATTACCCTATGGTTTTTTGAGTGCATGGTGGTTAGGCATGACCCTTCTAGGTCATCTTGTCATTCACTTATAAATTTCATAATCAAACAAATGGGTGAAAAATGATGTTATTTTAGCTCTCATGTGTTAGGTACCTAGAGATAGGAATGTGGAAAATATAACATTATATTCTATATGGGTATTATGGTGGCCTCACATAACCCAAGAATTATTTTATTTATTATAATGATAAGAAGGATAAGGGATATGAACGGTTTAAGAAGAGGGTTATATAAAGAATGAATATTGTCATCGTAAGGAAGCCATATCAAGTATTCCTTGTAATAGTCTTGGCTCATGGAGTGGGTGTAGAGTGATTCCTTTCTTAAGGAATATCTTGTATGTTGCTCTATATTAAGAGTAATTGTTTGGATTGTTATTATAAAATTTATTAATGGATGCATGAATTGATATTTTTGCATATTGGTGAATGAATTATTATTAATGAGAATAAAGGTTCATAACAGGGTCCTCCATTAAATCACAAAGTATTTCTCCATGTCTATGACCTATTCTATAATATCCTCAACAACATGAGGGATACTTAGAGTGCTTTGAAAATAGAAATAAAGGCTAATATAACAAATAATCCTAGCACTAATGGGATACAATTAGAAGACGCATGGTTCGAATCATTTAAAACAAAAATACTGACACAAAGGTAGAGGTGTTGGAGGAAATATATTCAAATATAAGAAATGGTAGTGGTCTTTTTATCAAATTCTAAAGTCATATTTGGAGGAGATGACCTCAAAAACAATATGAAATACATGAAGTATCGTGTCTCTCAAGCTCCATTCCTATCGACCATGAATTTATATCGATACTTATTTAGAAGAGTTAGGCAATAACTTGAAGTTTTTAATTAATGTGAAGTATAATGGATGGTATAAGTGAGGTTATTGTTGAGCTATCATGAGGGGACCACTAGACGACCACTCACTTAATATTTGTACCATATCATCAGTTTGGCATGCACTGAGGATTCTGAATGATTACATCCACATTATTTTTTAGTAACTACCAAGTGTAGGGTTCAAACCACAAGGACTTATCCCAATAAGCTTATACCACCTTTTTATTGTTAACTCGACTACATATCATTTCTACATGTGGCCCCCATAGGTAGTAGATGAGGGATACATAGAGTGCTTTGAAAATAGAAAGGTTGATATAAAAAAGAATCTTAGCACTAAAGAGAGAATTAATACCATGGTATGATTCATTCAAAATAGAAAGACTGACACAAAGGCAAAGGTGTTAGAGAAACTATACTGAAAGATAAGAAATAGTAGTGGCTTGTTTACCAAATTCTAAAGTCACAATCGGAGGAGGTGACCTCACAAACAAGATGGAGTACATGAAATGTTGTGTCTCTCAAGCTCCATCTCTTCTTGCCATGACAATATGCTGGTATGACTATATTTAGAACATGTGTATCCAGAATGATATCCAAAGTTATTTGACCATATTAATTATTTTATTTCGATTGTAACTAAAAATTCTCACAATAAGTTTGAACGATTAAAAATTCAAGAACATAGCTTTATCATTACCAGTCAAAATTTTTTAACACAAAATAGAGAAAGCTAAAGAAGAGAGGGTATTAAATAGACCAAAATTTCATAGTAGAAACAAGTTATTAGAAATAAAATGTTGTAGTGTAAACTAGAATTTGAGAGCGTTGGCCTTTGAACCTATGATTCACAATCGAACGAGGATTCGATGTTAATGTCGTTATAAGAGTATTATCTTTGGCAAAAAGTAGGGGTTCACTAGGGTATTTTAATATTATCTAAAATTTATGTTTTGTGTGTAAATTTAGTAATTATTAGGTTTTAAAATCTAAGAAATGCAAAGAATAATATGTTATATGATGTAGAATGAAGACAAATAGGTAAAAAATAAGTTCTAACTTATATGGGTTTTTATTATTTGATTTCTAAGCTAATGATAAGAAGTAAAACTTATATCTTTTATTTTTAGCAAAGGTTCAAGAGGAAATGCAAGCAAATAAACATAGCTTACATATAGTATAAATATCTTTATGTTGATGTCTAATAAGAAAAAGTAAAAGCCTAGATTCTTTTTTTAATCCTAATTTATTTATGTGTTGTATTAAAGTTCTAATAAGCCTAATATTATTTATTTATTTTTTAAATTGTGTGAGCAAACAACAAACAAGAAGCCTTTGTAATATAAGAAAAATAAAAGGAAATGAGAAAACTTGGGCTTCTTTGGCTAAGGGAATGTTAAATATGAGATCTATAAGTATAGAATCTTGAAACAAGGACTAAATTTATGATTTTCTAAAAATCACTACTTGTGCATTGAAATCGCTACCTACAAATCTTCTAACCCATGAACTTGTAGAGACTATCTTGAAGCTAAAATTACCACCCTGCAACTTTGTTGCTTGTGAACTTGAATTGTTGTTTGTGATTTTTACCCTTTAGGTGATGAACTTGCAAAAATATGCTAAAAAGGGGGAAAATGAGGGGTTAGTTTTAAGGGGGTCTACTTGATGCTTGAGAAATTGTTGACTTGTTTGTAGTAAAGCTCCCTATCCTTTTTATACAAAATAGAGTATGAAACATTTTGGAAGATGATATTTTCTAGAAATACTAAAAATAAGATGCTAAAATCTAAATATTCTATTAATTATTGAAATGAATCCAAAATAGCAAATCCTCAGTTGAAAAATGATTGTTCGATCAACTGAGTGAAAATCATCACTTATAGGATAGCTTTGCCATCCTTAGAGAAAAATCATAACATGTAGAATTTTTTTATTATTATTTTGCTTTCAAAGGTATATATGAGGAATAAAGTCACAAAACTTATATATTTATATTTTTTAACTTCAAGGATTCCTATGGTGTATGAAATTCAACAACCCTATACACAAACAATGAGAAAAATAAGTTCATTGTATACTAGTATTGCTAGAGATAATTTTATAGAGTAGTTGTAGAGGGAAAACATCATTGAGGGTGAAAAGTGATGGCCCAAGGATGGATATAGTGAAATGATGAATTATTGCAAGAACCTACTACAAGATTTTGAACAAAATTTTCTAAAAATGAAAAAATAAGAGGTTAGAATGACAAAAATTGTGAGAAATATGCATAAAGCTAGATGTATTAAGCAAATGATCACAATGGGAGAACCCCTCTAAATTTTGTGCAACAAGCACTCCCACATGCAAGATATCAGTACATATTATGTTGGAAAAATACCCATAAAGAAGGAGCCAAGAACCTACAGAGGAGAAATGAACATAGCTTTTACCAATAAAACTCTAAGGAGGTCTCACAAGTGCAAAAAAAAAAGAGTGTCAAAATAGTGTAAAATTCACATCCTAAAGTATGTCCAAAAAGTGTGCTCATATTAATTATCACCATAACATATCATCATCATGCCCACATTCAAAAGAGAAGAACTAAATTTATAGAGTATGAAGAAGAAATGTATGAGATCATTTTTATGTGAATGGGTATGAATGAGTTTCCTATTGGCAAGAAAATAATACTGAAGGAAAAGCAAATCCAATTTGGCAAGAAAGTGAGGTAAAGGAGAAAAGAAAATTTAATTTGGCTAGAAAGCAAGATGAAAGAGGCTGACAAAATAAGATCATATTGTCCATGTAAAATTAGTAATATTTGTGAGGCACGACTACCTTATCTTGGTTGGCATGAATAAGATCAACCATTTAGATGAGAAACTTGTTATATTACAAGTTCAAACAAAAAATTGCTACCTACGAAATTTTATTGTCAACAAGATTTTCTAGTTGATTATTTTACATTCTTGATAGTTGGGGGGAAATTTGAATTTCTATTCTTTGAATATAGTTTACCTCCAAGGTGGGAAAATCGTCATTAGCGATTTTCTCTATAGGTGGTGATTTTATTTTGGAGGCTCAAAACTTAAGGTGAAGGATCAATAGAAGTCTTAAATGGGTTCCTAAAAAATTCTAGAATATCATGATGTATTTGAGTGAGAAAATTTGGATGTCTAAATTTTGCCCCTTTTCAAGTATTTTTTCCCAATAAATACTTCAAAAGTACTTCTTAAAGACTCTAATTTTTTTTATTAGGTAGATGAAGGGGTTTTGAAAGGGTCCCCAAACCTTTACAAAGGGGTTTTGGAAGGGATCCCAAACCATTACAAAGCCAAATAGTATTCAATAAGCTCAAAAGAAATACATCAATGGGATTGAATCCAACTTCTGACAAGAGGATCTAACATCAAATAAATAATGAATCCAACAATCCCACCTTAACTCCAATTTAAAATTCAAATTTGAAAAAGAGCACTAGAAGAGAAAATCATCGTGAGTTTCGAGGCACTTGAGAAAGACTAGGCAAACTCAAACAAATTTTTTGCCAAATATTGAAGATGAAAAAATCTTGCCCAATGAGAGTTTGATGAACCAACAATCCATGACCAACCACCAACGGATTGCAAATAGGTCACAAAGAGAAAAAACTAGATAACAAGGATGAGGCATTGACAAATATTGGCAAGAGATAAAATAAAAATTTTGCTTGGAATATGAAATTCCCTGGTTCTCTTAGTGGAAAGAAGAGCAAAAGGAATTAAATATATTTTTTGGCTTGTTATGAAGCCCTCGAATCACACCCAAAATTCAAATGAAATAAAACAAAGCACTCAAAGAAGAAAAAACTATAAAACCCTAGGAGCATTTAGAAAAAAAACATTATACCACCCAAAGGGATAAACCATCCATGAAACCTAGCCTTCTAGAGACATGTGGTCCAACCAACAGTTGAAACCACCAAAAATCCCATAGAAAAAGAAGATATCACATGAAAACAACCCCATATTTACAACAATCCATGAAGAACTGGGGCCTTCCAAAAAACCCATCAAAAAATGGAGCTTTGAAACCCTAGGATCCATCATAGTAAAAGAAGTTGTATTTGTCAACTAGCCCATCCCTAGAAACCTGAAAAAACTAGGAGACCCTACCAGATGGAGGGGCCAATAGAAAAATCCTTCTCCAACATCCATCGATCAAAAGATCTCCCCATAGAATCTAGTCAAGGAAGGGGTAAGACCAAAAATAATTATAAAGGAACCCTCTCATCGGCACCCACACCCAACAATAGCTCCTAAAAATCTGTCAGGTTGAAATACCACACACCCACCAACCAGAATGACCAAACAACATAAGCATATCTCCACTAACATTGAAGGCATAAGGTCTCACCCTATAAATGAACCAAATAAGGGGTAATACCAAAGCATTTCATAGAGAGAAACCTGATTGTACATCACTAGAAACCAGCAGTAAGGACTCAAGAGGATAGAAAAATAGTTAAACCAGAGAACTCTACAATCTAGAATGAATAAAACTAGCCAATATCCTATCTTCATGGCCAATCGAAGTGGATCCATCAACTACCCAACCATACCACCGACCTCCCAACTAGGGTTCCAGCTAACCCAACCTTCCTCCAAGTTTTATACTGACAAGTGAAAGCTGGGCCATCTACCAAAGTCATTCTTTGCCCAAAAGGGCATCCACTAGGCTACAGAGTCATGTTTCCAAAAATGTAGGCTCAAGCCCTCTCTACCATGGTGGGGCTCAGACCCTTTTTGCCATGGTGAGGCTTAGGCCCTCTTTGCCATGGTGAGGCTTAGGCCCTCTTTGCCATGGTGAGGCTCAAGCCCCTTAAAGACTCTAATTTTGTGAAAGAAAGAAGTATGAGATATTAGTATTTTATGATGAAGGCAATCATAATTTTTTTGAAATGTCAATTTTTGGAGAACCAAGAAGCTATATATGGTAGGAAAAGTGGTAAAATTGAGTTCATTTTCATCACATATCTTAGTGATTTGAAGCTCTGGAGAAAATTTCTAGAGTTTTTATGGCTCACCAACAATGACCTATCTATTGCATGGACCTGATTCAAGGGATGGATAGTGCTTAGGGAGTGCCTCTTTAGGTATGTTTTAAAAATTATGCCATTTTTTCCATTTAGTTTTTAAAAATTTCCTTTAAATTTTGGGCAACGCTTTTGCCTTTTGGGCGATAAACTTGTTATTGATAATATTGCCTTTGGGAGATGATTTTTACAATTAAAAAAAAAAATTGCCAAGTGGTAATTTTCTCATAGACGATATTTTTCAAGTGGGAGATGGTTTTTCTAAAATCCCATGAAATTGAGAAAATTTTGATGTATGACTAATTGGTGGATGTTTTTGGATATAGGTTGATATTTTGGAGCATAGAGAGTGACGTTCCCAAACCCTCTTGGCTACTCTTGATGTAGTGAATCCATCCCATATGGTTGTCCTAGATGTCATTAAACATAGGTATCTAGTGACAATGCCCAAGGTAGAGTTTTATTGTGCTCTACTAATGGATTTGACTGAGAGATGGCATTCAGAGTGTGAGACTTTCTTTTTGTTGATGGGTGATATGATGATCACCCTGTGTGGAGTATCCTAAGGATTTCTATCCAAGGAATCCCTATTTATATGAGAATGGATCAAAGGTCAACCCTTCAAAGCTATTATGGTCATCCTGATTAGTAGCTTATGGGTTATGGGATCCATGTTAGTTGATTATTCGTTAGTGAGTGCATTGATGGATTGAAAATTTTATCGAGCACTATTGTTTATTGTTTACTCTTGGGAGATATGAGTGGTTGATATTTTCTATGGGGATGGTATGGTATAATTATGGGGATGCAAGATAGACATATAGATATTATTGTAGTCCCTTTATTTTAGTCTGCTTGTACATAGTTCTACATAAAATAATGTACAGGGATAGGAGGAGTCTTATATGTTGTACTCGTATCTAGGTATGGTGTTAGGAGCACATTGTCATCTATCGCCCTTTTTTCTTACCAAGACATGTGGTAGATGTAGGTGTTCCATCTGCATATAACTTGGCTCATGCTTTTGAGATTTATTGCCATCCCACTAGAGGAATGTTGACTATGGCATGACAGATCATAGATTATCTAGGTCCTAACCATATTGTATGGAGATATTGGAAAGGGCACCCAAGGTGTTAGATGATTATTTTGAGGTTGCACGAGTAAAACAAGTTTATTGAATTATTGGACCTAGTGACACTAGAGAGGTGTATTGGTTTGATAAAGTTTTGAGATAGTTCATCCTATATTAGTATATTTCATAAATGGAAGAATAATAGCATATGAAAGTAGAGAGCGATGGAGGAAATGTTGGACCCTGGCCTAATCTCATCATGTTTTCCTATTAGGAGATAAATGACCCTATAGCGATTGACCCTAGTGTCAATGATGTGGGAGCTTTCATAACATAAAGGTGATGATACTAATTTGTTTTCCCCATAGATTAACACCAACCCCACCTAGAGGAGTACCTAAGGCCTTTATGCTGAGATATATCAAGGTAGTGAGGAGTCCTTAATGTCTCATCATTAAGATATGTGTCCCTACCCAAAAGAGACAACATAGGAGTAGGTCCTAGCAGGTCAATGACAGAGATGGATGACTTTGAGAGAGATGGTATGAAATGGAAGATTTATTTCTTAACTATAGAGATTATACACCTCCAAGGTGAGTGATACTAGGTAGTAATGTAGGCCTTTCAATTTGTTTTTGAGAGGGACATAGTTTTTGCCTAGACAACTCAAGTGAATTTGGAGTGTAACACTGCTAAGTTAGAGAGAAATTTTAGGATGGCTCAATTTATATCTTAGAGGAATATTGTGATATAAAAAAGAGATGCAATAGTGGCTCGGGTGGCATAGTTGACATGGAAGCATGATGATGGCAGGGCAATGGTGAAAGGTCCAAATTCTTTAGTAATGTTTGATCTCTTGGATGCGACTGGAGATGAGTTAGAGGTAGAGTGGGCCAGGGTTTCCCATTATATAGTATTAGATCATCATGTGGCTCTTCTAGAGTAGAGGTAATATTCCTCATATCATGTTCCTTCTAGATCTCATTCTAAATCAAGGTCTATATCTAGAGCCTCTTAATGGTCGATGCATGGACCAATGCATGACATAGGTTCTTGAATCTAATTTTTTTACAAGTTTTGGAGGTTGTGTACCAATTTTGGGATTGTGGTACACTAGTTCTCATGATTTTTATATGGCCAACCATATCAATTTTTCTAATGTGATATGTCAAACCTCTTGAGGGATGTATATATGATTCTTTGATATATATATGAGGCAATTATTCTCTGATGACCTATAATTTTATCTTGATGTTTTGATAATATGATGATGATTTGATACAATAATATGTTATTTGAAAGTCATTTTGATGTTTATCATTTTTGTACATGAGTTGTTTGAACAATAGTAATAGTTTTTTCTTGAAATAAGGCATTGATGTATTGAGGTCTTTATTTTACTAGATCAAGATGTCCAAATGAATTTAATAATGATCATTTGAAATTTTTTGAACAATTGCCTAGGGTTGTTAAGACTTTGATCATGATATTTCGAAAGATTATTTACAAGTGCCTAGGGTTGCTAGGGCTTTGATTTACTTGGACCTCTAGGAATTTGACCATTATCAGTCTTATGAAATCATTGTGTTGAGGGTTGCTAGGAATTTGACCATGATATTTTGAAATATTATGTACAAGTGCCTAGGGTTTCTAGGGCTTCGATCATGATATATTGAATTTTTATGTATATGTGCTTAGGGTTGCTAGGGATTTTATTTTACTAGACCTCTAGGACTTTGACCACTTTTAATCTTATGAAATAATTGTGCCTAGGGTTTCTAGAAAATTTACTTTGTGGTGTATTTTGAATATTATGTACAAATGCCTTAGGGTTTCTAAGGCTTTGATTTGCTTGGACCTCTAAGACTTGACCATCGTCAGTCTTGTATAGTTATTTACATGTGCCTAGGATTGCTAGGGATTTTAATTTGTTATATTTCCTTGAGGACTTCGATCTTTGTATTGATGTGTACCTAGATCATGATAGATCCAAAGGACTTTAAGCTTTGTTTGTATGCTTAAATTTTATAAAACCTAAAGGACTTTATGTTTGATGTATGCCTATATTTTTTAAAATATAAAGGACTTTATGTTAATGTGTGGCTAAATCATTATTAATTTGAAGGACTTTGAACATAATGATATGATTATTGAGGATAATTGTGTAATAGATGCCCTCTACTTAAGAAGCCTTGTGATTAAATTTTGTTGTTAAAGAATTTTGTTTAATCCTTAGATGGAGCTAAAATCCTAGCCATCTTGTTAGGTGCATTTACAATGCCCTTTGTAATTATGAAGCAACACGATCACGATTCAACTCCTTTTAAAGAGAAAAATCTAGCATCGATACCAAGTTAGGGTAGATTTGTTCAAATTGTGAGATCATTAAGGTTGGAATCAGAATCATGATATTGTTTCCCACCAATAAACTTAACAAAGGGAACATCATTGTGCCATTTTTTTTGTTTATCCATGGTTATTGTCATTATATGTTTGTTGCCTTTGTTAAAGTTGTTGTAGGGTACAAGATAAATGAGATGAAACGCCAAATGATGGTTTTAATTAAATTTTTGTTATCTAATATTTGTTTTACGAGAAATTCTAACATCAATTAATAAATATATTGCATTATTTTGATCATGTGGTATATGTTTTGTCATGAATTTAGTGAAGTAGATTATCCTTAACCTTTTTTTGCTTGAGCCCCTCATTAGAGCTCATGAGGGAATGTAATATCTGAATCCACCACCTAGTGGGCCCTAATAAGAGGGCTCAAGAAAAAATATTTTAAAGTTGTGTGAGATCCTTTAGTTCATTAAGAGAATTGAATTATGAATGCAAAAATTTTGCTACTTTAGGCCCCTATTAAGGCTCATGAGTAAATGGAGTATGCTCAATTCCATCACTTGGTAGGCACTAATAAGAGGTTTAAAGGAATTAGTTATAAATTTTAAGGATTAAAACCATCATTTCCTATAATTGTTTAAAGGGATTAGACATCATATAATAAGATATTATGTTGTATGTAAGCAACAAATATGTATTATCCACTACCATATGATTCATTTAATATAGTTTTGGGTTATCATTACATCATGATGGATAATGCATCAAATAATCATGCTTACATGCAATCATGGTAGTAATAAATATGCAAGAGTAATATCAATAGTAAAAATGAAACAATGAGTAGATCAAGGATTTTATAGGAAGGAAGATGAGATTTATTTATCATAAATATTTTTAGTGTCACACACTTGTGTATGAGAACTATCTGAAAAAAGGAATAATTATCATATTATAACTCTCAAAAGGCATGCGTTAGTTGAAGGATAATGGATTAGGATAAAACCATGATATCAACACAAAGCCCACTAGAACATGGTTCTTAACATAGGATAGAAAGGTAACCACTACATCATGATTGAGTAAAAGTCCTAAGGGTGGGGATCCACTAGCATCAGTGCCTTAATATAGTGTAATGCATATGAGCTAACCTAACTAGTTATCATCATTGCAACATTGTAGAGGCCCTTGATTCTACATGCATTAATTATTATAAGTAATAAATCCATGCCACATGATTATAATGATATAATTTTTTTATTGAAATATGAAGAAGTCAATGATAACAATTGAATGAGATATGTAGGATGCAAAAATTTTGAGAAATGTTTTCCAAACATCTTATGATAGCCTCAAAAGTATGAAATGAGAAACCCACCTGGATGCCAAAGATGTCTTAGATAGGTAATTATCATGTCATATTGCAAGGGTACCATAAAATATTGGGTAAATAGATGAGAAGGGATAGGGTGTTATAATTATATAGAGTAGCTAAAGAGAAGAGGATGATCATTATATTGAATTGACATGTAATTGCACAAGATATAGGAGTACATAACATACTACTTTGAAATATTCTCTATGGCCATGGTACCAGACAAAAAGATTCATCTAGGGAAATAAGATGAGAGTTATTTCCTATCAATGATTTCAATGTTGTGTACTCATGTATAAAAGTTATTAGGCAAAAAATAATTCTCATCAAATTATCTCCAAAAAAATCCATTATATTATGGGATAGAAGAAAAGGAAATGATTTGGGTATCAAGTTTTTGGATGATCACCCTTTCATCATCTAGCTCAATAGAGAGAAAGAAGAGAAGAAATTTGATATTTAGGATTTCTTGTGATTCTTGATAGATCCATATACTGAGGAAGGATGTTAGACATAATAACCCTACATTGTTGGATGTAAAATATGTTAAGCACTTATCAAGTGTTGAATGATTATGCCATTCACATTTCTTGGATATATGGACAAATCAAATTGGTATGATGTGTGCAATGTATTTTGATATGATTTTTTTATCCCAACTATCTCATAAATAGTTAGGAGATGATGCTCCCTATTTTTGACCAATGATGGGCATATATTAATTTTACACAAATGCCCATAAGTGTATATAAATGTGAAAATCATATCCAAAATATCTATAGGACAATGAGGAGGGTTGATTATATTTCCAATAGATCCCTACACTGAGGAAAAAATGTTAATAGAATAATTTAATATTGTTGGATGTCTAAGATTGTTAAAAACTTGCCAGTCACTAAATATCCCACCAAAAATTTCTCCCATGTGTAGATATGAATTAGATTATGTATGAGAATATTTTTATGTCAAGGAGGAAGTGTAGAATATGATTCTTACCCCCATTTATCTCATAAATAGTTGGAATATGAATTCTAGTCAAGTGTTTGACATATTTATGATTACTTAACAAGTTGTGAAAAGGAATAATGAAATATATAAGACATGATAAAATAGGGGTATAGGCATTTATTATGAACAAGGAGTCTTTAGAGAGATTCACTACCTTAACTACCTAGATAAGTGCAATGCAATGTCCTAACTAAGACCACCATGGGTTATAACAAATATCTCATATCTGCATACAACAGGTAGCCAAACACCAAGCATATAAACGCAAGCAAGTGAATTTGTCACTCAACAAGTAATTGATGCAATTAGGCACATGTTTAGGTAAACAATGTAAATCTAAATGTAATATTTTTAAGATGTATTATATTCATAGATTACTCTAATTCATGTCCATATAATGTAGTTAGGTTATAATTTCCAAAATTATATTTAGAAATTATGATAAATGGCCCCAACCAGTTAGGTTCAAATTTTTCTTTTAATTTGTTTTGAGCATCGGTGTTTTTTATTTTCTTTGAGGACTAAATAACCAATCTCAAATGTACAAGGTTAAATTTTATTGTTGTAGGCTCATTTGATTCTTTGGTAATAGACATAGAGATGTTATAGGGCATGTATTCTATTTTCATCAAGGAGTTCTAATATGCTTATATGGTTATGACGATACTCATCACTTACTAAAGCATATTTTAATAATATCCTAAGAGAAGGAACTTTTTTTTCAAAGGAAAATATTTCCTTAGCCCCATAGACAAAGGTGTAGGGTGTAGCTCTTGTAGGAGTTCAAACACTGGTTCAATAAACCCATAGTGCAAGATATAATTGGAGATACCGATCCCACCCATTTTTCTCATAAGTTGTAAAAAGGAATAATGAAATATGTGTGATATGAAAAAATAGAGGAATATGCATTCATTATGAACAAGGAGTCTTTAGAGAGATTCACTACCTTATCTACCTAGCTAACTATAATGCAATGCCCTAATTAAGTTCACCATGGACCATGATAAATCTATTGGATCTACATGCAACAAGTAGCCAAATATCAAGTATATAAACACAAGAAAGTGAATTGGTCACTCAACAAGCAATCGATGCAATCAAGCACATGTTTAGGTAAACGATGCAAATATAAATGTAATACTTCTTAAGATGCATTATATTCATAGGTTTTTTTAATTCATGTCCATATAAGGTAGCTAGGTGATAAGTGCTAAAACCATATTTAGAAATTATTATAAATGGTCCCAACCAATTAGGTTCAAATTTTCCTTTTAATTAATTTTGAGCATTGGTGTTTTTTTTATTTATTTGAATACTAAATAACCAATCTCAAATATACGAGGTTAAATTTTCTTATTGTAGGCTCATTTGAGTCTTTGATGATAGACTTGGAGATGTTCTATGGTATGCATTCTCTTTTCATCAAGGAGTTCTAATCAATTTAGATGGTTATGATGATACTGAACACTTACTGCAACATATTTTAATAATATCCTAAGACAAGGAACTTCTAGTTCAAAGGAAAAGATTGCCTTAGCCCCATAGACCAAGGTATATGGTGTATCTCCCATAGGAGTTCAAAAATTGGTCCATTAAACCCATGGTGTGGGATATAATTAGAGATGCCAATCCCACTTATTTTTTCTCATAAGTTGCAAAAAGAAATAATGAAAGATGTGAGATATGATAAAATAGGAGAATATGCATTCATTATGAACAAGGAGTATTTACAAATATTGACTACCTTAGATACCAAGCTAAGTGCAATGAAATTTCCTAACTAATATCACCATGAGTCATGATAAATATCTTGGCTTTACATGTAGTAGACAACCAAACATCAAGCATATGAACACAAGCAAGTGAATTGGTCACTCAACAAGCAATCAATGTAGTGAGGCACATGTTTAGGCAAACAATGTAGATCTAAATGTAATAATTTTTAAGATGCGTTATGTTCATAGGTTATTTTAATTCATGTCCACCTAAGGTAGTTAGGTGATAAGCGATAAAACTATATTTAGTAGTTATGATAAATGACCCCAACCAATTAGGTTCAAATTTTTCTTTTAATTCCTTTTGAGCATTAGTGTTTTTATAAATTTCTTTGAGGACTAAATAACCAATCTCAAATGTATGAGGTCAATTTTTCTTGTTGTAGGCTCAGTTGATTCTTTGGTGATAGACCTTGAGATGTTTTAGGGTATATCTTCTCTTTTTATCGAGGAGTTCTAATTGACATATATGGTTATGATGATACTCGTCACTTACTACAACATCTTTTAATAAGATCCTAAGAGAAGGAACTTCTAGTTTAAATGTAAAGTTTACCTTAGCCCAATAGACCAAGGTATAGGGTGTAGCTCTTGTAGGAGTTCAAAAACTAGTCTGATAAACCCATAGAGTGGGATATAATTGGAAATCCCAATCCTAGCCATTTTTTCTCACAAGTTTCAAAAAGAAATATTGAAATATGCAAGAAATGAGAAAATAAGGGAATATGCATTCATTATGAACATGGATTTTGTAGAGAGATTTGATACCTTAGCTACCTAGTTAAGTGCAATGCAATGTCCTAAATAATATCATCATGGATCACAAATAATATATTGTATTTGCATGCAACAAGAAGCCAAACATCAAGCATATGAACACAAGCAAGTGAATTGGTCACTCAACAAGAAATCAATGTAATCATGCACATGTTAGGCAAACGATGCAAATCTAAATGTAATAATTTTTTTTTAAAAGCAAAAAACCCCTTGTGGAACTGCCTTGGTTTGAGAGACCATGAAAAGGGGGTTCTACACCATCAAAGTCACCCTAGAGTCACACCCGACCCTGCTCGCACCAACATTATCAATTGGATTTTGGATAACCAATTCAACTTTTTGGTAGGGTGGATATTTGAACCTGGGACCTCCCTTGGAGGATTTCCCTCTCCTCTCCAACTCACCTACAACACCTGGGTGTAAATGTAATAATTTTTAATATGCATTACATTCATACATTCTTCTAATTTATGTCCATATACGGTAGCTAGGCAATAAGTGCCAAAACCATATTTAAAAATTATGATAAATGATACCAACTAGTTAGGTTCAAATTTTCCTTTTAATTCATTTTGATCATTGATATTTTTCTAATTTTCTTTGAGGACTAAGTAACCAATCTCAAATGTATGAGGTCAAAATTTCTTGTTGTAGGCTTGTTTGAATATTTGGTGATAGACTTGGAGATGTTCTAGGGCATGTATTCTCTTTTCGTCAAGGAGTTCTAATTAGATTATATGGTTATGATGATACTCATTACTTATTCTACTATATTTTAATAATATCCTAAGAGAAGGAACTTCTAGATCAAAGAGGAAGATTTTCTTAGCCCCATAGACCAAGGTATAGGGTGTAGCTCTCATAGGAGTTCAAACACTGGTCCAAGAAACCCATAGTGTGAGATATAATTGGAGATCCCAATCCCATCTATTTTTTCTCACAAGTTAAGAAAAGGAATAATGAAAGATGCAAGATATAAGAAAATATAGGAATATGCATTCATTATGGACAAGGATTCTTTAGATAGATTCACTACCTTAGCTATCTAGCTAATTACAATGCACTATCCTAACTAATATTACCATAGGTCATGACAAGTCTCTTGGCTCTACAGGCAACAAGCAGCCAAAGATCAAGAATATGAACACAAGCAAGTGAATTGGTCACTCAATAAGCAATAAATGTAGTTAGATACATATTTAGGCAAGTGATGTAGATCTAAATGTTATACTTCTTAAGATACATTATGTTAATAGGTTATTTTAACTCATGTACATATATATAACAACCCACCAACTCAACCCATAAGAGATATTTGTTTTCATTTTCACAAGAAATAACTCACAAAGAAGTCCTAACATTTTTTCAACATTGTAAGGCATAACCACATTTTGAGTTTAATGTTGCTACATAAGGCACTCAAGTGGACAAGAGTGGTCAACTTATTGTACTTCTAGGGTTCACCTTTCTAAACCTCACCACCCCCATGTTTCCTATACCATCATCAATATAGGACAATTTGATCACAACATAGGGATAATCCTTTAAGGCCCATAACATTTGAAGGGAGATTTCTATTTTATAACCCTACATAAGTTTACATATGTAGTATTATTTTGGCATAATTCTTTAGTTCTTAGTTACCTACACCTCCATGGGCTAACTAAGGCCACTACCACTCACCTGGTAATGAGC
The DNA here is from genome assembly GCA_028583015.1 of Wollemia nobilis. NCBI lineage: Eukaryota > Viridiplantae > Streptophyta > Pinopsida > Araucariales > Araucariaceae > Wollemia > Wollemia nobilis. Next base: position 3,009,703 of record JAQPPZ010017102.1, on the reverse strand, counting down.
ATGGTCGCCCGAGCCACATCGTTCAAGGTTCCACCACTATACAATATTGTGAATTATTTGGTGGATCAATACACCATTTAGATTTAGATATCACCACTATGAATACATCCAAGCCTCATTTCTTAGGACTACCCAAAATCCTCACTTCTTTGGGAACACTCGAGCCTCACCATTCAAGGTGTATCATTCACAAATACCTGGTTGTTGCCTCACTGCAACTACTCCCAAGATAAGGTACATCTTGACTCAAGGATTTTATAATATGGCTCTAGTTTCATACCCCAAAACCCCATCCAAACCCAAGAGTTATAAAATTTAATAATATAACAAAATCTATATTAAAAGGAAATAAAATGTTATATTAATTCATAAATTCAATTCAATATAACACATTGCTAAAGACTAGAAATTTAAATACTTTCAAATCATAATACTAGCATTTAGCATTTTCTTATTCACAATGAAAGAATAACAAAACATTTAAGAAATTATAATCATAAACTTTGAATTAGACATATTCTATCCATTTTGCTCATAACCAAATATTCTGAGAACTTACATAAAAGAATAGGAACACTCAATCTTCCATTCTATGAATAATATAACAAGAATGCAAATCACAAATCATTTATTCCTTCCTCATAATCATTACACTCATAAATGTCCTCATCCCAAAAATATTACATTTCAATCTTCTAATTACAAGAAATAAACTTTCATCTTTTTCTCAAAATCTTCCACTTGTTGGTTCTTCTCCAATGAACAATGAAAATAAGATTAGGGACCATGAGAACTCTTGAAATGCATATGCAAGCCTAACATGCACTATGCAAGCATCATATCAAAATGCAAGAGCATGCAAATACAAAGCAGTGCAATATATTGAGAGAATCCCATACTTCTCTCAGATATGTACTATTTAGCCACTCAAGACTCATCCATTTTAAAACCATTTATAATCCTCTATTCATTAATTCCTTCAACATCAAAAAAATAGAAACAACATTGCAACTTGAAACCTTTTGACAATATTTTAACAATAAATAAAGACAATGTTTTCTCTTTAATTGCATTATTTTCTTCCAACAAAATAATAGAATTATTTATTAATCAGACAAGCATGGGAAACCATATTTAAATATATATTAATATCTCCAAGTATACCAAATTTAGCCATTAATTATTCCTTAAGCCATTAATTTATCACAAAGCTTATACAAAAGAATTCCATTGGATCTTTTAACACAACAAAGTAGAACAAAATGTTATCCAAATAGGATACACCTAAAAAGGTGCTTTCCAAAAAAAAATTAGGGATTTAAAAACATCCAAGGGTTTGATAAGGTTTTTCTGATGCAAAAACCATAATGACCAAGCTAGATTCTTGGTCCATCCAAAACCCTAAACTCTATTGGATACCACCATTATTTTTTTCAAAAAATAGATACCATCATTTTTGGATGCTCTACAATGTCTAAAAATGTAGACCATATTATGCTAGAACCCACAAATTACACCTTCCTACAGGCACTTGGATCAAAAAAATAACAAAAGTTAATAGGAATTGAGGTGACAAGGGAGACCCACAATCTAAGCGATATGACCCTACTCTTCCATCCTTTGCTAATGGAACAAAAAAATCAAGTTGGTGATTGAAAAATGCCCTAAGCCATGAGGTCAATTTCGAAACCAAAACTATAGTAGAAAAACATCAATGGAGGATTCTCTTCCTCAAAAATTTGCTCTTTTGAGCTTTGTTGAAATGAATGAGCCCAAAGGAGCTAACACTTAAACAAACAAGGACATCTACGCTAGACATCTATGTAATGTAGGCTAAACTTACAACAAGAAAAATTTGATCTAACCCAAACTAGGATTCTCCAAGATCTACAGACTAGATCACTCAAGGAAACCATACGCTAAAGCCTCCTAAGGAGTGATATACCATCGATCCCAAAACAAGCAAAACCAATAGCAAAAGGAAGTGAGAAAAATTGTTTGATAAAAACACGATTAAAAAATTGCCTAAAATCAAGCACCTAGCAAGATTATATATATTATTTCCATAAATCATTCTCATGAGGCATTCAATCATCAAAAATGATCCAAGAGGACAAATACCTCTGCACAAGTTAATCTAGGCAATGCTCCTTTCTTCAAGATTTTGTTCCTAGCACTCCTCTACAAATAGATCTTAACTTGGTGAACTTCACCATATTTTATTCTTGAAAGAACCAAATGGTAATCCAAGAAGAAAGAAATTTCTTCCTTCCATGCTATTACATTAAGCACAAGAGTAATGTTTTCCAAAACTATGTTACAAGAAGATTACCAATGTTGCCAATTATTTCTATGTTGTCCAATTATCAACTTGTCATTGTTATGGTCTTTAATTATTAATGAATTTTCCATTTTATTAAAGCTTACCTTAATTCATTAATACCTATAGGTCTAGTTTTAATAATTAAATCACTATCTCATTAATTCATTAACATTAGGATTAAATCAATTACTCATCCCTAGAACTTATTTAATTAAAAACGAGTGTTAATATTAACCATTAACACTGATATTATTTTTAAGTATTAATTATTAATACTATTGAAATAATTAATCATAATTCAAAACACAAGCATGAATGCATCTCAATGATAGATTTCAAATCTAAAATACCAATCAATAATATGCATAAACCATGCTATTTCCTTAAGCAAGAGGCTTTATGATAACTACAATATTATCACCTGCCTATTAAAGATGACTCTTTTTCTTAGTAGCAACCTCCTTGCATGATGGTGTATTTTAATTAAACACACACATATGCAATGCATCTATATGAGGGTATTATTTTACCCTTGATTTATCACTAAGAATTTCATCCATCATTTCTTTTTTTAATCTCAACTCTAGTGGTTGAACCATACCAATCCACTCGTGAGAGTACCTGGTCCTACAACCATAAATTTCATTAGTAGTACAATATTTAAAATATAAATAAATAAATAAAAATACAACTATCAACTCATCATTATAGAACACAAACATTATGCAGTAAGATCCACACATAAGTACATAATCACACAACAAGGGTAGTTCTATCACAAGGGTTGTTACAATCTAAGATGGCTAGGTAGTAAGTGCCAAAACCATATTTAGAAATTAAGATAAATGGTCCCAACCAATTAGGTTCAAATTTTCCTTTTAATTCATTTTGATCATTGGTATTTTTTTTCTTTGATGACTAAATAACAAATCTCAAATTTATATAGGTTAAATTTTCTTATTTTAGGCTCATTTGAGTCTTTGGTGATAGACTTGGAGATGCTCTAGGGCATGCATTATATTTTCGTAGAGGAGTTAAAATTATTTTAGATGGTTATGAATATACTTATCACTTACTACAACGTCTTTTAATAATATCCTAAGATAAGGAACTTCTAGTTTAAAAGGAAAGAATACCTTAATCCCATAGACCAAGGTGTAGGAGTTCAAACACTCATCCGATAATCCATAGTGTGAGATATAATTGACGACGCCAAATATTGCCCATTTTTGTTCATAATTTTATTGAGAATGAGAATAAGATTTTTATTTGAAGCCTTAGCCTAGCCACTTCCTTTGAGGGTAATAAAGGGAAGACCATTTTTATTGGATTTTTTATTTGTTGTAAAGTTTGGTGACATCCTCGTTTTTAAAAGGGGTACCATTATCTAAAATTATGATGAAAGGAATGTCATAACTAGATAGGATTTGGTTAAGGATGAACTTATATACTTGTATTCCTGTACAAGAATATAGAGGTATTACCTCGACCCACTTGGTAAAGTATTCAGCTATTGTAATTATGAATTTGTGACCATGTGATGAGATTTCATTTATCTTCCCTATGATATCTAGGTCTCATCTTCAAAAGGGATAGGTAGAGGCTAAAGACTATAATTATTACAAAAGAGCATGTACAAGGTTATCATTTATTTCCATGGAGGGCCAATAGTAACCTAACCTAAGGAGCTTTTTATCCATTATATTTCCATTGAAATGTCTACCACATATTCCATTGTGAACTTATTGTATTTCTTATTTAACTTCTAAATTTAGGTAATGTCTCGAAATATCCTCAAAGGATCATTTATAAAAAAACATCACCAATGATAAAAAATGACAAGCACAATACCTAATATTCTTGCATTCATTGTATTTAATACCTTTAGGCATCATGCTATTTAAAGAAGGTGTAAATATATTTATACCAAGGATCTAGAGGGGTTGTTAATTGAGTGGAAAAAATTGTTAAAGGTATTTGAATAAGCTCAAGAGTTGTTGGTTTTATAATTTAATGATTAAAAATGGTGGCATATTTGTCTTCTAGTTCTAATGGAACAAGGGATGTCATGAATGTCATTGCATTAACATGATGATTACTGGACCTTGCAGTTATATCTATGGTGACCTTATCAAAGGTGGCCATTAATTGGTAGATAATTTTTTTGTACGGTTTTAGTTTGTCATTCCTATATGTTCCTATAATTTGGTTGATTACAATATGCAAGTCTTAAAAAATGGATAAGATTATAACCTTTAAGGTTTGGGAAACACAAAGTCCAATAATTAAAGCTTCATATTCAATGATATTGTTAGGACTTGAAAATTAAAGCTTAAATGATCTTTTATATGGAGACTAGGACTATTCTTGCTCTTGATCCTTTGGCACTTTTTATCCCATCAAAATAAATGGACCATGAAGTAGTTTGCTCAATTTCTAAATAGTAAACAATCTCATCGGGGAAATGGACTTCTATGGGTTGATGAGCTTCTACTGGGGCATCTACTAGGAGGATAGCTATGAATTGCCCCATTAGAGATTTTTGATTGATTAATTCAAGGCTGAATTCATTAAGGGCCATCACCTACTTGGTAGTGTGACCTAAAAGGTGTGGTTTTGACATAAGGTACCACAAGGAATCTACATGAGCTATCATGATGATTTTATTATTAATCATGTAATGTCTCAATTTTTGGAAAGTAAATACTACCACTAAACAAACTTTTTCCAAGGGTGTGTAATGTGTTTCATAACTTACTAGAGTTCTAATAATATAGTAAATTGCTCTTTCTTTATGTTGGTCATCGCATTTAGCCAACATAACTCCTAAGGTATGTATAGTTGCTACAATGTATTGATGGCTTTTCAACCAAGTTATCACATATTCCAATTTTTAGGAATATATATTTAAATATGAAGACTTAATTACAAATAAATCTTATATAAATAAATACAACATAACAATATTACTAAATGAAGAATAGGATATTATTGATGAATCAAATTATACAACCTTGAGATTTGATCAATATTCAGATACATTTCATAGAGCTTTGTCTCCATAATATAGCCTTGGAAAGGTGAATCTTGGACTCTTTGACTATTACTCTCCTCACATATTTGGGAGGTACATCCTTTCTTATTCCACATATAATACAAACCTCTCATGCCTCTTGGATTTACATCTTGCCACTTGTATACACGACTCTTGACTATCTGTCTACTTGCACGCTCTACTCTATGACACATGCACATTCTATTACATAACTTTTTTGCACATCCTAAAAATAAACACTTACATAAAGAGAATATAAATTACACTCTTAAACTATAGAAAATTCATTTCGAATGTTTTCCTTTCAACATTCATGCAGTTGTAGCCATGTGTTCTTCCTTATTAGCCAAGACAATCAACTTGATTTTGATATCCATTACAAACTCTTGAATTTCATCATATAGTATCCTCTTTGTGGATTTCCAATGGATTTCTCTAGGTTTTTGCATGAATCTAAAAATATAATTTAAAAAAAATATCAAGCCTATATTTGTTAAATACAAAAGACTTCTAATTAATTGTATATATACTGTAGTAGAAACTAGAGACGTCTTATCATATCTTGATAGTTGTAATCCTTGCTCCATAGGAGTGTCTTTAGAATTAGAATTCATTATTCCATATTTTTAAAGTAATTATTTTGCATATTGTGTCTATGTTATTGTGATGTTATTCTTATTTTAACAAATTTCTTAACCAAGAAAAATAATGTAATAAACCTAGATCTATCGTTTCAAAATCATTTTTCAAATATTTTTTTACTTCATCTATCATATTATTTCAACTTCTTGTGATCACTATATCATCAACATACACTACAAGAATTATTTTCCATGATCCAACTTCTTTTGTATAAATATTTGAATCTAATGTACTTATTTTAAAATTGTGCTATAGTAGATGATTATTGATCTTAATGTACCATGCTCTTGGTGCTTGTTTTAATCCATATAAATATTTGTTTAATTTACAAACCTTTTGTTCTTGTCCTTTGATAATAAAACCTTCTAGTTGAGTCATATATACTTCTTAAAGATCATCATTAAGAAATGCACTCTTAACATCAATTTGATGAAGTTTCCATCCAAGTTGCATTGCTAATGCAAAAATTATTTGAATAGTAGTCATTATTGTTGTAAGTGAAAAAATTTCCTCATAGTCAATCTCTTATATTTGAGTATACCCTTTTGCAACTAGTTGAGCTTTGTATTTTCCAAGAGAACCATTTGCTTTGTATTTTATCTTGTAAATCAATTTACATCCTACCACTTTATTTCCTTGTGGTAGATCAACTAGATCCCATGTTTTATTCTTCATTAGTGTTGTATATTTTGATTCTATGGTTGATGTCCACTATGATTGTCTTTGTGTATTTGTAGGTTCCACTAACAAGCTTATTAGATCCATAAATATTTGTGTCATACTATGAGTTTGAGGTCTTGTTGTAGTTAAATCTGGCATTTATTCTATTTTTAAATCTTTAAGTGTATTTCTTAACCATTTTGACTCTTTTCTTTGAGGTGCCACTATTTTTTATATTGACTCATTAATTATTTCTAACTATAATTCTTCATTTGATGAATTTTCTTCATCTAAAAAAATTAGAATTGGTCTTGTAACTACCTTTTGATTTTTAATAGTATTTTTGTTACTTTCATCAAACACTACATCTTTGCTCAAATAAATTTTCTTTTTAATTGGATCAATTATTTTTTATCCTAGTGAATCATCATCATAACCAATAAATATGCCACTTATGGTTTTATCATCTAATATTATCCTTTTTTGTTTTGGAACATGTACATATGCCTTACATCTAAAAATTATTAAATGTTCTATATAAGGTTTTTGCCCTAACCATACTTATTTAGGAGTAACAGTTTTGAGTATTTTTGTGGATAATCATTTTTTAAAGTATACTACAATTTTAATAGCTTTTTCCCAATATTGACCATCAAGATGGCCTTCTTTTAGCATGCAATATACCATTTCCATAATGGACTAATTCCTTCTTTCTGCAATACCGTTATGCTAAGGTGAATATGTTGTAGTGATGGACTCCTATTTTAACTTCAAAACTTGACAATGATGTCCTCCAAGCACTAGCTACTCAAACCTCATTGATTTATGTTCCAAATTACTGCTCAAAAATGCATAGCTTCTTATTTAATTCCTCTACTCGAATTTTCACTAGTCCACTTGTTCTATCACTTCTTCATTTTCCTTTCTACCTCAATTTAATAGCAACTTCTCTCTTATAAACTATTTTTTCTCCTATATATAATTCTTGTTGCTTCTCCTTGACCTTTGTGGTTTTATCTCAAATATAGAAACTCAACTTTGGATCATGACCTCTCCTTTGCTAAACATACTCTTGGTGGATTTCAAACACTCAATTCTATCTTCCTTCTAGAGAAATATAATGTTGAATATCCTATTTAATTTGGGTGCAAATATCAACCCAAAAAAATCACAATGGATTCCTTTTCCAATACTAGTCTTCAATTCTATCTCTTCTAATGAATGGAAAGTGTGTGATACCTCTAATACCACTAATGGTTTTTTGGCTAGGTTATCATAGATTCCAATTTCTAAGAATATATATTTAAATATGAAGACCTAATTACAAATAAATCTCTTATAATTCAATACAACATAACAATATTACTAAATGAAGAATACTCATAATAATATTAAAGAGTCAAATATGCAACCTTAATATTTGATCAATATTCAAGTACATTTATGAATCTTTGTTTTCATAATATAGCTTTAGAAAGGTCACTTTTGGACTCTTTGATAATTACTCTCTCACATATCTAGGAGAAGCATCCTTTCATATTCTGCATATAAGACAAACCTTTCATACCTCTTGGATTTACATATTGCCGCTTGTATACATGACTATTGACTCTCTATCTAATTGCACACTCTACTCTATCGTAGATGCACACTCTATTACACAACACTTGCACACATCCTGTACATAAATACTTACATACAAAGGAAATATAAATCACACTCTTAAACTATAGACTCACAACGTAATCTAATGTTTACATTTGTACCATAAGCTACTATGTACCAAATAATATACTATTCTCCAACATGTACAATAATAGGATTTAATAGGTTTTGAGTGGATGAGGACTAAATGAGATAAGAGACATGTCTTGATGGTATCAAAATATTTTGGAATTCATTATCCCATTGGAACTCAACACCCTTCCTTAAGAGTTTAGTAAAGGGTTGGCATTTATTTGCTACATGAGAGATGAATCATCGTATGACTTGTAGCTTTCCTTAAATAATGTGAAGTTATAAAAATATCTTTGGGGGGCATATCTATAATAGAAACAATATTGTCAAGATCTACTTCAATCCCTCAATAGAAAATGATAACTCCTAGTAGTTTTCTTGATGTAATCCCAAAAACACACTTGGAAGGTTTAAGGTAAACTTGGTATTTTCTTAAGATATCAAAGATTTTCATAATACAAGAACCTATTCTTCTCATATTTGGGAGTGAGTGAGGAGATTATTGACATAGGATTCCACTATGTTATGCATCATATCATGGAAAATATATGTTTTGGTAAATACCTAGGTTTTGATTTTGAGGAGCAAAAGGATTAGATATGCATAGCTCCACGATAAATTAGGTCTTGCACAAGATGTTAAAATATGAGATAAGAATTAATGTCATGACCCCTTTGGCGATGATACTTACAAAATATATGATCATTGTAGCCTCATGGTTTTGGACGATTATGATTTTCAGGTTTTATGTCAGGTAGAGAAATGTGTCCAACATCATAGTCTTTCAAACAAGTTGGCAACAATTTGGATAAAGGTGTCCAGTTATGTGGTTGGAAATGAGGGCATGGAATATGAGCCAATGGTTTATTTTATGGAGGAGGTGGATTAGTTTAGAAGAACCTTTTTTGTGGTGGATATTATGGTTGGGATGATGAGGCAGACTATGCACTCAACACCACTTGATTTGTTTGTGGTGGTTTGGATGTGCTAGGATTGGTAGGATTCCTACTGAATCTGATGTTGGTAGGATAATCCAAATTCTTGTGAAGTTTAATCTTCCTTGCTTGGACTTTGATGTCCTCAATCACCTTTTCTTGAGCAATAGCCTCTTAAAATGTACGATATTGTTTTTGTAAAGTTGTAGAGATATTCTTAGTGCAACTCTTAACAAATAACTTAACTAGTTTCGTAGGTGGTATGGTGAAGGTTAGGTCATGAATGATGACCCACCACCTAGAAATATAATCTGTAATAGGCTCATCATCAAACTAGTGCAAGTTGTACAAGTTTGATAATGATGTTTTCTTCTTGATGTTGATCAAGAAGTTCTTCAATAAAGGATTGGAAAATTGTTCAAAGGTGAACAGACTATACTAGGGAATATTATTATACCAATCCAGGGCTTTACCCCCAAGTGACAGTGGAAATGTATGACTAATGTTCCCTACGAAAAACTGGTTGTTGCGGGACCAATATTTGTTGTTGTTGGATGGGTACCTAGCATTGCAGGACCAATACTTGTTGGATTAGTACCTATTGTTGTTGAAAAGAAGTGAAATATTGAAGTGGAGATTTTTGTGGTGGTAGAGATGTTTGATGTTGCAGTGACATTTTTTTTGAGCAATTGGTATGGAATACCAAGAAGGGGGAGACGTGAAGAAAGAAGTTTGATTTCATTGTGGGAGAGATGGTTGATTAGAAGAAGCCTACTCGTAGGATGATGGGGTGAATGAATTCAGTTGGGAATAAGGAGATGATCAAAAAATAGAAGCATCAGACTGAGTTGAGTAGAGTGATGGATTTTGAAGATATGATGGATACTTAGAATTGTAAGAAGAAAAGGGTGTGGAAATGGGTGGATGAAAGGGAGCAGGTTGAGGAAGCTGAAATGTGGAAGAAAATGAGGGAGGTGGTTGAGTGAAAGGTAAGGTTCCATAAGTAAAATTTTAGGAGGAATTCGGAAGTGGAGGATATGAGGAAGAAGACATGAAATCAAGAGTGGATGATTGAGGAATGGAGAAAGTGGATGTGAGAGGGAAGGAAGGATTGAAGGTAGAAGAAAACTATTGAGGAAGTAGAATTTTTTGCTATTGGTATTGTTGTTGTTTCAACACTTGTTATTGTTGTGAAAGTTGTTGATGTTGTAATGCTTATTGTTGCTATGGAATTTGTGGATATTATAGCACTTGTTGTTGACACAAAATTTATGGATGCTACAACACTTGTTGTTGCTATGAGATTTGTGGATGTTACAACGCTTGTTGTTATTGCAATATTTGTGGATGCTATAGCACCTATTGTTGTTGTAGAATTTGGGATGAATATGCTTCATTATATTGAGGGAAGAGGTGATAAAAAAAACCATCCCTACCATTTGGGCTATTATAACAACATCAGGATCAATTTATCCCCTCCAAAATAGGTTGAGATTGATGTTGTAAGAATGGATGGTCAAAAGTGGATGAAGGAGGAGGTATTTGATCTTCAAGAGAAAGAGATAATTGGTCATTTCCAAACATAACATAAATGACATGTTGGTAAAATGTTGCAGGTAGATTGTATATCGTACTATAGTTAGGTTGAGGAGAATTCATGGTATCATCTATGTTTTTTTGGACCAAAGTTGATGATTCAACTTGCAACACATTGCTTTTGTTTGGTACCTGAGAATTAGTAGATAGATTTGATGGAGTGATGAAGGTGGTTCCCTTAGATTATGGGGGTGTATTATTGGGTTGCAAGGATGCAACATATGATGCTTCTACAGTGAGGTGATCTTGCTCACATGCTTGGTTGTTGATGAGAACCATATTTGTGTGTGCAATGGAGCTAATAAAGCATCTTAAGTGAAAATTTTGCTTTTTTGTGTGTTTTTGAAGATTTATAGATCTATCTATACACTAATTTTTAGATTTATACCTTAACCTACGAGTGAAACAGATTCACACCTTACTATGTGAATCTATACAAGATAGGTAGCCTATGCTAAATTTTATAGGAATAGACTATGAAAAACTAGCAAGTGTGTTTAAAGACTATTTTGGGTGGATTTGTGATAGGTTTTGTAACAAACATCACTCATACATAGCAAAATTTGATGGAAAATAGTGAGCAAATATTTTTTTGTTTTTGTGTGTTTTTGATGATGCTAAACAACCTAAAACAAAGAAAGTAGGCGAGTAATGGATTCTAAGAAGGTATGTTGAAGCACATGTCCTTGCAACACCCAAAGGTGTGTAGGGAAAATATGCAACAATGGGAAGATAGTGACTAATGATGGGTACAACCAAATATAACCAAAAGGGAGAAAATCTAAAAGACCTCTTATGAAAGAGGCGATGTCGTCTAAGACTTTCAATTGGTCCAACCGGGATTTCACTTCACCCTCGATCGGGTTTGGTCATAAATGACAATTACCATTCATGAATTATGTAAAGCCTTGTAAGTGGGGATGTCTAACCCTAACCTACCCCAAGGATATTTCAAGGATAGGGGATCTTCTGGTGATAAAGTCTAGAAAATCTCTTATGGGGGCTACTATGACGTCTAGGGGGCGAGCCAATGGAAGGGAATGAAATCCAACATCAATGGTCTCAATTGGGGGTTGATGATGAAGTCCAACCTTACCAATGTATATGAATCATGCATATGTGTGGGGTTGATTTACTATTTAGAGAACTAATGTATAAGAAGCAAATTACACTATAAAAGTGGTAAAAAGATAACGCTTTTTAACTAGCTTTAAAAAAAAAAAATTGTGATTTTGAAAGAACAACTTAGGCTAGAGTGAAATCTTGAAAAGATGCGTGAAAGCACAAGGCTATGCAGGCTTATGAAAAGTGACAATCTATGTTAGAAGCATGTAAAGAAAAATATCTATACTAGATGCTTTGGAAAGAAAGATTTATACTAAAACTTTGTAAAGAAAGATCTATGCTAGATGCTTTGAAAAGAAAAATCTATACTAGATGTTTTGGAAATAAAAAGATCCATCCTAAAACTTTGGAATGAAATATTTATACTATAACTTTGAAAGTAAAAGATCTATGCTAGAACTTTAGAAAGAAATATTTATGCTAGAACTTGGATAGTAAGAGATCTATGCTAGAACTTTGAAAAAAAATATCTACGTGCTTTTGAGGGGAAATCTATGCTAGATGCTTTTGAAAGGGAAATCTACGCTAGATGCTTTTGAAAGGGAAATATCGCTTGAATTTAGCGACAATCAGCGAAGTACGTACTTTTTCAGAAAAGATCCATAAAGATCATCTAGGTCCAGATAAGATAATACCGAAGACATGGGGTCATACAACAACACTCTATCAATGGACTCAGGAGGGGATGAACATTGCTGATGAGATGTAACGGCAGATAAAGTCACGGTTGGAGGATGTGAGTCTGTGACCTCACAAACAAGACGGAATACATGAAGTGCCGTGTCTCCCAAGCTCCATCTCTGCTGGCCATGACTATATGCTGGTATGACTATCAGATAGAATTTTAATTTAGGTTCCAGGCTCCGGTCACGTCTGTTGACTACCTCTACATCGACGTGCTCGACTAGACTTCTTAACATTCATTTGGTTTTTCTCCTAAGGCAAGTGGACATTAAAATTAACTTTGACCATAAGTGTAAGAAATCCAGTTTTGTAAGTCGGGTTAAAAGTATTGATAATTGTTAAAGAAGATTATGTATCCAGTTTCGTAAGTCTATACTTTTTTTGTTTTTGGTTTACATGGTCGTAAGTCTGTAATAATTTTTAGTCTACATAGTGGTATCCGTAGCCGCAATAGGTAATAGGTAAGCTATTTTTTTTATAGATTTTATAATAGATAAGTTATTTGCCTATAATTATTTTAAATTTTTTAAGTTGCTCAAAACATTAAAAAGGATAAGTGTTCAGTTCAACAAAATTGGAGATTTGAATTTAAGCTGTTCAAAATATTAAAAAAATAAGTATTCAGTCCAACAAAATCGAAAATTTAAATCTGATTCCTTAAAATTTAATCTACAAACCAATTAAAAAATATTAATAATTAAAAAAAAATTATATATTATGTCTCCTTTCACGCTGCTTACTTTTGAGCCATTTCCGCATCTCATTCCTACTCAATGACCAAATATACAACCACACTAAATCTGAGGCCATTTTAATATTTTTTACTTTTATTAAAATTTTGTTAAGAGTTATAATATATATTTTTATTTTTAAATAAGATATCTCATTTTTATTAAAGATAAAAGTTTTTTTAATAATATAGTTAATAAATATTAATAATATTATTATTTTTAATTTAAATTTTATATTTATTTTTGTTGATAGTATTTAGTTTTTATATATTTGTTAGTTGAAGTTTTATATTATTTTAAGTAAGTGAGAAAAAAAAATTCTTCGTTATTTTAAAAAATACTATTCCACTAGTTTTTCTTAGATTTTTTAGAAGTACCATCAAAAAAATTAAATTTGATAAGCTTTATTTTTAGACATTTTGATTTTACTACAAATAAAAGCAAATCCTTTGTACTAACTCCATTATTGCAGATGACTCTTTTACTAATATTTCAATCCTACAACCAAGAGGATAACATTCTCCAAACTTAGACATCCCATGATGAGTGTCATCTCTAAACATTCTCCAAAAGATGCAATAATAAGGTCCCAAACTTAGGCATGATTATGCGATTTACTTTTAAAAAGTTTGTTATTCTTTAATACCCTACCAATGCATGTGTTGTGTCATAGTATTATTGACTTTAAAGTTTGTTATTCTTTAATACCCTACCAATGCATGTGTTGTATCATAGTTTTATTAACTTTCTTTGGCATAAAGATAGCAGGTTTTGTTAGAAATGGAGCCTAATTATGAGGTGTCTAAACAAGCAAAGTTTTCAGATTTACAGTTTGTTAGTCTACCTTGATAATTTCCAGATTTACAACTGGACAGTTAGAGAAAGTTTAATGGGGATAAAATTTGTTTGTTTTTGATCCCGCAATTAGGGGCTGGAAACTCGATGTCAGACTTAATCTTGGAATGTAATCAATAATTGTGATTGATGGCAGATTTTAGTGCATGACTTTGGTTGTAGATTATATCACGATGCATGTATTAAGAATAGTAGTTTTTCCTATTTTTTCTTATACATAGTTGTGAAAACAAAAATAGAGTATATGATATTACTGTGTGTGGATTCCTTAAATAGTATAAAGAGACAATTACATCAAGAGCTTGTTGTAGGTTGTATCCCTCTATTGCTTGGATTGATTAAATAAAAGGACTAAAAATTCTTGGTGGATGTAGCCCACTGGGTGAACCACGTTAAATTATTATCTCTTTCACTGTGTGTTTGTTTTTCTTGTTTATTATTCTGCTAAGTTTGAAATATTGAGATTGCTTTTCTATATTTTATATAGTGAATTTCTAACAAGTGGTATCAGAGCATTTTTTTTGTTGGGTGCACTTGATAGAAGGAGAATTTCTAGATCAAGTGGGAGCAATGGTTGAAGAAGAGAGGTTTAGAGTTAAAAAAATAAATGAGCATAATTTTTAATTCTAGAAGATGTAGATGGAGGATTACTTGTACCAGAAGGATCTTTACTTACCTCTTGAGGGGGCAACAAAGAAACCTTCAACTATGTCAAATGAGGAGTGGAGTCTCCTTGATAGAAATGCATTGGGTATTGTAAGGTTGTGCTTGGGAGCCACTATAGCCTTCAACATATCCGATGAAAAGACTACCAAGGGAGTCATGGATAAGTTGGCTAAGATGTATGAGAAACCATCAACATCGAATAAGGTATTATTAATGAAAAGGTTATTTAACATGAAAAAAAGTGAAGGAATATGTGTGTAGGATCATTTAAATGAATTCAATACTATCACTAATCAATTGCATTCGATAGGATTAGATTTTTATGATGAGATTAGGGTCTTATTAATATTATGTTCTCTTTTGAAAAGCTAGAACAATTTGGTAATGGTGGTAAGTAACTCTGCTTTGAGTTCAAATAAATTAGTATTTTATGATGTGGTTGGTGTGATGCTCAGTGAGGACATGAGAAGAAAAACCATAGGAGAATCATCTTGCACCACCTTAACTATTGAGAATAGAGGAAGAGGAATAGAAAGAGGTAAGATTTCACATCATGGAAAATCTAAAGGTAAATCCAAATCACATGAAAAATGAAAGCTACAGTGTTGACACTATGGCAAAAAGGGTCATCTCAAGAAGGGTTATTGACAAATAAAGGGTGATGGAAATGAAGGTAATGAAAATAATGGTAACACTTCAGAAGTCAATATTACTAAAAAAATTCTACAAGATGCTTTAATCTTATCTCTTGATATAAATAGTGTTTATTGGGTAATTGATAGTGGTGCTTCATTCCATGCTACCTCACATAAGGAATACTTCATAGATTATGTTTCTTGGATAGGTTATGTTGAGAAATGACCAACCATGTAAAATCATGGGTATTGGAAAGATTTTGATTAAATTCCCAAATGAATGTCAATGGGCTCTTTAAGAGGTGAGACACATACTAGATTTAAAGAGAAATATTATATTTGCAAGTAAGTTTGCTGGTGAAGGATACATGGTTGCATTCGAAGAAAATGATTGGAAAGTTACTAAAGGTTCATTTATAGTAGCTAGAGGTAAATTGGTGGGTACTCTTTATTTACCTACTAATTTTTCTCACCGTTCCATAAATTTAGTTTCTACAAGTGAGAGTGCATCTTTGTGGCACCAAAGACTTGGCCATATGAGTGTAAAAGGTATGGAAATTTTACATTCAAGAAATTTATTGCCTAAGTTAAAAGAGATTGATTTGGAATTATGTGAGGATTGTGTTTATGGTAAAGCAAGGAGAGTTAGATTCCTCAAGGATGGCAAGGAAAGGAAGAAAGAGAAATTGAAGCTTGTGCACTCATATGTTTGGGGCCTAAGTCAGGTAACTTCACTTGGAGGTTCCTCTTACTACGTACTTTTTATTGATGATACAACCAGAAAAACATGGATAGATTGTATTAGGAATAAAAGTGATGTTTTTAATACCTTCATAAATTGGAAAGCATTAGTTGAAAATGAAACTAGAAAAAGGTTAAAGTGTCTAAATTCAGATATTATAATAGATAATTTGACGTGTTTTGTTCTAAAAATAGAATTATAAGAATCAAGGTAGTTCCAAGAACACCTCAAGAAAATGGGGTTGCAAAAAGAATGAATAGAACCATCATGGAATGTGCTAGGAGCATGAGAACACATGTAGGTTTGCCATTATTTTTATGGGCTCATGTTATTGATACTGCAGTATATCTTATTAATAGGAGACCATCTAGCATCTTGGATGGAGAAATTTTGAAAGAGCTTTGGACAGGTAAACTAGTAAATTATTCTTTTCTTAAGGTATTTGGATGTAAAGGCCTTTATGCATATAGAAAAAGAGAAAAAAAAGAAGTTAGATGCTAAGGCCTAAAAGTGCTATTTCATTGGTTACGGTATTGATGGTTTGAGTTACAGATTATGGGATTGTGATAACCAAAAAGTTATTAGAAGTAGGGATGTCATATTTAATGAAAATATTTTGTATAAAAATTGGTTGTAGGGAAAGAAAATGAAAGAGGAAAATATTGAATACATAGACCTTGATGGATACACAAAAAATATAACTCCAAAAGTGGTAGAAGATCAAAATGTACAACAACAGAAATAACAAGCACCTCAATCTCCTGCAAGTGTTGTTAGAATATATACCAAGATAAGTAGAATCCCTCAACATTTCTTTGATTATATTTTGCTGATGCTGGTGAGCCAAAATATTTTCAAGAAGCATTACATATGGATACCAGGTTTAAGTGGTAGATTGTAATAAATGAAGAAATGGACTCTTTATTCCACAACCAAACTTGGGATTTGGTTGAGCTACCCCAAGGTAAAATAGCTTTGACCAATAAATGGGTGTATAGGATTAAAGAGGAGAATTAAGGACGTATGAGATACAAAGCAAGACTAGTGATCAAGGAATTTGCTCAAAAAAAGGGTATTGACTTTGATGAGATTTTTTCTCTAATTGTGAAAGTGACCTCTATTAGAGCTATTTTGAGTCTTGTAGCTGTAGAAAATTTGTATCTAGAACAAATGGATGTGAAGAGAACATTCCTTCATGGTGATTTGGAGGAGGATATTTATATGCACCAACCAGAAGGCTTTCAGGTCAAAGGTAAAGAGGATTGGGTATGTAAACTAAAAAAAATCGTGTATTGGTTAAAACAAGCTCCTAGATAGTGGTATTTAAAATTTGATAAGTTCATGGCTAATCAAAGGTTTGAAAGATATTAATGTGATCATTGTGTATATTTTAAGCAAACTGGAAATGGTAAAAATGTTATTCTGCTATTGTATGTGGATGACATGTTGGTTGCAGGAATAAATATGCAAGATATTAACATGCTCAAGAAGAAGTTGGCTAAATCCTTTGCCATGAAGGATTTGAGAGGGACCAAACAAATCCTTAGGATGAGGATAACAATAGATAAGGAGAGTCACACTCTGAAATTATCACAAGCAAAATATATTGAGAAAGTGCTTAAGAGATTCAACATGAGAGATGGAAAGTCTATTGCTACTCCATTGGCAAAGCATTTCAAAATCACCAAATATTTGTATCCCAAGACACGATAGGAACAAGAGCATATGGCTAAGGTTCCCTATGCATCAGTGATTGGAATATTTATGTATGTAACAGTTTGTACAAGACCATACATTGTCCAAGTAGTGGGAGTGGTGAGTAGATTTATGAGTAATACAGGAAAAGGACATTGGCAAGTGGTAAAATGGATACTCAAGTAATTAAATTATTCTTTAAAC
The DNA here is from genome assembly GCA_028583015.1 of Wollemia nobilis. Classification (NCBI taxonomy): domain Eukaryota; kingdom Viridiplantae; phylum Streptophyta; class Pinopsida; order Araucariales; family Araucariaceae; genus Wollemia; species Wollemia nobilis. The sequence continues at coordinate 2,991,418 of JAQPPZ010017102.1, read as the reverse complement.
TTTGGAGGCTCTAATATATGCTTGGAAGATTTTGTAGACTCTGATATGGCAGGTGTTCTTGATGGTGGAAGGAGCACTATTGGCTACATATTTACTGTAGGAGGAGTAGTTGCTAGATTTCTAAACTCCAACATGTAGTTGCCCTTTTAACCATAGAAACTGAATATGCTACTGCTATAGAAGAAATCAAAGAGATGATTTGATTGCAAATACTAATGGAGGTAGTAGGGAATAAGCAAGAGGATAATAGGTTGTGGAGTGATAATCAAAGTGCTATACACCTTGCGAAGAATTTGACATTCCATTTGAAAACCAAACACATTAAACTCAGGTATCATTTCATTAGATCATTAGTGAAATATATACCTTTGAAATTGGGGAAAGTTCACACATTAAAAAATCCTAGTGACATGCTTACAAAAGTAGTGTCAATAGATAAGTTGAGCTTTTGCTCAACTTTAGTTGGCCTTAAGGAATAAGAGGTCATTATGATAATTTATCAGTCCTTGGTTGCAGTATGATGCAATGGAATTATTCTCCAAGTGGGATATTGTTAGGAATGGAGCCTAATTATGAGGTGGCTAAGCATAGAAAGTTTTCGAATTTACAGTTTGTCAGTCTACCTTGATAGTTTTTGGATTTACAGTAGGACAACTAGGGAAAGTTTAATGGGGATAAACTTTATTTTTTTTTATCCCGCAATTAGGGATTGGAAACTCGACATCAAAGTTAGTGCATGAATTTGGCTGTAGATTGTATCGGGATGCATGTCTTAAGAATAATAGTTTTTCCTATTTTTTCTTATATATAGTTGTGAGAAAAAAAATAGAATATGTGATATTACTGTGTGTGGATTCCTTGTAAGTATAGAGAGGAAATTACAGCCGAGGATCTTTCTATAGGTTGTATCCCTTTATTGCTTACATTGATTAAATAAAATGACTAAAAAGTCTTGGTGGATGTAGCCCACTAGGTGAACCACATTAAATCTCTCTCTTTTTTACTGTGTTTGTTTTTCTTGTTTATTCTTTTGCTAGATTTAAAACATTGAGATTGCTCTTCTATATTTTATATAGTGAATTTCTAATAGATTTGATGTCAAAATAAAAAGTTTTACTAGGGAATAATAACTAGTTTTTCCCAATTTGAATGAAATTAAGTCAAAAAAACATTTTTATACCTTCAAAATATTTTTTGAAGGACTTAATAATAGAAACTATAGATCATTCGACTTTTGGTGTGCATATTAATTTTAACACAAACTAAAATATGTAGATTCTTAAGTGTTATGTCTTCTAAAATATGTACATTCTTAAGTGCTATGTCTTCTAAAATATATTTTTCTTTAAAATTCATTAACAAATTTATTTGAGTTACTATTTTTTTATATAATATTAAGAGAGGAGGGTTTTGAAAGGGGCCCCTAAACCATTACAACAAAGAAAAAAAACTAAGAAACCAGTGCACTAAAGCACAAGACAGCCGAGAACAGAGCAAAAAATGCAAGAAAAACAACTAAAAAACCAGGAGGGTCAGAAAGGCCGAAGAATCCGAGAAGACCTATGGAAGAACCGAGGTGGTTCTACAACAATGCGTCCACCTCAGAGATAATCCCACTAGACATTTGAGCCGCCTCCTACGCATAGTCTAACGCCATCTTAATGGAGCTCCAAACTGTGTGCTATTTGATCTCCATTAACCGAAGTCTGTGAAGAATATTATTCTTCTTAACCGTGGAATTGCCTGGGGAAAACATATCACTCACTAGTTTGTCCTCCGACACCATCCTAGGAAGGACCTCGGTCCCCTCATTAAAAACCTGCGCTTTGGAGCTAGGGGAAGACTGACCAGAAATGCTCTTCTTATCACTTAAACATGTGGACTTACGTATCCCCATGTTCCCCATGTAATCACCTTCCCCTTCCTTAAGAGGGATAGTAGCTGAATAAACCAGGTGCGTATCCCCACCATCATCAAGAGCCCTCCTCGTCGAGGAGCTCTTATTTGAGTTACCATATAAATTTCATTTATTTTTAAAATTTATATTTTATATATCACTATGTGTGGAACATTTAAAAAATCAAATAATTATTATATTTGGTAAAAAATCATCTATAATTATTATCTTACATGGATCATTCTCTTAATTTATAATGATATTTTACTTATTTCATATGGACAAGAGGATATATTTTTCAAATTGCACAATTGACTACTTAATAGTAAAAGGAAAAAGTATCAAACAAACAAAATTTTAAGATTGGAATTAAAGTTCCAAAATATTCTTATTTGATATTTTTTTTGAGTTTATAATGTGACCAAACATGAGGTTGAAAATGTGTTAATTAGATATCAATGTTAAGCATATCAATTAAATTACACAAATGCTAATATTTTGATACAATAATTGAAGGATGAAATAATTTTTTTAAGACTTAAAAATCTTGAAAATAAAATCAAGCCTTTAAAAAAATTGAAAGTTGTAACAACCACATTATTATTAATTTTTATTAAAATTATTTAAAGCACTTATTTTATGCATATGATAGAATTGTAACAACATGAAACAATAATGATTTGCCATAAACTATCACTATTTATCGTAACGTAAGGTTTATTTTATAATTATAAGATCAATTTGTTAAATGATAAATGTATATTTTCTTGTGTATCCACATTCAGAAGGATATCCAAAGTTTTTTTTTTTTTAACTTATTAACTATTTTCATTGGATTACAAGTAAAACGTCTCAAAATAAGTTTGAACGATTAAAAATTCAAGAACATAGCTTTATCAGTCAAACATTTTAACACAAAATAAACGAGAAAGCTAGAGAAAAGAGGGTATTAATTAAAACAAAATTTCGTAGTAGAAACAAGTCATTAAAAATAAAATTTTGCAGTCTAAACCGGAAACAATTTTATAGTCTAAAATTTTGTATTTATATTCTATACTTAAAATTTAGTTGAACAAATAACATCTTTGCAAAAAAAAATTCTCTCTTTTCCAGATCGTGACAAATATTTGTTTTCCTATCACAACCAAACGGTGTTGCAACCTACACAGCGTGTGACATGGCAGCCCACTTAAATAGTCCCAGGAGAATTTCAAGCCTCACCGCCAGGTACGTATATACCTTGCCGTCTTTTGACCGTTCCCTGCAGTTTCTCTGTTATAACCTGTAGGCTCAACTACAGTTTCACTTTCCTTTGCGTTTTTTTTTTAAAGCGAAAAATTCCTTGCAAGGCCGCCTTGGTCTGAGAGACCACGAACAGGAGTTCTACACCGTCAAAGTCACCCGAAAGTTGCAACCGACCCTGCCCGCACCAACATTATCAATTGAATTTTTGATACCCAATTCAACTTTTTGGTAGGGTGGAGATTTGAACCTGGGACCTCCCTTGGAGGATTTCCCTCGCCTCTCCAACTCACCTACAACACCTAGATACTTTCCTTTGCATTTTGATCACTGCACTATCTTCTCAAAAATCACTCTGTCCGCGCAACACAAATGCAGTATATTGAATATTTTGCATTAGATTTCTGATTCGGTAGCAAGGAGACAGACGAAATCAGTTAGATTCTATGCAAAAACACAAAGATCTAGTTTTCAAAATTGATTTTGAAAGCATTGTTATTCATGGAACCTTCTCAAAACTTAACAAGGGCTATGAATGATTCTTCTCTAAACTAGCATAGAACATTCGGCGCATTGAGAACTAGTATTGCATTGCATTTGGACAATATAGAAGATGAATAGGATGTCTTCTCTAAGCTAGCATAGAACATTCGACGCATTGAGAACTAGTATTGCATTGCATTTGGACAATATAGAAGATGAATAGGATGTGTGGAGACGTCTTTGAGACGCGTAATGGGGCGTGGAAAATTGAGAAGGCAACAACTCTCGTGCTGACTTGGTAGGAGAGACGGCCAATTAAAAGTTTTTTTTTTTTTGTAAGTCAACCATACGATTACCCTTCCCATACACGTTTATTGTCATACATTAGAATCTCGAAACAAGAACTAAACTTGTGTTTTCCTGAAAATCACTACCTACGGAGTGATATTGCTACCTACAAATCTTCTAACCCGTGAACCTGAAGTGCAAAGACTATCTTCAAGCCAAAATTACTATCTTACAACTTTGTTGCCTGTGAATTTGAATCGTTGTTTGTGATTTTTACCTTTTACGTGATGAACTTGCAAAAAAAAATGTTGAAAAGGAGGAAAACTGAGTTGGTAGTTTTAAGGGGGCTACTTGATACTTGAGAAAGTGTTGACTTGTTTGTAGTGAAACCTCCTATCCTTTTTATACAAAATAGAGTATAAAACCTTTTGGAAGATGATATTTGCTAGAAATACTAAAAATAAGATGTTATGAAAGCTAAAATTGAAAGATAAGAAGTTGTTAATGATTGGAATGAATCCAAAATAGGAACTCCTAAGTTGAAAAGTGATTGTTTGATCAAGTGAGTGAAAATCGTCACTTACAGGATAGATTTGCCTTCCTTAAAAGAGAATCATAACATGTAGAGTCTCTTGACAATGATTTTGTTTTCAAAGGTGTAGATGAAGAATAAAGCCACAAAAATTATATTTTTATATTCTTCTAACTTCAAGTATTCCTATGGTGTATGAATTCGGCAACCCTAAGAGAAAATTAAGTTCATTGCTTGCTTGTCTTACGGGCGACAATTTTACAGAGTAATTGTAGAGGGAAAAAAATTGCTAAGGGTGATGGGTGATGGGTGATGGCCCAAGGATGGATATGATGAAATGATGAAATCTTGTAAGAACCTGCAATAATATTTTGAACAAAGTTTTGTTAAAAATGAAAAAAAAAAAGAAGTTAGGATGACAAAAATTGTAAGAAATATGCAAAAAGATAAATGTAATAAGCAAATGATCATAATGGGAGAACTCTCCTAAATGTTGTGCAACAAGAACTCCCACATGCAAAATCTCAATGCATATAATGTTGAAAAAATACCCACAAAAAAGGAGCCAAATTGCCAAAAACCTATAGGGAAAAAATGAACAGAGCTTTTACCAATAAAACTCAAAGGAGATCTCACAAGTACACCTAAAAGACTGCCAAAATAGTGTAAAATTATCAACATCACATATGATCATACCCGAATTTGGGAGAGAAAAACCAAATTTATAGAGTTTGAAGAAGAAATGGATGAGACCAGATTCATGTGAATGAATTTCCTATTGACAAGAAAGAAAGACTGAAGGAAACATAAATTTAAAGACTCCGCGTCGTTTCTCCATGTGGCTCCCCATAGGCAGTAGATGAGGGATACACAGAGTGGTTTGAAAATAGAAAGGATGATATAACAAAGAATCTTAGCACTAATGGGATACAATCAGAAGAGAGAAATACTAGCATGGTCCAAATCATTCAAAACAGAAAGACTGACACAAAGGCAGAGGTGTTGGAGGAACTGTACTGAAAGATAAGCAACGGTAGTGGCCTGTTTACCAAATTCCAAAGTCACATTTGGAGGAGGTGACCTCAAAAACAAGACGGAATACATGAAGTGTCATGTCTCCCAAGCTCCATATTTTCCAGCCATGACTTCATGAAGAGTTAGGTTTTTTTAATTAGTGTGAAGTATAATAGATGGTATAAGTGAGGTTGTCAATGTTGATCTATTATGAGGGGATCACTAATCCTTCTAATTCATATTATGTCGTTATCACTGGTTCAAGATTTGAACCATTTCATCGGTTTGGAGTTTATCGAGGATTCAAAATGATTACATTCACACTATTTTTTTTTAAAGTAATTATCAAGCGTATGGTTCAAACCCCAAGGACTTCTCTTAACAAGCTTATACCAGCTTGTTATTGTTGACCAGACATGAGGGTATAGGGTTCAAACCGCAAGGATTTCTCCCAACAAGTTTATACCATCTGGTTATTGTTATTGTTGACCCGACATGAGGGGGACCACCAATTGCTCGAGATTTGTGGTCTAAAACCACAAAGGCTTCTCCCAACAAACTTAGACCACGTTGTTATTATTGACCTGATGTGAGGGGACCACAAATTGCTTAAGATTTGTACCGTGTTGTCGGTCTAACATGTATTTTGAAGATTTAAAACAGTATTGTTGACCTAGTATGAAGGAACGATAACTCAAGATTAGAAGATTCAAATCGATTTGACATGCATTCAGACTACTAGCTTTACAACATGCATGTCCCTAAAGTTTGAACCTAAATCTCTTCTTGATAAATACTTAAACCAAACAAACAACTACAAATCAAATAAACAACTATCAATCTACCCACACCTACCAATCTATCCATGGTCAAGAAAAGGGCCCTTGAAAGGCTTCTCCCAACAAGCTTATACTATCTTGTTATTGTTGACTTGACATGAGGGGACCACCAATTGCGTAAGATTTATACCTTGTTGTCGGTCTAACACGCACTTAGAAGATTTAAAACAGTATTGTTGACCTAGTATGAAGGAACCAATTGTAGCTCAAGATTAGAAGATTCAAATCAATTTGACGTGCATTCAGACTATTAGCTTTACAACATGCATGCCCCTAAATTTTGAACCTAAATCTCTTCTTGATAAATACTTAAACCAACCAAACAACTACAAATCAAATAAAAAACTATCAATCTACTCACACCTACCAATCTATCCACGGTCAAGAAAAGGACCCTTGAAAGGCTTCTCCCAACAAGCTTATACCACCTTGTTATTGTTGACCTGACAACAACTATCAATCTACCCACACCTACCAATCTATCCACGGTCAAGAAAAGGGCCCTTGAAAGGCTTCTCCCAACATGTTTATACCACCTTGTTATTGTTGACCCGACATGAGGAGACCACCAATTGCTTAAGATTTATACCGTGTTGTTGGTCTAACACGCATTTAGAAGATTTAAAACGGTATTGTTGACCTAATATGAAGGAACCAACTGTAACTCAAAATTAGAAGATTCAAATCGATTTGACGTGCATTCAGACTACTAACTTTATAACATTCATACCCCTAAAATTTAAACCTAAATCTCTTCTTGATAAATACTTAAACCAAACAAACAACTACAAATCAAATAAACAACTATCAATTTACCTGACACCTACCAATCTATTCACGGTCAAGAAAGCGGCCCTTGTTTTTCCTTTTTCAAACATGGGGGCATGGGGAAGGAATTTTAATGGGCATTTTAAGCGCAGCGCGAGGAAAACCTTACAAACGAAAAAAGAGATAGCCCTATCCCCGCGGATAAGGATAAGCAATTAACCCGAACCAATGAATTTTTAATTTAAATTTCATTTTAAGCTCTGGTTCCTCTCTTTTTCCACGTTGACTAACTTTACATCCACGTGCTCAACTAGACTTCTTTAAAGAGAAATAGTCAAAAACAAATGAGAGCATTCGGTTGGTTATTCTTCCTGGTTCACGCTTAAAAGCAAGTGGACATTATTTTATCTCTAGACTATAGAGAATAGACTAAAATTATCTTTGACCATGTGAACAAAATATTGCCGACCTTTCGCACCTGTATATCCAGAACAATATCCAAAGTTCTTTGAATATATATATATATTATTTTCTTATTTAATGTATTTAACTTTCCATTACAACCAGAAATTTCACACTGAATTTGAACGATGAAAATTTCACACTAAAGGTAGAGTTTGATTGTGTTCTACTTATGGCTTTGTTCAAGAGATGACATTCAGAGAGGTTTTTTTTTTTTTTTGTTGATAAGAGAAATGACAATCACTCTAGAGGATGTATGGAGAATCCTAAGGATTCATATCCAAGGAGTCCCTATGTACATGAAAGTGGATAAAAGATCAACCCTTCAAAGCAGTTATGGTCATCCAGATGTCATGTGTAGCAGTCCAATGCCCAATTAGCTAAAGCATCAACTTAGTCCAATGCCCAATTAGCTAGAGCATCAAAAATCCTATTCTAATAGACTCCCTTTGAGTCCTCTAATATTTCAAGTGATGATCTTCATTAATAACAGGGCTAAAGATGTTGGTAAGGGAATTAATATTACCTTCCTCTACAATCTTTTCACCTTCTTTTACCATTTGATGTTGATTAGTCTTGCAACTTACCTTTTGGTTAGAGTTCATCTTCATTTTTTTCTTATCTGTTTATTGTCTTACCCCAAGTGAATCTAGGATAAATTCTAACCCTGAAGTATGCATATACGAAACCAAAACATTATTGGAAGGTTCAACAAATTCTATCTTAGGGTTTGAATCTTTTGAAGTTCTAGCATTTAGAAGATTGTTCTTCTTGTCTATGTTTTCTCCCTTGTTTCTTTGTTGAAAACCTTTGATTTTCTGATTTGTCTGTGATTCCTTCCATATAACTTTAAACTGTGTTTCTAAAATTTTTATTTCCATTATATCCTTTCTTTAAAAATTATTTGTAAAAAGAATTCCAAAACTTAAAATCTGTAAAAAAAATGAATCCTTTAAAAATAATATAAACTAGCATAATATAACAAAATATATACTATATCTTTATATTAATTTACAAACTATCTGACATTCTAAAGCTCAATATATAATATAAAAATAATTACTTTCCAATCTTGATTAAAAATATACAATCAATCTTTAGTTTAAATATTAAGCAATAGTATGCTATTTAAACTTGGACGGCAAAATTAACGCCTGCGAAATAATTTACGGAAACACAGTATAGATGGAAGCGAGAAAGATCATCCATTTGCATTAGGGCAAAACATTTATATGGACATGGGAAAGAAGAAAACTAAACAATACACGAAGGAAGTACTTTTCAGAAAGGGTCCATAAAGATAGATCATCTAGGACCAGATAATATCGAACACATGGGCTCATACAACAGCACTCTATTAATGGACTCAGGAGGGGATGAACATTGCTGATGAGATGTAACGGCAGTAGACGAGCTTTCGGAGGAAGAAACAACATCTCCTAACTCTATCAGACCCTCCAATGCCTTTACAACAGTTGACATGGCAGGCCTCCTCGCAAAATCTTCTTGAAGACACCACATCCCTACTCCCATCATTCTTAATGCCTCCTCCTCCACACCCATACCCTCTTCTCTAAGTTGTGGATCTATTAAATCTCTTAACCTTCCTTCCCTGGCCTCTTGCTGCAAGATTGAAAGAAGACTGTACTCTCCTGCTGTCGACAGCTCTTTGCTTCTCTTTCCACACACGATTTCAATCACCACAACGCCAAAACTATAGGTGTCTGCTTTCTCCGTAACATGCAGATTCAACAATTCAGGTGCCATGTAGCCGGGCGTTCCTCTCATCATTGTTGTCACTTCACTTTTCTCTCTGTCAATCAACTTGGAGAGGCCAAAATCAGCGACCTTAGCATTGAAATGTTCGTCAAGAAGAATGTTCTGGGGTTTGATGTCGAAGTGGATAATGCGCCCTCGACACTCTTCGTGTAAATATGTTAATCCCCGTGCAATCTGAAGGGCCACTTTAGATCGAGTCTTCCAGTCCAGCACATGAAGTCGGTCCTTGTTGGGAAATATCCATTTGTCCAAAGATCCGTTGGGAAGATGCTCGTACACAAGCATTCGATGGGTTTTCTCGGCACAAAAGCCCTTCAATCTTACCAGATTAAGATGATGAATGTTCCCTAAAGTTTCTACCTCTGCCCGGAATTCCTTACTTCCTTGTCCAGCTCTGTCAAGGCGCTTCACTGCGATCTTTGTCCCGTCAGGCATGATGCCTTCAAAAACTGAACCGAATCCTCCGCTTCCCAACTTAGTCTTGAAATCACCTGTAACTTTCTGGAGATCCTTGTATAAGTATCTGGAAGGCAAGCCGGCCAGCCAATCGACAGAACCTTCCCGATCTTTCTCCTTTTCTTCTCTGCGCCTTCGAGATTTAGTTATCCAGACCCACAATAAGATAATCAGAATAACTACTCCAACAACCGCACCAACAACACTGATGGCTACGACTGAGGGTTTAGAATGCTTGGACGATGACTGAACTTTAATATAAGCTGTGGAATTGTAAAATCCATCCTGTGGATTGACGATCAATTTCAAAGTGTAGACCTTCGACTCAAGATGACAATAGCCATGAGAAAAATTGCCACCGATGGTGCTATCGTACCTGAAAAAGGCAGCTTTGCAAGAGCAGTTTTGAAGGCAAAGGTATTTACAGACATCTCTTGTAATCAGCTCTGGAATGGATGAATTTTCCCACCGAAAAGTAAAATAAGAGACATGTTCTTGCTCCAAAAACTGCATACCTTTGCCAGTGGATGTCTGTGAGCAGAGGAGATGATTGCTTGGCACACAGCCCATGTTGGGCTTTGACTCATCAAGTTGACGGAATGCTTCGGTACCGTTTGCTCTTCTCGGACAGCTGCACTGACCATCTGTGCAAATACCATAATCTCCGCAACTTTTTGGATAATCACATGCACTCAAAATCTGCGTATAATCTAACAAATAGTCGATCTCAGAGCTTCCGGTCGATCTTAGGAATGAATAAAATCTCAAATTCCCGTTAGAATCGATCCTCAACTGGAGGGAGTTCTTGGGTATAGAAAGATTCGATTGGGGACTCAATCCTTCGTCGCCATAGAAATAGAGCCATTCGTTTTCGAACTGCATATAACCGGATCCCGCGGTTACAGCTACGTTGGGATAAGTGAAGTATGTTTGAGGCTCTTCAGCACCCACAAACATAGCAAATTTATCCCCAAGCAGGGAAGCAGAGAAGATGCCTTCGCTTGTATTGGTAGGAGAAGTATTGGCAATAAGCTTCTGCCCAGCCCTCAACTTCTGGCCTACCTGGAACCTATCAGTGGGATGATCAAACGACTGCCACAGGGTTCCGTTGGAGTTGTTGAAAAGAACGAGATTCCCACCTTCTTGGATCCTCAGCCCTTGAAAATCATGGGTGAATGTATTTGTAGACCACACATGAGAGCCATCTGCGTCCGTCAAGACGAGATCTCCGGTGGAGAAGAGCTGAAGGATTGCATTTTCGTGCACCAAACGGTTTCTGTTGGCGCTCCACACCATTTGGAGGTCAAACAGCTTAGCTTCACTGGGATCATAGATGGCGAAGAAGATTCCAAACAAGTAAGCATTGCAATTGGAAGTGTCACAGAGGAATCCGGATCCAAACCTGACGCTCAAGCCATCATATGACACGTTATTGGCCACGAGAATAGGCCTGACCGTCAAGGGTGCAAGCGTCAATGAATCTAAAGACTGCGCATCGTTTCTCCATGTGGCGCCCCCATAGGCAGTAGATGAGGGATACGCAGAGTGCTTTGAAAACAGAAAGGATGATATAACAAAGAATCTTAGCACTAAAGAGAGAAGTACTAGCATGGTCTGATTCATTCAAAACAGAAAGACTGACACAAAGGCAGAGGTGTTGGAGGAACTATACTGAAAGATAAGCAACGGTAGTGGCCTGTTTATCAAATTCTAAAGTCACAGTTGGAGAAGGTGACCTCACAAACAAGACGAAATATATGACGTGCCGTGTCTCCCAAGCTCCGTCTCTGCCGGTCATGGCTTTATGTTGTGTGACACTTATCTGAGTTGTGTGAAGTATAATGAGTAATATAAATGAGGTCCTGTATGCTACAGGATTTTTCTTTTTTTTCCATTAAAATGATTGAAATAAAACTTCTTTATAATTGGAAAATATTTAATAAAAAAAAAATTAATAAAAAGATTTTTTCTTTATAATGGAATTGAAGTGATTGAAATACAACAACATTTACTAACTGTTAATTGAAGGGTTCAAATTACAGGGGCTGCTCTCAACAAACCTATATCACCTCATTATTGTTGATCAGGTTGTGTACTATGTTGTGAGTCCGGCACTCATGTACTCACTCACATAATTCTGAACTATTACATTTACATCATTTATAGTAACTACCAAGTGCAGGGTTCAAACTACAAAGGCTGCTTCCAACAAACCTCGTTATTGTTGACTTGGCATGAGGGGACCACAATCACTCACATGATTCTGACACTTATATTATTTATAGTAACTACCAAGTGCAGGGTTCAAACTACAAAGGCTGCTCCCAACAAACCTCGTTATTGTTGACTTGACATGAGGGGGACCACAAGTTGCAAGAGATTTGTATTGTTGACTTAGAGGATTTAAAATGGTATTGTTGACTCAGCTTGAGAGGATCACGGGTAGCTATTCGTACCAGTCTGATATGTACTCAGAGATTCAAAACAAAAACAATTTTACGTACACTTAGAAGATTCAGAACATACTACTACCTTTGCAAAAAGCATACTCCAAGATTTGAACCTAAATCTTTTCTTATACATACATGTAAATACATAGACTATACAAATAACAACCAATCTACACCCGCAAAAGGGCCCATGTTTTGCCTTTTTCAAACATGGGGGGCATGGGGAAGGAATTTTAATGGGAATGCGCAGCGCGAGGAAAACCTTACAAAAGGAAAAAGAGATAGCCCCGCCCCCGCGGATAAGGATAAGGATAAGCACTCAATCCCAACCAATGAATTTTTAATTTAAATTTCAATTTAAGCTTTCGTTCCTCGACGTTGACTAGCTTTACATCCACGTGCCCAATTAGACTTCTTTAAAGAGAAATAGTCAGTCAAAAATAGAGCATTCAGTTGGTTATTCTTCCTGGTTCACGCTTATAAGCAAGTGGACATTATTTTGTGTGAGAATAGATTAAAATTATCTTTGACCATGTGAACAAAATATTGCCGACCTTCCTGAACATCTAAAATTTTATGTATTTAGCTTTCCATTACAACCAAAACTTCTAACACTAAGTTTGAACGATGAAAAATTCAAGAACATGGCTTTCAGTGTGACAAGTCAAACAACTTATTATATAAAATTTAGCAAATATAAATAAAATTTATTAATCTTTGACCATGTGAACAAAATATTGCCGACTTTCCTGAACATCTAAAATTTTATGTATTTAGCTTTCCATTACAACCAAAACTTCTCACACTAAGTTTGAACGATGAAAAATTCAAGAACATGGCTTTCAGTGTGACAAAGTCAAACAACTTATTATATAAAATTTAGCAAATATAAATAAAATTTATTAATCTTTGACCATGTGAACAAAATATTGCCGACCTTCCTGAACATCTAAAATTTTATGTATTTAGCTTTTCCATTACAACCAAAACTTCTCACACTAAGTTTGAACGATGAAAAATTCAAGAACATGGCTTTCAGTGTGACAAAGTCAAACAACTTATTATATAAAATTTAGCAAATATAAATAAAATTTATTAATCTTTGACCATGTGAACAAAATATTGCCGACCTTCCTGAACATCTAAAATTTTATGTATTTAGCTTTTCCATTACAACCAAAACTTCTCACACTAAGTTTGAACGATGAAAAATTCAAGAACATGGCTTTCAGTGTGACAAGTCAAACAACTTATTATATAAAATTTAGCAAATATAAATAAAATTTATTATATGGAATGAGAGAAAGTTAAAGAAAAAAAGTATTAATGTGAAATAAAATTTAACAATAGAAATAATTTAATAAAAATAAAATTTTGTAGTGTAAATTAGAATTTGGGAATATTGATACTTGAATCTGATTTAAATTTGGATAAGGATTCGGGCTGAAACTCGTCATTATAAAAGTGTTATTTTTGGCGAAAAGTAATTGAATCTGATTTAAATTTGGACAAGGATTCGGGCTTGAATCTCGTCATTATAAAAGTGTTGTTTTTGGCAAAAAGTAAGGGTTCAACAAAGATATATTAATATTACCCTCAATCTATGTTTTATGAGTAAATTTAGCAACCACTTAAGTTTTAACATCTAAAAAATGCAAAGAATGATATGTTATATGATGCATAATAAAGCTAAATATACAAAAAATAAGTTCTAACATGTATGCGTTTTTTATTCCCTGATTTTTAAGCTAATGATAAGAAGTAAAACTTTTATCTCTTTTTTTTCTTTACAAGGGTTCAAGAGGAAATGCAAGCAAACAAACTTAGCTTAAATGCAGTCTAAATGCCTTTTTGAGTTTATGCCTAGTAAGAAAGTAAAAACCTATTCTTTTGTTTTTTGGATCCCAATTTCTTTGTGTTGTACTAAAGTTCTAATAATCCTAAGTTATTTGATTTCCCTTTTAGATTTTGTGAGTAAACAACAAACAAGATGCTTTTGAAATATAAGAAAAACAAAATGAAATGAGAAAACTTGGGCTTCTTTAGCTAAGGGAATGCTAGATCTGAGATCTGCAAATGTGGAATCTCAAAACAGGGACTAAACTTGTAATTTTTATGAAAATCGCTACACGTGTATTGATATCGCTACCTAAAAACTTGCAAAGACTATATTGAAGCCAAAATTGCCACCTTGCAACTTTGCTTCCTGTGAACTTGAATCATTGTCGATGATTTTTACCCTATAAGTGATGAACCTACAAAAAGATGTTGAAAAGGGAAAAAATGGAGTGTTAGTTTTTTAGGGTACCTCCTTTATGCTTGATAAAATGGACTTTCTTATTTGTAGTCAAGCCCCTTATCCTTTTTATACAAAATTGAGTATGAAACCTTTTGGAAGATGATCTTTGCTAGAAATAATGAAAATAAGATGTCATGAAAGTTATAATTCAAAGATAAAAAATTGCTCATGATTGAAATGAACCCAAAATAGAAACTCCTAAGTTGAAAAATGATTGTTTGATCAATTGAGAGGAAATTATCACTTATAGGATAGGTTTGTCACCCTCAGAGTAAAATCATAGTCTATAGAGTCTGTTGACAATGATTTTATTTTCAAAGGCATAGAGAAGGAATAAAACTACAACACTTATATTTTTAGATTCTTCTAACTTCAAGGATTCCTATGATGTATGAAATTCAAAAACCTTATATACAGATAAAGAAAAACAAGTTCATCACTTGCTAGTATTATAGATGATTTTACAAAGAGTAGTTGTAGAGGGAAAAATATTGTCGAGGGGGATGGGTGATGTCCCAAGGATGGATATGGTAAACTCTAATGAATTCTTACAAAAACCTCGAACAAAATTTTAAACAAATTTTGCTAAAGATAAAAAAAGTAGAGGTTAGGATGACAAAAGCCATGAGAAATGTGCAAAAAGCTAGATGTATTGAGCAAATGGTCACAATGAGATAAATCTTCTAAATGCTACATAGTAAGCACTCTTGTATGAAATATATATAGAACCAAAAAGTTAGGAGCTCAAAATATAATCTCTAATATTCATTAGCCTTGAAAGGTTTGAAAATACATTGCTTAAATACATAAACTAATAACCAATACTTAGAAAGCTTAGGAGAAATATTAGGGAGGAAGGAAAATAGGGAGGAAAGGAAAAAAGGAATTTGGAGTCAAACTCTTTCTGCCATCCATGTCGTCCAATCCTGCTGACTCGGTTGTCGTCTAAGGAGGTAAAAGGGTAAGGTCCAAAGCTTACAGTTGTAAAACAAATTTTTACCATTTTACCATTTTAACTTCCAACATTCTCTCCATTAAAGTTGAGAGGAATGACTATACAGTCTCTCAGCTTTATGTATTGATCTTTAGCCATGCATTTGGTGAAGATATCTACAATGTTATCCAAAGTGCTACAATATTTAAGCTCAACTATCTACTGCTCCACCATGTCTCGAATGAAGTGATACTTCATATCAAAATGCTTTGATCTGCTATGGTGGATTGGATTGTATGCCAACTGAATGTCACTTATGTTATCACAATACAGTCGAGTTGGACCACTTTGACTTTCTCCAATTTCTTCAAGAACTTTTCTCAACCATAGGGCTTGAGTACTAGCATGTGTAATGGCTATATACTCAGCCTCAGTAGATGACAATGCTATAATAGTTTGCTTCTTGTAACTCCAAGTGATTAGTCCTGACCCTAGACTAGAACAGTTCCCTGATGTAGATTTCCTATCATCTATATTATTGCCCCAATCACTATCACTAAAGCCAACTAATTTCACAGAATTACATTTGTGGTAATGGATTCCAAAATCCAATGTACCTTTTACATATCTTAAGATTCTTTTAGTTGCTTGTAGATGCAACTCATATGGACTTGCCATAAACCTTGAAACTAGAGAAACAACATATTGAATATCGGGCCTTATGTTGGTGAGAAACATCAGACCCCCAACCATGCTCCTGTAAGTGGTCATGTCAACCTTTGGAGCTCCGTCATCCTTGCTCAATTGGATTTCATGTCCAATTGGAGTTGTAACTGATTTGCATTGCTCCATGGCAAATTTCTTTATCATGTCTTGAGCATACTTGTGTTGACATATCAAGATCCCCTTATTTGATTGATGCACTTCCATGCCTAGGAAGTATCACATTAAACCGAGATTTTTCATCTCAAACTGCTTCATCATGGAGTATTTGAACTCCATATTCATTTTAGTGTTACTACCCATAAATATTAGATCATCCACATACAAACAAACTATGAGAATGTCCACACTTTAGGTAGTATAGAGTTGGTTCACTTTTGCTTCTAGTGAATCCATATTCATTGAAATAGCCATCAATGCGTGAGTACCAAGCTCTTGGTGCTTGCTTGAGGCCATAAAGTGCCTTTTTCAATTTGTAAACAAGGTTATCCTTTCCTTTTTATTGAAAGCCTTGAGGTTGTTGAACATAAACCTCCTCAGTCAAGTATTCATTTAGAAAAGCACTTTTCACATCCATGTGTTAAATGTTCCATCCTTTGTGGCTAGCTAAGGAAATAAGTGATCTGATTGTCTCTTGTTGTGCAACAGGAGCAAAAGTTTCCTCATAGTCAATGTTAAATTTTTGAGTAAAACCTTTTACTACTAATCTCGCCTTGTGCCTCTCAATGCTTCCATCAGCATTGTATTTAGTCTTGTAGACCCATTTACATCCAACACATTTTTTTCCTTTGGGTAGCTTTACTAGCTCTCATGTATCATTATTTTTTATAGAGGTTATTTCCTCTTCCATGGCTTCTTGCCATACATTTTGAGTACAAGCCTTATCATAGCTAGTTGGTTCTAGCTGTGCACTAGCCAATAAAGCATAATTGACTACATATCCCTTAGGATCATGGGAGTCATCATCCCCATACAATTGCAAATTTTCAAGTTGCTGCAAAACTATATTCATTTCACTAGCTTGGCTTCTAGTGAATCTTCTCTGGAAATTTCGATCCAATATTTGAAAGGATGGATGATGTTGTAAAGTTCTTTTGCCTCTTGATGGAGATTCACTATCAATGTCCATCGATGAAGAACTTACTGATCTCTGTGGAGAAGGACTTGGAGTGGCGGTTGAAGTACTTGATGTAGTACTCCTACTTGGGCTTGGAGGGGGTGGTGTGCCTTTTCTTTTCTTAGGAGACACTTGTTGTTCTTGTTGTTGTTGTTGTTCTTGTTGTTGTACCTGTGAAGAATTTACATCTTGGGACTCATCATAAACAAAAATTCTTTGATGACCCCATTCTCCCCCTTCATAAAAAATTACATCCCTGGAAAGTATAATTTTATGAGTCTTGGGATTGTAGAGTCTATATGCTTTGGTAGACTCACAATACCCTACAAATATACAAGCTTGAATTTTGGGATCAAGCTTCTTCCTTTTCTCATCAGGAATGTGTGCATATGCTAAAGAACCAAAAACTTTGAAGTGCTTTACATTTGGTTTCTTTCCATACCACCCCTCATAAGGAGTGATGCCATATAAACTAGAAGTTGGACTTCTATTTAGAATGTATACGTTGGTTCTTATAGCATCAGCCCAATACATATTAGTTAGATGCTTAGTCTAAAGCATAATTCTCGCCATCTCAACTATGGTATGGTTCTTTCTCTCTGCCACACCATTCTATTGTGGGGTATAAGCAGTGGTGAATTGCATTTTGATCCCACTTGCTTTACAATATTTCAAGAATTATTTTGAGTACTCACCTCCTCAATTTTTCCTAAGACATTTTACAAAATACTCACTTTGTTTCTCTACATTGTTTCTGAAATATATGAAGAAATCAAAAGCTTCATCTTTATGTTTCAAGAAATAAATCCAGCACATTCTAGAGAAATCATCTATGAAAGTGAGAAAATATGAATTGTTTCTGATACTCTTTGTCTGCATTGGACCACAAAGGTTCGAATGCACTAACTAAAGTGGATAGCTAGCTCTCCACACTTGTCCTTTTGGAAACTTACACCGTGAGTGCTTTCCCAAAGCACATCCTTCATAGACCTCCTTTTGTTCATTGATTTTGGGAAGTCCTATCACCATAGCTTGAGAAGTTAACAGTTTCAAGCTAGCGAAATTAAGGTGACCATATCACAAGTGCCAAAGTACACTTGGATTAGTTATAGCTACATTTGCAAGTTGAGCTCCCCTTAGATCACCAAATTTGAGAGGGAGTAATCAATTCTTGGTCATTGGAACCTGTGTGATGACACTATTAAAATTGTTTTTATCAATAATGATATAGTTTCCTTCATCAAAAACAAGTTTGTAATTATTCTCCATCATTTGCCCAAAACTTAGCAGATTGTGTTGGAGCTTTGGAGTGTAGTAGATGTCATTCACTTTCTTTAGGCCTTCTTTTGTTGGAACCTCCATGGCTCCAATGCCTTCGACTTGTAAAGGTTTATCATCCCCTAACTTGATGTGGGATTTATAAGTGGAATCTAGAGTAGCAAATATATTTTCTTTTCCACTCATATGGTTTGAGCAACCAGTATCCAAAATCCATGTGTCATTTAGATTTTGTTCTAATTTTCCATATGAAAGAAAAATATTAGAGGTATCATCTTCTTCACCATAATTTTCATATTGACTGTTGCTGCCTTGAGAAGATTTTGATCAGCAATCGCGAGCAAAGTGACCTGGCTTACCACAGTTAAAGCAAGCTATTTTGGACTTGTCACTTCCTCGTCCTTGATTTCCACTTCATCTTGGATTTCCTCCTTGATTTTGGTTTCCACCTCTGTTATGATTGCCTCCTCTATTGGAGTTGCCTCCTCTATAGTTGCCTCTACCTCTACCTCTTCGCTGGCCTCTGCCTTGACCTCTTCCACATCCTCTTCTAGTATTTTTATTGGATGTGAAGGTTTTATCATCACCTCCATAGCTGGTTGAAGGAGATTCCTGTAATCTCTCTTTATGAGACATTAACGACCCAATTAATGCATCAAATGTTAACGTGGAAAGATATTTTGACTCTTCTATGATTATGGCTATGTGATTCCATATTTGAAGAAGTGTTCGTAACACTTTCTTTACAATTATTTTAGGCTTAATTTCTTTGCCAAGAGTAACCATTTTATCAACTACTGCTTTCACTCTAACACAATAATCACCTACTTTTTCATCTTCTTTATCAACTACTACTTCACTTGATCACTTCCCTGGAATCCATATTTCAAAACTTTCCACGCATCTTGTGCAGTTAAACAAGCGGCTATTCTAGGGAATATACTCTTCTCCAATGCTGCTTGGAGATGATAAAGAGCAGAGGAGATTCTATTTTGTGCTTCTTTCTTTATTTTCTTATCTATGGTACTTAATGTTGTCTATACTGTGTGTTCGGTGTAACCCTCTTCCACTATGTCCCATAAACCTTTCCCTATGAGTAAGGTCTTCATTTTGATAGACCAATACTCGTAATCATATCCGTTGAATTTTGGAATTGGTAGATTGTTATGTGAGGCCATAGTTACTAAAACACTCTTTTTATTTCTCGGTTACAATAAAGCACTCTACTTTTTCAAAGAAGGAAGAAGGAAGAAAGAAGAAAGAAGAAGAAAGAAGAGATTACAAATTTAAGTCAAATCTGACTTGATTCACTCTTTCACTGATTTCTTGTTCCTCTTGCTGTAGCGTTGCTATTTCTTGATTCACAAAATTGTCTGCTACTTGTTCTTCGTCGTCACTGATCAATATTATCTCAGGTGATTTTGGTTCTAGAATTTCTACTAAATTAGTGTAATGATTATATTCATATTCTTGTGGTGCAACTTCTATGGATTCGGATTGCTCAAATTGACTCCCACAAGAGTTATCTTTAGAGTCTGCCTCGTACCCTAAGTATGGATGCCTCTAGTGTGCTATTACTGTGTTCTGCAACTGACTAAACACAGTATGAAGCCCATAAGCTTGTTTTTTTTCATAAAAGCTTTTAGCATTCTCTCTTACCAAAAGTGCACAAAGTGCATGATAACATCCTGTGGAGCGAATCATGAATTTTGCCCTTCAATTTGCCTCTTTTTACAAATTCCTAGTCTTCAATGTTTTGCCTCTCTCAGAATTTTACAAAGAAATTGTCACAATTTTCCACCTTTGAGTCCTCTTACATAAATTGCCTCTTAGGCAATGTTCTTTTTCTCCTTTTATTGTACTAAAAAGATATCTATATTTCTATTTAATAAAAATAATAATTGCTTTATAATTTTTTTTTAAAAGACAATTATTATTTTAATTTATTAAATATAATATAAATTATTCTTTTTAATATATAAAAAAACTTTACAAAAAAAAATTCAAGCCTGCAGGAGTCAAACTCGTGACTCCTCTCACTAAAC
Source organism: Wollemia nobilis (assembly GCA_028583015.1). Classification (NCBI taxonomy): domain Eukaryota; kingdom Viridiplantae; phylum Streptophyta; class Pinopsida; order Araucariales; family Araucariaceae; genus Wollemia; species Wollemia nobilis. Next base: position 2,970,812 of record JAQPPZ010017102.1, on the reverse strand, counting down.
AAAGCCTTCTTACCAACTCGACTTCCACCGCCGATGGGACTCAAGCACCATACACCTGTATTTCTAAGCTTTCGGGGCAAGTGTACCAAAAAATTTAAAACCTTCGTCATTGCCGGGTTTCGAACCCGCGACCTACTGGGGGAGAGTGCTTTAAGGCTATCTCCTCGATCCAGTCAAGCTACGTGGCTCGATGAGGATGCAAGGGAGGATTGCCTCCTTTGTTTCATCGTAGCCTGTGCAAAACAACAAAAAAAAAACTTGTTCTTTTATCCCACATTTGTTGTGCGAAGGGGAAATAGCACTATATAATCAAAAAAATGCACAAATCTTATCGATTGACTTTGGGTAATCGATGACCACCCTTTTGCCAACTTCCTTAGCCAATCTCCTCGTGCCACATCTCCTTAGTTTCTCCTTTGTCCACCACGTCACCTTACGTCCAGTCAGCTCTCCTCTGGTCCATGTGTCCACATGTCTGCCTCGCTGTCTACTCACCATGTGTTCGCCTCTAGTTTGTGTTCTGCCAAGTCACCTATCAGTCACCTGGGAAATCGTACCTAGTAAAAGGGTAAGGTCCAAAGCTTACAGTTGTAAAACAAAATTTTACCATTTTACCATTTTAACTTCCAACAATATATCGATATGTTTAATGCAAGAAAAGTACCCACAAAGAAAGATCTAAGAACCTATGGAGGAGAAATAGACAATTTTTTTTCCAACAAAACTTGAATGAGGTCTCAAAAGTGTAGCAAAAAGAATACCAAAATAGTCCAAATTTCACTTCTTGAAGTATGTCCAAAAAGTGTGCTCAGAGTAATTATCACCATTACATGTCATCATCATGCTCGAATTTGGGAGAGAAGAACTGAATTTATAGTTTGAATAAGTGGATGATACCAGATTCACATGAATGAGTTTGAATGAGTATTCTATTGGCAAGAAAGCAATACTAAAGGAAAAGCAAATTCGATTTGGTAAGAAAGTGAGGTAAAAGGGGAAAAGCAAATTCAATTTGGAAAGAAAGAAAGATGAAAAAGGCTACCAAAATAAGATCATGTTGTCCATGCAAAATTAGTAAATCATGAGACATGACTAGATCATCTTGGTTGACATGGATAAGATAAGCTATTTAGATGAGAAACTTGTTATTTTGCAAGTTCAAAAGAAAAAATTACCACTTACGAAAGTTTTTTGTCAACAAAATTTTCTAGCCCATGATTTTGCATTCTTGACCATTGGGGGATAATTTTGAATTTCTATTATTTGGAGAAATTTTTCTAGCAAGGTGGAAAAATCGCCATCAACGATTTTCTCTTTGGCCAACAATTTTCTTTTGGAGGCTCAAAACTTAAGGTGAAGGGTAAAAAGAAGCCTTGAATGGGTTCCTAAAAAATTTTAAAATCTCATGATGTATTTAAGTAAGCAAATTTGGATGTTTATATTTTGCCCCATTTTTAGGCATTTATTGCCCAATAAATTTTATAAAGTACTTTTTAGAGACTCCAAATTTATGAAAGGAAGAAGCATGTGATATCAGTATTTTATAATGAAGGCAGTCGTGAAATTTTTGAAAAGGTATTTTTTGAAGGCTTGGGAGGCTATATTAGGTAGGAAAGGGGGTAATATTGAATTACTTCTCACCACATAACTTAGTGATTTGGAGCTATGGAGCAAATTTTTGTAAACTTTCAATGGCTCACCAACAATGACCTATCAATTGCATGGACCTAATTTGAGAGATGGGCAGTGTTGAAGGAGAACCTCTTTAGGTCAAATTATCAGGTTGATCAAGTCAAGTTTTAAGATAGTTTGACCTATATCATAATCTTCTAGAGATGGGAGAATATTGTTATATGAGAGAAAAAAGCAATGAAAGGGATGTTGAACCCTAGCTTAATTTCACCTTGTTTCCTAATGAGGATAACCATTTTATGATCGACCCTGGTGTTTATGATGCGAGAGCTTTTATAACATATAAGTGATGGTATTGATGTGTTCACCCCCATATATTATCACCAACTCCACCTAGAGGAGACCTAAGGCCTTTATGAGAATATATTTAAGGGCAATGAGGAGGTGATATATGGAGAAGGATCAAGGAGTCCTTAATGTCTCATCACTAATATCCATGCTCCTTCCCTAGAGAGATGACATAGGAGCAAGCCCTAGTAGAACAAGCCCTAGGGTGTTATATCATCATATTGTTCCTCTTGAGTAGAGGTAGGCTTCCCCATATTATACCCCTTTCAGATCTTGTTCTAAATTGAGTTCTACGACTAGATCCTCTCAACGGTCAATGCATGGGCTAGTGTGGGATATGGGTCCTCAAATGTGATATTTCTTCTAGTCTTAGAGGTTGGTGATTTATATATGGCCAAGCATATTGATGTTTCTATTGTGATATGTGGGACCTCTTAAGTGATGTATATATGATTCTTTGATATATATATGAGGCTATTATTCTTTGTTGACATATCCTTTTATCTTGATGATGTTTTGATAATATGATGATTATTTGATGTAGTAATATGTTAGTTGAAATTTATTTTAATGTTTATCATTATCGTAAATGAGTTGTTTGGACAATAGTAATAGTTTTGCCTTGATATAAGGTATTTATGTCTTAAGGTATTTATTTTCCTAGACTAAAATGGTCTGAAGGACTTTAATCATGATATTTTGATTTTTTTTGTACAAGTGCCTAGGGTTGATAGGGCTTTGATTTGCATGGACCTTTAGGAATTTCACCATTAATAGTCTTGTGAAATCATTATGCCTAGGGTTACTAGGAATTTGATCAAATATATTTTGAAAGATTATGTACAAGTGCCTAGGGTTTCTAAGGCTTTGATCATGATATCTTGAAATATTATGTATAAGTGCCTATGCTTGCTAGGGCTTTGATTTTCCTAGACCTCCAAGATGTTTACCATTATCAGGCTTGTGAAATTATTGTTCTTAGGGTTTCTAGGATTTTTACTTTGTGTTGGCTTTTGAATATTATGTGCAAATACCTTAGGGTTGCTAAGGCTTTGATTTTCTTGGACCTCCATGACTTGATCAATGTTGGTCTTGTATAGTTATTTATATTTTCCTAAGATTTCTAGGTATTTTGATTTGTTATATTGCATGGAGAACTATGATCTTTGTATTAATGTATGTCTAGATCATGATAGGCCTTAAGGATTTTAAGCTTTGCTTGTATGCCTAGATTTTGTAAAATTTTAACTTTATGTTTGATGTATGACTAGATTTTGTAAAATCTAAAGAACTTTATATAAATGCATGATTGGATCATTGTCAATCCAAAAGAATTTAAACATAATTATATGATTCTTAAGGAGAATTTTATAATAGATACCCCCTAATTAAGAAGCCTTGTGATTAAAATTATTTTTTAAGGTATTTTTCTTATCCTTAGAGGGAGCTAAAATCCTAGCTATACTACTAGATGCCTTTACAATTTCCTTTGTAATTGTGAAGCATCATGACTAGGCTTCAACTCCTTTTAAATATAGAAAGCTAGCATAGATACCAACTTAGTGTAAGATTTATTTAAATCATGAGATTGTTAATATTGCAATCAGGATCATGATCATGTTTCTCATCAATAGCCTTAACAAAAGGAACATCATTGTGTCATTTTCTATTGTTGATCAATGGTTATTGTTATTAAATGTTTGTTGCTTTTGTTGTTATCTTTTGAAGCTAAATACTTAGCATACAATCAAACAAAAGATAAAAATAAAGTTGCAATACAATATATATAATAATGATAATATTCTGAAAGTATAAAACTCAAAAATAACTTCAACTATACTCATAAAATTTCCATTAATAAATGCTCACAAAAATATATCTCTATTGAATCAAGGATATCGATTATGCATACTTCCATATTATAAAACATATCATATCCTATACATATAGGATGTAAAGTGACTCTTCATATGGAGCACTATTGGCCTTCACTCTTTTAAAGACTCTCCAACTTCCTATTCTATGGACTCATGTACATATGGACAACTATGCACATTTACAATACCAAAATACTTTGCACACTTTAATAATATTTGTGCATTTATTACATTACATAAAGTAAATACTCGACCTCTAAACTATGACACTCTTTCCTAATCTAAAGATGTATCCAAGGTGGTACATTAGCATATACCAAATAATGTAATATATTCCAACATCCCCCTGTATTACATTATTTGGTTATTGAAGACTTTAGTCTTCAATATGGTATTCATCCTTTTAACTCACTTTGCATTGGATGCCTTATTGATTAGGGTCTTTCTCTTCTTGGTTATTTTCATTGTTAATTTCAATTTGTAATATGATATCACATTGTCAGTTAATTCTTGCAAAAATACTTTCTCTTTGCCTTTTCCTTTCATGTCATAAATTTTATTTTGTACAGAACCTTCAGAGCATTCACTTATAGCATCATGATAAGATCCTTAATTTTATGAACATGAATCATTAACATTACATGAAGAATAGGTCCAAGGTGTAGAGCAATTGGTTCATCCAAACCCCATAAGGGGGGCAGAGGTCCAAGGTTCAAATCTCGGGCCTCGTCGGACTAAACGCTTGTCCCTTTCCTGGTGCTTTCAACGACGTAAAAGGTTTAAAATGATTGTGGCATGGTGGTTATAGGGGCGGACTGCATGAAGATATGTGTGGCGACTTCTAGGGCGGACAACGCAAAATACTGTGGTGGCCATAAAAAGCTGGATAGCCTGCCCGGATTCGTGGCGGCTATCGATTCCACCATGTAAATTCAAAAAAATGAAAAAAAAAAAAAACATTACATGAAGAACAAAATACTTTTTCTAAGAATGATTCATTCACATTTGTTTTCTTCTTAAGGGATTTAATTAACTCCTTCAGTTTCAAGTCCTTCTATTTGTAATGTTTGAGTGTAAGTAGTTCCATATATATAATACTAGCAATGTTCAGAGGAATCATAGTAGTATCTTTGTCATTATCAATTGCTTCAAACATCCTTGCATGCAGATAGTATTCTAATGTTCCAAAATTTTCTTATTTAACTTCCTTGTAAATGAAATCTGAAACTAAGTCTAATTTTCCTTTAGATTTTTCAACCAAATATTTAATTCCAAATTTTATAACTTTTGCTCTTCCTTTTCTAACTTCATTCTCCATTTTATTATTCAATGAACCCTTTGGAGTAGACATATTTTTAGCTCTTTAGTATAGAGAATGATTCCTTAGTTTTGATTGATAGACTAAGAACAATCTTCAATTATAAGTTGGCAACCTTTTATCTCCCAAAAATAACTTCTAAATTTCTCAATCCTATGTTGATGTTGAATTTATTATAACTCCAAACTTAGAAATTTAGAAATTCCATAAAAGAATATTTGTAAATTTTAAGAGTTTAATTTGATGTAGAAACCCTTATTACTCCAATCTAATCAAATTGCAAATATTTCAAATTGTTTTGTAAATTCAAATAATTAAATTACAAAACTTTAAAATTTATTTCTTCAACCCTTCAAACTAAATTTCAAATCTTCATAAATTTATTTACTAGCAATAATCTGGTTTCTAAGGTATAAATTGTTCTCTCCAAAATAAATACTTTCACTTTAACCTTAGAAAGTAATAACTTTATGTAACCTTATGTCTCCTATATTTGACCATATAAATAAAGTTAAATTGAATGAATTACCTTTAAACTGGAATGTGGTAATTCTCTTGGTCAATAGCTTCACTTGATACTCCTATTCTACACATAGATCTGCCCACCTTGGAAATATTATTCTCTCCTCCTTGATTGGTCAAAAATGACCTTCAACCTTGTAAAATGCTTTAATATATTTCCTTGTTACTATAATGAAAGCAATGCGGTCTTATATTTTGTTTTATTTCTCAACTCCTTGTACGTGACTTGTATGGTTTACTTGCATGTTCCAAATGGAGTATTCTTCCTTACTTGCACTTACACTTCTTACACAACTCTATTTTCAATGTTCTCTAGAATATCTATCGCACTATGCTATATTTGGCACCTTGAAATAAACTGTCTTGGTTGTTGTGAATGTTTGAACTCCTTAAAACCCTTTGACCTTCCACTTCACATGTGCCACATGGCACTCAACCTTTTTCTAGCACTTCAAATTCACTCCCTTATTCTCCTCAAGAACCTGTAACATAAATTTGTGAAGTATGACGAAGTTATAACACTTATGAGTGTTACTTAACAAGTGTCTTCACCTCCAATTAAAGGTTTAACATCTCCTTTGGTTAGGCATAATTTTCATACCCAAAATTCTTTTTGACTTATCTTTTTCAACATCTTGTGTTGTTCACACTTGTCCTTTTTGCATGTAACATTCCCTCCAATGTTAACACTTGGAGTTTTGCCCTAATTTTAAACCTTCTATCTTCTCTACATAGCTCTTTCACTTTCCTTTGCTGAAACATCTCCTTTACATTTGTTTGAGATTCTTGGGAAAATATTGGACCTCCAACTAGATGATTATGCTTTACATTTTTTATGGTGGCTCTCCCTTGAGCAATGGTGGCTCTTCCTTGAGCAATAGTGGCACTACCTTGAACTGTGGTGAATGTTCCTTGAATGGTGGCACTTCTCCCTTGAGCTATGATGGTGTTTCACTACTTCATACTAATGTCTTCACTTCATATTCACACGGTGGCTTCTTAGTGTCTTTAGACACTTAAAAATATGCTCTACTTTTAAACCTTACTTGGTCTTCAATCTTCTTAGAAAAATATTCTTGCACTATTTCTTTTAACTCTAATAAATCTGCATTTTCTATGGGCTAAAAAACATCTAATATTAATGTTATTTCCTTATTATTCCTCCTTTTCAAGTAAACTTTAACTTAGATCTTTGCTATTTTGATCTTGCAGATTTTATGATGCAAGTGCTATCAACTCATTTTGCTTGAAGACTCTTTTTTCAACTTATTTAGATTTAATAGAAGTAATATGGTGCTCTTAAATACTTAATGTAGACTAGTTTTGATACTCCAATAATAAACTTATGTAGCACCAAAAATGCATACCTTTTCGATCTCCCTTTTCAGCTAATTTCTTTGGTGATTTGATTCACCCTTTTGCTATTTTGATCTTGTAAGTTTTGCACCTTCACTTCCCTTCACTTTTCTGCTTCAAAGCTTACCAAATTTGTAGCTATGAGTGCTACCCAAATATTGCTTTCTTGCTACCCAAATTTGCAATAATTATGTTTTTGAATCCTCTTGTGCTTTGTTGCCCAAATCTCTTCCAAATATATCCCTAAGTTCTCCATAATACTAGCTCTTCTCCTACTTCCAATGATGTCCAAAAAACTTATTTTGTGGCTTTAAATATCCTCAAAATTTATTTTCTCAAACTCTAAAAATTGTAGTTATTAATGTTGCCCAAATGCTTCCAGAACGTTTTGCAACTTTCCAATCAATTCCTCCTTTATTTCGTTGTCCAAAACTACAAAGAAAAACTCCAAAATGCTACCTTCTTTCACTGTTACAACCTCCTTCAATATCCTGTTCAAGGGTACTTTAAAATTTTTCCAAATATTCTCCAAATTTTAGCTCTATATCTCCTTCAATTTACTTTCCCGCAACTCTTCAACTTCTACCTTGAAAATAAAAAAAACCTTCTCCTTTTCAATTCAGCCTTCAAACCTTTTATGGTTGTCCTTAAACTTCTCAAAATTATGGCCTCTTCAATATCCTTTCTCCTTCAATCCTCCTTGTCAAATTCTAACTCTAAATATGACCTCCTTTACTACCTTCTTCCTCAAGAATCTGAATGTCTTGAGATATTCAAAACTCTTCTCCAAATTTGGCAAACTTCTTTCCAAAAACTTCTCCCTCTTGGGCTTGTTTTTGAATGGAAATAATTATTCCAAATCCTTCTTTATTAAAAACTTCACCTTGCTTGGATTCCTTATTTCTTTAGATTTCTTCTCATTTTCTCCAATGGCCACTTCTCCAATTCTACAATAAGGCTCTATCTAGCCTTCTTCTCCTTCTCTTTTCTTAGCTTTCTTCTTCTAGATTTCTCCAATGGCTACTTATCCAATTCTACAATAAGGCTTCCTCTAGAATTCTTCTCCTTCTCCAAATTCTCTCGATACCATCTCTCTTAGGTCTTCTAATTTTGTAGCTCCTCAACTCTTCTCCTCAAAACTTCAATAAGACCTATCTTGATTTCTTTGATCTCTAAAATTCACTGCTTCTGAATTCTACAATATGACATTTCTTAGTCCTTTGAATTCAATCTCCAATGGTCTATCTTCCAAATTTAAAATTTCTTCAATATGACCCCTTTTGAGTCTCTTCAACTTCTCCAATCTACAACCTTCAATATTCAATCTCCTATGAGACCTCCTCTTGGTTCTCCTCAATCTTCTTCCTTCAATCTCCAATGGGTCCTTATTTCTTGGACCTCCTTAAACTTAAATGTCTATTATTTTGTTGCAACTTAAAACTAATCCATGCATGAGGAAAGCACATAGATGTTTAGACAATCGAAGGTGAAATTCTTCTCTATTTGTTGTAGGAAGCTTCTCAACTTTTGAGAACTAATTTTCTACAAAAACATTAGATCAACTGCATTTAAATTTCAATACAATACAAGGCATGGGAGGCCTAAGGGCTAGCCTTCCAATTTAAATCAAATCATGATAAGCTTGGATAGCTATACCATAATTATCTGGTAGGGAATTCCCACCTCAGACATTAATCATTAATAAGTCAAGCTTCAAGTAATATATAAATGTCATACTTGGGGGATAACAAATATCTTAAGGCATTCTATGTGAGGACTTATGAAATCTAAGGTTAAAATCCTCTACCACCTCCATGGGATCTATCTTGATGGTTGAAAATTATTCTAGGAGTGATACTTCATCTACCATTTCTCTAAATATTTCAACAAATACATTGTTGAGCTATTCCCAATTGACTATCAAACTAGATTGGAGTGTAAGAAACCACTCTCTGGCTCTTACCTTGAAATATGTTGCTAGTAGTCTTAGAGCCATATTCCGCTCTAATATATTATGGATTGTTCAAAGACTTACCACATGGTTTAGATGCTCAATGGGGGTAGTGATATCATCCCCAACAAAGTAAGTGAGATACTTCAAAGCATATTAGGGTATCTCATCCCATACTTCATGTGTAATAGGAGTTGTTGAAGGACCTCTATCATTCTAGGTAGGGAATATTCTAGGTGGTGGTGATGGAGCAACCATATTATGGCCTGTAGTTCTTTTTCTTCACAAAATGGTCGTGAATGGTGGTAGCAACTCTTGTCAATTTGTGCAGCATAGAACTTGACAACAGGTCTTCTATATGGATATCTCTATAATATTTGTTTGGGGTGGAGTCAACAAATGAATGCAACTTGTTCTATGGAAGCAGATAGATTGAGAATTTCACTATAACCTCAACTCAATATCTTAAAATAATAACTTCTAATGTTCATTCTAGATTGGAGTCATCAGGTGAGTGTAAAAGGCACTTCAACAAGCAGGGGTAATAATAAACCCTCATCAAATCTAAGTCTAACTTATTTTTATTATTATGGAACCAATGATGTGTCACTAGGGTCCCACCAAGTGTGTCATTAAACTGATATTCTCTCTAGTTATCTTGGTTGAAACAGTCAAACCTCACATAGAGTGATATAGTAGGGCCTTAGTTGAGCACATGTGGTTTGGCTCAATCGGGTGCCTCTAAGAGTTTATTATAATGATGGCTCATTGTTAATATGTGATATTTAGGAACACTTAAAATCAAGGGGAAAAAGGGATACAAAGGATACAATAAAATAATTGAAAATAAATAAAGACCTAAGCTCCTAGGGTGGCAATACACCAAAGATCTACTAAGATCTCCCTGCACCATAAGCCTAAATGTTATGTGTCAATGATGAAAACTTCATATCCTCAATATAGATGAGCCCAAATGAAAGTTATCAACCTACATACACATGAAGAGATAGGTCAAAGCATTAGAACCATAGATTCCTACCAAAAAAATTAGATACGTAGACCTCCCATACACACATATATATATAAATAAAACTCAAAATAGGTAAAACTTGAGAACACACACACAAATGGGTCAACATGAGAACCATAGATGGCTACTCAAAAACGTTGTGTAGACCTCCAATATATATATATATATATATATATATATATATATATATATATATATATATATATATATATATATATATATAGCAAACAATCTATACAAATATTGTACCAAAGGTAGGGGTTTAATTTTTCTATAAGCTTCTCAAGAGCTGATTGTTATATATAGAGATGAAAGGAAAGCTTACAATAGTTACAGATGTAAATTTATTAATTATTTACACAACCTAAACTGCTACTACTTATAGATACAATGGGGAGAATTTCCCTCCAAAACTGCAAGTGGATTTAACACTTTCAACTACCTTTTCTAGGGTTATTGACAATTGAATATGAATATCCTCTACTATCTTGTGTTAGCTCAAAGCTATCATTGTTGCAGGTGCCATATCTTATTTTTTAATATTTCACATACCTACTCCTAGATTATTAAGTTGAAGTATCTTTTATAGATGATCCTATATTTTCCTAGTAATGGTGCATCGTTTTGGCTCAACTACTCATATTACATTAGAGTTTGTTTGCCATTACTCATACCTTCTTTTTTGTTCCAATGAGTTCTTAATTTTTGAAGCAATTGATCACCCCTTCAAAAATTATCTTTCCCATTTTCTTAGAGGTTTTATCTAATAGAACTTGCTTATAAAAATAAAATTATCCCCTTAATTACTTTGAAGCTTTCATAAGTCCCAATGGGAAGTCTTATCAAACTTTTTTCTTTCACCTTGGCCTACTTCCCCAAAAACCTTTGATCATCCTTTAACCATACCTCCTACTTCAAAACTCATACCAAATTTTAACTTTTGATACACTATTTTTCTTGTCTTATTTTAAGGAATTATCCTTTGAAGTCTCACATGGTGTGACTTACAAATGATGACATTTAGTTTGTGGGACTTTCTATCTAGTATATATCTATGTATGAAACCATGGTGTAATATTTATTCACCCATTATTTTGGATGAGTAATTTATGCAGAGAAGCTTCATCCTAATAGCCCTTTTTTTTGATGTGTGGAAGTAGATGCCTCATGAGATCTCTTGACATAGAGTTCCCACAAGTTCTTATCTTCTTTCTTTAGTTGCTAATTTCCTCTAGGTCATCCCTCACCACTAGATACTACCTTGAGGGTATGGTGGAGAGATGAGGCATAAGGAGTATAAGGTCATGGTTCCAAACATACATGGATGAGAGACAGTTCTACTAGATTTCTCATAAACATTATTTTTGTCACAGCCTACCTGTTGGACTTCCTAGAAGATATTAATTGATCTAAAGGATCAATTAATACTTAAATTTCAACATTAAAAAAACCTTATTAATGCTGCCAAGCATTAATAAAAGGGTCTAATTGATAAAACCTAAGGGTTAGTAAACCCCAAGTATTCTACAAAATCCCTAATTGAAGCTAATTACACTCTACCAAGTTAAATTGGAGAGTTTGAATAAAATTGGGATTTTGATAAGGTTTTGGGGAAAATAAAATAAGGCTTTTGTAAAAGATTAATTTGGGAAATTATCTCTTGCAAAAGTGACTTAATTAAGAGACACCTAATTTATTTCAATTAAGTATCCATAAATATTTTGCCAATTTTGAAAATACCCAAAAAGGACAAGGTTATGAATTAAAAATAATATAATGTGCATATTTGCCTAGTGGATGAACTATTCTCCATGTCATCTGACTCCTTCCTAATAGTATTAATGCATGCCTTGCAGGTGCACTTGGGAAAAAGGGAAGGCCTAAAATGGGTAAAGTACTTCCACCTTACCCTCTCTTGTCTTGTCCCTAATTTTAAAATGATAAAAAGGAATCCCACTATTTGGGTGAACTCCCAAAAGTTTTCCTTTCAATATTTTATTAATAAATCCACCCATTTGCTCATGGAAAAGAGGAGCTAGGAAAATTTATAAAAGGGTGGACAAACAATGGAATGGGGGAGGAAATTTTGGGCTTAGGGAGTATGCTCTCTACCTTGGTAGATCATAAACCAAAAGGCTTTAGGAGAGTACTAATGGAATTTTGCCAAGAAGTGTGATTTTATGGAAATCATATCTTGGAGCTTGGGATAGAGAGCATAAGAAGAGAAGCTCGAAATAAGGCTTGAAGGGATTCCATGGCGAAGACTGGGTTCCTATAGGTAAGTCCAAGTTATTCTCAATCCTTAATATTATTTTATTTTGCTATACTCAATAGACCCTATTGTATTGAAGTAACAGAATAGAATCACGATTTAATACTTAACATGGTTTTATTTGGCTATTACTCAATAGTTCATTGAGATTTTATTTTGCTATTAATCAATAGAATCCTATTGTATTGATGTTATATAATCCTATTGCATTGATGTAAAAGAATAAAACCATGATTTATCATATGGTGATTTGCTATTGTTAATGCAGGTAGCCTTAAACGGGTTAGCCATCATGGTAGCCCTATTGTAAGGTTTGAATATTTTTGACACTATTGGGGTATGTGAAAATTAATTTACCATGGTAGGCTATAATGTATCTGCTTTAAAATATATATTTTTGCAAGAGAGGTCTTTGGATATCGAAGTAGTAACCCTCCTCTGATAGTGCCTTTGTTGCCACCACTGGTGTCTATTCCTCTTATAGCATGGGGGAAGTTTCATTTGGTAAGTATGGCGACTATGGCACACATATGGGATTTACACCCAAAAACCTTGTATGCTCAAATAGTCAAAACCTATCCAGTTGGGTAAATCTGTACATTAGTAAGTTGTTTACAATACCTTCAACTAGACATCTCGTTTTGCCAATGATTGATCCCTTCAAAATAAAGGAGTAGTGTCGTATATAGAAACTTCCTATTGGCTTAGATTTTAGGGATCAAAGGCTACCGCAGTGACAAACCTCTCGTATCAAAATTTATCAAACCACCCTAATCACCAAACCTTGGATTAAATATCATGTCATTATTGGTTTGAATCTAGTAAATGAATCTGTGTCGAACGAAATTGAAACTATAAATTGGGGGCTATGAATGGTTTAGAAAAATTGATGATCGAAGGGATATTGTGATGTCCTTAGTGAATAGTTCATAATGGATTAACCCTCTGGAATAACTTTGTTTTAGGATCAAATGAACACGCCTCCCCTATGCGTGATAAAGCCCTAAAACCCAAACTCTAATCTCCAAATGTAGTGTATATTGATCAAGGACTTGTAACAGGTTCTAAATATGTGGCATCTATTTGTAGACCTGTATGATAAGGGCTTTCATCATTTTTATTTTAGGTTGATTTTGCATAGGCTACTATGATGATGGTATGTTCTAAATCAACCATGGTCCCCCTGGTAACTTGCGCTTGAGAACACGCCATTTGGTTAAGTTTTAAATTCATTCAACTACCACATGCGACGATGTTGGATTCATGATATCATCCCCTATCGATTATCATCTAAAATTTTGGAGGAGGGGAATGTTTATTTTAAGTCTTGATACCCTTTGTCCCACATACAATGTATAGTATAATGAGGAAGATTTAAAAATGTGATAATTGTCCAAAGGCTTATAGCCAAGCGCCTAGGTGCTTGGCTAACCCATCCTATAAAATATGAAGCCTTACCGCAAAATATCCCCGTTGTCGACAACTTTGGTTCCATAGAACCGCTTGTATTTGCCTTTTGGTTTACCTCATTTGGTTATTTTTCTGTGGAGTTTTTGATTGTGTACTCTAGTGTAGACGGTGGTTCGCTGTCAATGGTTAGATAAATTTCTAACCATGTTCACTGCTAAAACCAACCACGTTCACTGTCAATTGTTGATGCTTGCTGACTATGTTTACTATCAATGGGTTAAGTTCAATTTCAGAACTCGATCTGATAATTAATTGAAGACCCCCTTTTGTCGCTATTTGTGAATGACCAATGGTGATGTCAAATATGAACATTCTACTAATGTGACCATTGGGTCACTAAACTAGTATAACCCAAAGACCACTGTTGTTACCATTGGGTCAAGTTGGGTCAAGAGAAAATATAATAATAAATATGTCAACCCTTGGACCAAAGAATAATGTGGCTGAATTTCTTTGCACCACATAACTTCTCTTGCAGATGGTTTATAATGTGATTGTTTGGGAAAAATACATTAAACCTAAAAGTGATCATTGATCATATTGACTATTGGTCTTTTAATATGTTATTGATCTAGTCGAGCTAAATAAACCTTTGACTATTTGAATTACTCATTGATTAATTAAAGTGAATAAATAATTATGTTCTTATTTAAGGACTAGACCCCAAGTGGGATATATATATATATAGGAAGTCCTTTACAAAGGTTTTTGAATGACAAAAGGGACTATTGATTAATTAAATAAAATCATAATTTTTTGTATGAATAATTATGTCTTTCAAAACCTAGTTCTCCGAGACAAAGAAGATATGATCTTGTTGAGTTTAAAGGTGTAATCTTTTGTGATAGATTACACGGTTGTTTTGTGCTTAAAGATGTAATCTTGTGTGATAGATTACACAGTTGTTTTGTGCTTAAATGTGTAATCTTGTGTGATAATTTACAAGGTCATTTTATGATTTAGGTGTAATCTTGTGTGATAGATTACAAGGTCGTTTTGTGGTGTAATATTGTGTGATAGATTACGAGGTTAGTTTGTAATATTGTGTGATAGATTACAAGGTTAGTTTTTATTCTTGTATGATAGATTACAAGATTGATTGGTGTTCAATATTTTATCTTGTTTTATAGTCTACAATATAACCTCGTTTTGTAGGTTACAAGACGAAGAAGGTGTAACATTATTTGTTAGATTAAACAAGAAAAATTTGTATGGACTTTAGCATAACCACATGAATGATCCTATTAATAAATTATGAGGACTATAATAATATTTTGTGGGAATTTTCTAAGTGTGAAATGTGAATGTGGAATATTAGATATGGATCTAATCTTGGAGAGAGTATGGGATCTCTCCATGTGGGATTAAACTTTAGACAAATTTTGTACTATATTGGGTTATAATGACATCTAGGTTGGAGAATGAATGTGGGTTTCATTCTTGAGGGAATTATGGATTCCCTCTTGGTAATTGATGAAATTTCTCCTTAATATGTAACCAATGATATTTCATAAACAAGTAGTCATAAGAATTTGTGAGATTCTTATTTATTGCATTGATGGCTTAGAGAAAGGAAATGTGGCATTTCCTTAATTGCATCATAATTAAAATAAGGAACAAGTTGGTTCCTTTAATGCAATATTTATTTAGAAAAGGATTTGTGGGATGCCTTTCTATATTTATATTTATGATAATTTAAGTTTATGAAATGAGAGGAGAAACATATTTTGGAGGTTGGGTTTATTCCTCGTGAGGGTTCCTAGGGTATATTTGTGTACTTCTATTTATGGTTTGCAAACTATTGTTATGCTTGGATAATTGTATTTACTCTCTAGTATGATGATATCTAGATAGATCATGGATATTGCATATGATGAAAGAAGTAAATGATATTTGCTTTCTAATGAGATGATGCTTTTACATTCATATAAGATGATTATTAGAATGTTGTATGATGTAATATTTTGTTAACAAGCAATATTCTATGGTTAATGATTATAATATATGATGCCTTTGTGCTTTCCAATGAATGGCTCTTTTATTATGATGGAATGGTTTATATTTGAAATCAAGTGAAAGTCTTGATATGAATAAAGTAATCTTCATGTGTTGTTTAGATGATACATGCATGATATTCCACTGCAAATAATGAAATTAGGAGAATGGATTGAAATGACATTCA
This sequence comes from Wollemia nobilis, assembly GCA_028583015.1. NCBI lineage: Eukaryota > Viridiplantae > Streptophyta > Pinopsida > Araucariales > Araucariaceae > Wollemia > Wollemia nobilis. Next base: position 2,954,854 of record JAQPPZ010017102.1, on the reverse strand, counting down.
ATTTATTATGTAACTAGAAATCCTAATAATGAGGAGGTAAAAATATTTAAACCAGGAGATCATACATATAATGATGGTATGAAAGGTTGGATAGGAGTTGGTCACTCCTATCATGAGAGGACACTGACCATATCATAAATATTTTGATTACTTCCTTTCTTGCATGGTGATTATTCAAGCATACTTGGTTGTAACTTAACATGATAAATGTGAATAAAAAAAAAATCCTATCTCAAGTTTAGTTGGTAAAGTGGTTTGTTACAATTTGGGTTGAACCTCTACTATTGATGGGACTTTTTCAGTTTTTACAAAAGGCTCATTAGCCACCGTCAATAGTGGGGTTTGGTTATGGGAGAAGTGAACCCCAACAAATAAAATTTTGATCTAAATTTTGATAAAATAGAGGAAGTGTTGAATATGAGGGTTCCATAGGTTGTTTTAAGTAGAACCTCCAAAGAAAGAAAAAATGTCCTTGTTGAAAAATTCATTGTTGTCAAGCTAAATCTAGATACAATAAAAAAATAGGTGTCTTACAAGTGGAAATCCAAAGGTAACTTGGAGATTGTTGCACTAACAAAAGGACTTTTACAATTTAACTTCATGTGTAGGAAAGATATGAATGGGGATCTATTGAAAGGCCCATGTATTTTTGGAAGACGAGAGCTCTATATTTGAAAATAGAAACCCAGATTTGACCCAAATACTGAGAATATAAATGTTACACCATTGTGGGTCAAACTCCCAGGGTTTCCAGTTGAGTTTTGGGATGAATATTTCATTGAAGGGATTGCTAAAGGCATAGGAAAAATAATAGCATTCGATCCAACTACTCGACCCAAAACCAAAATGGTTTTCACTAGATTTTGTATGAATGCAAATTTGACCTAGTCTTTACCTTCCTCAATAAAACTTGTTTTAGATGTATGGGTGTAGAGTCATCCAATTGAATATGAATCATCAATAATAGTTTGTTTTGGATTTAAGATAGTAGGGCATATTATAGCCTACTATCCAAAAATAAAATATCCTAAGAAAAAAGGTGCATATATGAAAAAACAAGGAGAAAGAGCTAAGACAAACATATGTTTTAACAGAGAAAACTAAATTGTTAAAGAAAATATCTAGAAAGCAATAAATTCCAATTCTTACAAGGTTTGGAGGAAAATATCATGAGTAAACTAGATCTGGAGGAGGTTAGAGAAGTTGACAAAGGACTAGAGAATGTAGATTTATAGGCTCAAGAGGAGAATCAACCAGATCTATTGAATAAATATTTAGACCTAGAATCAAAAGAAGAGGAAGTAGTTAAATAAACTCTTGCAAAGGAAGGAGAGGTTGAAGAAATAGATCCAAGAACATAACCTAAACTAGAGGAAGTATAGTTTTCTTTGAAAGAGGGATAAGGCTTCAAAGAGGTGGAATATAAAAGAAATTTAATAAGAGGTAAAGCTTTGGAGAACCAAGAAGTTAAAAAAAAAACAAAATACCAAGGGCACTAAAGGAAAAAAATCTTCCATAAAAGAAACCGGTACAATGTGGCTGATAAGAAATACACAAAAAACTATATATATGGCAGTGTGACAAAGCCTAGAAGACCCAAACTAGTAGATATAAGGAAAAAGAAAGCAACTCAGGACATGACAAATGGAATTCAATAGGCGTTGGTACTGAGTGAGGCAAAAGCTCCCACCAAAGGTAAGAAATGAAAGTTATTTCCTAGAACATTTAGGGATTGAATACCTTGAACAAGCATAGGGTAATTAGGGATCTTAGAAAAATGCATGGGATAGATATCCTTTTACTTCAAGAAATAAAAATTGAATAAGGAAATCTAGACAGATGGTATGGAATAAAGCAAAAAAAACCTATAGACCAAATAGAGGTGCTTTTGGGGGTTTGTGGACTCTTTGGAATCCAAATAACCTAGAAGGAGAGTGTGTGAAATAGAATGATAGATTTATTTTGGTTCTCTTTTGATTTAAATTGATTGATTTTTGCTATTTAGATACAAATTTATGCCCATAATTCTCAAGTGGATAAGATAAGGCTTTGGGATGATTTAGAGAGATTTGGTGCTTCTAGTTAATCTTCCTTGGATGATAGCGAGAGATTTAAACACTATTTTCCTACCAAGTGAGAGATAAGAAGGAGGAGTTGATTTCACAAATAGTATGGAGGATTTTGATAGGTTTCTCTCTTCTTTTGGTTTAATATATGTGGATTTGTATGGGGCCAAGTTCACTTGGTCAAACCAAAGTATAAGAGGGGGTCTCATCCAATCTAGGATTGATAGAGTAGTAGATTCTATTGATTGGTATGGAAAATTTCACTTTTGTTCTTTGAGAGTCTTACCAAAAACTACTTTTGACTATAGCCCACTTATTTTAGATTTTTCTAAGAAAAAAGGGATAAAAGAATTTCCTTTCCAATTCAAGATGATGTGGTTAAAGCATCCTCAAATTGAGGACAAGATAAAATATTGGTAGAACACAGATGTGTATGGAACTAAAATGTTCTAATTTGTCAAAAAAACTAAAAATCATAAAGGTGAATCTCAATAAATGGAGCCAAGATGTGTTTGAAAATATTTTCTAGCAAAAGCAAGATATTTTAGATAACATGAAGGAAGTGGAGTTGAATCTTCAATGGAAAGGAAGAACTTTAGAGTCGGGTAAAAAAGAAAGAGAGGTTCTTGCAGAGTTTCATAATGTTTTAGCAAAGGAGGAAACTCATTGGAAGCAAAAATCAAGGGCAACATGGCTAAAGGAAGGAGATCGTAGCACAAAGTTCTTCCATATTTCAACCATAAGTTACAGAAGTTCCAACAAGATAAAGGAGCTTAAGCTAGACAATGATGATATAGTAAAAAATGAGGAGGAAATAGCAACAATTCTGGTAAATTTCTTCCAAAATCTATTTTCTAATGGTCAGGATGACTATGAGACAACAATGGACTCCCTTCTTGGCCACATTCTCTCATTGATTTCAAAATAAATGAACAACCTATTAGTTACTCCCTTCTTGGAAGAAGAGGTCAAGGAAAGTGTGTTTGATATGGTAAAAGATAAGGCACTAGGTCCAGATGGTTTTTCAGCTCGATTCTTCCAGAGTTTTTGGCACATAATAGGAAAATATATTGTAGAGATAATAAGATAATTTCAAGTCTCTAATTTATCGCTTCAGGACTAGAATAATAATTTTCTAGTTTTAATCATCTTCCCTAAAAAATTATAGACCTAGTATCCTTTGCAACTCCATATACAAAATCCTCACTAAGACATTGGCCAATAGACTCAGGAAGGTACTTCTAAGGACCATCTCTTCTATGTAAGGAGGCTTTGTTCAAGGGAGATAAATAATAAATGGAGTAATGATAGTACATTAAATGTTGCATTTGATGGATAAAATGGGTGTTGTAGGTATGTTATTTAAACTAGATATGAATAAAGCATATGATAAGGTGTCACAGATTTTATTGGATAAGGTAATACAAAAATTTGGATTTGATATTAAGTGGAGATAATGGATAAAAATATGTCTCTCTTCAGCAAAGTTTTCAATCATAGTTAATATTAGATAAAAAAGTTTCTTTATGGGGAAACGAGGTATAAGACAAGGAGATCCTATATCCTCATATTTTTTCATCATCATGGCTGAAGATTTAGGGAGAACTTTAGGTGCACCCACTACTACAACAAATATAAGAGGGATTAAACTTGTAGGTAATGTTACAACAATGTCTTACCAACAATTCATGGATGACACTATCATATTGGATGAAGCCTCAATAAGATAAGCAAAATAGATACTCAATATCCTTCATATTTATGAAAGAGCTTCCAATCAAAGTGTCAATTTTAGGAAAAGTCATATTTATTTTGTCAACACATCTAGACAGGTGCAACAAAGAATATCTAGGATTTTGGGATGCATCATAGTAGAATTTGTAGCTACCTACCTTGGATTACCTCTTTTTATAGGTAAATTTTTCATGACCTACCTTGGTAGGAATCATTTCTGATATGGACTATGTATTGATTTGATGTTTTCAATGCGTAGTAATAATTACAATATGGATATCTATTTATTAAATTATTGCTTTGTTTATATTTTTAAAAGAATATGGTACTAGTAATGTTGTGTTTTCTTGAGGACCAGGTAATCTTGTGGGTGGGTGATAAAGTTGTCCACTAAGAATGAGATATCGAAAAAGGAAAATGATGTGACAACAAATCTAGTGTAATATTTACCTAGGGTAATAAGTGGTTATAACATATAGTTGCATCTCTAATCTGCTTTTTTTAAATTATTTCATGAACAAGGAATTTACCATAGGGTAATGGAGTCGCCTTTAACAAAATTTGATAACCTCAAAATTATCACAAAATATTCTGTGGATGAATGCTTGCTTTGCTTTGTCTAAGTTTTACCAAATTTTTATCTTCTTCGCATGAGTGTTGGATTTTTTAAAAATAAATATTCTCTTTTGGTGGTATTCCTTTTTGCAATATCGATTATAGCATTAGATGTTTGCTTGTGTTTTGCTTGGATCTGGAAAAGGGATCCATTAGTGATGGAATTACTAAGCAAGGGGGGATTTAATAATATTCCACACATAAATATCATGGTTGATAAATGATATTAGTTTATGATATTAAAAGGAAAGCAATAATATTATTTCATTTGCTTTATTTCTTGTTATAATGTTAACAATTAACATTAGGAAAGATAATTACAAGAAATTATGGTGTTGAATCCACATTATAAGCAATAAGGAGAGGTAGGAACGTTATACCTATAAATGTTCTTTTAAATAAATTAAAGAAAAAGGGAACAAGGTTTATTGTTTCATTTATATATGAAATGATCATATTACAAAATTTATAATGATGAATGCATCTTAAAAAAAATTGGATGTAATTTATTAAAGAGCAGTTACTTTTTTGTTCGAGTGAGAAAGAACATTTTCTTGAACAAGAAAGAGGGGGACCGAATCAGAAGACATAGGACAAAGATGGTAAGGATGAACATGGAAGAGAAAAAGAAAGAGAGATGACAACAAATTCATGGAGGGATGTTGGTCAAAATAGAGAACGTCTCGCCTTTGGGGAATTGATGATGTGATTTCAGGTAGGTCCTATCTCGGGTTATTCTAGTTCAATGCTGGAAGATTTGGTTGAGCATTTGAATGAGTTTTATTGAAACTTTATGTTGTTATGCATGGTAGAGATTGATTTTTTTCATCTTGCTTGATTTTACCTTCCTTTATTGTTGAAACGTATGCTTATCAATAGCGCTATAGTTTTTCCTTGAAAAAGTTTTATTTTAAATAAGTTGATTTCCTTTTATTTGTTTTCAAAAGCTAGAAGAGGAGCTTAAGTTTCTTTATTTATTTATTTATTTAATATTGTAATGTGGGAACTTCTCTTCCACAATAATTGATTCTAGTACATTAAATAATAGAAAAGAGAGACGCTCTTGCTAGTTGCAGTAGTTGATCTATATTTAATGTTAGCCTACGTATGTTATATTAAAAAAAGAATATAATGTTCTATTTAATGTTGAAATGATCTTATTTAAATCATATGGATTTAACCTGTGCATGGTTTCATTAGAGAAGAAAATATTATATTTAATGTTGCAATGATCTTCTTTAAATCATATGTATTTAACATGTGCATGGTTTCATTAGAACAAAACATTCTATTTAATGTTGTGGTGATATTATTTAAAACATATGGATTTAAATTGTGCATGGTTTCATTAGAGATGAAACATATTGTATTATTCGTTTAAAATTTGCAATGCTCAACTTGTTTATGGGTTTCTTTGGTATTGGAAAAGAATGCGCCTTTGATGTAGTTTTTCCTTTCTCTATGGAGCTTTACACTTGCTTGTTTTAAATTGTTAAAAGGTTGGAAAACATATTTGGGAGAGTTGATTGTAGATACCTTCTTTGTTTAGGAATTGCTACGCTTCTTGGATTTTGGATGAAGTGGTATCTTGTGGGAGTTTTTCCTTTGATTATGTTCCTTGGTTATAGTTATGGTCTAAATGCTTTATTATGTCTTCGAATCTATCCATGTGTTGCTTTGGATTCTTTGAATAGTAGGGAACGTCTCCTTTTCTTTCATGAAACTTTCTTATGTAGAGAATGAATATTCTCTTTATGTATATTATTTTAGATCTATTATTTTAACTAAGGTTTGTTGTAAATGAATTGACTGAGTGTTCTTGCATATCTTTTAGTTGTTTGACTATTGCTAATTCTGGGTGTGGAACTTTTTTGTTCATGGGTATACTTGGGAGTATATGAGGGACTTTTAAATAGACGTGGAGGCTATGGAGGCTATTTAAAACAAGGAAAAATATGGGGGTTCCTTAAAAACATATAAATATAGAATTATATTGTGGAAAAAATATTATTTTGTTTGAAATGAAAGTAGTCATATGGGATATGGGGTTCTATTTGGTTGAGGAAAATTATGGGGTTTTTCTTCTTTGCATTCTTTATAAAAGGATTAGAAATATAATATATATATGGATTTTCTATTTGTTCCAAGTTAGATGCATTAAATTATAATGAGCATTTAGGAATGCATTGTCATCTTAAAGGAGCTATCCTAATCCCTCAACCTATCCATTTCTTGGTAAATCTCAAGGACCTTAGCGAGTAAAAATTTGAATAAAGAGAAAAATATATAGCTTTTTTAAGAAGTATTCTATTTGTGTATTTTATGCAACTAGAGTTGTAAAGAAATAGTGGATTTTGGATAAACTTTAAATGTAAAGTTTTGGATTCTTTAATGGATTTATTTATTGAAAAATACATTGTAAAATGAGTTTGATTATTTGAATAGATTTATATACTAATGATCTAGGTGAAGTTTTCTTCGGTATGTCATATTAATTCAAAATATGAGATTCTAGTTTTTCTTATATAATTTCAGAATGTTTATATGAATGGATGGTAAATGTGTCTTGTTAGATAACAATTTTTATGGAATTTGGTTATTCTATTATGGTATACTAGTGTACATCACATTTAATATTATGCTTTGAGATGTTTTGAGTCATTAATTATTTTTAGTAAGATGATCATGGTTTTCATTTTAGTTGAAACAAGAGAGAGATATTTAAGGTTTTGATGTTGTTCCCTTTCTTAAGGGGGATATCAAGGATAGAATCTAAGTATAGAATCCCTTTAAGATGATTTCTAACTTGAGGGAGTTGTAGGGAGGCAACAACCAGGACCTTTGTGAGGGGGCACATTTGATAAAATAAATTCAAATGTGATCCAAAGGTAGAGAGTCTTTGGATAAGATTTATTGCAAGATAATTGAATATTTATCCTACCATGGAGGTTAGGAATCCCTTGTGCATTGGAGATAGGTGATGGTACCCCAAATGATAGTTGGGTGTCCATGTAAATATATCACACAAAGTGATATTCACCTTAGTTAAACCATCACGAATATGGGATAATTGAGCACTACAGTTTCATTAATTCCACCATGGAGGTGTAATTTTTAAACCAATAGGCTTCATACCTATACACTGGCATAGACAGATTTAGGCTAGAAAGAGAATTGGCATCCCCTTATTTAAATATTGAGAAGGGATAATCCCTAATTCTATGGTCAAGATACTTTACATTCATGGAGGATGTAAGGAATGTGGGGTGACTATTTGAAGCGTCCTTTATGTTGTAGAGGTACAAAAGGTAAACCCAAAAAACTTATGGGATTTTGACCATTCATGTCCACTCAAGTGATGTCTACAGCGTCATGGACTCGAAATGTGGTGAAGCTTCAACGAATATAATCTATCTAGGAATATCTTTGGTGAACCTTAATTATGATTTATTTTTCTCTTTCAGGTTGGATAGATTTGGGTTGTTACAAAATTAAAAGAAGAAATTTGGGCTCCAATCATAGATTATATTCATAGGAAGTTGGCAGAATGGAAGGGTAATATACTATCTCAAGCTAGAAAATTACTTCTAAAGGCAATATTACAAAGCATCTCAATTTACTACATGTCACTTTTCATAATCCCCTACAAGGTTAGAAACATAATAGAGAAAATATTTAGAATGTTTCTTTGGGCATAGGTGGAATAAAAATAGAGAGTTGCTCTAGTGTCATGGGATAGAGTTTGCTCTTCAAATATGGAAGGTGGTCTAGGGATAAAAAAGTTGCAATAGTTCAATAAAGCATTGCTAACTAAAATAGGTTGGATATTGACCAAGGAAAAATATATAGTTTGGTCTATAGTTCTTAAAGGTAAGTACTTGAAAGGTTCCATACCATTTTTTAGAAGTTTAGATCCTCCTAAAGGATCAACTATTTGGAATAGAGCTTCAAAAACTAGGAAATTGTTGAGAAGCAGAGTAAGATGGATGGTAGGATAAGGAAAGGAAATATTTTTTGGGGAATACACTTGGATTGGAGATAGTCCTTTACAATAGATGCAGGAATTTAGAACACTAAAAGATCCCCTGGTTCAAAAATATGGAATGTTAGTCAAAAATTACATAAAATTTGGGGAAGGTCAGAGATTTTGGAAAAAGCTAACTTTGGATTCTACTAATCTAGAACGACAAAAATATCTACTAAATCTTAACAGATTTTTGTAACAAAACCACTTACCTCAAAATGAAGATAAGGACTCATTATCTGGTTTCCTACTTAGGGAAATTCTTTGTGAAATCAACTTATACCTTGTTGTTTAAGGTGTGGAGGGGGAATTTCCTATAAATAAGGTTTGGAATAATGAGTTAATCCCCAAATTGGCTTTCTTTCTTTGGTTATGCTTACAAAATAAGATTTTAACTCTAGATAACCTAAGTAAAAGAGGTTTTCAAATGATAAATATATATTATCTTTGCATGAAGGATGTTGAATCAGTTGACCACTTGTTTATTCATTGTGAGTTTTCAAGTAAGGTATTTAATAATTTAATGGAAGCTATATTTTTCTCTTGGGTGGTCCCTAGTACCTTTAGGCAAATTTTTAACCAAAGGAGATGTCCTCTTAGCAGCAGCATGTTATCAAAACACTAGAATTTACTACTACCTCATTTTTTGTGGGGTGTTTGGTGGGAAATAAATTAGAGAGTATTTAGGGGGAAAAGTAAGGATGAACTTTTAATGTCTAATAGAATTAAAACTATAGTGAGGGAGAATTTTCTTACCTTTGATAACAATGTGGACTCTAAGAACAATTTGGAAAAGAGGATCACTAGAGAATGGAACTTGGGAGAACCTAGAGCAACACCTTTGCCAATAAGTTTGAAAAGAGCAAACACTAGATGGTTAAAACTAGAGGAGGGTTGGGTAAATTAAAACTTTGATGGAGTTGCAAAAGGCAACCCAAGTAGAGCTGGAGGAGGAGGTGTCATTCAAAATGAGAAATGTGAAGTGTTATGGGCTTATGAAAAATGTTATGGGTACAAACCAATCACTATACAAAAGCTAAATCCCTATACTCTAGTGTTATGTTGTTGATACAAAAGAGTATAAGGAAGGCCATCATAGAAGGGGAATCTATGAATATTCTTAGGGATCTTAAGAAAGGAGAAACTAACAACTGATAGGTTTCAAGTTTAATTAAGGATACCTCATCCCTATTAAAATAAATGGAAGAGGTGAAGATATTACATATATATCGGGAAGGAAATATTGCAGGTTATTATTTGGAAAATATTGGAGTTCATTTTGATCAGAGGAAGATATGGGAAAATAATTTTTCCTTATCTCTTTTAAGGATTACCTCATCAGAGGTAGAAGAAAATTTTATTCCATAGAATGTTATCTTTTGATGTTGCTAGTATTGATATTGCTTCTAGGGTCTTTTGGTGCTCTTTATGTTACTATATATTGTTGTTATTATAGCAATCATAGTTCTAGCAAATGCTACTATAGTGTGTTTTTGCTTTTGTTGTTTCTACTACTGTCTCTTGTTGATAATTAGAGCAACTGCTACTATTGTTGGTGTAGAAGGGAGGAATAAACAATAGTTGGGTCAACCTTTGCCCCTTTGCTAGAAATAGTTTTTAATATTATCCAGAGTGTTATTTTTTATCTAGTTCTATTCTAGGATTTTTGCTACAACTTTGTTTTTATCTCATGTTGTCCAAAGAGGTTGATGTTTATTTTGTGACCTTACAAATATTAGTTCTATAACAGGGTTGGGGCCCCTCCAAAACCTTTTTTTCATCATTACCAAAAAAAATAGTGGGATTTGGTTTAGATATCACTTAAAGGACTAGGCAAAATCACTGTGGACCATTGTCTTTTAATGGTTTGGTGATTGACTTGACCATACAATATGATAGATTTTATGTTTGTCTTCACCCTTTGGAGATACATATTTAGTGATATTTGACATGAAATTCTTGAAAGTTGGTGATGATTGAAATGCCCTTATCTTTGGTCCAAGCTTTGTATCATTTTTTAGGTGCAATTTTATTAGATTGTAGTGATTCATCACTACAGGACCTTCGATCTATGTACCACAAATTTATGTCTATGAGGACAATGTAACTAAACTAAATTTTAGGACTCATAAGGGGCATTATGAGTTCCTAGTTATGCCCTTTTACCTCATAAATTCACCATACACTTTCCAAGGAATGATAAACATGGTTCTCAAACCATATTTATAGAAGTTTGCATTGGCATTCTTTGACTACATTTTGGTATTTAGTAAGACATGGGTGGAACACCTTCAACTCTTTGACCAAGTTTTGAAACTATTGTAGGAAAATCAACTCTATATCAAACAATCCAAGTGTACCTTTGGGGTAAAGGAAGTGGAATATTAGGGACATATTGTGGCCAAGGATGGTGTGCATGTGGACCCTAAAAAAATTGAGGCCATGAAATAATTGCCCAAACCTCAAATATTGAAGAGCCTCCAAGGATTCCTTAGACTCATAGGATACTACAATCGATATTTCAAGGATTATGGTAAGATTATAGTGCCCATGATAGCTATTCTCTTTAATAATGCATTTGTGTGGAACCATGAACTATAACAAGCCTTTCTTACTCTAAAAAATGTTGTGTCACACCCTAGTTCTAGAAGTTCATGATTTCTCCAAGACCTTTGTAATAGAGAGTGATGCATCAAGGGTTAAATTGGGGGCCATACTCATGCTATAATGTTGGTCTCTTTTATTTATTAGCAAGGCATTATCAAGATATAATCTAGCCAAATAAATTTATGAAAAAGAAATAACAGTTTTAGTATTTGTAGTGTTCCATTGGTTACCATATTTGATAAGATAATATATCATCATCAAGACAGGTCATTGCAACCTAGAATATCTTTTAAAATAAATAATTTATTTCCTTGAGTAGCAAAAATGGTTCAATAAGCTCTTAGGTTTGAATATGATATTTTCTACCACAAGGGTAAGGAGAATATGATAACAAATTCTATTTCAATAATTCTAGAAACATAAGATACTCTATATATAGTATACATCCTCTAGGCTAATAAGATAGAAGAGCTCAAGTTAGAATGGCAATTTGACCCTACATTTTACAAAATTATTTAAGACCTTAAGATATAAATAAAGGATCCTCCTAACTATGCATGGAGCGAGGGGATAATCCACTATAAATAGAGGATTGCTATTTTATCCACTTTGGAAATCAAGTCCCTAATTTTAACATAGTTTCATTCTTCACTAATAGGTGGACACATTGGATTATTGCATACATATGAATGGATCAAACAAATTTTTTACTAGTCGAGTTTGAAGATTGATGTAAAGTATTTTTTAGATGTCTATGGTACATGCCAACATAAAAAAGGGAAAACAATTAAAACACTAGGTTTGCTTCAATATTTACCCATTCTTGATTCAATATGGATAGATATTTCCATGGAATTCATCATAGAACTTCCTCTATTAGGTGGAAATATAGTGATCATGATGGTAGTAGATAGGTTAACCAAGTATGCTCACTTCTGCTCCTTGGGTCATCCTTATACTATATGGATAATAGCACAATTTTTTATGGACCAATTTTTTTTGCTCCATGGTATCTCTCACTCCATAGTCAATGATCAAGACAAGGTATTCACCAATAATTTTTGGGAGAAACTTCATCATATTCAAGGGATAAAGCTAAAATTAAGTAAGTCTTATCATACATAGACTTATGGCTATATTTAGGTGGTCAATAAATGTCTGAAGACCTACCTTAGATGCTTTGTATCTGAACAACAATCCAAGTGGAGCCAATGGCTTCATCTAGTCGAATGGTGATACAAAATAATTTTCACACAACCACTAAGAAGAATCCCTATGAGGTTGTATATATTCAATATCCCCTTACCCTTACCTCTTACCTCCTAGATAGTTCAAAGGATGAGGCAGTTGATATAGTCCTCACTTATTGGTAGGAGATATTAGCTACCTTGAAGTAGAACTTGGCAACTGCCCAAAATCACATTAAACAATAGGTGGATAAACACAAGAACAAGAGGGAGTTTGCAAAAGGTTTCATGGTTTACCTTCATCTCCAACCCTACAAGAAGATATCTCTAAAACACAAGGAGCAACATAAGTTGGAACCAAAGTTCTATGGGCCTTATAAGTTAATTTAGTGGATAGGTATGGTGGCTTACAAATTAGAGCTATCAATGTCATCCAAGGTCCACCCTATTTTATATTTGTCTTGTCTAAAGAATATGGTGGGAAAGCATAACTAGATATAGACAATCCCTTTAGAACTAGGTAAACAAGGATCTATTTTTTTGAACCAACAACCATATTGGATTGAGGAACTCAACACCTTTGCTCCCACGATATCACTAAAGTCATTGTATAGTGGCATGATCTCCAACCATAAGATGTCATATGGGAGCCATTGTAAGAACTCCAATAATAGTTTCCCACTTTTTAGCTTTGAGGACAAAGTTTATTCTAAGGGAGGTGGCATGTTACATAGCCCATTAACATAATCCATGTTGGCCTATGTTATTTTTTCATATAGAGTGTTTAAACAAAGCCACATGTCAAGTTAGGAATAGGTAGAATAATATTATCATAGAATCACATGTGTAATTGTCATAGAATCATATATGTAATCATCAAGAAATATTATCATAGAATATTGTCATAGAATAGTCAGAAAATATGCTTGTAAGTATTTTAAAAGGAAAGGATGTAACCCTCATAGGACTAGAGAATATTTAGAATATTTTGTTAAGGAGGTTTCCCCCTTGAAGAGGCAAGTGATATTAATTTCTCTTGTTTTGATTTTATGTAATTAACTTTGTTTTGAGTTCCATGTTTCATCTATTTAATGCTACTATGGTTGGAAATATGATATTAATATTGCTTTTATCATTAATCCTTGTATTTATAGTTAGAATCATCCTTGGTATGAAATTTCTTGTTTTAGTACAACTTAGAACCAAGAATTTCCAAGTGAAATACTAACATTAATAGAAGATGTTCATCCCAAATAATAAAAATAACACCAATGTCAAAATTGACCTCAAAGGTAAATTTGAGCCTAGTTGGCTAGGTCCATACATCATAACTACCAAGTATGGTTTAGGTGCTTATTGCCTTACTACACTTGATGGAAAAGAACTTAAATAATGAATGAACATAATGCATCTTAAATGATATTACATCTAAATTTGCATCGAATGCCTATTTATTTTTACCTATCATTGCTTGCTTATATCTGACTAGATTCATATATACCTGCATACATGTTCCTATCTCTGCATGGAATACCTATTGCATAATGAATTAGGGATTTATGATAACATGCAAATAATGATCCTAGTTAGGATATTTTTTATATCTTTTACTAGGCAACTGATGTGAGTGGATCATCCTAGTCACATCTTGTGAATCAATCATAGTTTATACAACATACTCTATCTCAAGATATTTTTTTTTATGGTTTTTCTCAAGCTTTATCTTCATCTTATTTCTCCAATTTTCCAATCTTCAATCACTTCCCACATTATAAATCTTGTAAAGTTCATATATATATATGGTAATATCAATCCACTCTATCTTCATCGTCTATCTTATCAATCTCTTATCATATGATGAATATTTTAAGGATATTATAAGTTTTGGAGGTGTTTATGGTAATATTAATCATATCATCTCTCATCAACTATGTATCATCATGCATAGGGTAACATGTCAATAATGGATTTTTCCTCCCATTTGGGTACATAATCCATTGTCACATAAATCTCTAAATAAAAGTCCTCTATGACATTTTCTCTATGAGGCAAATAAATCAAAGCATAAGTCCTTTAAGAATTTGTTTAAAAGAAATCTATTAAGTAAAATTATAAGTCCTCTAGAAAATTCTAAATTAAAAGTCCTCTAGACAAAGCTAAATTAAATTTCCTTTAGTCAAATCTAAGTTAGAAGTCCTCTAGACACAACTACATAAGAAATCCTTTAAGAAAAACTAAGTTAGAATTCCTTTAGGAAAAGCTAAGCTAGAAGTCATTTAGGTAAAGCTAAAATTGAAGTCCTCTAGGCCAACTAGAAGTTCTTTAAGCATATTTTTAAAGGTAAATATATTCTATAGCTTTAAATATTTCATTAATCCTCCTTAGGCGCTTGCCTAGGGGCACCAGAAATAATTTATTTAAATCTTGTAAATTCCCTCTTAGTTTATATCATAACAAAGATAACTAAAGCCTTCAAAGGGCACAACTAACTAAATTCTCCCTAGGAAAATATCAAAGCTATATAAAGTCCCCTTGGCCAAATATGTGTATATAGATGTACATAATATGTATATATATCTCTTGTAGCTAAAGTTCCCTAGGCAAATTTTCTATCTAAGCTAAATTTCCCTTAAGAAAATCAACTAAAGTCCACTTGGAAAAATATACATATACATACAATTATACATAGATATACTATAGTGATGTCTTGTGGCATTATATAAAATCTCTAGGCATATCACTTGTTAATTATATATCTATCATTTGTCCATCATCATAAACCTTGAGAGCTACTCATTATTTTTAATCATCATTGCATTTAATCATAATTAAAGCATACATAATTTATTTAACTTAATAAGTAACCATCATATCACTAACCATTACTTTAAATATAAATTTTCCATAAGTACTCATAACATAATCATCTAAACTAATTATCATCATTAATGCTAACCAAACATTTTTTTTGTGTGTGGAAAACACCCTAGTTGGGATGCCACATTTGGGTAAGTACCAAGGAGGTAGGGATATCTATTTCATAAAAAAAATCCTAGGGCTCGAACCTAGCCTACCCCCTTCAACACACTCAAATAGCATACCTAAAACAACAAAAACACAGACAAACAAACACAAAAAACAAAAAAAAACAAAAGACAAAAACAATAAAAAACACAAAGATACAAAAAACAACAAACAACAACAAAACACCAAACACACAAAAAAACCATAAAAACAAAACAACATAAAAACACAACAAAAACACAAACACAAAAAAAAAAAACACAAAATTTAAAAAATACAAAAACACCAAAAACTACACAAAAAACAAAAATAAAAAATAAAACATAACGAAAAAATACAAATCAACACACACACACCAAAAAAATAAAATGAACGAAAAAAAAAAATAACTTTAGCCTTTCTAGACCAAAAGGCTATTCAAACAAGATTCAACAGAGGAAATATTAGAATGATCAGTCTTAGCAAGGGAACCAAAATAATCTGATCAAACCAAAGAGAAGCAAAAATAAAGAAAAAATGAACTAGGTACCTCTAGTACTAGAGCCATCCAGAGAAAGGATAGAAAGAAGAGATTCCCTTATTTGCAAATCCCACCATCTAGGAGGGTGGTTGTAGTAAGTAATATCACCTTTGTCCAATGCCCAATTAGCTAAAGCATCAACACTCTTGTTATGTTCTCTAACCACATGATTGTATTCAACTTTCAAAAAGCCCATATGGATTAATTAAATCTTCTCAACAATTATTTTTATTCTCCAATAAACCTTATGATTCTTAGGAGTCTTCAATAGATTAATCATGAATTGAGATTTGGATTCAACAACACCTTTATTCCATCTAATCTTAGCAGCCTCTCGAAGGCCTCCAAGGATAACATATCCCTTAGCAAGGTAATTGGAAAGGATACCCAAATTCTCAACAAAAGTGAAAAACCAAGGAACCATTTGAAAGTCTACCAATTGCTCTTGCACTAGCTTTTCTAGGGTTATCTCTAAAGGCTCCATCGGTATTGAATTTTCCAAAATGCTTAGGAGGAGGCTACCAATTTCTTGTTTTATCCATATTTCAATTACTCACATTCCCTTTAATTTGGTTGCCCTTAAAAGAGTTAATCTTCAATATTTGCATCACTTGAGTTTTTAAGGAGCTATTGGACTAATTCAACTAAGTTGGCAATGGTATTTTGCCAAATATAGTGAATGTCCTTCCTTTATTGATTAAAAATTTGATTATTTCTTTTCTTCTAGATATTCCAAGGTAGAATGGTAGAACCCATCCAAACTAGCTACCTAATAAAATGATCAACATCCTCCTAATTAGGCCAATCCCTAGTTGTTCAAAAAAAATTGGACCACTATAAGCCAAGTAAGATGGTCATTCTCCTCAATAGATCAGATTCTAAGGTACACTCAATAAAAATATGGCTAAGATTTTACACATTCTCTCCACATATTTTGCATCTAAATGAGCCATGAAAACCACATTTCATAAGTTGCTCACCAGCAAGCACCATGTGATGCAATAAAAGCCATGTAAAGAACCTCATCTTAGGCTAGAGCTTTTGAGCCCACAACTAAGTAAATATATCATATTATTGGTTGGGATTATTATGGTATAAGTCCAAATAACATTGAGCAACTAAATATTCACCCTTAATAGTGTTGTTCCATCCTACTTGTAAAGTACAAAAATTTGCTTGCAATTTAAGTAATTTGCTCATAATCTTAGGATTTTCTAGCAACGTTTTAACTTTAAAAAATATAGATGAAAGGATCCAAGCAAATTGCTTCAAAACTAGAAGGAACCACTCTCCCTAATATGGATATCAAGCTCAAAATATGAATGTTATTTCATTATAAAAATTTACATATTTATAGGCATAAAATACCTAATACATAACCATGGTTTAACGAATACCATGGGCATACAAGGATAAAAAGGCATTTAATATGCCTTATCTAGAAGGTTTTTATCTATTATTACAAGGATAAGAAGGCATTTAATATACCTTATCTAAAAGTCTTTTATTTATTATTATATGGATCCCTATCATTCCTCCCCACTAAAGAAGCATTGGACTCCAATGCGTACAAACGTGGAGGAGAAATATGAGAAGGTAGAGGAGTGTTGGGTACAACCAAAAATGCACTCCGATACAAAAATAATACCAAGGATGAGACTTTTACCTTTTCAACAACAACAAAGAGATCTTCATGTTCTTCATGAGATAGATTTGCAACCTCTTCAAGGGGACTATCTTCTTCAATATTTTTTCCATGTCCATATCTGCAATCTCTTCAAGGGAGCTGGCTTCCTCAGCGACCATATGGGTCATATCTGCAAAAATCATGTCATCATTAGCATAAGGAAGAGAAATATGAGGTATCAAAACCTCTTATTTTTCTATAGTGGCATGGTCCAATGGAAGGACGATGGGCTTTGTGCCCATAAACCCTAGTTCGATTCCAGGTGCTGCTACAAGATCTTTATCAACAATATTTTTCAATAATTTCTTCCATTTTAATAGGAAGAACTTCATCAATAGATTTCATGTATTCTATCAACATGGCAGTGTAAATATTTTGGAGAGTTTTAACAATCGTTTTACATGGTTGAGTGATTTCCTCTAGGGAGTGATTTGGGATTGGTAACATTGTACCTAATGTGAAAAATAAAATAGAAGCAAACCTATAGAGGATCGGGGCGCTCTGATACCAATATGATATGTATATTACGCTCAAAATCCAAATGTTATTTTATTACAAAAACTTACATATTTATAGGTATAAAATACCTAATACATAACCATAGTTTAATGAATACCATGGGCATACAAGGATAATAAGGCATTTAATATACCTTATCTAGAAGTTTGTTATTTATTATTATATGGATCCCTATCACTCCCACGAAGGAGTTAGGAAGAATCTTATTTTTTGTAATGAATCATTTCTTATATTTTAAATGAATTTCTCATTGGATTTGACTTGGTGAGGAGTTACTATATTTAGAGCAAATCGCTCACTGAACTGAGCAAATTGCTTGTAAATTTAACTCTTAGAAAAATGGCTCAGAATATTCCTTAAATGATTTCTTCCTATGATAGATGCAAATTCAAGGTTAGATCTAAGATTTTATGGTGCTCTAATGTTTCTCATGTTGTTATCTACAACAAAATCAAAATTTTGAAGTTTATATCAAATTAATCATTCACAAAGTACCTACAAAAATCAAGCACAAATTAAAAAAAAAGATGAATTTTTCAATATCAATTTGAGATTGGGCTTGATAAATCAAGTCCTTGACCTTAATGAATGCCTCTAGATTCAACTTGGAAAAATACAAATAATCTAAAGGAAATTGCTTCCTTTAACTAGACTTTTCAAGAATTCACTTAATCTTATGCCAATCGCTTCATCCATGATGAATGCACATTTTGCATAAAATCAAGGAATTTTAACCAAATTAGGAAAAAATGAGGAATAATGAGGGTGGGTCCCATGGGTATGTCAAAAACTATGTTGCATAGAATAATTGCTTTGACTTCTAAATCAATGACATGACCCAATTCCAATGGCTTCTTCTAACGTCCAAATTGAGGCTAACTCCCCATTCTCCCTGGAGGAATACTCCTACACTAACCTATACTAATAGCATAAAAAAGTAAAGTGCAAAAAATAAACATGCAAAAAATATTAAGAGTTTTAGTGATTTAAATGTAATATAGGTTTTGATTATAGTGAGGCAGTACAAGTGATTAATTAACACATGAAAATTTGAATAACATCAACTTTCTCCCATACATTAAGTATGAAATTGTTTAAGTGAAGGACAATATGAACAAAAGGACAATACCTTAATCACCATGCATTTAGCAAACCAAGAGGGAAGTGCCACTACTGGAATGCTTAATTTTTGGAATATTTTCAACATTGCCTCCTTAGTCCTAAGTATTAAGTCCTAGCATTTAATTTTAGTTTAATGTTTTGATTTACATATTTCTAGTTAATTTGATTAGCATACATTGAGGTTTTGGCTTTGTTAATTAATGTTTGACCATAGTCCAAGATTAGTATGTTGTTAGGTAAGAGCTATCTTTAAGTTAGTTTGTTGTAATAAGTTTAAGAGGATTTCTCTCAACCACCATGTCTATTTTTAGTTCTTTCAAGAACTATAAAACTATGTAATGAATTGTTGATCAATAGAAAAATTTCACCATTGTTTCTCATTTGGTATCAGAGCAGGTTTTCTCAAATGGATCAAAACCTGTGGAGAGTGGTGTGAAGAGATCTGAAACACACACTTTGTCAGAGAAACTCAAGTGGCCAGCACTTAGCAGATTTGCAAGGAAGAGCTCGAGTAAATCATTAATATATCATGAATCATAAGGTATTTTATTATGAAATTTTTAGGTTTGTTAGGTAATTGTATCAAGAGGATGCAGTAAAAATTTCAAGTGATTTGGAGCTAATTTTATGATTTTATTAGCATTTTTAGTTTTTCAATAAAATGGTTGTATAAGGTGGAATACAAGGTATTTACTTCTCAAATTTTTGGAGAAATATTATTTCAATAAAATCATAATTCAGACAAAATTTCAGAT
This sequence comes from Wollemia nobilis, assembly GCA_028583015.1. Classification (NCBI taxonomy): domain Eukaryota; kingdom Viridiplantae; phylum Streptophyta; class Pinopsida; order Araucariales; family Araucariaceae; genus Wollemia; species Wollemia nobilis. The sequence goes on along the minus strand of JAQPPZ010017102.1, from coordinate 2,934,994 downwards.
CATTGGGATCTGTATTTATTGATTTATGTGAATATTTATTTTTCCTTCAACAATCCTAGATCCGGAATTGTGATAAAAAGGGAAAAAGTAAATGATCACATATTTTTCACCTTTGTGATTTTTCTTCTGAAATTTAGAGGGTTTTCAGATTATTGTCTCAAGAATACAAAGTTTAATTTTCAGAAATTTTGGGGTTGTATGGATTGATTTATGTGAAGAACATTGAGGTTGTCTCAAAAACACTCTAAGATCTAGAAAGGGCAAAAGTAAATTGATCACATATTTCTCATTTGTGTGAATTTGGATCTGAAATTTAGTGGATTTTCAGATAAGTATATCAGAAGTCTACAGGAAAGGAGTTGCTGAGAGCTAGGTGGAATATTGATGAATGGTGGATTGCAGAATGGCCACCATGTATAAAGAATTGGAAGTACCCAAATTCAATGGAGATAATTATGCTATTTGGAGCATAATGATGAAGACCTTCTTGAAGGCTCAAGACTTATGGTATATAGTTCAATAAGTCTATGAGGAACCCTCTTGGAATAAGCTACAAGGTGAGGAGAGAAAAGAGAAGAAGGAGCAACAATATGCAAATTGCTTAGCTCTTATGGATTTGAGGAGAGGAATGGAAAATAATGTTTTTCCTCTCACAGCCAATTGTAGATCAGCTACAATGGCATGGCAAGTGTTAAAGGATGCTTATGGGTTTGATGAGGATACCCATAAATCCATGAGTGACAATCATGAAGATTGTTTAAGCAAGGAGGAGCCTTGCTTCCTTGAAGCGATTCTGAATTAGATCCTTTTGAAGGAGTTTTTGAAGAGTCTTGTAAAGACTCATATGAAGTCATGCTTTGTAATGGAGAATTATTTCTTGCAGAGGAAGTCTTGTATGTAGAAAACCAACAAGATGAAGAATGCTTCATGGAGGAAGCATATGTTGCTGAATTTTGTGATGAAAAGATAAGAAGAGGTGTGTATTCCTCAAGAGGACGAGGAGGAAGAAGAGGATTTGTTGTTGATAGAATAAAAAGTGATAAAAAATATCTCATGGAGGAGATAAATGAAGAGTGTATTATGGATAATGCACCTAAAATTCTCATGGGAGAGAATAAAGATGATAATAGGATCAACCAAAATTGTTGGTATGTTGATGGAGAAGCAATGTTTATGAAAGACCATTGTCTTGAAGACCATTCACTTGGAATGGATGTATGCTCTCTTGACAGAGAAAATGAAGATCTCCAACAAGGAGAAGATAAAATTGTTAGAGTTCCTCTAAAAGGGGAGAAGAATGTGAAAAATGAGATAGAAACAGAAAATGGAAATGAGATTGCTGATTTTCTTATCGTAATGGCAAAGGAAACTTCACTCATGGATGAAGATCACTCACTTAGAGTGACTACATTGCATAAAGAGAGTTGTCTTGAAAAGTCAACTATGTATGATTGCTTGAATGAATGGTGTTTCAACACACCAACATGGATTGAACAAAGGAGGAGAACTATTAGTGAAGAGTTGATGGTTGATCCTGAAGCACCATACAATGAAGGAGAACTGCTACCAAATAGCTTTATGGGAAGCACCAAATCTACTCATACTAAAGGTAATGTTTTTATGATTAATGATTTGTTTTTTGTGAGCAGGAATGAAAAGAAAGGTGATTGTCTCATTGAGACAACTTTGATGAAGAATATTTTTGGAGAGAATACAGTGATGGAGAACTTGGGTCACATGGATCAAAATTATGTGTTCAAAATTCCTTGGGAGAAGGATTCTTGTAAAGTCATTGTTGTGAGAGAATATTTGTGTGAGGAGCAACTTTATGTTGCATATGTAGTTGGTCATTATATGGCCATATTTGTTGTGATTTTTTGTGTGAAAATATGTGAAAGAGTTGTATGGTATACTCATCTATGTGAGATGATTAATTGTAAATACTCATGTGGAGTATTATTTAGTGTTGAATATGTAAAAGAATATCAAAATGTGAGAGCATGGTTTAAAGACCATAATGATAAAGATGTAAGAGAGTGGTTGTTGAAAACCACAAGAGGAGATACTTTTGTTGAAGGGGGGGCTAATCAACAAAAGAAGGCACTCAAGCATTTGCAGGAAATCCCACATAAAGAGTGGAAGGAGTGCCACCATAAGTATTTTGTAAATTCTGATTTCTTGATTCAAGATTGGAGGAAACGTAAGAGACAAAATTTTCTTCCAACTCTGTGATGCTTAAATAACTCTTGCATGAGTATCTTTAGCATCAAGGGGGAGAATGTTGGAATATTTTCAACATTGCCTCCTTAGTCCTAAGTATTAAGTCCTAGTATTTAGTTTTAGTTTAATGTTTTGATTTACATATTTCTAGTTAATTTGATTAACATACATTGAGGTTTTGGCTTGGTTAATTAATGTTTGACCATAGTCCAAGATTAGCATGTTGTTAGGATAAGAGCTATCTTTAAGTTAGTTTTTTGTAATAAGTTTAAGAGGATTTCTCTCAACCACCATGTCTATTTTTAGTTCTTTCAAGAACTATAAAACTATGTAATGCATTGTTGATCAATAGAAAAATTTCACCATTGTTTCTCATTAATGACCTACCAATTTCTCAAAAAACTCATGAGATCAAAGCACAATGTGGGTTCATATATTGTAGCTCTAAATTCTCATGGCCAAAATATCCATACGATGGAGCCCTAGGATCCTATTTATAGTTGGAGTTTACTCATGAGTTACTTCAGGTGAGAAACAATTACTCCTAGTAAAAGTAAATATTTAGGGGTATGTTTAGGAAAATGATGTACACCAAAAGTTACATACCTCTAATTATACCTCTACAAGCTTAGAAGGTTTCTAAAATTACTTATTGTGCCACAACATGCCAAAATATTACCCTAAAGAGATTCTCCTCAAGACCCAAACCTTTAGTTTTATGCTTCCATTGGTTGTTGAGCTATTTGCTCCAGTTTGTGAGCAAATCACTAGCTAATGTTAAGTAGTTCACTCTTGTAAGCCAAGCAATTCCATATGCAAGCAAACCAATCTAAATGCAATCAATATCTATTCTAGACAAATAAATTTTGGAGAATTTAGTAAAAAAATTATTGTTTGATCTATTTGTTTTATGATTAAAATTATTGATCCCAAGATAGTGCCAAGCCACTACAATTAGGAACGGTGTGTCCAATGGATGCCTAAGCATGATTTATGCCAAGTAGAGTAAACTCATACAATGGGGGGTTTTTGAAAAAATCTACTTCTACTCAATATGTTGGTAGGGTATTGTGACTTTGGCTATATGTATGTAACATTGGTTTTTTTCTATCATGGAAATATATTATTTTGAGTCTCTATTCCAAACAATTGTAGTAGATTTCTTTATTTTTGTATTCAATTAGCTTTACTTGTTTGATTTATTTATCCTTATCACATGACTTGGATCCTGTATCCCACTAATGTCTAATTGTAACCAATTCCTTATGTATCTACAATAAAGAAACCACTTGAAAACAGGTTAGATTGATAAAATATTTCAAAATTAGGGAAATTAAACAAATCACTAGATGAATTAACAAACAATTGGAAATCCAAAAAGTAGTTGGACCAAATACTTAGCATGTAACATGTCTTGTTGGGTATGTATGATGTCACTAATTCATCAGCTAAAGTTATAAATTACTTCCTTGGCTAGCAAATTGATAGATAAATGACTTAGAAAATCAATGAATCTCATTAAGAAGTAATGACATAATTAAGGCATTGATCAAGTTGACGAATCATAGGTCAATGAATCAAGATATCAAGGACTAAGTAATTCTTAGAAATAAAAGGATCAACAAAATTCACATAGAGATATAGTGACTCATTAATCCATAGATGAATTGTTGCGAAACAAATTTGAAGAAACTTTAAGTCTTTTTTTCTTGAGAAATAGGCATGTAGATTAAAAAATTTCTAGAGTAGGGGTATGATTCCTTGATTATTTAAATTTGGATGGTTTTCTAGGTTTGACTATTAATAGATTTTCCATTTGCATTTGAATCAGGGGGATTTCTAATCACCCAATTTTTGGGAGAAGAGTGAAAAATTATCATATTATAGTGAATCATGCATGGATCTAATGGGTTTTTTCTAGGTTTTATCTAATAATATGATTTTAGGTTCTATCATTCTATTTTCTACCTAATAATTACAAAATTGGCAGAGGCTTGGCTCTTTGAGGCCTATAAAAGTTTTACTTCCATCCCTCCTTATTGAGATTTTCTCTCCCTTGCTTGATACCTTCTATTTGGCTATCAATTTAGAAAATATTGCATCAAAAGTAGTACCTTTAATAAAGTTATGAGAATCATTTATTTTTTGAATTTATCCAAGGATATAGAACAATAAAGGTGAGGTTTACTCCTTAATCATATGCATATTATTTCAAAAAAACTGTTAGTTTTATTCTTTTCTAAAAGTAATATAAGACTCAAATTAACCCCATTTTAAAATGTAAGTTTAATTGTGGCTTTATGTGAAGATTTAATATTTTTAGTTTTATCACATTTATTTCTATAGACAAGGACTTCATACTATTTTTTTAAAGCTTTGTATTTGTGGAGAACATTTATACCATTAGATTTTCTTGTATTAAAAATAATAATATATTTAAATTAGTTTCAATTACTTATTAATCACTTTCTCATTTCATAAATATAAAATACAATGACATCACCATTTTTATATTATAATATGTTATGTGATAATTGGACAACACAATGGTTGCCACTCAATGGTTGCCACTCTCCTCGTGATTTTAACTTGGATCTCTTTGATAAGAGTGCAATGCCATACCTAATCCTACCAACTCAAATGTGACATGTCCTGATTTTTTGTGTCCTTTGTCTTATACTTCATGTTATTGATATTTGGTAGGCCCTTTAGTAGCATTGCTAGTTTTCATCACAATTATCTTGTATTTATCTTGATGGCCTTTACTTATGTTGTATTTTTAAAATAAAAACTTGGAGTTCTTCAAAGCTTCTTGAGGGATTATACAAGGTTACCCCTTGTCACTACTATTTTTTCTTCTAGTAGCTAAGGGATCAAGTAGGTGCATTTCAAAATCCAAGAGGGTAGGAGCAATAAAGGAAATTAGAATAGGTAGAACAATGAAAGCTACCCATCTACTTTATGTAGATAAATGGTAAGAGCTACAAAGAAGTTAAAACAATATTTAGATTTTTTCTGCCTGGAAATAAGTATGCATATTAATGCATAGAAGTCAACCATATGTTTTAACTATGTGGATCAATATCAGGTCATATTAATAGGTCAATTTTTTCCCTTTAATATATTTGATCTTCAAGAGGGGTTTAAATATCTGGGGTTCTTTTTAAAATTCAATGACTACACTAAAAAATACTGGAACTGGTTGATAAATAAGGTGGAAGGAAGAATTAATATATGGTGCAAAAAATAGCTTTCTTTGGGGATGGAGATTGACTTTGGTCAAGTCTATGCTAGAGGTGATACTATTATATTGACAATATTTGGCTCATATACCAAGAGGAGTTTTGGACAAAATTAGACAGTTAAGCTACGCATTTTTTTGGACAAGAAAAAGATAAAGGGAAGGTATTCCCTTGGTTAAATGGAAATCCTTATCCAAGCCCAAGGAAAATGGAGGATGGAGACTTTAGACCATCTTTCATTTTAGAAAGGCTCTAGAAACCAAGTGTGTTTGGAAGATAATATCAAAGGTAGGCTTATGGAATAATATTATAAATGAAAAGTATTTAGAGCCACTCATAGTCAAGAAATGGATAAGGACCCTAGTGAAGCAAACCCATAATATTTCAATATGTTGGAAGGAAATGTTTTAGGCCTTTTATATTGTAGGTGATTAACTTACCTAGAAAATAGGGGACGATTCAAGGATGGGAACTTAAGAACATCTTCCTATTTAGCAAGGCTCTACCAACCAAGTGTGTTTGGAATATAATATCAAAGGTAGACTTATGGAATAATATCATACATAAAAAGTATTTAGAGCCACTCACAGTCAAGGAGTGGATAAGGGCCCTAGTGAAGCAAACCCATAATATTTCAATATGTTGAAGGTAATTATTTAGGCCTTTTATACTATAGGTGATTGGCTTACCTAGAAAATATGGGATGGTTCAAGGATGGAGACTTAAGAACATCTTCCTATTTACCAAGGCTCTAACATCTAAGTGTATTTAGAATATAATTTAAAGGTACGCTTATGGAATAATATCATACATGAAAAGTATTTAGAGAAACTCACATTCGAGGAGTGAATACGGGCCCTAGTGAAGCAAACCCATAATGTTTCAATATGTTTGAATGCAATGATTAAGACCTTTTATATTGTAGGTGATTGGATTACCTAGAAAATATGGTATGGTTCAAGGATGGGACTTAAGAACATCTTCCTATTTATCAAGGCTCTAACATCCAAGTGTGTTTCTAAGATAATATCAAAGATAGACTTATGGAAAAAGATCACACATGAAAAGTATTTAGAGCCACTCAAAATCAAGGAGTGGATAATGGCCCTAGTGAAGCAAACTCATAATGTTTCAATATGTTGGAAGGTAATTATTTAGGCCTTTTATATTGTAGGTGATTGGCTTGCCTAGAAAATAGGGGATGGTTCAAGGATAAGACTAATATTAGACCCTTGGATTGGTTGTGGTAGTATGCATAGACTACCAAATAATATAATTCATATTAAGCGCTCATAGGATTAGAAATCTTACCTAAGAAACTGACCTAGAATCATCTAGAAATTGGATATAGGGATGGATTGAAACAATAGTGTTAGGGCTTCAGGACCAGAAAGCACACTAGTGGGAAGAATATAGGGAGGCTTAAATAGGGACATATCAAGTTGTGAGAGGAAGATCAATTGTTCTGGACAAATAATGTAGCTACAAGAAAGTACACTCCAAATTTAGAGTATAATACTCTGTTGGAAGATAGAAATGATAATTCAACATGGTGGTGGAAGTAACCTTGAAAGCAAAAAAACCATTGAATACAAGACTATTCCTATGGCTTACCATAAAAAATAAAGTTGATATGGGAGGTACTATAGAAGAGGAGTTGGAATGGTCTAGAAAGGTGCCATTTATGTAAGTTAGACAATGAAATTATTAATTATTTACTGGTAGATTGCTCCTTTACCAAACAAGTTTAGAGGGAGGTTATAGCATAGTTAAAGCTTCCTATAGGAATGGAGAGAAGACCCTTTAAGAGAGTGCTTGAAATATTGGTTTGAAAATAGTTTATACAATTTTTTTATAGCTCTCTCGTTGTTTGTGTCATGGAGAGTATGGTTATCTAGGAATGTAGAAATATTTGACTTGGAGAAACCTACTTGGTAGGTCTCCTCCTAAATCATTGAAAATTTTACTAACTATAATGTTTTAGATACAACAAGGATAAATAGACAAATAATCCCTCTAAAAATCAATACATCAAGGGCTTGGAATTTTTTTGATGGCGTTAAACAGGGGGTCCCTAGATTTTATGGGGCAGAAGGATTACTATATATTTCTAACTATCATTATTTTCAAATTCAAGGTTGGACTGGAAGAATGTTCTAATAATTATGCTGAAATTATGACACTCAACTTGTTGGTTCAATTGGAAAAATCAAAAGGAATAAAAAATCCAAATTTGCATACTCATGGGTGGTAATAAAATGGATACTTGGTGTTTTCAATATGGAAAAAATGGTTCTAGAACCCATCTTCTCTCAAACAAAAGAAGTTGTGGATCAAAGTGAAGCTTTTACTTTTTAGCATATTTATAAAGAATTGAATAGGGAAGCAAATAAACTCTCAAAGTATGGACTTCAAACTGAACTAGATACATGCTTAGTATATGGGTAATACATTGTAGTTGGTTTGTATATCTATCTAGGAGGATTAATCCACTCTAGTTAAAGCAAGGATAGTTAAAACAACTTTTAAAAAAACTCAAAAGTTAATGATTTAAAGGATATCGGTTGAAAATTTGGGAAGGTGTCTAAGGATAGAAATTAGCTTGATATAGATGGCTAGCTATGATGTATAGGCAACTTGATTTTTAGGTCATTATTAAAGCTTTGAATAAATGCCACAGAGGCATATGAAAAATGTAATTTCATTTTTGCTTAATATAAAATTATGAATTATTTCAAGGAAAAAAACAAAAACAAAAACTTGGATTTTCATTAAAAATAGCATTAACATAGTATTATATTCATTTCAATAAATTTTATGGAACAAACTCTTTATTTTAAAAGAAGAAAAAAGCAGCTCAAAAATATGACAAGATCCGCGAGAGGAGACTAGATACAAAACTAAAGGAAATGATGTTTTTTCATAAAATATTGTAAAATTAATTAAACTCTTAAAATAAATCATTTAAAGTTTGTTCCTTTACCATTTATATTCTGCAATTTATAAAGTCATAAATCATAAACAATAATCTACATTTACCCTCAAGAATTTATCTACATAATCATTAATTTGTTAACTCATTTATAATGAAAGCATCATTGTTTAATTAGAATGACTAATATTTGATTTCATTTAATGACTCAAAATATATCATTAAACATAACAAAAATCATATTTATATGTTAACATGAGAATATTATCATTTGAATATGAAGTCCAATAATCATAATGTAAAATAAAGTGTTTTTATGGAAAATGTAACAAAATGAGGATGTGATAAATAAGATTATAATTCTAAATGCATTTGAATAAGAAATATCAATCATAGTGTAAAATGAAGTGTCTAGATTGAAAAGGAGATAAAATGTGGATGTCATAGATGAGGTTAGAGGAAAAAAACAAATCATTGTAAATCCATCATGAGAAGGGAGGGAGACGATATATTTTATATATATATATATATATATATATATATATATATATATATATATATATATATATATATATATATATAGCTCAACTAAATATCAAAGACCCAAAAAAAAAAAGTTATATCAAAGGAAGTATTTGCTGAGTTAGGTAACCCAATAGATATTTGAACCCTGCCTAATCTTCTACTCTCATTTATAAAAGTTAAGATTGAAATCTAGTCGATAATAATAGGAAGGACTTGTTTCAAACTCCTTTAGGCCTTAGAGAGTGATAAGGTCACAAAAATAATTGATATCATGAAAAGTACTTAGGGAGGCCCAAGTTGTGTCATTGCAATTCCAACAAGAAATTAAGATTGCTTAATCCATCACCCATTGAGATCCAAGAACATATTCATTCAATTAGCCAATAACTATTATGAAATTTTATTCTCACAACCAAAAATCATTCACCATTGTGCAAAAATATCAAATCATTCATCCACAAAAAATTATCTATAGTAACAATCCAGAAAATAAGATAAAGATAGATAATACCCTTAGGGTAGGGAAACACAAAATACTCCTTAAGAAAGGAATAAATCCATAAAATCTCCCACTATGAGAGTTCCACTTAGAGAGGGCAAAGTCTTATAAGACACTTTGTGTACAAATAAGATTACAAGTAATACTTCATATGAATGATGATGATTACAATGAAAATATCCCTTATTTATATACCCATCTTATAAAACCTCATCCCACTCATTATTATAATATAATATAATAATATATACAACCATAGCTTATGTGTGTGTCAGAAGTATTCACCATTGAATTGTCATTGATGTCAAAGGTCGACTTGGTTGCTGGCAAACTGTGGCGTGATTGGGAAAATTATTCAAGGCAAACATTATAAAGTTAAGTGAAGGTTTAATATTTAATATTTAAATATTTAAATATTAGATTTAAATATTATAATATAAAGTGAATTTAAAAAAAAATATGGGTCAACCTTTGGGTGCCAAAAGCAAGTATGAAAGGCTTGCATATTAATATATAAAGCTAGAATTCATTTTCGAGGATGTATTCGATTAGATATCTTTGTAATACTTGAGCCTACGATTTTCAATGGAATGTATTCGAAAAAAAGGATTGTTAAATGGCAGAAAAATAAAATAGATTGAGCACGGTAAGGAGAAAGGATACAAGTTGTACATCAACCAAAGTCGAGCTACACGAGCAATAAAATACATCACTATTTGAAAAGGAGATCAAAAATGAAAAATTTATCCTTACTAACGTATTAATTTAACATCTAGAGGATGTAGAAAGTATTATAGTGGCATTCAATAAATTAATATTCGGGGAGGGAATGCCATCACTACATTGCACACATTGGAAGAGAATATGGTAGTTAGAGTGTTAATTACCCGATCATCAAGGATTTAGAGAAAATTGTGCGAAACAGTCGTTGGGGTCCATAATTTCAGTACTGAGAGAATATCATCGAACATTCATTGAAGGAAAGAGAGTAATTTAAATCCTTGCAAGGTATCCGGAGCACCAATCTCAAATATCTACTATTGGTAGAGGAGAATATAGTGCAAGTCAAATTTAACACATCGTCTGAGTTGATTACAAGGTGACTAAGCCACTTTAGGGGTTTCAAGAGAAGATTTTAATCTACGAATATTTTGTTTAAAGCTCTAACATCCAAGATCGTCAGCCGTTTCATGACCAACACGTACACTGAAGTAACAACGATTACATAGAAAAGCTAATTCAAAGGTGAATAATCCAAACAATGCACATTCAAAATCGAGAGGGTGTTTCCACATAAAATCCTTGTCTCTTATGTGTGTGGTGTTTTGTGCATTGATTCATTATTGCATTCATATTATTGCAGTTATTGTTTTGGAAAGAAAATTTTTATCTTATACTGTTCACCCCCCTCTTAGTATAAGTGTGTGTTTCTTCAATTGGTATCAAAGTAGGTTCCTTCATGAAAGCCTAACCACTTGAAGGAAGATCTTACAAGAACACACATGGCTTACCAAGAAGGTTTTTCATCAAGTAGGGCTCCATTATTCGATGGGACTAACTATACCTTCTAGAGCATGAGGATGCAAACCTATTTGATGGCACATGGCTATGATATATGGCAATCTATTGTGGATGGGTTCACACCACCTACAACCCCTCCCACGGATCGAGATGGCAAGAAACCATTTGAAAATAATGCCAAGGCAATGAATGCAATATTAAGTGGTTTATGTGAATCAGAGTTTGTTAAAGTCATGCAATGCACCTCTGCAAAAGAAATATGGGACAAGTTACAAAGAACATATGAAGGAGATGACAAGGTTAAAATGGCAAAACTTCAAACCCATAGGAGGGAGTTTGAAGACTTAAATATGAAGGATGAGGAAAATATTACCAAATATCTACTCCATGTTGATGATATTGTCAACACCATTCGTGGACTTGGAGAAAGTATTGATGACCCTAATATTGTTCAGAAAGTCTTAAGGTCACTCCCCATGAGGTTTGATGCGAAGGTCTCGATGATTGAAGAAATGAAGGATCTTAAAACTTTAAGCATGGATGAGCTACACGAAATTCTTATAGCCTATGAGATGAGGACTGAAAAATATCAAACATCCAAATGGGAGGCCACATTTAAAGTTTCAAAGAAGACAAAGAATAAGGAACCAGAGTCAAGTGAAGGATCGAGCAGCGGAGAAGAAGCCAACTTTGTGTGAAGGAATAAGAAGGGATCAAGTAAACACAAAGGTAAGTATACTTTGAAATGTTTTAATTGTGGTAACATTGGTCACTATGCAGCTAAGTGCCCACAAGCTAAAAGTAGTAGCAGTGAAGAAGAAGAGGAATACAGGAAAAAGAAGGAAATAAAATATCATCATGAAAAGAAAAAGAGGCACGGTCAAAGCAAGCATGAGAAGAAGATCTATCAAAGGCACAAGAAGAGTCTTTATGTTGAAGAAGCAAGTAGTTCTTCCAATAGCAATGATGAAAGCCTCTCCGATAGTGAAAGAGAAGAAATCCTATTTATGGCTATGGAGGTGAAAGAAGATGCTCCTGTTGTCGAAAACCAAGAAAAGGAGAAAGATCCAGAAAATGAAGAGGAAGCCATAGTTGACATAGAAGAGGAACTTATTTTTGCTCTTGAAGAGGTGAAGAGGCTTAGAAAGAAGAACTCAAGATTGAAGACTCAAGTACAAGAGGATGAGAAGACAAAGGCAAAGTTTTCACAAGATCTCATCGACTTAAAAGTTAAAATTGAAGAGGCAAAGCGAATTGAAGAAGTTATGACTAAGCAGTTAAAGGCAAAAGTGTTGGAATGTGAAAAACTAGAACATGAGATTGTCTCTCTAAGGAAGGAAGTGGAAAAATCTAATGATAAGCTACAACAAAATATTAGGTTTGAGAAAAGCACAAAAATCTTGGATGATATTATCAAAGCACATAGATCTTCGGTTATAAATACTGGACTTGGTTTTGAAGAAAGTCAAAAGAAACAAAAGGAGGAGTCAAGCTCAAAAGGAACAAAGGCATCAAAGAAAATAATTAAAGAAGAGCCTAAGACCTATGCTGATGTGTTGAGAAGTGGAAGCATCAAGAAGGAAGAAAACAAAGCATCATCATGGACCAAGGTCCATCACAGAAACAACAATGAGAGAACCATGCGGTCATATCCTCCAAGGCAATCAGATAGGTTTCAATATTTCTTCCATGGTTATTGCTTTTCATGTCACCAATTTGGTCATAAAGTTGTAAATTGCAGGGTCCATGCTAAAAATGATTTTGGCTTCACCAAGAGGAATTTCAATTCATTTGCACCTCTCATGGACTACAACATCATTTGTTACAAATGTAATAATTTTGGGCATACAGCTAAATGGTGTAGAACGGTGTTCCCTGAACTTCCAAAATCAAGTAAGGAGGATGGTCAAACTGTTCAAAAGGATATGTCCTCCAAAGTTTGGAAAAATAAAATGGAACAAGAAAAGGAGACATTGTAAGTTGGGAGTAGTTTCACTCCCATCTCATCATTGAATGTCTCAGTTAGAGCAGTTAGTAAGGGGGAGTTGTCCAGTGCCTTATCCTTTAGCCCCGAGAAGCCTTTGCCATTGATGTCAAAGGGGGAGAATTTCAATAAAGGGGAGCAACTTGTAATTTCAGTAAGGGGGAGCAACTTGTGATCCTATTGCAGTAAAGGACAGTTTCTTTGTAGGGTTGCCATCAATGACAAAGGGGGAGATTGTTAGAATTATTCACTATTGAGTTGTCATTGATGTCAAAGGCCGACTTGGTTGCTGGTAAACCATGGCATGATTGGGTGAATTATTCAAGGCAAACATTATAAAGTTAAGTGAAGGTTTAATATTTAATATTATAATATTTAAATATTAGATTTAAATATTATAATATAAAGTGAATTTAAAAAAATATGGGCCGACCTTTGGGCATCAAAAGCAAGTATGAAAGGCTTGCATATTAATATGTAAAGCTAGAATTCATTTTTGGGGATGTATTCGATCGAATATCTTTGTAGTGCTTGAGCCTACGATTTTTTATGGAATGTATAAAAAAAAAGGATCGTTAAGTGGTGGTGAAATAAAACAGATTGAGTGCAGTGATGAACAGGGATACAAATTGTACGTCAACTAAATCCGAGCTACATGAGCAGTAAAAGATATTGCTATTTGAAAAGCAGATCAACAAGAAGAAATTTATCCTTACTGACACATTAATTTAAACAAAGGATCCACATCTATAGTATGTGGAAAGTATTATAATGGCATTCAATTAATTAATATTAGGGGAGATAACTCCATCACTAAGGTGCACACATTGGAAGAGAATATTGTAGTTAAAGAGTGTTAATTACCCGCTCATCAAGGATTTAGAGGAAACTGTGCAAAACAGTCATTGGGGTCCATAGTTTCAGTACTGATAGAATATCATTGAACATTCATTCAAGGAAAGAGAGGAATTTAAATCCTTGTGAGGTAGCCAGAGCACCAATATCAAATATCTACGACTGACAGAGGAGAATACAATGCAATTCAAATTTAGCATGGCGTTCGAGTTTATTACAAGGTGACTAAGCCACTATAGGGGTTTCAAGAGAAGAGTTTAATCTACAAACGTTTTGTTTAAAGCTCTAACATCCAAGATCGTCAGTTGTTTCATGACCAACACGCACATTGGAGTAACAACGATTACAGTGAAGCTAATTCAAAGGTGAATAATCCAAATAGTACACATCAATATTGAGAGGGTGTTTACACGTAAAATCCTTATCTCTTATGTGTGTGGTGTTTTATGCAAAATATTATTGCATTCATATTATTGCAGTTATTGTTGTGAAAAGAAATTCTCTATCTTATATTGTTCACCCCTCCTCTTAGTATAAGTGTGTGTTTCTTTAGTGTGGCCTATGCCAACTATCCATAATACTCATATACAATATAATATCATATCTCCATATATCTATTCATAGGTACCATAGCATTCCACCCTCCTTACAAATATTTTATCCTCAAAATATGAGAAGAAACTAAATAATATGATCTTCTATGCAATGCTAACAACTAGTACCAATCTTAATCATCCATCCATCTAAGTGAAATCTTGATTGGTGATGGTATTTAATGATGCTAAGTTATCATTGTGCCACTTGAATATCCATAATTGCTTTGTTGTTGACTCCATGCTTCTACTACTCTACTCAAATATTTCAAACAATTAGTCCTATTATTCCCTGATGTTGTTGCACCCCTTTGAAATCTAGAATCACTATGTTTTTTCTACTAAACAGTGCCATACTTAGATGCCTTTTTGACTTCATGTAGACCCATAATAATATTGATGCTCTATGTGATACCTTTAATATTGTTGCTCAAGGTGATGTGGGTGGTGATATGTTGTAACCTTAACCTTACATTATGTTTCCTTTGATTCTTCAACATTTTTTTTCTTTATTTTAAATTATTCATCTTGTTATTCTCTCTTGTGCCCTTCTTTTGGTGTGTCCTCATGCACTTATTCCATATATTTTGGTGTTGCTACTATTGTAGATTCAACATTTGATTCTTTTTTTGGTTCCTTAACTTTTTCCTTTACCATAAGTGCTTCTTGATTCTCCTTGTATCCTTGCTCCTTAAGCTAAGATATATCTTGTTGTGTTATCTTATTTTTCCTCTACCATAACATAAACTTATTTTACACATTAATGTTAACAATACCCAAAGAATCCAACCAAGGATAACCAAAGAACAATATCCATATCATCCATTTTTGTAACATGAACATCTAAATGCAAAATACATTTATCCATGGTGATCTTAAAATATTCAAAAATCTAAACATTCCCACCCTCAAGTTGTATGTCATTAATTTTTGTTGCTTGAACCTACAACCTCTTAGTCAAAGCACTATTAATTAAATTATATCTACTGTTAGGGTTAATGGAAAAAATAGCCTTCTCATTTTGAATGCATCAATGAACCTACAAAATACAAAATTTAGATGAATTTAGTTCCTTCTTTTGATTTTGTAAATCCAAATATGTGGAGTCTTCATTCTTCTCACTATCTTCCTTAGCCTTTTCCTCTTTCTCCTTGAATAATTTAATTTTTTTTCAGTTTTCATTTAGTTTCTTGAAAAATTCCCACTCTCTTTTTATTTCATTTCTCTCATTTTGAATCCCTTGGAGTATGTTTTCAAGGTATTTGATAACAACCATCAAGCAATATTTTTATCATTTCCCTCAAGCTCTCTCATATAAATAACTAAAATTGAATAGGTTCCCATCTACTCAAGAATGGGTCCTCCATTTCGTCCCAAGTGTAATTATAGTTATTTTCCTTAACAAAACTTATCCACAAAAAATAAGCTTCCTCTTTTAAAAAATTTCTAAGGTGGAATTATCAACAATAATTATCAGACTAGAGAGATCTAAACTTCATCCACCATTCTCAAACATCAATATCATCCTATCCAAAAACAATTTGTAACTCTATGAGTTTACATCCACAAAAATGGTAATGAAAACTAAGATTTTACAAAAATATATCTCATAGTTTTTACAGCTAGAATTCCACATAAACAACTAAAAATTAACAAATGATTTGCTTATCCCAACTAATAGATATCTCAAATTTAATTTTCTGGAAAAAGCACAATTTAAAAATTTGTCACTACCCTTGTTTCAAAAAATTGACTTCAGAAGGTCGTATCTCCCTTAATACTACTTAGATTCCTTCATGTGACCTCTCATTTTAAAGCTCTTCAAATTTCAAACAAAATAGTACAAGAATCGTTGAATCAATAGTTTTTAACAAAGATATGGCTCCTAAAAAATTAGATGTTTTCTAAAAAAATTTCCCTAACACTATCCTTGTTCTAGATGGTTGATTTCACATGGTCATATCTCCCTCAATACAACTCGAATTCCTGATATGACCACTCATTTTAAAGATATTTAAATTCCAAACAAAATGGTGCAAGAATCATATGAATTTAGTCAATTTTACACAAAGTTATGACTCCCAAAAATGAAACATTTTAAAAAAAAATTGCCTTAATTTTGCAATCCATAAAAAACAATCCCCACTTTGCTAGAATTGTTGTTTTGATACCACTTGTTATAAAATTTTATTTTCACAAATAGAAACCATTCACCATTATGCAAAAATATCAAATCATTCATCTACAAAAAATTATACACAATAACAATCCACAAAATGAGACAAAGATATATAATACCCTTAGGGTAGGGCAACACCAATAATACCCATTAACAAAGGAATCAATCCATAAGATCTCCCAAGATGAGAGCGCCACTTAGAGAGGGAAAATTATCATAAGCCACCTCATGGGCAAAGACAATGACAAGTAATGTTTTATATGAATGATGATTATTACAATGACAACATCCCTTCTTTTTTTTCTTTTTTTGAATAATACTTCTTATACACATCCACCATGGGGATTGAACCTGGATCACATCATCGATAATGCAAGTGGCATCCTTGCCGATAGACCACACTCACGAGGATCAACATCTCTTCTTTATATACCCATCTTATAAACTCTCACCCCGTTCATTATTATAATATAATAATGTAATCAACCCTGGGTTATGTGTGACTCATGTCAACTATCCATAATACCCATATACAATATAATATCATATTTTCATATAGCTATTCCTAGGTATCATACCAAAAACAACCAAGTTTCTCACACTATCCAAATTAATATATATATATATATATATGTGTGTGTGTGTGTGTGTGTGTGTGTGTGTGTGTGTGTTTACTTTAAATTAAAAGTTCATCGTAGCACAATTGGTTTTTGGGACATGACCTCAACACTAATAAATGGAAGGTCTAGTGTTCGAACCACTCCCTATGCATCTTCGAAGTACAATTGGTTTTTGGTACATGGCCCTAATACTAATCAATAGGATGTCCAATGTTCGAACCTACCCTTGTACTGTATTTGTGGACACATAAAAAAAACTCATATGGCTTCCCTCTAGATAATGGTATCCCGGATGTGATGACACTATCGGCCACCTAAGAGTGGCTCTAGAGGTTTCTCTATACCCAATATTTTATGTTGGTCATAGGGGTTTCTCACACTATCCAAATAAAAATATATATAACAAAAACAACCAACCATGAGGAAGTCACAACATATTTATAATCACAAATTACACTAAATTTGTTATTTTTTTTAGCTGACACAACCAACCATAAGCCTTCTAAAGTTCATTCAACTTGAGCCATGCGATTGTCTAAGTATATTCTGCTTGGGTTTGTAAAAAACATATTTTGATTCTTAGAGCTCATAAGAATTTTTCTATATATTGGAATCAAATAATTATAAGAGTATCATTTGAGATCATCCATATCAAGAGTTATATCCCTCAACACCAAGTCATGCATGGATTTATGTAAATTCTATAGGTTAAGGATTCTTTAAACTTGAAGGTTGAGTTACTTGGTGTTGGTCAAATATCTGCCTAATTATACAAACATGTGTTTGTGCGCCCTAGACATGGCCAACATTGAAAGGTTGGAGGAAAGAAATGTCCTCTATGCCAATATCTAGAGAGGGTTGGCTCCCTTACTAATCCTACACTGGTTTGAGACTAGAGTTGTAGGAAATAAATTTGAAATAACACAAAGAAATGGGAAATATGGCCACAGGTCGAAGGTGTAGGATCGGGGATAGACTAGCAGTAGGAATTCCAACCAAGCATGGTAACAACATAAGATGGAGATAAGGCAAAGAATTTACTTATAGTTCTATGAAGACAACCTCTAGGATCGCATTCCAGTACTCACTCCCTCACTAGCAGTATTCAAATCCAAATGTAGGATTCAAATTTAGCAGCAGATAACAGATATGAATATATAACAAAAATTCTTAAAACAGAAAGTAATCACGCATAAAAACTGCTTGCAAAATTAGAAGCCAAGTCTCTTCTATTATGCAAAAAAATTGAATAGCTTTTCTACAGAATTTCTATCCTCCTTTATTACATTGAAATGATTAGTATTTATAGAGGATTTCACCTCTTTCATTAAATGCACATGAAGATGAAATTTTTGCAGATTAGGAACATAGGTGAGGAAATTCCTTCTCAAAAACCTTGAAAATTCATCTTTTTGAAACAATGATCCAACTTTTAAGGAGAAACCTCCAAGAAATCGATGCATTTGGGTGTCAATGCGTAGAAAAATACAAAGGTTATCGATGACTTAGTATGTTCATGGCACCTTGGAAGTTTATCCCTGTCCGAAATATCTTGGAATTCATAGAAATCATCTAGTGATTTAAATACCGCAAATCCTTTAACTTGAAACCCACAACTTCGGCTACTTCTCATGCCAATAATTAAATGCCTTTAATTCACATGTCTTGGGTGTCTTAAAAACTTATGTTGATGCTGAGAGTAAAATTTGCTTGAAACTGAGCAAGGAGCGAACGTGCTTTCTTCAATTCCCAACACTTGCTCCTTAATCGCACTTTCTGGTAGAGAAGGTGCCCCTCGTGTTTATTTTCTTATCACAACAACAATCCATGGGTGAAAATAACTTATTACAATGCTTTGAGTTATCCTTTGCATCATCTTTCTTTCGGAGTGAAAGTGCCTCTCATAAGACGTCTTCTTTTTCTTAAAATATACATTCGCCCCGAGAGTGGACGAAAGTCATTGTCGCCCCCCATTTTGGGTGAACCTTGCATTGACTTTTCAATGCCCAATATCTCCATAGTCACCTCAGAGAAAAATAAAACCCTTTGATATGTCATCGGGATGTATTCCTATAGCTTCGCCCTAGTGAAAGGGTGAATGAGACGTTCACCCCTCATTTGGGGTGAAAGCGCTTTCAATTTTAATTTTCCTTTCGTATGCCAAAGTGGGGTCCACACCCTTCCTTATACATATGCATTCACCCTAATAATGGGTGAAATGCATTGTCGCCCTTCACCTTGGGTGAATCTAGTGTTGACCTTTCAACGCAACCAAAGCACTTGTCATTTCCTTTGCTTTTGCCAAACTTCACAATTCATTGCGCTTTCACCCCTCAACCGGGGCGAATGCATTGTTGACTTGTCAACACTTTCTTTTAAATGACATTCACCTCAAAGTGGAACGAACAAAGATTTTGCCCCAACTTTGGGGCAAACGCACCCTTTTTTAAAGTTGTCAAATTTCCTTTGGGCTCACCATAATTTCAAAGCACTTCAATGTGCTTTCGCCCCAATGAGGGGCGAAAGGGACTTTCGCTCCTGATGGCAATCCGGGATTCACACAAACACATTCACAGTAATTTCATGGTAATTTCGTTAAAAATAGCTTAATACGGTTTACAGTAGTCTCTCCAGTATACCACTTGTTTCCCAATCCCGAACTTCACCATCCCCTTTACAAAGATTTTCTCCGAGTTTTTAACGAGGCCTCGATCCTCTAGGCAATCAATGCCTCCACCAAACAAATTTCAAATTCAAATTTCCCCCCCAGGACGAGAATTCAAATTTTGCCATAAATGGGCCACCGCCCGAACCACCATGGAGCTTGCATTAATGGTTTTCCTCGACCTGCAACCGTCGTCTTCGTTAGATCGATCTCCTGTACCATGGTCTCCTCCATAATGGCCATTACTTGCGTCTGTTCCATTGCCTGTTCCTGTTACTTTGTCAATGAAAGAAAAGAAACACGGTCGTGGCTCTCATATTGATTCAATACATGTAGTTGTCCACGTGTTAAATCTGACCTCCCCTGGTTGTCCGCATACATACTTGGCTTTACCCACCTCTGTCCACAACATTTCCAAAACACGTGCCCCTCTCCATAGTTTTGATACACGTGGCTGCCCACGTGTCCAATCCTGCCTTGTCCGGTCTTCGGTTCATTTTATTTGGTCATGATTTTACTTGGTCGCGATATCGCGACCAAAAATGCTTCCTCAAGCCTCAACTCTTTGGGGTCGCGAAATCGCGACATGTCACGATTTCGTGACCCCTCCCCTCTCTCTCTCAACCTTCTCTTTGCTGAAGCTCCTCGTAAATTTCTCTGCCTTGCGTTGTCTTGTGAAAATGCAACGTGGCGGTTTCTAACCGACCGCAATATCGCGATAGGTCGCGATATTGCGACCTGTCACGATATCGCGACAGGACCCTTTCTCCTTCACTTTGCATTGGTGACCGTCGCGATATCGCGACGTCGCGATATCGCGACGGAACCCGCCAAAGCTTCACAGCAGCTTTCGAGGTCGCGATTTCGCGACCCCTCCTCCCTTTGCCTTAAAAATTCTCCAAACCCAAACATTGCTTTACAAAACCTTCTTCGATGCCGAAAATAAAAAGATCAAAGTGCAAAGAACTTAAAAAAGAACTGAAAATTTTTGGATGACGCAGGATTGCCCTACTGTTTTCGGATGCTCCTGCATCAGACACCCAGGGTAAATTAAAAGTGATCCTCACTTCTATTTTGTTTGGGGAAGACCCAGGCGGTCAACCTCCGTCTTCGACAGCCAAGTTGCGTCCTCAATAGGTTTGCCCTTCCACTTAATTAAATACTCAGAATATTGCTTGTTTTTGGTGCTTCTGCCTTCACGGGTGTCCAATATTTCCTCGACCTCGTCTGTGGTTGGAGTAGAGGCTGGAATTGGCCATAATTCTGCACTTGCTATTTCCGTACCCTCCCCCTCATGATATTCCACTAAATCTGAAACATTAAAAATAGGTGAAATATCAAGCCAATTGGGCAACTCCACTTCATATGCATTTCCTGACTCCCGCCTTCCCAGTATTCTGCATGGTCCAAACTTCTTCATCTTCAATTTGTTATAAGTTTTGGCAGGGAATCTCTCCTTCCTGAGATGCACCATGACCTCATCTCCCACTTTGAACTCCTTGAACCGCCGCTTACGGTCTGCCCTTGTCTTGTATTGAGTATTCATTTTTATAATTTGTTTTCTTACTTCTTCATGCAGACTTTTCATATGCTCCACAAATTCTTCGACCTCGGCACTGCACTTTTCTCTTTTGTCCAACTTCCTCAGTTTAGACACATTTCTTGGGCTGTTCCCGTATATTATCTAGAATGGAGACTTGTTGGTGCTCTTATTAACTGAACTGTTATAAGCAAATTCTGCCTGTGGTAAAACTAAATCCCATCCTTTAGGCTGATCGATATCAAACATCTCAATAGATTACCCGGGCTTCTCTTCACCACCTCCGTCTGTCCAGTCGATCTGTGGGTGGTATGCAGAACTGAATTTCAGGTCTGTTTTCATCTTCTTCCACAGAGTTCTCCAAAAGTACCCAACAAACTTGGTATCTCTGTCAGAAACTATGCTTCTTGGTAGACCGTGAAGTCGTACCACTTCCTTGAAGAATAACCCAACAATGTGGACTGCATCACTTGTCTTCTGGCAGGGAATGAAATGTGCCATTTTGGAGAACCGATCAACTACTACAAATACTGAATCATTTCCCCTCTGTGTTCTCGGCAATCCAAGGATAAAGTCCATGCTTATGTCCTCCCATGGTCTCTCAGGCACAGGTAATGGCTGGTACAGTCCTGTATTTTGTTTTACACCCTTTGCCATCTGGCATATTCTGCAACTTTGCACAAACTTCCGTACATCTTGTTGAAGTTGTGGCCAGTAGTAATTTTCCTCAATCAAGGCAATGGTCTTATCCCTACCAAAATGCCCAGCCAATCCTCCGCTATGCTTTTCTTTGATTAAATTCTCGCGCATGGAACTTATGGGAATGCACAACTTACTACCCTTGAACGACATTCCGTCTTGGATTAAGAAATCCAACCATTTTGTTCTATTCATAGTAAGAGGTATTGAGCAAGCCTCCAAGGCTTCTACAAAATCCGGATCTATAGGGTATAGACCCTTCAGTTCTTCAAACCCCACTACTTCTACTGTCAATCTGGTCAGCAGAGTCTGCCTTCTGCTTAAGGCATCCGCAACTCTGTTTGACTTCCCACTTCTGTGCTTCAGTACAAAGGTATAACTTTGGAGGAACTCCACCCATTTCATGTGCCTTTGGTTCAATTTTGTCTGACTGTTAATGTATTGCAAAGCCTGATGGTCAGTAAACAGTACAAACTCCTTTGGTAATAAATAATGTCTCCACTTCTTTAGGGCCTGAACTATAGCATAAAATTCTTGATCATAGACAGAATACTTTTTTCGAGCATCATTTAACTTTTCACTGAAATAAGCAACTGGCTTGCCTCCTTGACTCGATACCGCCCCTATTGCCTGCCTACTGGCATCACGGTCCACTGAAATACCTTGTTGAAGTCTGGAAGTGCCAAAACAGGCTGTTCTGTAACTTTTCTCTTCAATGTATCAAAGCTCCTTTCAGCCCCTGATGTCCATTTGAACTCCTTTTTATCTCCCCTCATTGTCTCTGTGAGAGGTGCACAAATATTGCTGAAGTTCTTTATGAACTTCCTATAAAAACTGGCCAGACCATGGAATGACCTCACTTCTGTTGTGCTCCTTGGAGTAGGCCATTCAATGATGGCTCTCACCTTTTCGGGGTCCATCTTCAGGCCTTCTGCTGAGATTACAAACCCCAAGTATACCAATTCCTTCTTGACAAAATTACACTTTTTCAAATTTATTAATAATCTGTTCTTCTTGCGGCTTTTCAAAGACCCTCTCGATATGCATCGGGTGTTCCTCCAGGGTCCTGCTTGAATATCAATATATCATCTAAATAAACAATAACAAACTTTCCCGAGAAATTCTTTCAGTACTTCATTCATCGGCCGCATGAAGGTACTTGGTGCATTGGACGAGTCAAAGGGCATGACCAACCACTCAAACAAGCCTTCTCTTGTTTTGAAGGTTGTCTTCCATTCATCTCCCTCTCGGATATGGATTTGATGATAGCCACTTTTCAGGTCAATCTTTGTGAAGTACTTAGCTCCACTTAAACAGTCCATGATATCATCCATTATTGGTAACGAGAATCCGTACTTAATAGTAATTTTGTTGATGGCCCGTGAATATGTACACATCCTCCATTCCCCATCCTTCTTTGGCGCCAGCACTGCAGGGACTGCGCATGGGCTCAAGATTTCCCGAATTAATCCCTTTTCTAATAATTCTTGGACCTGTCTATTTAATTCCTCAGTCTCTACGGGTGTCATCCTGTGCGCGGCTTTATTTGGCGAGGCTTGATCCTGGTATTAAATCTATATGATGGCTAATTTTTCTCACAGGGGGTAAGCCCTCGGGCACATTGTCAGACACAATGTCTGGAAATTTCTCCAGCAGATTTAGAATTTCTGTTGGGGTATCCTGGCATTCCTTCCCCCTAACTCTAGGGATTATTGCATAACATAAATGTTCATGCTTTAACCCGTTCAGAAACTCTCTCCCCTCAACTAAATAGACTCTGGAAATATGACATACCTTTTCATCTGCATCCTTCAAGGGCTTTAGTTTATGGCGTACACCATTCTTTGTCAATGAGTAGGTGTTGGCTCGGCCATCATGTACTGCACTTCGGTCAAACTGCCAGGGTCTCCCCAACAACATGTGGCAAGCATCCATGGGCAAGATGTCACACAGGACCTCATCACAATAATTTCCAATGTTAAATTTAACAGAACACTGCTCATTGACCAAAGCTCTGTGGTCCTTTTGCAACCATGCGACCCGATATGGGTGTGGGTGCTTCTTCCTTTCTAGCTGTAACTTGGTAACCATTTCCTCAGAAACCAGGTTATCCGTGCTACCATTATCAATAATGATATTGCAAACCTTGCCCGCACATTTACATCTAGTGCGGAATAAGCTTTTCCTCTGGTCTGTGTCCTTCTCCCCGTTCAACAGGACTCTTCTTACAATCATTGTCTCTCCCCTCTCTGCTTCTTTAGAATGCTCGGATTCAGCATCCTCCTCCACCACAGCAGCTCTGGCTGGACCCTCAGGCCTCTTTTTTGTTCTTTCTCGATGTTGTGGACATTCAAATGCCCGGTGTCCTTCTTCACCACAGTGGAAACACGTTCCACGAAATACTCCTCTTCCAAATCCTCATCCAGATCCACCCCGTCCTCTTGGGTAGCTGTTCTGATCTCGAGGCTGATAAACATCCTCTTCCTTTTGGTCCTGGTTACTACTGGCTTCACCAGTCTTCTTTGGATCCTTGTACTTTTCCCCACTGGTTCTCCCACCATTCCTTCCACCTCGGCCTCTTCCTCTTTGCTTGCCTTCAAACCGCCTGTTTAGCTTTTCTTCTACCTTCAAGGCAAATTGGTAAGCATCCTCAATGGTGTTTAATCGAACCAGGCTCAGTTCTTCCTGGATACCAAGCCTCAACCCATTAATGTAATGGGCTACCTTCTCTTTGTTTGCCTCTAAATGCCTTGTTCTAATAGAAATTTTGTAAAACTCTTCAGTGTACTCTTGGACAGTTTTGTTTGTCTGTCTCAAGCTCTGCATTTTTCTTAGCAGATCCAACTCGTAATCTTTCGGGATGAACTGTCTTTTAAGCTTCTCCACCATTCTATCCCATCTCGTTATTCTCTCCTTCCCTCTCCTGTTCCTCTCCAACTGGATTCCTCTCCACCAAATGCTTGGCATGGCCCTTCAACTTCGTCTTAGCAAATCGACTCGGTTAGGGTCTTCAACTTCCTCATACTCGAAATATTCCTCCAAATCATTTATCCAGTCAATCACTTCTTTCGGATTTAGGTTTCCCGAGTATGTAGAAACCTCCATTTTAGGCTGCTTTCCAATCGAGAGATGGCCTTATACAACCGGGCCTGAGCTGGATCCACAGCTTCTACTTCTTCCTCAGACTGTTCTTCCTCTTCAACTTCATCTTCACTTTCCTCTTCCCCTCTGGGTTCGCGCCTTCTGCGTAACTCCGCTTGCAAGGCTTGAACTTGCCTTTGCAAGGCCCGAAAGTCTTCGGCCGGCACCACACCTCCTCCTCCGCCTCGGTTCCTTCGTGGAGGCATTATATATATATATATATATATATATATATATATATATATATTTTTTTTTTTTTTTTTTTTTTTTTTTTTTTTTTTTAAATCTTCCCACAGATCCTGGTGTAACTGCCTCTTTCTCCGGCGATCTGTTACACGCTCAAGAGCTCCCGCTCTGATACCACTTGATGGCAAATCCGGGATTCACACAAACAATCTCACAGTAAATTCATAGAAATTTTCATTAATTAAATAGCTAAATACGGTTACGTAGCTCTCCCCAGGCACACCACTTCTTCCCCAATCCCGAACTTCACCATCCCCTTTACAAAGATTTTCTCCGAGTTTTTAACGAGGCCTCGGTCCTCCAGGCAATCAATGCCTCCACCAAACAAATTTCAAATTCAAATTTCCCCCTAGGACAAGAATTCAAATTTTGCCATAAATGGGCCACCGCCCGAACCACCATGGAGCTTGCATTAATGGTTTTCCTCGACCTGCAACCGCCGTCTTCGTCAGATCGATCTCTTGTACCATGGTCTCCTCCATAATGGCCATTACTTGCGTCTGTTCCATTGCCTGTTCCTGTTACTTTGTCAATAAAAGAAAAGAAACGCGGTCGTGGCTCTCATCTTGATTCAATACACGTAGTTGTCCACGTGTTAAATCTGACCTCCCCTGGTTGTCCGCATACATACTTGGCTTTACCCACCTCTGTCCACAACGTTTCCAAAACACGTGCCCCTCTCCATAGTTTTGATACACGTGGCTGCCCACGTGTCCAATCCTGCCTTGTCCCGTCTTCGGTTCATTTTCTTTGGTCATGATTTTACTTGGTCGCGATATCACGACAGGTCACGAAATCGCGACATGTCGCGATATCGCGACCAAAAAAATGCTTCCTCAAGCCTCAACTCTTTGGGGTCGTGAAATCGTGACATGTCACGATTTTGCGACCCCTCCCCTCTCTCTCTCAACCTTCTCTTTGCTGAAGCTCCTCGTAAATTTCTCTGCCTTGCGTTGTCTTGTGAAAATGCCACGTGGCGGTTTCTAACCGGCCGCGATATCGTGACAGGACCCTTTCTCCTTCACTTTGCATTGGTGACCGTCGCGATATCACGACGTCGCGATACCGCGACGTCGCGATATCACGACGGAACCCGCCAAAGCTTCACAGCAGCTTTTGAGGTCGCGATTTCACGACATGTCACGAAATCGTGACATGTCATGATTTCGCGACCCCTCCTCCCTTTGCCTTAAAACTTCTCCAAACCCAAACATTGCTTTACAAAACCTTCTCCGATGCCGAAAATAAAAAGATCAAAGTGCAAAGAACTTAAAAAGAACTGAAAAATTTTTTGGATGACGCAGGATTGCCCTACTGTTTTCGGATGCTCCTGCATCAGCTCCTCACTTGGAATGAAAGCATTTTTCCATTTAAATTTTTATGTTCAGCCCAAGAAGAATGCAAATGGGTCCTTTGCCCATTTTTTGAGGTGAATGTGATTTTCTCCTTCTGCAATGCAGTTTTTCATTTTGTCTTATGATATTTACTATTTTGAAGTACCAAACACAAGAAATAATTACATACACAAATATTGTAGCAAGCATTGTAATACAATTTTATTATAAGTGCTAATTTTACAAACAAAAATACTTCAACAAAATTCATCAAAGATCCCAATGTGGCATATGTCAAAATTGCCAATATTTTTTGTGGCTCATCGGGTATCCAACTCGCATGGATGCAAGTGATCCCAAGACTTTATCCATTGGACTTCTTATTGAGTCTTATTACCAGTATCTTTGATGGACACTTCTAATATGAACGTCTTCTTCTGCACCTGTGCTTCTGCTTCCTCTACCTCTACTACTACTTTTAGTACCTCTGCCCGCTTTGCTTCTGCTGCTACTTGCTCTGATGCTACCCGCTCTGCTTCAACCTGTTCTTCTTGCTCCTTCAAACTTGCATAGATGACCTCATAAACTATTACTACATCAGCCCAGGCATGAGTGGTAAACATGGAGGGAACACTAAGTGATTCATAGATAAACTAGGAGTGTTCAACATCCTCCAGGCTAAGGCGTTTAGCTCGTTGGACCAACTCGAACAAGACCAACTCCATACATGTAAACTTTCTCATTAGTGATAACATATACTCCTCTATGATCGGCTTCTACCACTTGTCAACTTTGGATGTATCCTCCATGAAGTTATTCCAGGCCGCTTCCAACTTTTCCTTTGGCAGAGGCTCTCCCCATTCATTGGTGAAATCTAGAAAGCCCATATAAACGAGAGCATCAAAATGGATCATGGAAATAATGTGCTCTCGCTCCATCGTGTTGAGGAGGTTTCTGCCCTCTCTCACCAGATCCAACCACTAAAAATAGTTGCGCAGCGTGAACTTGGTGGTTGACCAGGCTCGATCCATGTCACTCATGGGATGAATGTGTATATCGGACTAAGTCAATGCTTGGATTTTCATAGCCATTTCCAGGTGAGGCTCCAACATCTCCTCAATATTGTCTATTGTCTACTAACTCAGCTAAATCTAAATTTGAGCCTCATAAATATACTGTAATACCTGAACTGCCCTAGTTTCCAACTTTTCATATCTTTGAGCCAAATGAAGGCGAGCCTCCTTCACTGTATTATGGTAAAAGTCTACAACTTGTATGGCCTTATCTGCTAGTTGATTCTAAATAGACTCAAGTTGCGCCTTCAATTCTTGTACCTGCTACTCCACCGTGTCCTTGTCCTTTTTATGTGCCTCTGCTTGTTGATGCAAGTGTTCAATATCTACCACCATATTCTCTTGTTGCACTCTGCTCGCAGCCAAGGCATCCTCAAGTTTGGTAATTTTATTTTTGGCATCAAAATATCTTTTCTTATAATACTCATCGTGAAGATAAACTGAGCTCATATCAACCTGTATATTCCCTATTTTTTTAGTGGGGTCAATCTTGGTCAGGTCTTCTGTCATAGTATCACAAGTGTAATCACTTGGCATCATTTCTCCTTACAGCTTCTGGAACAGGGGAGTGATCTTGGTTGTGTGAACCTCCATGGCAATTGTATTAAAGGCAACTTTCTTAAGAGGCTGGGTCGAGGAAAGTACCTCTTTTTTCCTGTGACTCTTCAACCACTGTGATGAACTGAGGTGCACTCAATTTATTTTCTCTGCATCTAGCTACTTAGGAACCATCTCGACTTTGGGGATTACTTGCAACTCCAAAAACAACATGAAAGGAATCAGGATCTGTGAACAATCAAGCTCAAAGGAAGAAGAGGAGATAGCAAGAAGAGGGGGAACCAAAGTAGTGGAGTGTGATGAGCACCAGAAATGCTCATATTTTGTACATATTTCTTTGATCAATATGCGGCTGTATAATAAGGATTGCATACTTTTATGAATGATTATATAGATATTTGATATAATTATGCGTGTTATCTAATTTGTGTGTTTTTAGTATGTTTTGTGGAATTGCAGTTGATTTAGTTAGATTTGGAACGGTCGAGGTCCTTTTGATGGACTTGGCACTTTATTTCATCGGGGGTTAATGAAGAGAATACGAGCGCCTCCCTGCAGTCGGAAGGCACCAACTGAATACCAGCGCCTCCCTACAGTCGAAAGGCACCAACTGAATACGAGCGCCTCCCTGCAGTCGAAAGGCACCAACCGAAGACGAGCGCCTCCCTACAATCGAAAGGCGCCAACCAAAGACAAGCGCCTCCCCACAGTCGAAAGGCGCTAGCAAAATGCAAGCGCCTCCCCACAACTAGAAGGCACCACTGATTCTTTGCCCGTTGACCAGATTTGAATGACGTGGACGGCAGCGGCTGGTGCAGTTCCAGCTCTACGTCATGCAGAGCTAAATTGGAGATTGCACCAATGTATCAAAATGTCTTACTGATGCCAGGCAAAGCATGAACCGAACAATGAACACGCCGCCATTAGAATAGAATGCCAGATGTCGATTGCATTTACCAGACTGTCTTGATTTAGTCTAGGACAGATCGACTGTTGTAACTACTTTTGTAACAGAAGTTCTGCGGGTGTGTTATATAAACACACGTAGATCGTTCGAGAAATATATAGAAATAAAATAAAGATCCATTTAGACGTACGAGAGATAAATTGTAGTGTGTTGACGAATATATTAAAGTTCCAGAAGTTCTAAGCGCGTGTTCGATCGGGAAGAAGCTGCTGGAGCCTAGGCCCACTCCAAGCCAGTATTTCTTCCCCATTTCCTTTTCGTTTATTAATTTTAATTAGTTTATTGCTTTCATAAGAACGTTTGTTAGTTTATTAGTTCTAGCATTTGCAGTAGATTTATTTTCAGGAACGCGTACATGATTTATTTTCTGTAGGTTTAATTATGTTCTTCTTACGTAAATCATTGAGGAGTGCGGGAATGATTGACAAACCATTTCAAGAACACCCCCCAAAATGTAGGATTAGCAGATTCACCTCCAGTGGTATTGTAGTAACCTAATTCTGACTCTTCGCAAGTTTATGAAGCTCCCTGGGTTGATAATTAAATGCACGGGCATGTGACAAAAATAGGAAACCATTCACCTTGTTTGGCCCGCAACATTTTGGCATCGTTGCGGGAAGCGTCTTAATTAGATTACTTACAATACCCTGAAACCTTCCATCTGACCTTGTATGAGTTCTTCGAGAAGAAGAGGACATGACGGTCGCTTTATAAGAACTAATCCATCAGGACCTGAGTCAGTCGAGCATTTTGGATTTGAGTTAGACTCGCTTGACCTACCAGCAGTCCATTGGAGTGAGGAACCGCACTTTGTGCAAAGTGCCGCCTCATCCCATCAACAAGGGGATGAACGAATCATCATAAATCCCCTGTTTAATAGGACTCCTCTAGAGGAAGCCCTATTGTGGAAGGCTGTGGAGGATCAGACGATCTCGCCAGACAACCTTAGAGCATTGACTCAGAAAGTTTTAAATGATCGGAAGGCCATAAACGTTGCATTAGAAACCACATTTCTCAAAAAAATGGTAGATAATGATGAAGTCTCATCTGGATTTAGTTTCCCAATAGAGGAGGGAGTAGGAGATACCAAAATGAAAAACATATCCCCTGCTCACCTTCCGTCCTTCAGAGGACACCCGACTGAGGACCCTGACCTATTTTTATTCAAGTTTGATGTTTTGTGCAGGTCTGTGGATTACAAATCAAACACGCAAAAGTTGAAATTATTTCCTTCTACATTAGACGATGCAGCTCTGCGATGGTTCATCGGTCTGGGAGACAAACACATCACCACCTGGGACCAGATGAAGAAGCTCTTTCTAGAGCAATATCAAGATTTCGGGAGAGCAAGAGACTCCAAGGAGGAGGTCTTGAGCATGACACAAAGAGAAGATGAGTCTCTCGAGGAGTATTGGGAGAGATTCAGCTTTAATCTTCAATGGTCCCCTCACTCGAAGCTATCTGATAAGTCCCTCAAAAGCATCTTCTTGAGGGGACTTACCAATGAGTCACTGGAGGCTCTCAACATGATCTCTGGAGGTGATGTCTATCAACATGCTATGGACGACATCCGACAATTATGCCGGAACTACTCGAGAAGGCGAGGCAAAATCATCGCCAGGACCATGAAGGCGACTGCTTTAGTCACCAAAATAGAAATAGGCAACATGTTGGAGGATTTGAAGAGCGAAATGCTCTCATCTCTAGCACTACAGATGGATACGCTATTGTTAGAAAAGAAGAAACAAGAAAATGACGCAACATTAGCCTATTTCTGCCCAAAATGTAGAGGAAGGCACGCAAAGAATGCATGCCCAGAAAACAATGTTAGAATATGCACAGTTTGCAGGCTGAATCATAAAACTCGATTGTGCCCACAACTACCTAGTAACCAAGAAGCGGCTGAGAGCACGGAGGCCTACTTCATAGGCAATAGGAAGAGTTGGCCATAGCCCCCTATGGGGAATATACCAACTGGAATGCCATCATATGGGGGAGGGCCATACATGCACCAAGGACCCCCTCAACCACCTAATATGGGGTGGTGGGGACCATCACCCTGGACTAACGCACCCCCAGCAGCATTTTCGAATCAGCAGCCATGGATGCCATATCCATATCCTGGGCAGTGGTGGAGAGGCCACAATGCATGGAATCAGACTCCATAGAGTGCGGCGCCTGCTCACATCCAACGAGAACTTACCGGCATTGCCAGCGGTGAGACCTGCGCGGCTACCGGCTCAACCGACAACAAACCCGAACAACGAGGTAAATCAGTCGGCATACAACGTAGAAGGTGAGATGTATCATATGTACAATATTCAGCTTAGATCGGGTAGGCGGCTAGGAGTAGAGACACCGCCTCCGGTAGAAGAGGAGGAAGAAATAGTAGAGACACCTCCACTGGTAGAAGAGGAGGAAGAAATAGAGGAGACACCTCTGGTAGAAGAGGGAAAAGCACTTGAGAGAGCGGAGGCTCCATTTCCTAGCCGGATGCGAGGAACAAAGAAAAACAACACGGCCAAAATTTGACATCTTGTCGAGCTTGAAGAATCTCACGGTGACAATCCCATTATTTCAAGCAATTCGAGATGTCCCCATTTACACCAAGGCAATTAGAGAAATGTGTCTAAGGAGACCGGGATGAAAAGCTACCCAGACTATCAACGTCGTGGGTAAACTGGCAGATCTAATGATGGGTGGAACACGTCATCCAAAGTATGCTGGATCCAGGCAGCCCAGTGCTTGACCATAAAAATTGGAGGACATTCCCTGTCCAACACATTGGTTGACCTCGGGGCAGCCATCAACGTGATGCCTCAAGAGACCATGCGAGAGGCTGCGGCTCACGAACCTGAAGCCAACCACGACAGTGTTGCAGTTAGCCGATCGATCAACCGTGTCACTGGAAGGGATCTTGGAAGATGTGATCGTAACAGTCAGTGCATGGGAATATCCAGCCGATTTTTTAGTTTTGCAAACCAAGACCAAGCTGGGCGGTTACCCGCTCATTTTGGGGAGGCCATGGTTGGCAACAGCTGATGCTTACATCAGCTATCGGGATGGGCTAATGACCATCTCCAATGGGCAAAATGTCAAAAGGCTGACCATTTCACCGCCAGCTCAGTCTATGGACTCGACAGAAGAACCCAGGATCACTGAGCATGGAACTACGGAGTTGTCCATAATACAGCCAGTGATGACCTTAGAGGAGGTGGTAGAAGAGGACGAGGATGGTGCTATCATGGAGTTTCTCCATGGAGAATCATCCACCCCACACCTGGATCATCGTTGACTGGCGCCCAAGATCAGCACATCCAACAAATACACGTTGGGCCAGGGAGGATATTAAACGTCAACAGCGAGGTTGACACCCACACAGCTAGAAAAATTGGAAGAGCTTATGGTAAAACACTAGCAAGCATTTGCATGGGACTACGCAGATATGCACGGCATCAGCCCAAAAATATGTACCCATCGGATTTATTTAGATGACCGGGCAACTCCTAGTCGGCGGCCACAGAGAAGGATGAACCCAGCAATGAAAGACATTGTCAGAGAAGAATTGCACAAACTTCTGGCTACCGAATTCATATATCCGATTTTTGACAGTGAATGGGTATCACCATTAGTGGTGGTCCCCAAAAAGAATGGGAAATGGCGGATCTGCATGGACTACCGGGCGTTGAACAAGGCGACTAAGAAAGACCACTTCCCGCTCCCGTTCATCGATCAGGTCTTGGACACACTCTCGGGAAGAAAATACTTCTCCTTTATGGACGGTTTCGGTGGTTACAACCAGATCCGAGATAGGGGAAGAAGATCAAGATAAAACAACGTTCACCTGTCCATGGGGAACGTTTGCCTATAAGGTATTGCCTTTTGGGCTGTGCAACGCACCGGCCACCTTTCAAAGGGCGGTGCTTAGCATATTCTATGATATGATAGGAGACGGGGTGGAAGTATACATGGACGACTTCACCGCCTATGGAGAAACCTTCGAGGAGGCAATGACAAATCTGGAAAGAGTGCTCGACAGGAGCAAGGAAAATCATTTGTCCCTAAGTAATGAAAAATGTTTTATGATGATGCGGGAAGGCATCGTGTTGGGACACCACCTCTCTGTGGAAGGAATAAAAGTAGACAAGAGGAAGATCGAGGTCATCGAGAGACCTACCCTAGCCCCGAGAATGCAGAAGGAGGTAAGAAGTTTCCTTGGATCAGCCGGGTACTACCGACGATTTATCGCCGAATTTAGTAAGATTGCCAAACCACTGCACACCCTACTTTCTAAGGACGTAGAGTTCAATTGGACGGGAGATTGCGAAGAAGCGTTCCAATTGCTTGAAAGAAAAATTGATATCTGCACCGGTCTTGAGAGGACCGAATTGGGCCATACCATTCCATATTTATTGCGATGCATCTAACGGTGCGATCGGAGCGGTCCTCGGGCGAGAAAGACGACGAAGAATTTTATGCCATCTATTATGTCGGTAAAAACTTGGCGGGAGCGAGAGCTCAACTATACAGTGATAGAAAAAGAATTCCTCGCAGTTGTCCATGCAATAAACAAATTCCACCACTATATAACGGGATACAAGGTCTTCATCCATACGGACCACGCGGCTATCAGGTATCTGATGAGCAAGCCGGCCATTGGTGGCAAAATTATCGGATGGCTGTTGCTATTGCAGGAATTCGACATCACTATAGTCGATAAACCGGGCAAGGACAACGTCGTGGCAGATTTTCTGTCCAGATTGATACCAACGAGATCATCAAGCGAGTGGAAGATCGGTTTTCGGATGAACATCTGTTCGCTATTAGTGAACAAACTCCGTGGTATGCAGACATAGCCAATTACTTGGCCACCGGAAGGACCTCACCTGCTCTCTCCTATCGAGAAAAGTAGGCGGTCATAGAGAAGAGCGCATCATTCCTTTGGATGGATGGTCTCCTATTTAAAATAGGACGGGACCAAATTATAAGAAGATGCGTAGCAGAACAGGAGTTTTCAGAAGTGCTCAAGGCATGTCACGATGAGCCATGCGGAGGACACTTTGCGGGGAAACGGAGCTGCCTACAAAATCCTGCAAGTTGGGTATTTTTGGCCCACTCTGTTCAAGGACGTGGCAGCGTATACCGGCAAGTGTGACGAGTGCCGGAGGATGGGTAGACCAACCCACCGAGATGAAATGCCCCTACAGCCCCAGGTACACCTGGAACCTTTCGATAAATGGGGCATGGACTTCGTGGGACCATTTAATCCACCTTCGATGGGAAGGAGGTTTATTCTAGTCTGCACGGATTACGTCACCAAATGGGTGGAAGTGCAGGCATTAAGGGACTCAAAGGAAAGAACGGTCGCCGATTTCTTATTTGCCCATATTTTCACATGATTTGGGGTTCCTCGGGAGATAACAACAGACCAAGGGCCCCAATTCACCTCCAAATTGATTGAGGAGCTGATGGAGCAGTATAGAGTTCGGCACAATAAAACCATGCCCTACCATCCGCAGGCGAACGGGCAAGTAGAAGTGACAAACAGGGAGATAGAAAACATCTTGACCAAAACCGTGCAGCAACACAAGAAATATTGGGCCACACGGTTGTCGGAGGCAGTTTGGGCATACAACACCACGTGGAAATCCACCACGGGATGCACACCTTTCCAACTGGTCTATGGAAAAATTGCGATGATGCCCATCGAGTTCGAAATCAAAACTACGAGGACGGCTTCAGAATTAAATTTGAGCTTGGACGAAGCTCAAAAATAGAGGATTCGCCGACTAGATCAGCTGGACGAAATCCGACTGGATGCTTTGCGAGAGGACGAGAGATTATACGAAGCGAGAGAAAGAAGTGGCATGATAACCACATCAAGCTGAAGAAGTTCCAGGTAGGGGAATGGGTACTTGTTGTACGATTCTCGATTCCAGGAAAGGAAGGGCAAACTTATGGAGAGGTGGATGGGGCCGTATGAGGTGGCAGAGCTCATTAGGAATGGGGCGGTGCGCGTTAAGACAATTGACGGCAGCAACACCATGTTAACGGTCAATGGCCACCGACTACGCCCCTATAATACGTCCGAAACGTTACAGGTGGAATCCAGAGTAGGCATGGGGGAGACCCCATCTTGCTAGATCTGGACCGAACTCTCACAGGTGAAATGGTGGGCACGAAAGTGCTCACCCAAAATTTTTTAGTTAATATAGTTTTTTTTTGTAATGTGTGTTTTTGCAGGGACGACGCCCGCATGCAAGCTGCAGGCATCCTAATCCAGGGCCTAACAGGCATGGAACGCGTCTAACTGCCTTTATTTTCCTTTCTTTTTTGGTTGCTTTTTGCAGGTGGAGGACCTGACAGCATGAGGGATAGGTATCTGGGAAACCAGGCCTGATTCGGCTCAACATTTCGACACCGGCTCGTAGGTAGAATCTAGGCAGCGTGAAAAATTGGGAAGGCTTGATCACCCTTTTTCTAGTCAAATCGCCATCCAGAAGAAGGTGCCTTACTACAGAAGGCAAGTCAAGAAGGTACAAGACAAGAAGGCCAGAAGAAGGTGCCTTCACGAAGAAGGTGCCAAGTCCAAAGAAGGCGCCTTACTACACCCGAAAGGCGCCCATCCAGAAGAAGGCACCTTACTGCATCCAGAAGAAGGTGCCAAGTCCACAAGAAGGTGCCTTACTGCACCCGAAAGGCGCCCATCCAGAAGAAGGCACCTTACTGCATCCGAAAGGCGCCAAATCGGAAGACAGCGCCTTCCATCCATTCAGAAGTTCTATTAAAAAAATAAAATATATATACATATGTAGGCGCCTTCCGTGGTAGGAAGGCACCAAGTCTTAAAAAAAAAAAAAAACATCATCAGCCGAATATGCCTTCCAACATCAAGAAGGTGCATTCATCCAGCTGAATACGCCTTCCAACATCAAGAAGGCGCATTCATCCAGTCGAGATGCCTTCCAACATCAAGAAGGCGCATTCATCACCGAATACACCTTCCAACATCAGTAAGGCACATTCATCAAGATGAACGCCTTCCAACATCGGGAAGGCGCGAACCAGAAGGAGGCGCCTCCCACATTGGGAAGACGCATGCAAGCAAAAGTGCCTCCCACCAATCAGAGGCACCTCGTAGCACCGAAAGGCGCATTCGTTCGAAGAAGAGCATCGACAACGTCGAAAAGGCGCTACAAGGACACCATCCACATGGGAAAGGTACCAAAGAATGCCTCCCGCGTGCAACATTTACATCTATCGGATGCCTCGAGCGGAACGAAGCATCGCACGAATGAGCGGCATCAAAGGACCATACCCCTCCCTCGTGTCACAAGTCAGCAAATCAGCGGCTACCACGATGACTAGAACGACGAATCAGGTACGCGCATACTAAATCAAATCGTTTATATAATTATTTATAAATACGCAGTACCAAAAAAGATACCGCCGTCATAGAGATCGTATCCCCCCATAGCCGGAATCGCGTGCCAATGATAGGGCGTCTTCCATAACTGCTAGGGTTAGGCATCTTTTCTATAAGAAGGCGCCTTCCTGAAGAAGGAAGGACAAAAAAAATATACAACAGCAGAAGGCGCCATGGGAGGAAGGTCCAAGAACCACGCGATCAAGAAGAATGAACCCAGTGATACGATGGGATCGGAGGGGCGGTGAAGACCCAATTCGAAGCCGAGGGGTGGCTCGAATACTGCACCCTGGTCGGTCGGGGCCGGGACGTGGAGGCGGCTAGAGAATTCATCGCCTCTTTGAGGGGTGATGCGGCCCAAGTACAAGGGATGGAAATTCCGGTCACCCCTGAGTTCATCTCACAAGCGACTGGATTGCCTCTCACGGGGGAATGTACATACAAGGGCGGAGTGTTAAAACTATACGCCGAAATACTGTTGCCAGGAGGAAATGTGCAGATAGACAGGGAGGGGTTACTCAAAAATAGTCTCCCCATGAATATGCGAAAGATGTTCGAGCAGATTGCTCGATTTTTCACATGCACAGGAAAGTATACCCATCTGCACATTAATCATGTGCACTTCATCAATCACCTAGTGCATGGGAGGAAATTAAACATACCTTTCTACCTGGCGAATGCTCTGAAAGATGAAGCGGCTCGGTACCGAGAAGGGGCACCGTCCGCCTTAGCCCACCATGGGCTGATATCGGCATTGGTCTGCCATGCGAAGCACAAGGACAGAACCACGATGCAGAGGGAGATGGCGGCCAAATAGAGCAACACAATGCGGTTGCCAAATTAGGGCAAGACGAAGCATCCCCTATAGAGGAGATAACAAACATCGGGCAATTGGCATTGCCCTATTTTCTAGGAGGAGCAGAAGCGATCATCGGTGCCCGAAGACATAGAGGACATAGAGGACATAGGGCATTCCCTAGTGCTCAAGTATGAGGAGGAAGGAGCGCCACTCATTGGTGGTGAGGACGAACCAATCCCTAGGAGGAAACGTCTACGATGATTCCTCTCGATAGAGGAAGGACAGAGTGACCCAGAGATAGAATGTTGCCGCCCAAACCCTCCGAGAATTAATGAATCGGAGCCCACAGAATGAAGGAACTTTCAGGAGTAACGACCAGATCGATGCGGCCTTGGAGGAGGCGCTCGAATGGCAAACCGATTGCTGGATGGCATAGACAGATTATGGAAGATTGCCGGAACTAGACATAAAATGGAATTGGAGGAAAGAGATAGGCGAATTGCTCGGCTCGAGCAGCTGGTCCGACGGTTGCGGGAGGAAAATCAAATGCTCCGGGATAGAGGAACAACAAGACAGGAGGCGTCCACTCAGACGATTGGGCAGAAGAAGTGCCGACGAACTCTCCCACATCCATCGAACGAGTATTCTCTTCGGGGAGATTCGATCGGACGCCCGACAGAGCAGCCCGAAGGTAGGGGAGGATTCCTCTATTTTTAGGGGTGAAAAGAAAAGAAGTCCTACCATGCCCCCTGTCATTGTCCTGAGTGACACAAAGCAGGACGAAGGTCTCTAGCAATAGATAAGACCAGAGGATAAGGAGGACCTCCCCAGGCCTGAAGAAGGAGAAGAGCCTGAGGGGTCGACACCAGGTAGACAAGCGAACGAAGGATCACCCTCGGAGATAGCAGCACAACCGATCCTTTAGAGCAAGGAGAAGTCCTCGAAGGAGAAAGGAGAGACCCCTGTCCAAGCCACCACATTTTCTATAGAAGCCAAGGCAAAGAGGCCCAGGACGGCTCGACAGAAGGCAAAAGTGACCTTCGTCGACTCCGAAGAGGATGAATGGGACATGCGGCCATTCGTCGAAAGGCAAAAATATTTTGAGCAGCGGCGCAATGAAATGAAAGCAGCCAAGGAGGCCAAGAAGGCATCCTCGAGGGTAAAAGGAGATTCTGGCATCTGCGTCAATCCGGTAGAAGACAGCCAGTTTTGGGACATCTATGGTTCATCCCGAGGGCGGCCTTCCATGATGAGGAAGTACTTGGAATGGTGGGGAGTATATGGCCCACAATTGGAGGCCGCTGCGATTGCAAAGGAGAATGCAGGGCTTACCCCTAAAGCGGCCAGATTATACAAGGCCCAAGTAGTGCCTTCCAGAGGGGATAACTCGGATATCCCTTTGGCAGTGGTCAGACCTCCAGACGTCGACCTCTGGCAAGCTGTCGAAGCTGCATTTCAATCGGCAGGAACAATGCTGGCTAGACCACCACCAGTAGCGGCTAGAACAAGAAGAGGACAATTGACAGCCATAGTTTCCCATAGGCAAAGGCGAACCACACCTTCAAATGCCGGCACAAAAAGACAGACTCGGGCCGCGAGGGCAGCGAGAATCCTCCAAGAGATGGCGACGATGAAAAGTCAGAGGGCTACCTGCAGCTTGGATGCCACGAGGGCATGGCATATGTTAGGCGTGGGGGGATGATGAGCACCAGAAATGCTCATATTTTGTACATATTTCTTTGATCAATATGCGGTTGTATAATAAGGATTGCATACTTTTATGAATGATTATATAGATATTTGATATAATTATGCATGTTATCTAATTTGTGTGTTTTTAGTATGTTTTGTGGAATTGCAGTTGATTTAGTTAGATTTGGAACGGTCGAGGTCCTTTTGATGGACCTGGCACTTTATTTCATCGGGGGTTAATGAAGAGAATACGAGCGCCTCCCTACAGTCGAAAGGCACCAACTGAATACCAGCGCCTCCCTGCAGTCGGAAGGCGCCAACTGAATACGAGCGCCTCCCTGCAGTCGAAAGGCGCCAACCGAAGACGAGCGCCTCCCTGCAATCGGAAGGCGCCAACCAAAGACAAGCGCCTCCCCACAGTCGAAAGGCGCTAGCAAAAGGCAAGCGCCTCCCCACAACTAGAAGGCGCCATTGATTCTTTGCCCGTTGACCAGATTTGAACGACGTGGACGGCAGCGGCTGGTGCAGTTCCAGCTCTGCATCATGCAAAGCTAAATTGGAGATTGCACCAACGTATCGAAACGTCTTACTGATGCCAGGCAAAGCACGAACCGAACAACGAACACGCCGCCATTAGAACAGAATGCCAGATGTTGATTGCATTTATCGGACTGTCTTGATTTAGTTTGGGACAGATCAACTGTTGTAACTACCTCTGTAACAGAAGTTCTGCGGGTGTGTTATATAAACACACGCGAGATCGTTACGAGAAATATATAGAAATAAAATAAAGATCCATTTAGACGTACGAGAGATAAATTGTAGTGTGTTGACGAATATATTAAAGTTCCAGAAGTTCTAAGCGCGTGTTCGATCGGGAAGAAGGCTGTTGGAGCACAGGCCCACTCCAAGCCGGTATTTCTTCCCCATTTCCTTTTCGTTTATTAATTTTAATTAGTTTATTGCTTTCATAAGAACGTTTGTTAGTTTATTAGTTACGGCATTTGCTGTAGATTTATTTTCAGGAACGCGTACATGATTTATTTTCTGTAGGTTTAATTATGTTCTTCTTACGTAAATCATTGAGGAGTGCGGGAATGATTGACAAACCATTTCAAGAACACCCCCCAAAATGTAGGATTAGCAGATTCACCTCCAGTGGTATTGTAGCAACCTAATTCGACTCTTCGCAAGTTTACTGAAGCTCCCCGGGTTGATAATTAAATGCACGGGCATGTGACAAAAATAGAAAACCATTCACCTTGTTTGGCCCGCAACAGAGTGGATGAAATAACTAGGTTCGGTTGCAGTTACGCTCACTCATGGAGGATCTTGCGTACTTACAATCTCAGTTGAAGTGGTGGTGGTAGTGGAAGGGGAAGGATGCAAAAAGGGATTTGGCCCTAATGCAAACGAACTGAAAGAAAGGGAGGTCGAAAAGAGGGGAATAGGAGTAGTAGTGACTTGCGAATGGGAAGAAGGGAGCAAAATAGATATAGAGGGCATATCGAAGGGGGGAGCAACTGATGTAGGAACTGATGGAAATGAACTAACAACCACTACATGCTCTGAAGTAGAAGAAGAGGGAAGGAAAAATATACCTTCAAACGTGGGCGTCGTGTGTCCTAGTGATGGAAGTAGTTGTGTAATAAATTCTTCTTGTTGCTCCTCCGCTTCCACTTCCAGGTTAACAATCTCCTCATGTTGACCCATTGGCTTCTCGTGAAAAATGGGAACATCTGGGCAATGTTATCTTGAGCAACCGACACCAGCAAATATGGATCGGCATTTACTACAGCAATCGTAACTGTAGGAACCGCAACAGCTGAAACTGCAATAGTAGAGGCATGAGTAGTGCCAGTCCTTGGCCTTTTCATAGCTTTTGGAAATGAAAGTGCTTCCTGAACCATATGTTTCTCCAAAAAATGTGCCTCATCAAATTTTTTCTTTGCTGGTTGTGATCTTCATTGAAACACATATTGATGTTCTTTTTCCTCAGGTGTCTCTTCCTCGACTGCTGAGCGCTCTGCTTTCGCCACGCTTTCACCATTGTCATACTTTTGAAAGCTTTGATACAAAACTTTGGCAAAAGTGATGGGTTGATCGGCATTGACATACTCATCATAGGCTTTCAAAAATACTTCATCCATTTTCAACCCAAAACCGGATGTAGTTTTTCCCTATGGACCCGCATAATCCACCAGTTCATGATTTTCTCTTCGGTCCATAGGGGGTGACTTTCTTTCACCTAGCTAAATAGTCCAGGTGGAGGAATATGATCTCTATATACTTCCAGATTATACTCAACCTCCTATTCATAGAAATCATGCCAGGTCGAGAGTGACATCATATCTTCGATATGCCACTCTAAGTTGCACCCATCAAAATTGTTGCACCTCTCCTAAATATCGGGTCGTGGACAACAATGGAAAGTCTTGGCCTTGATTATTTCTAAAAATTTACCCAATGGGTCATATCTCCACCGTTGCGGTAGTTCTATCAACCCTAGGTCTTGAAGTGCCACCGTGAGTAGCCTGTTCTGCCCGACCTGGTTCACCTCTATACTGCCAAACTTGAAAGGCATATTGCAAGTCGTTCTCTTGCCACACCTTGCTCCATACACATCATTGGTATAATTTGTTTGGCGTACCACCTCCATGGTGAACACATGCTTGGTGGCGAAGTATGGGAGTAGGAATGGCTTACCTATGAAGCCATAAATTCTTACGACCACGCCTTGCGTTAACAAAAATATGTCACCTTTCTCTGCTGTGACGACTACCTCCTTCATTGCCCGCGAAAATCTCTCACTTTGGCCATAAATCAACTCAATTGCAGGACCCAAAAATAGATGGTTAAAACTATAATATGACTCCCTCCTCGACAGAGCGGGAGTCCACATATAAACAGGCAATAATTCATCCTTTTCATCAACTTGTCTTATGGCTATAAATGAAAAATATTGGTGCAAGTGAAAGAAGAAATACCAGACAAGAAAGGATGTATGTTTGAAGGATGTCTCCTCTCCTGTATGCATTTTTTCCAGTTGGATGTGCATCTTTTGATAAATGAAATTGGCCCAATCAAAATAAATCAGATTTATGTCTCTTCTCATGGCCCTTGGAGCATAAAACTCCCTTTGAGATATACATTGCACCAACGCCGCTTGCCACTTGTGAACTATAGAATCCATCAAAAGACCAACAACCCACACCAACATCGAGAACAAGTTAGGGCTCTTGAATTTCGACAAATGTTTCGATAGATTTGGAAATTGCCCTAACTGCGGCTCCTTAATCAACTGTGTTTCCATGAACTGGCGCATTGTCACCATAGAAACATATCTTTCTTCTTGCTCATTGATGTGTAGCTTCTTGAAAATCATATCATATGGGGGTTTTAACCCACATGCAAACGCTTCCCTCACTTCGGTGGTGGAGATTAAAAAAGCACCTCTCCATTGGCTTTTCGAACGGCCTTGGTAAGTGGATTATAATGTCTAGCAATTAATTTCACCAGCTCCGGGCAAGGGTGTATGGGCGTACACAAATACCAAAATAACTGTGCATGAAATGATAGTTAATGGGCTCTCCATCGACACTCCTTGATTTACTACAAATTCCACATCTTGTCGGAGCTTCACCATGCCCTTGTTTGTGATCAAGTATTCTTCGACCTTTTCCATGGTGTCAGAGTATGGGTCCAAGCCTACATTTTTATTTCTATGAGCCTTCTTGGATTTCGACCTGCCTTCTGCTTGTTTCTTAGACTATTTGGGCTCTGCAACCTCTATAACCTCTTTGCTTTTCTTTCCCATTCTGTCAATTCTGGTAACCCGACAATTTCAAAGATGTTCTACAACTTCTGCAAGCAACAAACTTGAAAACGTACCGATAGAAAAATTCTTTAAAAATTTTAACTTCTGAGCGAATTTACCTATGCTCTATTTATAGAATGCAAGCCAACCACCGTAGTAAATGCAGTAGATCATCCAGTTGAATTCGTGAGGGCGCACGCCTTGTTTCCCTCAACTAGCACTAATCCCAATGCTAAATGGTAACTCAATGTAATTCGCTACAAAATCACTTTTAGAAAGTGTGCCCTTCTTGTTGCATGGCACCTTTGAAAAGTGTACCCTAGCTGTTAAAACTATCTTGGAAAAATAAATTCGCCACCTGGGGACCAATGAACACTTCTGTTTTTTCCAATGTGAGATTTCGCTCCTTGGGAACACCAAATCGTCTCCCAACGCAAATCCGGACACACGTTTTTAAATTAAATACCTCGAAAACATGTCGTAGATGCATGCACACTTCCCAATATTTTCCACGTACCGGAGGGTGAAACCACTTCGAGAGAGCCCTCTTAAAAAATTTATTGCACTTACAAAATCATAGCGCTCCGAAAAAGCAACGGGGACGAAAGCGCCTCTGAGGTGCACTTGATCTTCCTTCCTTTTGCTCTGAAAATGTTTTCACCTGCTTGATGAAATTCCTGGTGAACGTCTCCCTTTTTAAAACAATTTCGTGCCTCCATATTTAGAAAAGCATGGATTTTCTAAAAAAAAACTCCATTGATCTTAGGGCTTTTTCTTTTGATTTTTCTCTTTTCTTCGTTTTCATTTTAATGCTCTTTTTCTTTTTTCAAAGCTTTTAATAATAGTGAAGCTATGACAACCCTTGCTTTTGCGTTTTTCTTTTTATTTTTGCCTTCGATCCTTGCTTAAAATTTCAACGGAAATATTTGTATGCAATCGCCTAAAAAGAGCCAGAGCGTGCCTCTCACATTTTAAAATCTTTGCACATTGTTTCAACCAAGTGAAGGGCGAACAGGGATTTTCGTCCCACACGCAAGGCGAAAGCGCCTTTGGTCCATTTTGATTTTTCTTAAAACTCTCGACGCGACTTTTAAATTAAATAGCACGAGTTGTAGAATTTTTCAATGTTTTCACCTTAATGAGGGGTGAACGGGGTTTTCGCCCCTCATTTGGGGCGAAAGCCCTTTTGACCATTTTTTCACATTGACTTGGCATCTTCGACTTCCTTTTTCTTTTACAACATCCGTTCGCCTCACTTTGGGGGCGAATGGGGTTTTACCCCTTTGTTCGATGAAAGCTTTGTTGACCATCTTTGACTTTGGCTTTCGCCCTTCATGTTTTAATGAAAAGCCTTTTCGATTATTGTTCACGATCTTCGACATTTTCCTAGTTTTAGAATGTGTTCGCCTCACTAGGAGGTGAACGGGGCTTTCGCCCTCCCCTTGGGGTGAAAGCACTCTCAGTTTGTTGCATTTGCAATTATGAAATTAAGCTCCATGCTTTGATTTCCAACTAAGGCACTTTGTTTATCAGTGCGAACTTTCACTAGGGGTCTCCGAACGCCTTCTCTGGAACATCTTCCTTTTTGAATTTGAAGACTTGTAAAGAAAAACAACCTTTTAAATTTTAGGGCTTTTATATCTGTTAAAACTTTCCAACACAACCATTAATTCCGCCCAAAAACATAATATGTCTTTGTGAAACCATTTTGAGGCAAAATCGATTTTGTGAGAAATATGGAGCATATATTTCCTTCTTTTTTTTAGATCTTTAAAACAATAAAATACTTGTAAATAAAATATGTACATATTTACAAACTGGTACCTTTAGATTGCTTCATTGAAAATA
Organism: Wollemia nobilis; assembly: GCA_028583015.1. Lineage (NCBI taxonomy): Eukaryota > Viridiplantae > Streptophyta > Pinopsida > Araucariales > Araucariaceae > Wollemia > Wollemia nobilis. The sequence continues at coordinate 2,890,019 of JAQPPZ010017102.1, read as the reverse complement.
GGCCTTCAGATGAAGACCGTTAACTGGAATCGACAGATCCCAACCATCCATATCTCGAAGATAATATGCATTCACTGAATTCACTACAGAAATCTGAAAGGGACCTTCCCAAATCACATCGAACTTGTGATGCTTTCCTGGTTTGGCTTTATTTTCATTCCATTTGAGGACTAAATCTCCCACCTAAAACTTGTGTTCTATTGTCTTCTTTCCAAACTATTTCTACATCATTTTTATATGCTCTATGAAAGCCTCATATACCTTTTCTCTCTCCTCCTCTAGCTGCAACAACTGAGCTAGCCTTGCACTCATTGGATCAAACTCATCATCTTCATCTTTGAACAACTGCAATGTTTGGAGGACAGGTAATTCGATGTGAGTGGGAAGGACTGCTTCTTTCCCATACACCAAAGAATAGGGGGAAGCTTTAATAGACTTCTTTACTGATATTCGGTCTACCCACAAAGCTTGGTTTAACAGTAGGTGCCAACTTCTCTTATTGTTCCCTAATGTCCTTTTTAGGATTCATAGAATTTTTTGTTTGTGGATTCGGCCAAGTCATTTCCTTGTGGGTAATAATTGGAGGATATTTTGAGATAAATCCCATACTTGCTTGTGAATTCAATGATCTTAGCCCCAATGAATGGAGTCCCATTATCTATGATAATAGCATCTGGAACACCAAAATGGGTGATCAGTCCCTCCAAGAAAGAGATGATTGTAGCTTGATCTACTTTTTTGGTTGGGATGGCCTCCACCCACCTGGTGAAATAATCAGTTGCTATTAAGATATATTTGTGCTTAGCGGAAGAATGAGGATCAATAACGCCAATGAAGTCTAGTCCCCACTGCTGAAAGGGTGCTTCCACTTGAATCGGATGTAGAGGCAATGATGCTTTCTTAGTCTTGCCAACATACCGTTGATAATTATCACAACTTTGGCTAACCTTGTGAGCATCTATGAAAAGAGTAGGCCAAAAATATCTGGCTCGAATGATCTTCAAGGCCATAGGCCTTCTTGCATAATGTCCACCAGATAGGCTAAAGTGGAACTCCTCCAATATTTTTTGCTTTTCTGACTCCTTTACACACCTAAGGAGTACTCCATCTATATTCTTATGGAACAGTCCATTCGGCAATAGGACATATTTGAGTGCTTGTAGTCTGAATCTTTGATGCTGTGAAGCATCAAGTTGTGATGGATATTTCCTAGATGTAAAGAATTTGACAAGGTCCTTTGTCCAGTCATCGATTACCTGTAGTTCGATTTGCACAGTTGCTTTCGTTGATATCCTCATTCTGTACTAGAGCTAGTGATTCTAAAGCTACACTTTTGGCCAGTTCTTGGTAGAGAGCTCATCCACGAACCAACTTAGTCGGTCAGATCTCCACATCATATTCTTGAATCTTTGAGACCCAACTTGCTCTTTTGTCACCTAATTCTCCTTGAAGAATGAAATTTTTGACATCTGGATGTATGACATAGACGACTATTTTGCTCTGTGAAACGAAGTGCCAAAATTTCTTCAAGGATTTCATAATTGCATACACCTATTTTTCAATAAAATTATACTTTTCTTGGTGTGGTAAAATCACTTGGCTCAAAAAAGCAATCGACTTTTCATCTCCGTCTTCTTGCTTCTATGTGAGAATGACAGCGTAACTCTCCTATTCGCCTACTGCGTAGAGGATGAAGTCTTTTGAGTAATCTGGGTTAATCAATACAAGCTCTTGAGTGATTCTTTCCTTGATTTCCCGAAAAACTTGTCTTCTCACTTCCATCCATTTGAAGTCGACATTCTTTTTTAGAAGCTTGGTCATTGGTTTTACAACTTGAGTGAAATCAACAATGAACTTTCGAATGAAATTGATCTGGCCAAAGAATGATTGTAGATATTTCTTGTTAACTGGTAGTGGTAATTTCAAGAGAGCCTCAGCCCTTGCGGGATCAATCACTAGTCCTTCTTGAGAGATCACATGTCCTAAAATTTTTCCTTCTTTAATAGTGAATATGGACTTCTTCGGGTTAATGGAAATTCCAAATTCTCGATATTTCTTGAACACTTGCCTCAAATGAGAGACGTGCTCTTCCCTACGGTGTGAAAACATAGTCATATCATCAAGGTAGATCACAATAATTCGATTTAATAACTCACCAAAAGCAATATCCATAGCTCTCTGAAATGTAGCATCGGTATTGGAAAGACCAAATGGCATCCTTTGATAGGTGAAAGTGCCCCATTTTGTAGTAAACATCATCTTGTGTTGGTCTTCATCCTTCACCCAAATCTGATTATAACCAGAGAAACCATCTAACAATGAAAACCTCTACGCTCTGGCAACCACATGAAGGATTTGATCAATCTGCGATAGGGGGTAGTGATATTTTAATGATGCTTGGTTCAAATTCCAAAAATCCACACATAGGCGAATATCTCCATTTTTCTTTCGAACTAGAACCAAGTTTGCCACCCATGTTGAGTGCTTGATTGGATAAATTATCTTTACCTCCAACATTTTTAATAACTCTACCTTCATGAGCACCTCAATTTTGGGATTGACAGGCCATTGTTTCTATCGAAAATGCTTGACTCCCTCCTGTAGTTCAATAGTATGTTGGATTATATTTTTATCATATCCTTTTAAATCATGGTAGCTCCATGCAACGATGTTGGGGAACTCATAACACAAATTTTTAATATCTTCAAGTTCTTCAACTGTACAGTCTATTCCGACTTTGATAATCTTCTCAGGCTCCAACTGCATTTCCTTGTACTCCTTTGCATCAACTTTGATCTTGTGTTTCTCCGCCCGATCATTCTGGTCAAACAAACTCTCAAGCAAAATCAGTCCCCTAGGAATGTGATTGTTCTTCAATTGGATCATTCCTTCCATTTCCTCTTCGACCAATGTTCTGTCTTCTGCACTTGTAGCTTCCTTAATAAAAAAATTGATTATTTGTTCATCATTGTCGAATACTTGCCAATAGAGGTTTTTATCAAGGACTGAGGGTCTATAAATTACCCTCACAGTCTTGGGCTTCCTGACCACTTGCTCTATAGGAGAGAAATTGGCACCAAGAGAAGCTAAGATATCTGCATGCCTATTCTGCTCCCACAAAATTGCCTGAATGTTCAATGCAGTAAATGACTCAAACAAATCCCATACCTTGTTATGGTAGGCCTTCAAATAGTGTTTCTTTGACACGCACTTGTTTGTAGTCTGATTAACGATGAGCTCAGAATCTCCAAATATTTGTAGCTATTTTATGCCCAACTTTTTTACCTTTTTCAAACCAAGGCATAATGCTTCATATTCGGTGGTATTATTCGTGCAGCTCCAAGTTAGCCGATATGAATAGGTTTTTTACAACCCTATAGGAGAAACAAGAACAATACCAACCCCTATGCCATTCTTGCACCTTGCACCATCAAAATACAACTTCCATAACTGATCAGAAAGAGGGTCTGGGGAGTCAAAGACTTCTTCTTCAATCTGCTCAGGTTTGGTTATAGTGTAACAACCGATGTCAGTTTCCACCATCGCGTTGAAATCCATGAGTGAGAATTCATCCTCCAAATGGAGCTCACCAAGAGCTTCCTCCATCAAGTCTACTTCTTGCAATTCCTCTATCATCATGTTGACTGCACCAATAGGCTTTTCTTCTTCTTCCAATTTCTCTATATGAAAAGTGGAGGGCTTTTCATTATAGATGGAGATTCTTCTTCCCTTGTACGATATCTCCAAATGTGAATAATCCAAGGAAAGGTACCCTCCTAGTTTCATTGTGAATTCTCTTGAAAGACACATGCTAAAGTATGGTTCCAAGTCAACTACCACCACTTCTTGGATGATAGTGATTTGAGGCATGTTGTGTAGAACGATAGGAATATCCTTGATTACTCCCACCATTTTTATTGGGGTCCCATCCAACTGTAATATGCCTGGACTACTTCTTGTGTATTCCATTCTCATTACTTCACATACTACCTTCGGCATGATAGTAGTTGCAGCACCGGAGTCAATCATACAATTATGCATGATCCACCCTTCCATTCTAAGAGACAAATAGAACGGAGGTGGTCTATTCTTTCCAATGGTTGAAGTAGGTAGCGTCTATGCTAACACTATTTGGGAATGACTTTTCTTTTGATATTTTTTTGATTTGAGAGATTCTTGCAACAGGTCAACTTGCCTAGGTAACTGTAGTGCATCGTATAGACTTACTTTCACAGGAATCTTCTTCATCTCTTCCACAATGTTATAATTGGAAGTACCAAGAACCTTTTCTTCTACAACCTGCTCATACTTATTTCTGATATTATTGAGTAGCCTCCACCCTCTATCTCTTTGTCAATGATGGGTACTTGAGGCATTCTTTAGCTTGCTCTTTCACCTCCATTTGCACTTGAGTAACTGTAGGATGTGAAGTTGATGCCTTCATCTTCTCTTGAGCTTGGGCAATAGATCCTTCAACAAGATAGAATCTTGTTGCTTCATTGTCACTTTCGGTGCTTTTGCTTGCGGTTGCACTTTTTCATTTTGTGCCTTCTTCTAATAAGGAACTTTTAGAGGCTCCATATCTACTGGATCAATAGTCACCGACTTCTTTCCAACCCTCGTAAGAACTAAAACTTGCTCCAATGATGGGACCATCAAGTTATGATCAACTTCCATTATCATATTAACTTGTCCACCGATAGAAATTTCCGCTAATGTATGTACATAGTTCAAGTGGACCATGCACGTGTCTTCTCCATGGGGATCATTACAGGTGGAGCACCAGTATGCTTTCTCTGATGTACTAGTTTCTTCATTTTCCAACATAGTTGTGTTCCTCTCAAGGGCCTTTGCTAGTGGTTGCTTGCTCCCTAGTAATTGGTGGTGTTTGAAACCTTCTTGACCAAAAATCAGCTTCAACTTATTTCTTCTTTACTACTATGATCTCGTTCGACATTGTCCTTACAACCGAATTAACATATTGCATTTCTTGTAACAATTTCATGTAAGGATCAGGATTTGAAGGTATAGGAGGTGCTAGTAAAGGTAAAGGTACTGATGGAGTAGGCAATGATAGTGGAGCAGGTGGTATTGGTAGCGTTAGGAAAGGAATGGGTGCTAGCAATTATGGTGCTACTAGTGCGGGTAACTACGAAAATCTTGGAGTAGGAAGTTGTGGAACTAGGATTGGAGTGATTTGAGGTGGACTCGAGCTCCATGAGGGAACCAGGTACATAGAAGGCATGGGCTATGAAAATGCACTTGAATACAAATGTTGTGGAAGATCAGGAAGAATGGGCATGGTTACCTTCGGGGGCAGCTTACCTATGATGATCAAATCTGCTTCAGCCTTTTGTGCCTGCATGTACAACTCTGGAAAAGTATTTACATTGGCTTGTCGAACCACCATTCCAATGTCTGAGTTGAAGGCTCGAAGATAGTAAAATGTAGCTTGCTCATGCGTGGGCCGAAGACCATCAGGAACTCTCTGCCAGCTTCGGGTGAATCTGACATTGAAGTCCACTATCTCCTCCTGCGGATGTCTTTGGATATTCATGAATTGATGTAGTAAGGAGAAAGGATCAGCTTGCTCATGAAATTTCTTGATTAGCAATTCCGCCAACTGGTCCCATGTCGTAATGGTGGTGGGTGGTAAATATCGGTACCAATATAACAATTTTCCTCTGAGTGACAACACCAACAACCTTACCATAATGTCTTCATTAGTAATGCCATGGATCATCACCAAAGAAGCCACATCTTGGATATGCTCATAGGCGGTCTTACCAGTACCATCATAGGTAGGCAAAGCCTTCAAAGCTGCTTGAGGAATTGGATTTTGTGCTTGTAAATTCAAAGCTCTTAAGCTATTCCATGCTGGGAACTACCTTGGTGGTTGTGGTTGTTGTGGTGGTGGGTTCTGAGCCATACTAACTGGTGTGTGAGGTTGAGGAGGTGGAACACTAGTAGCAGTACTAGTTGGACTTGAAGGAATGGAGAACACACCAGCTATTTGTGAGGATGTTGCAAATGACGTATAAGGTGAAGGAACTAACCTAGGGTGTTCACCTAATCTTTCAATGTCAAGTTCATAGAACTCAATGGGGTCTTCAAGATTTTTGGCCTTCGATCTTGTGATCATGAAGTACAACTTTCACTGCCTTCACGATCGAAGGCTTTTGGGTATAGCTGAGTCGCTAGATGTTCTAACTATACAGCATGAAGGTGAACATCAAAACCTCAATACTGTTAAAAGTGGAACTTTCGAGGTCCCATCGGCATGCCAAAAATTATTGGTCAAATATCTGCCTAATTATACAAACATACGTTTGTGCACCCTAGACATGGCCAACATTGAAAGGTTGAAGGAAAGAAATGTCCTCCATGCCAATCTCCAGAGAGGGTTGGCTCCCTTACTAATCCTACACTAGTTTGAGACTAGAGTTGTAGGAAAGAAATTTGAAATAATAGAAAGAAATGGGAAATATGGCCATAGGCCAAAGGTGTAGGATTGAGGATAGACTAGCAATAAGAATTCCAACCAAGCATGGTAACATCATAAGATGGAGACAAGGCAAAGAATTTACTTACAGTTCTATGGAGACAACCTCTAGGATCGCATTCCAGTACTCACTCCCTCACCGATAGTATTCAAATCCAGATGCAAAATTTGAATTTAGTAGCAGATAATAGACATGAATATATAATAGAAATGCTTAAAATAGAAAGTAATCACACATAAAATTTGCTTGTAAAATTAGAAGCCAAGTCTCTTCTATTTATGTAGAAAACTTGAATAGTTTTTCTGCAAAATGTCTATCCTCCTTTATTACAATGAAATGATTAGTATTTATAGAGGATTTTGCCTCTTTCATTAAATGCACATGAAGACAAAATGTTTGTAGATCAGGAACATAGGTGAGGAAATTCCTTCTTAAAAACCTTGAAAATTTATCTTTTTGAAACAACGATCCAGATTTTAAGGAGAAACCTCCAAGAAATAGGTGCATTTGGGTGTCGGTGCACAGAAAACTGCAAAGGTTGTCGATGACTTAGTATGTTCATGGTGCCTTGGAAATTTATCCCTATTTGGAATATCTTGGAATTCATAGAAATTATCTGGTGATTTAAATATCGCAGCTCCTTTAACTTGAAACCCACAACTTTGGCTACTTCTCATCCCAATCATTAAATGTCTTTCATTCACCTATCTTGGGTGCCTTCGAAAACTTGTGTTGATGCTGAGAGTAAAATTTACCCAAAATTGAGCAAGGAGTGAACGTGCTTTCTTCAATTCCTAACACTTGCTCCTTAATCGCACTTTCTGGTAAAGAAGGTGCCCCTTGTGTTTATTTTCTTATCACAACAACAATCCATGGGCGAAAATAACTTATTACAATGCTTTGAGTTATCCTTTGCATTCATCTTTCTTTTGGAGCGAAAGCGCCTCTCATAAGACGTCTTCTTTTTCTTAAAATATACATTCGCCCCTAGAGTGGGCGAAAGGCATTGTCGCCCCCCACTTTGGGCGAACCTTGTGTTGACTTTTCAATGCCCAGTCTCTCCATAGTCGCCTTAGAGCAAAATAAAACCCTTTGATACGTCGTCGGACCATCTTCTTGTAGCTTCACCCTAGTGAAGGGTGAATGAGACGTTCACCCCTCATCTAGGGTGAAAGTGCTTTCAATTTTCATTTTCCTTTCGTATGCCAAAGTGGGGTCCACACCCTTCCTTAAACATATACGTTCGCCCTAAGAATGGGTAAAAGGCATGTTGTCGCCCTCCACCTTGGGTGAACCTAGTGTTGACCTTTCAACGCAACCAAAGCGCTTGTCATTTCCTTTGCTTTCACCAAAATTCACCATTCGTTGTGCTTTCACCCCCGGGAGGGGTGAATGGAACTTTTGCCCCTCAACCAGGGCAAATGCGTTGTTGACTTGTCAATGCTTTGTTTTAAATGACGTTCACCTCAAAGTGGGACAAACAAAGCTTTCGCCCCAACTTTGGGGTGAACGCACCCTTTTTAAAGTTGTTGAATTTCCTTTGGGCTCACCATAATTTCAAAGCGCTTCAATGTGCTTTCGCCCCAATGAGGGGTGAAAGGGACTTTCGCCCCTCACTTGGGGTGAAAGCATTTTTCCATTTAAATTTTTACGTTCGCCCCAGGGTGAGGCAAATGGGCCCTTTACCCATTTTTTGAGGCGAATGCGATTTTCTCCTTTTGCAATGCAGTTTTCTGATTTTGTCTTATGATCTTTACTATTTCGAAGTATGAAATACAAGAAATAATTACACACACAAATATTGCAACAAGCATTGTAACACAATTTTATTATAAATACCGATTTTACAAACAAAAATCCTTCAACAAAATTCATCAAAAATCCCAATGTGGCATATGTCAAAATTGCCAACACTATGCTTAACAATTTCTTTCTTCATTTTTTTATTGGTAAAGGGGTTTTGAAAGGATCTCGTAACCTTTTACAAAACAGAGTCTAGTTGGAAAAGTACTCCTTAGAAAAACAACAAAAACATTAGCCCTCTACGGGTCGTTACAAAAGACACCAAAAAATACCAGGAAACCCTTGTTAGAAATACTAAGTTGTTATTGATGTCAAAGGTACATGGTATTCAAGGTAGAAATATTCTTCAAGGATGATAAGTTTATAAGGTTGGACAATATATCAATAATGTCAAATATGGACTTGATAAATAGCAAACAACGAAAAATCATCCAAGGCAAAGATATATCTCAATAGGAGCAAGGAAAGTATATTTCAGAGTAAGGCAAATATATTATAATATTTAAATATTAAATTTAAATATTATAAAAAGGACAAAGGTTTGGATAAAGGCTTGAAATATTATAAAGAGACTACGAAGGTTGAGACAAAGGTTTGACATATTTAAATCAAAGGATTTAAATATATGAGTTTAAAATTTGAATATTATAATATTTAAATCATAGATTTAAATATTATAACCTAAAGTATTTGAAAAATTAATGTGCCAACATCTTTGGAGAAGATAGAAAGTCGAAGGCAAAAAAAAGAGCCGACCTCCTTATCGAAGACAATGGGAAACGTATAAATATAGGGCATCATTTCACCTTTGCAATGTGCATGAAATTGATCAATCCTTGTGGTGAGTGCGAGCATTAGAGAGAGGAGAAGAGCAGCGAAAAATCAGACAACGAAAGACAAGGATAAATATCAAATTTACCTCTTTTGATTCCATCGTTGGGGTAGCCCAAACGGACAACTTGCTTGCATGGAGCGTTGCTGAGTAGGAAGCTAAGAGGTCGAATCTAGTCGACGTCATTTTGCTGAAGAGTGAAGGCAAAATTTTGAAGGATCCATATATCAGTTTTGCGCCTTTATTTCCATCCGTCAGGGTAGCCCAGACGGTCGCCTAGCTTATGTGGAAGCATTGTTGTGCAGGAGGTTAAGGGATCGAATCCCTTCGATGTCGTTTTGTTGTGGTTTTAATGTTTGAGGGAGCACAAAGACAAGGATAAATATTCAGGTGCCCTTTTAGGTTTCATGTGCTATGGTAGCACAGCTGGTCATGAGCACTTGTGAGAGTGTTGCACTCCGAGAGGACAGGGGATCAAATCCTGTTGCGGTTGTGCAAGGTATTTAAAGTTTTGCTTTATTAAATTTAATTAAAGGAGAAATAAGGGTCATGATGCTAGTGTAGAATTATATTTTTGCATATTAAATAAAGGGGAGATATAAGGGTTGTGATGTTGGTATAAGGTTTCATTTTTGAAAATTAATAAAAGGAGATATAAGGGTTTTAGTTGTCAATAAAGCTTTACATTGTGAGTTTCAAAAAGGGAGACATAAGGAGTTATTTTTAGGCTTTATTGTGTATGTTTTGATAAGGGATTTTAAAGTGATTGATTTGATATCAAGAAAGGAAAAAGAGAATTGCTAACTAGATTGTGCAAGGGACAAACAAAAGGAAAATTATTTTGTCAAGACAGGTTTGGAAAGCTCATACGAAAGAAGACCATCATCATTGAGGTAAATTTAGAGGTATGGTGATTTAATTCCTTTCTCAAAATGGTTTTTGTTTAAGAAAAATATTTTTGTTGTCATATAGTGGGAGGTATAAGGAATTATTGGATGTGCATTGTTTTTGCATGAAATTGGAAGTAAATGGGAAAAAGTTATAGATCAAATTTGAAAGCAAATTTGTGCATTGTTCATGATTGATTTTGGGAATATATGAGAAGGAAAAATTTGTGCATTGTGATTGGTTTTAAGTGAATGTGGAAATAAGAAAAATAGTATAGTATAAGGGTTGTTTTAAAGCAAGTCAAAAATATCACATAGTGCAAGGATAGTGTGAAAGAATTCAATTGAAAAGGACATTTTCAGCTATCTACAAAAGGGAAGGAAAGGTGCAAATCAACAATTACAAGGTTAGTTATCAAGTGCTAGACTAGAGCTACCTTTTAATGTAATAAATGTGAGACATGTGGAAGTGACAAACTTAATGAATGTGAAGAACATATTGGGTATTTTATTGGTGCATATCATTCTCTATATGTTCATGAAGATAAAAGAATTCTAGGTAGAATATGTCTGAATTACTTTAGTTGAGGAAAGCACATTGAATAATAGATGAAGAACTTGATGACATCATTATGCAAGATTTGGGAATAGATGAGGATTGTTTGTATACAGGTTATGGAGCAAATTTGAGCAGGTTATGGAGCAAATTTGAGCAGGTTTTGTGAGCTGGTTTTGGAGCAGATTTGAGCAATTTTTGTGAACAGATTATGGAGCAGATTTGGGAAGTTTTTGTAAGCATATTATGGAGCAGATTTGAGCAATTTTTGGAGCATATTTGAAGCAGTGTTTGTGTGCAGGTTTATGAGCAAGATTTGAGTACAGACCTGAGTAGAGTGTTGACCATACTTGAGAGAGGGGATTGGTGTCTCTTGTGGATTGGTGTCCACGAACTAGAGTAGAGGGGATTGGTGTCTCCTGTGGATTGAAGTCCACGAACTTGAGAGGGGATTGGTGTCTCTTTTAGATTGATGTCCACAAACCAGAGCAAAGGGGATTGGTGTCTCCTGTGGACTAGTGTCCACAAACTTGAGGGGATTGGTGTCTCCTGTGGATTGGTGTCCATGAACTTGAGAAGGGATTGGTGTCTCCTGTGGATTGGTGTCCACGAACTTGAGATGGGATTGGTGTCCATGAAATTGAGAGGGAATTGGTGTCTCCTATGGGTTGGTGCCCACAAAATTTGTTGAGAAATTTATAAGCAATATTTCTCCGTGGATGTAGCCCATATTGGGTGAACCACGTTAAATCTATGTCTCTCATATGTGTGATGATTTGTGCATTGTTTCATTACTACATTGATATTATTGTTGTTATCATTTACATTGAAAAGTAAAAAAAATTATCTTATATTGTTCACTCCCCTCTCAATATAAGCTTGCATTCTTCAACCCTCGCATGGGCAAGAAATGGTAACCACAAACCGACAAAGAGAAAACCTATGCAAATTCTCTCTTCAAATTTAACCTAGAAAATTATTTTAACAATTAAATGTACCTCTTTTTTTTCACTCGAGAAAATAAAATTTGAGGATTGAGGGTTAGATAGAGGATAAAACTAATGAAAGTTAAAATTTAGGGGCAAAATTATTAAATATTGGTAAAAGAATAATGAAAACATGATGGATTACAAGGACCTTAAAACCTCTAATTATTTTTCAATTGTTTATATGATATTGAAATGGCCCCAAAGGTTCCACTCATATTACATCATCAACAATTTGGATGCAAGATTTTTTTTTGGATTTGGTTAGTGTAAGAAACCCTTATGACCGACACTCAAGGCTAGGCATTCCCATCCCACCATGACCTCTCATAAGGGGGGACTGGGCATCCCCATCCCACCATGACCTCTCATACACACAATCATACACACCCCACTCCCTCACACACTTGCCCATACCGCGGTTTGAACCTTGGACCTCTCGAAGAAGAGACAAAACACAAACCATTACGTTGTCCTCCTCAGGACTGATTGGCAAGATTTGAACTTGGGTCTTGCTGGTTACGAATCTGCCATGAGGAAAGGATTTGGTATAATGCGCCCCAGATTCACCCACCAGATTGAAAGGCCGAAAGGAAGGAATGCCTTTCGTGCCAATCTCCAGAGAATACCGACTTCCTATGGGTTTTTTCAAGTGTTTAAGCTAACAGTGCAAAAAAAGAGATAAAAGTGCGAAAAGAGATTGAAATAGGATTGGTGTTGGGTGGGGGGGATGAGCAGCACGACAACGATCAATCACCACTACTAACAGCAATCCAAAACAGAACACACAATAGAAACTACCGCTGTCATATATCCTATGTATCCTCTATCTATGCATTCCAGGAATACTTAATCACCAAATACCAAAATCTAGAATTCAGAATAACAGTAAGCAATGAAATAAGAAACATGAGGTAGAAATGACAAGTACAGGCAGCATAAAAGAATGACAACAACGAAATAGAGCCAAGTGTGTGTCTTGCATTCATAAGCAAACGTATAGCTACAATGGTTTCCTAGCAGGATATCCCCCTTCCACCCCTTTACAATGATGTAGTGTGGCTATTTATAGCACAATTCCCTCCCATTACAATCCTGGGCACAAAATCGCAGTCCAGACAACGGCTGACAAAAGCTGACAAAAGCGGTGAAAGAGCTGCTGATGTTGACTCTTGCAGATGGGGACTGTACTGGCAGCAAGGTCCACCTGAAAACTGGGTAGCTACATGGCAATGCGGTTGGTGAAACCTTGAGTCAGCATGAATGCGGGTAGCTACGATAGGTAGTCTGGCCCATGCTTGTCCTTTTTCCCATCACATCTCGGCTCGGATCTCGAGGCTGGACACTTGTCAACTTTTGACGGGGGTGCATCTACCTTGGAAGACAGCTTCTCTCTTGTGTCCTACTTCACCTGGAAACAGAGCACAACTAAGTAGCGCAAGCAGGGAACAACGCAGTTGGGGAGGCCTCCATGCCTTAGTCTATTTTGGGTTGCTTGATGGATCTTGCCCAACTGCGCACAGGTCAGAGGGCGTACCCCGACTTCGCTGCGTAGTCGGGTTGCGCTCTGACACTTAGCTGATTTCTGGAGACACTGCTTCCTAATTGCGCATAGGAAGAGGAGCGCACCTCGACTTCGCTACGAATTTGGGTTGCACTCCCATACTTAGTCAAATTCTGCTCATTTCCAGCCTGCTTTCGCACTTCGCATTCCCGAGTGAGCTTGAAATTAAGGGCGCACCCCGACTTAGCTGCGAAATCGGGTTGCACTCTCAAAAAAATTTTGGGAATTTTTGCTCTGTTCTGGCCGAAGAAAGAAAAATGTGAAAAGGGAGGAATGCAACTGATAGAAGGGGAGAAAGGAAAAGGAGATGGAGGGAAGGAAGAACAACATACTTACAAAATTTGAAAACATGGCACCCCGTGCAAAATGTGGCAACATTCCTGGCGGCTCGCGAGGTGTCGAGCTTGCCTCGATGCAAATAACCAGGCCTTCATCCTTTGGGTGCAGAGGAACTTCCTTCCCTTGCCTTCCGCTGTTCTGACGACTTCTTCTTGGGCAACCGCTCCTCTTCAGATTCGCTTCGACAGTTGCTTCTTCTATTTATGCTGTTCTTTTCGAGTCTGAATGGTCACCACTATCACCCTCTTGTTCAGCTGGCTATTCCCGCTCAAGGACAAGATTGTATGCAGCCCTAGATTGGTCCCAGGCTTCTACTTGAAATGGCTCTAAGTCATTGACATCTTTCAGTGCTGCTCTGAATGTTGTGACCGCATGCACGTCAATGGTGTTGTATCTCTCTCCCAACTCCTTAAGGGAGGCGTTGATCTTGCAATATCGCGACACCATCTGGGTGACCTGAGCTTCTTGGACTGGCTCGGCCTAGCTGTCAATTTTTGATGTGTCTGCCTCAAAAGACAACCAATTCATATTTACCTGCTCCAGGGTCAGAAATTCTCCATCCTTGATGAAGCTCGAGAAACCGTGCTCAAAAAGAGTGTTGAAGGGGGCCAGGCAAATGTTCATTTCGTGGTCTAATGCATCCATCATTTTCCTGGAGGCCCTTATTTTCTCTACTTTTTCAAAATAATTATGCAAGATTACCCTTGCATTTGCCCATTCTAGGGTAATTCGGGACATAGGGGGGAATCGGAGGCCTTTGCGCTCGTACTCCTCAAGTTTCATAACCAAGTCCAGCCACTGCTTCGCTTGGTGTTCGACCTCCTCTACCACAGGCTTGCCCTGGGAGGATACTTCTTGGATCCTAAACATGAAATCCAAGACAGATATGGACCTGAAAACGTTGGCCCTGCAACCCTGCAGCAAACCAGCCCGCATTACCTTGATCTTGTTCTTCGAAAATGCCACCGTTTGGGAGGTTTTCTCCTCGAGTTGAAATTTAGCCTGCCTTAATGAATCCTGGATCTGGGAGACCTGCTCCAGCGCTGCCCTTTTCTCCTCTGACAGCTGTTCGGTTGTATGTCTATGCGCTGCGACCTCCTACTGAGAGGCGGTGAGCTGGGCTTTCAGGTCACTGATTTCTTGATGTGCAGACTCCAACTGCATGGTGGCCCTAGCTAGATCTTCCTCCAGCTGCCTTGAAGTATTTTGCAGCTGAAACAGCACCTCCTGACTCTCAAGTCACTTGACGAGGAGATTCTATGTTCTACGATGAATGTCGTTGATTTATTACTCCTCGTTTATGTCATCGAAGCTCTTCTCATTGATTTGATGCTCATAGTTTGCCTCGATCATTTCCCAGAGAGGCTTCTTCACTTTTGGAACCAACTTTTCAGTTTTGAGCACTCTCCTGTCCAAGTCGTACTTGGTGCGCTTCATCGGGGCAGCTATTTCCTCGGCCCTTCTGCGTTTGACGCCCTGAAGGAAAGAGGCAGAACACCCTACGACCTTTGATGCGAGGGGCTGATCGTCTGTGATCTGCATGAAGTCAAGGTCCTCCAACATCTGATCTTGCTGCGGTATTTTTCCTGCAAACAGTGAAGCGGGAGGTATTCCAAAAGCCGTGGTCATTTTTGAGGGAGATTGGGTCCTAGGGGAAGTGAGCGGCTGAGTGGAGGGCGTAGGTGGGGTTTTAAATAATGGAGGTGAGCGCCGTGGTGATATATGCATAGCTTTGGCACTGGCCATAGGCGAAGGGTCTAGGGTTTGGCTGAGGGACTGGAAAGCGTTCGGGTCTTGGGCGAATTGGTCGAAGGAATGGGGGTTGTGCGAGGGTTGGGTGGTCTAAGATGAAGAGGACGGGACTACGACTTGCCCTGATAAAATTGGGGATGGTGTTATGGCAGGGCCGACTAGGATTTGGGGGAGTGAGGAAGTGGACGTACCTGTAGGCTCTGCCTGAGCTGCTATTTGGAGGACGTCTGCAGCCCAAGTTTCTGCTTCTGCTTCAAGGCTGTCCAATGAGACAATTTTCGACGCAGCCGCTCCTGTCCATGCTATGGTCATTTGTCGTGTAGGCTCCCTAGGCCGCTTGGCCTTTTTGCTCCTCTTCCTTTTCTTTTCTTCTGGCATTATGGCTGGTTCAAATGAGGGAGAGGAGGTTGGGGCAGCAGGCTGCGATGTGCCCACGGTGAACTTGTATCGGGGTCTTGATGGGAGGACGTTTGCCGCAGCTTTTCCACTAGCTGGCTGTTCTGGCACTTTTTCCTCTTGGGGGGCCACCTCAGGAGTTGACCTTTCTGGTCGATGTTCCCTTTCAGGTAAGACTTCAGAAGCTGGAGGCAACATTGCGCCCACTTGACTGGTCGTTGGATTTGCGCTAGAAGTCTTGGGAGTAGACAATTGCTGATACGGGGGCTACCTTGTATATATTTTCCTCGCGCCTCGGGGAATGCAATCTCGAAATGCGAAAGGCTGCCAGGTGTCAGCGTACTGATCATATAAGGCCGAAAACTCATCATCAATGGCCAACGTCTTTCGATTGGACTTATCGTGCTACGTGCGACACCTCATCTTCCAGCATTCAATGATTTTGTCTTTTTTCCAGTTGAGGGGCGCCACCTTGGCGAGGAATTTTTTGAAGCCCACAGAATCCAACCGGTGATCCGGGTTTCGCTCTGGATCATACGCCACCTCTTCGCAGTAAAAATCATGCCATGGCAGCTATGATTGCATCCGTTCAATGTGCCATTCTAGGTCTGCGCCTGTTCTGTTGCACCTCTCTTGCATGATCTTTTCTCGGGGGCAGATATGCGCAAACTTTCCTCTGACCCCAATTGGGTCGTACTTACAGCACTGTGGCAACAGTATTAGGCCCATGTCGATGAGCTCTCATTCGAGGTAGACATGTTGTCCAATCTCGCGGACTTGAATATTCGCCCAGGTAATAGGATATTGGAAAATATGACCCTTTTTCTTTCCCTGGTCGAACTCCTCCTCAACATAATCTCCATTCCGAACTGATGGTCAGTGCAAAAATAGGGCAGCAGGAATGACTTCCCCTTGAATCCGTAGATTCTGACTACAATGCCCTGCGTCAGCCGGAAGGTGTCCCCGTACTTGTGCTTTCTCAGATAGCTTGTCACGACCTCTGGCAGGCAAGACGCATCACCATTGAACAGCCCCAGGACCATACTCAGAAATTTGAAATTGAACTCATAAAATGACCCTTTTCTGTACAGGATCTCAGTCCATTCGTACATGGGCAGCGACTCTCCTTTTTCATTTACCTTCTTCAAGTTAGGAACTTTGATCCGGTAGTGCATGTGGTACAGGCACAACCATGTGAGGAAGGAGCAAAACCAAAATTTCGTTGTCTGCTTCTGTTGTAGCCGGACTAGGTTTGAATGAATGGCATACGCCAGCCAGTCTGCCTAGTCAAAGAAAATAGGGTGCTTCCCACTCTTTTGCATCGTGGAGTCGTAAAACTCCCCATGTAGGATACATTTTGCCAGTGCCAGCTAGTACGGGCGTACCACTCTGTCAGAATCGCAGTCGAGTACCCATGCCAGGATGATGTATATATATTTGTTTTTGAATCTGTTCAGGGGTATTGGGCCTGTGGGCCATTGTTCGGCTGCTAGCGGAGTATTCAGCTCTGAGTCGAGGAATTCTCTCATCCGCTTGGTCTGGGTGAATCTGCCCATCTGTTCGTCTAGGTTGATCCTCCTGACAATTGCGCTGGGGTCATACTGGAGCCCCGGGACGAAAGCTGGCTGAACGCTCTCCTTGAAGAGTGTGAACAAAACTCTTCCTTTGTTGTCACAGACTTGCCGGGCACCTGGCTTGTAATATGTCACAATGGATTCGACTAGATTTGGGAATTGGTGGACAGGAGGGCACAAGAAACAGTACAGGTTCGATTTGTAGGCATCCCCGACATGGTGTGAGGGTGAATTTGCTGCACCTCAATGTCAAATTCTTGGATCTTGGCTATCCATCCTACTCTCTTGTGACCTAGCTCCCCTTGTATGATGAAGTTTCGGATGTCCGGGTGTATCACGAAGACAGTTGTACGGATCTGGGAGATGAAGTGCCTGAAATTTCAAAGAGATTTCATGACTGCATGAACCTGTCGCTCAATAAAATTGTACTTCTCTTCATGCGGCTGGATTACCTGGCTTAAGAATGCTATGGGGTGCTCTTCGCCATCGTCTCCCTTCTGTGTCAGGACTGCGACGTAACTCTCGGGTTCTCCCACCGCGTACAGGATGAAGTCCTTGGAATAATCTGGGTTTATCAATACCGAAGCTTGTGCAATTCTGGCCTTGATCTCCTCAAAGGCTTGCCTTCTTTCGTCAATCCATAAGAATTTAGCATTCTTTTTCAACAGTTTGGCCATGGGCTTAATCACTTATGCGAAGTCCGGTATGAACTTCCTCACGAAATTGATTTGGCTGAAGAAGGACTGTAGCCCCTTCTTGTCGAATGGGATGGGCAAGCGAAGGAGGGCTTCTGCTCTGTCAAGATCCACTGCAAGGCCCTTCTCGGAGATGACATGTCCCAGCGGCTTTCCTTATTTTACTGCGAAGACTGACTTCTTCAGGTTTATGGAAATGCTGAATTCATGACATCTCTCAAATATCTGCCGCAAGTGGGAAGCATGGTCATCTCTCCTATGAGAGAATATTGTCATGTCATCCAAGTAGATGATAATGATCTTGTTAAGCAGCTCTCAAAAGGCCAAGTCAATGGCTCTCTGGAATGTGGCGTCGGCATTGGACAGGCCAAAGGGCATGCGCTGGTAAGCAAACGTTCCCCATTTGGTGGTGAACGTTGTCCTATGCTGGTCTTCGTCTTTCACCCATATCTAGTTATACCCAGAGAATCCTTCTAAGAGGGAGAATCTTTGCGCTCCAGCAACTACGTGGAGGATCTGATTGATTTTGGGAAGCGGGTAATGGTACTTCAGCGAGGCCTGATTCAAATTTATGAAATCCATGCAGAGACGAATGCCTCCGTTATTCTTCCTCACAGGAACCAGATTCGCAACCCAAGATGAATGCTTGATGGGGTAGATGATCTTGGCTTCTAGCATTTTCAAGAGCTCGGCTTTCATCATGGCTTCAATCTTCGGGTTTACAGCCTTCTGATTCTGCTGGAAAGGTTTTGCACCATCTTCTAGCTCTATGGTATGCTGGATCATCTGTCTATCATACCCCTTCAAGTCCTGGTAGCACCAGGCTACAATATCCAGGAACTCTCTGCATAATGATATGATCTGCCAGAGTTCCTCTTCAGTGTAGTCTGTGTCGACCTTGATTGTTTTTCCAGGTTCAAGCTCCAGGTCGACGTACTGCTTGGGGTCTACTTTGATCATATGGGATATTGCTCTATCATTTTGATCAAAGAGACTCTCTAAGGTAATCAGTCCTTTTGGGACATGATTATTCTTCAACTATATCAACCCCTCGTACCGCTCGTCATCAGGGTCTCTACCTTCGATTGTACATGCTTCAGTAACCAAAAAAGTGACAATTTCCTCGTCACAGTAAAACACCTACTAGTGGGTGTCTTTATCAGGCATAGAAGGCCTGTAGATGCTACGAACTGGCTTCGGCTTCTAGACAGTGTCATCAGCCGAAACGTATCGGGCTCCAACAGACGCCAGAATTTCAGCGTGCTTGTTCTTCTCACGTGATATGGCTTTGACATTCAACGAGTCGAATGACTCCATCAGGTCCCAGACACGATTACGGTATGCCTTGAGATAATGCTTCTTGGAGGCGCATTTGTTCGTAATCTGGTTGCACACCAGCTCTAAGTCGCCAAAGATCTGCAAATGCTTTATCCCCAGTCTCTCCGCTTTTCTCAAACCCAAGCACAGGGCTTCATATTCTGCCACGTTGTTAGTACAGTTCCAAGCCAATTTGTAAGTGTAGTCCTTCTGGATCGTGGATGGAGAAACCAGGAGTACACCTGCACCGGCGCTATTTTTGCATCGGGCGCCATCAAAGAAGAGTTGCCATAGCTTTTCTGGTGCAGGTCCTACCTCTTTCTTGGCTGACTGGTCGATTTTCTCAGGCTGAGTAACTGTGTAGCAGCATTGCTCAGTCTCGATCATGGCGTTAAAGTCTAGCAAGGAGAACTCATCCTCCACTTGCAATAGCTCAAGAGCTTGCTCTGTCATGTCTACCACCACCAATTCTTCCGCCGTCAACTGAACCATGCAGTGTTGTGACTCTTCTTTGGGTATCTTCTGTACTAGAAATGTGGAAGGTTTTTCGTTGTAGATCTTCAATCTCCTTCCTTTGAAGGGCACTTCCATATGTGAGTAATCCAGATACAGATACCCACCCAGCTTTGCAGTGAACTCCCTGGAGAGACACATGCTGAAGTAAGGTTCCAGGTCGACAACTACGACCTCTTGAATGACCACTATGTCAAGAGCTTTGTGCAGCCGGATCGGGATATCTTTGATGACACCAACTGTCTTGACAGGGGTGCCGTCTAGTTGCAGCACACCTTGGCTGCTTCTTGTATACTCCATTCCGATCTCGTCGCAGACGGCTCTCGGCATAACAGTCGTGGAGGCACCAAAATCCACCATACAGTTGTGTACTATATACCCTTGCATTCGTAGTGACAGATAGAAGGGAGGTGGTCTGTTCTTTCCAGTGGCGGAGACTGTCAGAGGTTGAACAAACACAACAGGTTGTGTCTGCTTGCCATGTTTTATGCTCTTCAAAGATTCCTACAGCAGATCAACTTGACCTGGGAGCAAAAGAGCATCATACATACTTATCCTTGCGGGAGTCCTCTTTAGCTCATCCACTATGCTGTAGCCCGAAGTGCTAGCTCCCTCCGTTTATTTCGTAGACTCATACTTAGTATGGTATTGCTGCATGGCTTTGACTCTTTGCCACTTTGTCAGCGACGGATATCTCAGCTTCTCTTGAGCTTGTTCTTTTGTTTCAGCTGGAGGCTGAGCAGCAGGAGCTTTCGCTGCAGGAGGCTTGAGCGCAGGAAATTTTTCTTTGGCTGCGGGATGCCATAGCCTTTTGTCTGGTGGTAGCCTAGCAGGTTGCGCCTTTTCTCTTCTGGCGTATACCTTTTGGCTGGGCTGCGGCAACTTCATCAGGCTTTCGGTCTTCCTTGGGCAGGGGCAGCGCGGGATCATCCTTTTGGACGGCAAAGTTGTCTTCATCGCCCAGGATCATGTATAATTCTTCGTCCTCTATGGCGCTGCCCGCCAGGGTCTGGAGGTAATGCTGATGCAGCGTGCAATCTTCTTCTGAATGCGGGTCGTTGCACGTGGAGCACCAGTTAACCTGGTCAGAGGTGCCAGGTTGATCCTCAATGGCCGCATTTCTTGCAGGGGGGTGCCTTTGAACTTGTCGGTCTGCGGCTTGATCTTTTGTCAGTGCTGGAGGAGGATATGGCCTCCTTGGAAAAAACTCCATCTGGGTCTGCTTCTTCTTCAGTATAGTCATGTCATTTGACATGGTATGGTATCTAGATGCCAGAGCCTGTACCTCTTGCAGGATTTTGTTCTGAATGTCATTGTTTGCAGGTGGCAACTGAGCTAGCGGAGGTAATGCAGCCAATGGCGGGGGTGCAGAATACTGCGCGTACTGAGGGGGAGCTGGGAGTGCGGGATACTGTGGAGGAGGCTGCGGCGGGTTAGGATAATGAATTTGTGGTGGGTCGTAAGGGTTTATGACTAGCGTCGGATTCCATGGCTGCTGGGGGTGCTGACTTGAAGATGACGGCATCACACCAGAGGCCGATGGGTACGGGGACTGAGGAAAGTCAGGGTAAATGGGTGGATATACCCTATGCGGGAGCCTGCCTATGGAGATTATATCCATTTCGGCTTGTTGGGCAGCTTCGTATAGGGCAGGGAATGAATCAACTCGAGCTATCTTCAGCAGTAGGCAGATGTCAGAGTTGAATGACCTCAAGTAGTAGTGCGCAGCCTGACCTGCTGAAGGTCACAGTTCACGAGGTACTCGTTTCCAAGACATCGCAAACCTTAAGTTGAAGTCCGAAACCTCCTCTTGGGGGTGTCGCTGGATGCTTTGGAACTGATGCAACAGCGAAGAGGGATCAGCAGACTCATTGCATCCTTTTACAAGCTTGCCAGCCAGCTGGCACCACCCCATGATAGATCCCTCTGGCAGAGATCTCCACCAGTAGAGAAGTTTTCCCCTTAGGGAAAGTGCCAGCAGACGGGTCTTGACGCTCTCGTCAGTAATAGAGTGTAGTGCAGCCAAGGCCAGAATGTCCTGGATGTGTTCATACGCCGTCTTGTCGTAGCCATCGTAAGTAGGGATGGACTTTAGGGCAGCGGGGGGCACAACTTGTTGTCCAACTAGGGCCAAGGGCCCCGTGGAGTTGACCGTCGGGAAGAGATCATCATCATTCTGTTGAGCAGCCATTTCTTCCTCTCCTCCGATAGTGTACTCGGTATCGGTACCGTCCGAGGATGTAGATTGCTCTTCAGCCTCGGCCTCTTCGATTTCGGTCTCAGGTTCTTCTACGTGAGCTTGGTGGTCATCCAGCCTGACGTGCTCTCCTGGAGCGGCAATGTCAATTTCGTAAAAATCAGGCTGGTTTCCCGGATTCCTTGCTCTCCACCTTCTTGTATGCATGAATGCACTTGGACTGGTCTTCACGAACTCAGAGAATATTCAGGTACTTGCAGAGTCGCCAGGTGTTTTGATTTTAACAGCAATGAAGCGAACACCAGTGCTTCGATTCTGTTTTGGGGTGGGAAACTACCATGTCCCATCGGGCGTTCCTGAGAAATTGTTGGTTACGAATCTACCATGAGGAAAGGATTTGGTATAATGCGCCCCAGATTCGCCCACCAGATTGAAAGGCTGGAAGGAAGGAATGCCTTTCGTGCCAATCTCCGGAGAAGGTCGGCTTCCTATGGGTTTTTTCAAGTGTTTAAGCTAAGAGTGCAGGAAAGAGATAAAAGTGCGAAAAGAGATTGAAATAGGATTGGTGTTGGGTGGGGGGGATGAGCAGCACGACAACGATCAATCACCACTACTAACAGCAATCCAAAACAGAACACACAATAGAAACTACCGCTGTCATATATCCTATGTATCCTCTATCTATGCATTCCAGGAATACTTAATCACCAAATACCGGAATCCAGAATTCAGAATAACAGTAAGCAATGAAATAAGAAACATGAGGCAGAAATGACAAGTACAGGCAGCATAAAAGAATGACAACAACAAAATAGAGCCAAGTGTGTGTCTTGCATTCAGAAGCAAACATATAGCTACAATGGTTCCCTAGCAGGATATCCCCCTTCCACCCCTTTACAATGATGTAGTGTGGCTATTTATAGCACAATTCCCTCCCATTACAATCCTGGGCACAAAATCGCAGTCCAGACAACGGCTGACAAAAGCTGACAAAAGCGGCGAAAGAGCTGCTGATGTTGACTCCTGCAGACGGGGACTGTACTGGCAGCAAGGTCCACCTGAAAACTGGGCAGCTACGTGGCAGTGCGGTTGGTGAAACCTTGAGTCAACATGAATGCAGGTAGCTGCGGTAGGTAGTCTGGCCCATGCTTGTCCTTTTTACCATCACATCTCGGCTCGGATCCCGAGGCTGGACACTTGTCAACTTCTGATGGGGGTGCATCTGCCTTGGAAGACAACTTCTCTCTTGTGTCCTACTTCGCCTGGAAACGGAGCGCAACTGGGTAGCGCAAGCGGGGAACAACGCAGGTGGGGAGGCCTCCGTGCCTTAGTCTGTTTTGGGCTGCTTGATGGATCTTGCCCAACTGCGCACAGGTCAGAGGGCGCACCCTGACTTCGCTGCGAAGTCGGGTTGCGCTCTAAAACGTAGCTGATTTCTGGAGACACTGCTTCCCAACTGCGCACAGGAAGAGGAGCGCACCCCGACTTCACTGTGAAGTTGAGTTGCGCTCCCATACTTAGCCAAATTCTGCTCATTTCCAGCCTGCTTCCGCACTTCGCATTCCCGAGTGCGCTTGAACTTAAGGGCGCACCCCGACTTCGCTGCGAAGTCGGGTTGCACTCTCAGACTTAGAATTTTTCAGGGAATGTTTGCTCTGTTCTGGCCGAAGAAAGAAAAAGGGGAAAAGGGAGGAATGCAACTGATAGAAGGGGAGAAAGGAAAAGGAGATGGAGGGAAGGAAGAACAACATACTTACAAAATTTGAAAACATGGCACCCCGTGCAAAATGTGGCAACAGTCTCCTCTTTAAATGTTGAAGAATCTAGTTGGTTAAGTTAATACTATTTATTATAAAATACAAAATAAATTTATCAACAAGTCTACGATGCATTTAGGAATAATTTAAAAAATATCATTAAAATAGAAGATTCACATTTTAAGAAGAAAAGAGAGAACAAATTTATAGAGCTTATAAAAATTTTAAAAATTTTAGTTGAAACATTACATGAAAAGAGTGTGTGAGGAGGTGGGTGTGTATGGTTGTACATAAAAAAATATTATTTGAAAAATATGTTAAGATGGCATTATGTGAAAAGAGTGCGTAAAGAGGTGGGTGTGTATGGTTGTACATAAAAAAAAATATAAAAAATTATGTGAAAAATATGTAAAGATCACGATTCCACCATCCTTTACATGGGTCAGTATAAATTAAAATAAAAATAGTTAAAACCATGAGGAATAAAAATAGAAATTGACATATATGTTTGTAGAGCTCAATTATGTGAATATGTTTGCTTGCATCTTCATTTTGTGTCTGCTAAAATTATAAAAGCCCATAAACTGAAGGGCTTTGAGAATATACATGTCCTACATAAAGCAAGCATGCAAATTTCAACTTGCATTCAATCTCCCATATCATACATACATATTATTGGCTACAATCACCACTCAACTACTGCATAAGATGCATCCAAATGATACAATGAAATAGCAAGAACCAAAAAAACACCCTCTAAATCCATAAAAATTTAATTACTAGTGTTCATCGGCCATCCGGCGGATCATTGATGCAGTCACATTTGCGTTTAAAGGAGGAATTTCCTCAACATCACCAGTCAACATTGCCACCACACGAGACATGGATGGGCGCATGGAAGGCAAAGATTGAGTGCAAGGCTACTGCAATCAACCTGAGGACTTCTTCTGAATATGTTGATCTTAGGTAAGGATCCATCAATTCCAGCAGCTGGTTTTGCTCATGCATATTCCAAGCCTATAATGTGACCAGCAGGGGAGGGTGTGTAGTAATGGCTATAGCAGACTTAAATTACAATTAATAGCACAACTGAAGAAAATCTACCACATACCCGTTCCAGAAGATAAACTCTATCTTATGGAAAGCTTGACTCCATATTGCTCCCAGCATTCACCACTTCAAGAGAAACTACCCCAAAGCTGAACATGTCTGCCTTTTCTGTGAGGTGACCTCGCCTCGCATTGCATACTCTAGAGCCAAATACCCTCTTCAAGCACAAATACTTTCAAATCAGAAACATGCAAACATAAGCTCAACAAGAATCCCAACTAAGGCTATCCTATGATATGTAACTCTTGTGAGTGCAACTTTCAACCCATTGCAAATATTCTCATACAAATTGTAGTTCGGTGATCAGTATAAAGAAATAAAATTGCAATAATATCAGGCAAGGAGCCAAAGAAAAGTATATCAACAAACACTAGAAAGTGTGACCAGAAAACATATCTTGTTCACATAAGCTTTTAGAACACCAGAAAAATAAACATAATAATGTATTTTCTCACAATGGAAGCATAATCTCTTAAAGGTTTTAAAAAACTAAAAGCCAATCATCTAGGAGGTCTTACACTGTGCCAACAACTCTGGTACTAATATGAGTTTTGGTATCATCAAATAGCTTAGCCAAACCAAAATCTGCAATCTTAGGATTCAAAAATTTATCCAACAGGATGTTACTAGCTTTGATGTCCCGATGCACTATTCGGATGTTGGATTCCTTGTGAAGGTAAGCAAGCCCACGTGCAGTTCCAATACATATGTTGAAACGAATAGGCCAAGTGAGTTGGACATTGGAATTTATATTACCTGCAATTTACCATACATGAGACCCACATATTTGCTACTATATAATGAATGCGTGCAACATGAATATTACAAATCAATGTAAGTGGTCCATTCATATGTTTACCAAATAAAGCTTGCGCAAGACTGTTGTTTTCTAGATATTCGTAAACCAAAAGTCGATGTTCTCCTTATAAACAGCATCCATGCAATTTAACAAGGTTCCTGTGTTACACTGCAGATATTGCAGCTACTTCATTATTAAACTCACGTCTTCCCTGTTTGGATTCAGCTGACAGTTGCTTCACTACTTCTACTTTTCCATCTGGAAGAATGCTCTATCAATTTACCATAATCAAGTGCCAGAACAATCAGATAAATTTAAGAGGAAACATAACAATAGAGGATGAGATTCAGTCAGCATGGTAGACATCAGATATATATTACCATAATACAAAACACAAATGAAAGTGAATATAAAACACAGCCTACGGATTTATTTGTGTGCACAAATCTGGAAGCATAGGTGCAGCTACTGGAATACATATCAACATACCCTATACACTGAACCAAATCCTAGCCGACCCAACTTATTCTCTTTGTTAAAATTTCTTGTTGTAGTCTTCATGTCAGCATCGCTGAAAATGTTTGGTTTTGCATGGATTCCCTGTAGTGCTGATGGAAAAAAAATATGTAACAATTAATATGGGAATGATATCATTTACAACTTCCAAATTCCTTCATATTAAATTCAATTAGGAATAACTGGGAGAAACATAAATTTAATTCATTGGTCTCCTAAAGGTCTTTCTATTTTCTTCATGTTCACCTTATATTTTTGAGGCCTTCTGAACTCTCCTCCTATAAAAAGTGATGAATGCAAGACATATAAAAACTGCAGCCAAAACACTAATAACAATTCCAATTACTGCTCCTGTCTTAATTTTTTCCTGAGGCATGTTGGATGGTGGCTCGTCTGTAACAGTAGGAGTGAAATCTACACGCATTGCAATTTAGTTAGCAGTAAAGATGTCTAAATTTTTCCATGCAGTTACGGTTATAAATTACAAAAATAGTTTTATAGACATTGTAGGAGAACAAAAAAAATTTAAATGCATTGTTCCTATTCAAAAAAAAGAACATATTGAGTACAACTAGAGGTCCATAGGTCCCTTGTGTTGTAATAAAGCAAGTTCCCTTTTAGAGAAAATGAATTTCAACGAAATTTTCAGTCACATTTGTCTTCAAAGATTGAACTACTGTTGTATTTGAACCCCCCTTGCTTCCTTTCGGATGTCGAAATTTGTTAATTCTTTATTCCCCTACATATCAAAATGCAATTAGCTTCCATGCATTTTGATTGCAATGCTGATGGTTTTGATACATGTTGCACTCTTACCATTTCAAAAGAGCAAAAGACCAAAAAACAGCACATGGAAAATAATATGTACCATAAAGACAATGATTTAGAAAGAATAGAAATCATATGGGAATTTGGTAGTATACCTGAACATAAACATCAAAAATGCGATGCCCAAGACTCTTCCAGGTTTCTCCATCTACAAAATTTATCTCAGCAAACTGTAGATTTACAGTATATGGTCCATTTTCAAGTCCTAAACCATAGTATCTTAGTGAACTAGGAGATAGGCATGCTGTCTGGAACAGTTCTGTATCTAATATATTTGCAATTTGAGATTGAGTGGTTGTTGTATAATTTGGACCAGAACTGTCCATAAAATATCCAGTGTTGCTGACTCCCCACCTCTGCGTATCACTCACATAAAATGATGCAACATCAAGTGTTTCATTGTTGCGCTCAAAAATTCCTTTAGAAGTTGTATGTTGCTGCCCTCCACAGTTTATTGCAAAGTGAGAATCTACAAATTTACAAGTAAAATTGTAAAATCAATCATGTGTTTTAGCATTCTTAGGAAAAGAGGGGGGAATTCTACTTTTCTTTCTTATCAGCAATCAATTTTGTCGTAGTGTAAAAAGAAACTAAATACATCATTCATACTCAGAAATAGTGTCTCGTGTGCACAATGCTTTTCATGTGACTTTGTTGAAACCTCACATCCCTAACTAATCACACATATTAGATTGGCAAGCTTTACAGGTCAAAAACGAAGGAATATAAAAAATGAAGTTGATCCAAGTTCTGGAAAAAGCGCACTCTTAGTAATAAGAAATGCATCATTCAATAAGTGAAGGTTTATTAGGACCTAGACAGCAAGAGAAACACTAACTAGAAGGACAAAAGAATAATGAGAATTGAATTTCCCAATTTGTTTGTTGAACATTGAGATGATGCTTTAATAAGGGAAATGGGGTGTAACATCCCCAAGACAATTAAATCTTAGTTAATAATGGGTTAGAACTTGATATAATTTTGGTCAACCCTATAATTAATTACTGATATATGAGACCTATCTATTATTTTTTGTTACACTTTATGTATATATTCTTTTTAATTGGTTGAATGGGATTGAAATGGGCACCACCCGCATTATATCATTGACCATATTACCATGGCATTACAACAACTTGGCAATTACGTATATATTGTTTGGCAAAATTTGAACCTTGGTCTCTGCACTTGAAAATTGATGTATTTAACCAATCGAGCTCCTACCATTTGACTTTTCAAGGTTCACCCATGGGATTAGAACTTCGGTCTACGATGTGAAATATTTATTCCCCACTGCTTGCCCAAAGCCCCATGGACAACTTTTTATGCATATTGATGAACGCACTTTAATTGATTTATGATGATGTTAGATTTGTGAAGAAGGATTAATCATTATGATTCTAATAAATGTTTATGAAACATTATCAATGATTGATCTTTAAATTAGGTACTGTGGCAAGTGGCAATAGGATCAACAGAGTTTAAAAGAGTTTGAAAAGGTTTCAAAAGAGTATTGTTTTCATCCTAGAACCCTATATTACAACTCTTTCCTCTCTTCACCTTGATGAATTTGATTCATGCATGAGGTAATAACTGATTCTTCTCTATGAGAAGTGCCTTCTTTCATTTTCTCTTCCAACAAGCTTCCATGGTTATATCATGGGTTTCCTCTAGGCATAGAAGCAAGGGGCAGATTTGAAGAAATATCAACATGGACATGAGCAACTCTCCTAGGCACACTACAATAGGTAGTGTCTTTGAAGAATGATGATTTCCTTATGATTTTGAATGCCTTCTATGTGAATATAAAATGGGCCATGTTTGGTTGTTTGCATGAATGTACATGACTATAGAATGTGGAATAGTGCCCTAGTCAAGGAGTGTCTCGCATGCCTTTTGTTTTGGATATAAAGTCATTATGGATAAGTTTTAGACTGTATTGCTATTGAATGATGCCCTAGAGGACTTCCTAGTTAGGAATTGATGGCTTGGAAGATTGATATACTATTTTTTATTCTTTAAGCTCCTTAAGTTTTATGGCCTAGTGTATTTTGCTTGTTCTTGTAGCATAGCGGTAAGGATCCCTAGGGATGAGAGAATGACAGTTCTTAGGTCGAGGATATGCAGTTCATGGAAGAATACTCCGTCTAAGAGGACATGATGCTCCAGACAAGTGTAGTTTCAGTCTTCAGGTTGGGCTTAGACAACAACACAACTAGACAACATACATCCATTGGCACTCTGATCTAATGGACTTCTTAGTCAATGCACTAGCCTTACGGCACTTCCGAGTTGACAACGTCCTAGACGATATTTACAATCTCTAACAACAATCCTCATGACAATATGACAGCATGACATGTCGACAGTCTCTGACAGCAATGTCATAGACGATACTTCTCACTTTGCATCAGCTTCCTTTGACGTCGCCCTGGGTCTGACGGTGATAGTGACTGTAACTCTAACTGCAATCGTAATTTGGACAACGAAAGTGTGAATTTTCTGGTTGTGCTAGGGCCCCTTTTGTAGACAACGACCGCAACATTAATGGCGCAAGGGAGGGCGTTAGGGCAGTTAACTTGGAGTTGGTGGAGGCGTTATTATTTTTGGCGGCTGCGTATGGGTTTATTTTTGAAAAGCGCACCCCATTAGCCGTTGGTCCAAACGCACCTTACCTTTTTAATGCATCATCCTTGAAAGATGTGCAATCATTAAACCCCCTTGGGCGCCGTGCCATTGCTGACGTCATCGCCACCATTTGGGCACACTTTACTAGGAAGAATTTTCTGGCCTATAACCCAACTTCGCCCTGTGCCGTACTTCGCCCTGGGCCAACACTTAGGATTTTTCATATTTGCTGTAGTGGGCCATTCGGACTTCGCCCGAAATTCGGGGCGCACTCGGACTTCGCCCGAAAAATGGGCGCAATCCGACTTCGCCCGACAACAGGGGCGCAATCTGATTTGACACTTAGACGCTTTCAGCTTCCCGCGCCGGATCACCCAGGGTGCGCCCGGGAATTGGAGCGCACTCAGACATCGCCCGGAAAAAGGGCGCAATCCGATTTCGCCCAGTTTCGCTTGCGCAGTTTGACACTTGGCATTTTCTTGCAGTCTGCTACCCAACTGCGCCCTTTGGAGGGGGCGCAGCCCGACTTCGCTGCGAAGTCGGGTTGAGCAGCCATACTTAGTCATTTTAGCTCCCCTTTTCA
Source organism: Wollemia nobilis (assembly GCA_028583015.1). Lineage (NCBI taxonomy): Eukaryota > Viridiplantae > Streptophyta > Pinopsida > Araucariales > Araucariaceae > Wollemia > Wollemia nobilis. Next base: position 2,859,884 of record JAQPPZ010017102.1, on the reverse strand, counting down.
GCTGCCTTCTTCCGAACTTCGCACCGTTCGAGGAGCGCTACCCGACTTCGCTGCGAAGTCGGGCTCTTGCCTTGGTTTTACTTGGGCTTTTGAAAAATTAAAAACTGAAAAACTAAATGCCGAAATATATACATTCTGAAAACTAAAATGCAGAAGGGAAATCTGTACAAGGAAGGACCCATCTGGGTGCCTTCAGTGGCGGTAAATTTTGAGGTGGAACCCGTTGACGGGAATGGGGAGAAGCTGTCCCTCCATGTCCCGGAGCACAAATGCATTGAACTGATTTACCCGGGCAATCTGATAAGGGCCCTCCCAGAGGGCGTCAAACTTGCCGTGGTTGCCCGGTTTCGCCTTTAGCGAGTCCCACTTCAGCACCAGGTCCCCGATTTTGAAAACTCGGGCAGTGGTACCTTTTGCGAACCAGCCTTGTGTCGCTTCAGCGTGTTTGGTGAAGGCCTGGTACGCTTTTTCTCTGTCTTCCTCCAACTGCAGCAGTTGGCAAAGTCTGTCATCTACCGGATCCCCGCTGCCTCTTTCTTCATCAAGCATCCAGAGAGCGGGAATTTCGATGTGGGTTGGCAAGACTGCTTCTTTGCCGTATACGAGCGCATAGGGGGACGTTTTAATGGACTTCTTGAAGGATATCCTATCCGCCCATAGCGCCCGATCCAGGAGTAGGTGCCAAGTCCTCTTGTTTTTCTCTACTGTCCTCCTGATGATTTTCAGCAAATTCTTATTGGTGGACTCGGCAAGACCGTTCCCCTGCGGGTAGTAATTGGAAGACATTTTGTGATAAATGCCGTATTTGCTGGTGTACTCCGTGAGTACAGCACCTGCGAACCCCGGACCATTGTCCGTTACTATTGACTCAGGGACCCCGAAACGGGTAATGAGGCTCTCAAGGAACCTGATGACCGTCTCCTGGTCCGCATTCTTTGTGGGGATCGCCTCTGCCCACCGCGTGAAGTAGTCGGTGGCGGTAAGAATGAACTTGTGCCCCGCTGCAGAGTTCGGTGTAATCACCCCGATAAAGTCCAGACCCCATTGCTGAAACGGAGTCTCGGCTTGGATCGGTTGAAGGGGCAGGGGTGCTTTTCTATTTCTGCCAGCAAATCTCTGGCATTGATCACATTTTGTACAGACCGCATGCGCGTCTGTAAGAGAGTGGGCCAGTAGTACCCAGCTCTGATTATTTTCAAGGCCGTAGGCCTTGCAGAATGGTGACCCCCAGGCATCCCGGAGTGGAATTCTCCGAGGACCCTGAGTTGGTCTGGTTTCTTGACGCACCGCAACAGGATGCCGTCAATGTTCTTAAAGTACAGCCCCTCGGGGCGAAGAGTGTATTTCAGTGCACCTAGCCGAAACCTCCTTCTTTGTGAGGCATTCAGGTGGTCTGGACATCTTCCGGTGCAGAAATATTTTACCAGGTCATCTGTCCAGTCGCACTCCTCGGGTAAAGAGTTGGCTAGGTTGGTGTTTGTTGCTGGATCCTCCCACTCACAGGCGGATATCTGGGCTGCTGCGCTTCGGGCCAGCTCTTGGCACAAGGCTCGGCCTTTGATGAGCTTGGTTGGCCGCACTTCGATGTCGAACTCCCTCTCTTGTGACCCGGCTCTCCTTGTATGATGAAGCTTCGGACGTCCGGTGTATCACAAAGACAGTGGTTCGGCTCTGGGAGACAAAGTGCCTGAACTTCCGGAGAGATTTCATAACTGCGTGAACTTGCCGCTCTATAAAGTTGTACTTTTCTTCATGCGGCTGAATCACTTGGCTCAGGAACGCTATGGGGCGCTCTTCGCCATCGTCTCCCTTCTGTGTCAGGACTGCAGCGTAACTCTCGGGTTCTCCCACCGCGTACAGGATGAAATCCTTGGAGTAGTCCGGGTTTATCAACACCGGAGCTCGTGCAATTCGGGCCTTGATTTCCTCGAAGGCCTACCCTCTCTCATCAGTCCATAAGAATTCTGTATCCTTTTTCAGCAATTCGGCCATGGGCTTGATTACCTGTGCGAAGTCCGGTATGAACTTCCGCACGAAGTTGATTTGGCCGAAGAAGGACTGCAGCCCCTTCTTGTCAACTGGAGCGGGCAAGCGGAGGAGGGCCTCTGCTCTATCGTGGTCCACGGCTAGGCCTTTCTCGGAGATGACATGCCCCACAGAACTTACCTTCTTTTACCGCGAAGACAGATTTCTTCGGGTTTATGGAGATGCCGAATTCACGACACCTTTCAAATATTTGCCGCAGGTGGGGAACATGATCCTCTCTCTTGTGAGAGAATACAATCATGTCATCCAAGTAGATGACAATAACTTTGTTGAGCAGCTCTCGAAGGCCAGGTCCATGGCTCTCTGGAATGTGGCGCCAGCATTGGATAAGCCGAAAGGCATGCGCTGATAGGCGAACGTTCCCCATTTGGTGGTGAACGCCGTCTTATGCTGGTCCTCATCCTTGACCCATATCTGGTTGTAGCCAGAAAAGCCGTCTAAGAGGGAAAATCTCTGGGCTCCAGCAACTATATGGAGGATCTGATCGATTTGGGGAAGCGGATAATGGTCCTTGAGGGAGGCCTGATTCAGATTTTTGAAGTCCACACAGAGACGAATGTCTCCGTTCTTCTTCCTCACGGGAACCAAGTTCGCAACCCAGGATGAATGCTTGATGGGGTAGATGATCTTGGCTTCCAGCATCTTCAAGAGCTCGGCCTTCATCATGGCCTCGATCTTTGGATTGACAGCCCTCTGCTTCTGTCGGAATGGCTTGGCGCCATCTTCTAGCTCAATGGTATGTTGGATGATATTTCTGTCATACCCCTTCAAGTCCTGGTAGCACCAGGCTACTATGTCAGGGAACTCTCGACACAATGTTCTGATCTGCTCGAGTTCCTCTGTGGTGCAGTCTGTCCCGACCTTAATTGTTTTTCCAGGTTCGAGCTCCAGGTCGGCGTACTGCTTCGGGTCTACTTTGATCCGATGTGATATTGCTCTATCATTTTGATCAAATAGACTCTCAAGTGTAATCAGTCCTTTTGGGACATGATTATTTTTCAGCTGTATCAACCCCTCATATTGCTCGTCATCATGGTCTCTACCTTCGATTGAACACGCTTCGTTAACCAAAAATGTGACGATCTCCTCGTCACAGTCAAACACCTGCCAGTGGGTGTCTTTATCAGGCACATAAGGCCTGTAAATGGTACGAACCGGCTTCGGCTTCTGGACAGTGTCATCAGCCGAACGTACCTGGCTCCAACAGACGCCAGAATGTCAGCATGCTTGTTTTTCTCACGTGATATAGCCTTGACATTCAATGAGTCAAAAGACTCCATCAGATCCCAGACCCGATTACGGTACGCCTTGAGATAGTGCTTCTTGGAGGCGCACTTGTTCGTAATCTGGTGGCACACCAGCTCTGAATCGCCAAAGATCTGCAGATGCTTAATCCCCAGCCTCTCCGCTTTTCGCAAACCCAAGCACAGGGCTTCGTACTCCGCCGCGTTGTTGGTACAGCTCTAGGCCAGCTTGTAGGTGTAGTCCTTCTGGATCCCGGTTGGGGAAACCAAAAGTACACCAACACCGGCGCCATTTTTGCATCGTGCGCCGTCAAAGAAAAGCTTCCACAGCTTTTCAGGTGCAGGTCCCACTTCTTTCTTGGCCGACTTGTCAAGCCTCTCAGGCTGAACAACAGTGTAGCAGCCTTGCTCAGTTTCAATCACGGCGTTGAAGTCCCGCAAGGAGAATTCATCTTCTACTTGCAGCAGCTCAAGAGCTTGCTCCGTCATGTCCACTACCACCAGTTCTTCCTCCGTCATCTGAACCATGCAGTCCTGCGACTCTTCTCCGGTTATCTTCTCTACTAGGAAAGTGGAAGGCTTCTCGTTGTAGATCTTCAGTCTCCTTCCTTTAAAGGGCACTTCCATGTGTGAGTAGTCTAGAGACAGATACCCTCCTAACTTCGCAGTGAACTCCTTGGAGAGACACATGCCGAAGTAGGGTTCCAAGTCGACGACCACGACCTCTTGGATGACCACGATGTCGAGAGCTTTGTGCAGCCGAATAGGGATGTCTTTAATGACACCAACTGTCTTGACAGGGGTGCCGTCCAGTTGCAACACGCCTTGGCTGCTCCTTGTGTACTCCATCCCGATCTCGTCGCAGACGGCTCTCGGCATAACAGTCGTGGAAGCACCAGAGTCCACCATACAGTTGTGTACTATGTACCCTTGCATCCGTAATGACAGATAGAAGGGAGGTGGTCTGTTCTTCCCAGTGGCTGAGACTGTCAGAGGTTGCACCAGAACAACGGGCTGTATCTGCTTGCCATTCTTCATGATCTTCAGAGATTCCTGCAGCAGATCAACCTGGCCTGGGAGCTGAAGAGCATCATACATGCTGATTCTTGCGGGGGTCCTCTTCAATTCGTCTACTATGCTGTAGCCCGAGGTGCTAGCTCCTTCCGCTTCTTTTGCCGGCTCATACTTCGTCCGGTACTGTCGAGTGGCCTCAACTCTCTGTCTCTTGGTCAGAGACGGATATCTCAGCTTCTCCTGAGCTTGTTCTTTGGTTTCAGCTGGAGGCTGAGCAACGGGAGCTTTAGGCACGGGAGCTTTGGCTACGGGAGGCTTGACTGCGGGAGTCTTCTCTTTGGCCGTGTAGGGCCACAGCCTCTTATCAGGTGGTAGCCCAGCAGGTTGCCCTTTATCTCTTCGGGCGTATACCTTTAAGGGCTTTGCAGCGGCTTCAGCAGACTTTCTGTCTTCCTTGGCAGGAGGTGGCAACGGATCTTCCTCTGGGACGGCGAAGTTACTTTCATCGCCCAGGATCATGTAGAGTTCTTCGTCCTCTATGGCGCTGCCGGCCAAGGTCTGGAGGTAGTGTTGATGCAGAGTGCAGTCATCCTCCGCATGCGGGTCATTGCACGTGGTGCACCAGTTGACCTGGTCAGAAGTACCAGGTTGGTCTTCAATGGCAGCATTTCTTGGAGGGGGCCGCCTTTGCAGTTGTTGCTCAGGGGTTCGATCTTTCGTCAATGCCGGGGGCGGATATGGCCTCCTTGGAACAAGGTCCATCTGGGCCTGTTTCTTCTTTAGGATGGTCATGTCGTTGGACATGGTGTGATATCCAGAGGCCAGAGCCCGTACCTCCTGGAGGATTTTATTCTGAATATCATTGTCAGGAGGCGGCGACAACTGAGCTGGGGGAGGTAATGCAGCCAATGGAGGAGGTGTAGAATATTGTGCATACTGCGGGGGAGCAGGGAGCGCCGGAAAATGCGGAGGAGGAGGGGGGTTAGGATAATGTATCTGTGGTGGGCCATAAGGATTCACGACCGGCGCCGGATTCCATTGCTGCTGGGGTTGCTGTCCTGAAGTGGACGGCACTGAATCGGAAGCTGATGGATACTGAGATCGGGGGAAATCAGGGTAAATAGGCGGCTGTACCCTGTGCGGGAGTCTGCCGATGGAAATGATATCCATTTCAGCTTGTTGGGCAGCCTCGTACAGAGCGGGGAATGTGTCGATTCTGGCTACCTTCAGCAGCAGGCAAATGTCTGAGTTGAAGGACCTCAGGTAGTAGTAGGCGGCCTGACCTGCTGAAGGTCTGAGTTCGCGAGGTACTCGTTTCCAAGACCTCGCAAACCTGATGTTGAAGTCTGACACCTCCTCTTGGGGGTGTCGCTGTATGCTTTGGAATTGATGCAGTAAAGAAGAGGGATCAGCAGACTCGTTGCATCCTTTCACGAGCCTGCCGGCTAGCTGACGCCACCCTGTGATGGATCCCTCTGGCAGTGATCTCCACCAGTAGAGAAGCTTTCCCCTTAGGGAAAGGGCCAGCAGACGGGTCTTCACACCTTCGTCAATGATGGAATGTAGCGCAGCCAGGGCCAGAATGTCCTGGATGTGTTCATACGCCGTCTTGCCGTAGCCGTCATACGTAGGGATAGATTTTAAGGCAGCAGGGGGCACAACTTGCTGTCCGACTAGGGCCAAGGGCCCCGTAGAGTCCACCGCCGGGAAGAGGTCATCATCGTTCTGCTGGGCAGCCATGTCTTCTTCTGACCCGGTAGTGTACTCGGTGTCGGAACTGTCCGAAGATGTAGATTCTTCTTCGGCCTCAACTTCTTGAATTTCAGCCTCGGCCTCTTGAATTTCTTCTACGCGAGCTTGGTAATCAGCCAGCCTGACGCGCTCGCCTGGAGCGTCAATGTCGATTTCGTAAAAGTCAGGCGGGTTTCCCGGATTCCTTGCTCGCCACCTTCTTGTTTGCATGAAGGCGTTAGGACCGGTCTTTACGGACTCAGAGAGTATTTCAGTTCGTGCAGAGTCGCCAGGTGCTCTGATTTTTAACAACAATGAAGCGAGCACTCGTGCTTCAATTCTGTTTGGGGGTGGGAAACTACCATGTCCCACCGGGCGTGCCGCAGAAACCGTTGGTTACGAATCTGCCATGAGGAAAGGATTTGTTGTTATTGCGCCCAAATTCGCCCACCAGATTGAAAGGCCGGAAGGAAGGAATGCCTTCCGTGCCAATCTCCGGAGAAGGCCGGCTTCCTGTGGGGTTTTTAGTGTAAGATAAGAGTGCAGGGAAAGAGATAAAAGTGCGGAAAGAGAATCCAAATGTGATTGGAGTTGGGTGGGGGGAATAAGCAACACGACAACGAATCAATCACTGCTACTAACAGCATTCCTTTACAAAGCACACATTGAAACTACAGCTATCATTAATCCTATGTATCCTCTATCTATGCATTCCAGGAATACTTGATCATCAAATACCGGAGTCCAGAGTTCAATACAACAAGAAGCAATGATACAAGAAACATGAGGCAGAAATGACAAGGAGAGGCAGCATACAAGATAAAAGACAGTAAGCAGAGCCAAGTATATGCTTGTATTAGAGGCAAACGCACAGCTACAATTGTTCCCTAGCAATATATTCCCCTTCCACCACCTTACAATGAATTACATGGCTATTTATAGCCTCAAGTTCCCCCCGATTACATTCGTGGGCACAAAGTCCCAGACCAAACATTAGCTGACACAAGCGGCTGAGGAGCCGCTGATGCTGACTTCTGTCGGGCAGGACTGTACTTGCGGCATGGTCTCCCTGAAAGATGTACAGCCATGTGGCGGTGTGTCGGGTCAAACCCTTGGTCAGCAGGAGTGCGGGTAGTTGTGGCGGATGGAACTTCTTATCAGCTTTAAATGATGGCAGCTGGCGTAGATAGTGCAGCCCATGCTTTGTCCTTTTCCCGGTCATGTCTCGGCTCGAATCTCGAAGTGGACACTTGTCAGATGTTGATGAGTGACACATGCTGCCTTGAAAGGCAGTTTGTCCAACTTCGCCCGGGATCAGAGCGCTGATGGATTGCACAGGAGGAAAACAACGCAGCTTGGGGAGGCCTCTCGTGCCTTAGTCAATTTCTCGAACTTGCTTACCCAATCGCGCACCGGTCAGAGGGCGCACCCCGACTTCGCTGCGAAGTCGGGTTGCGCACCGGCACTTTGTTGTCTTCTCCGCTGTTCGGACTGCGCACCAAGAGGGGCGCACCCCGACTTCGCTGCGAAGTCGGGTTGCGCCCCAACACTTAGCTGATTTTCTGCTGCACTGCTTCCCTAGTGCGCCCAGGAAGAAGGGCGCACCCCGACTTCGCTGCGAAGTCGGGTTGCGCCCCAGCACTTAGTCAATTTTCGCTCATTTCCTGTTTTGTCACACTTCGCACTGTCCCTACTGCGCTCCAACTGGAGGGCGCACTCCGACTTCGCTGCGAAGTCGGGGTGCGCCCTGACACTTAACCATTTTCAGGGAACACTTCTGGAAACTTTGCTGGGGGAAGTTTAAGGGGAAGAGGGAGGAATAAGACTGCAAAGAAGAGGGAGAAAGAGAGAAATGAAGAAAGGGAAAGAGAGGAAGGAAGGAAAAGAGCAGGTTACTTACAAAAACTGAAAACATGGCATCCCGTGCCAAATGTGGCAACAGGTCTAGTGTGAATGTAATGCCTGAGAAGACTTGGAAAGATATTTGAGCACCATTTTTGTGGTCTCCAAATTTTCGATCATATGGTGTAGACCACTTTTGAATGGAAATGGAGTATTGACAAATCAAAGGGTAAAGATTACTGACCAAGAGTTCATCATGGACTTCATGGTGATTGCCATGCAAAAACTAGCCTATGATGCATTGTTGGGGCGCAGATGGATACGAATGGCAAAGGTGAACCATAATTGGGATAAAAAGATGAAAAAGGAAAAAGTGCGCCGCTAGTTACATGCAAGGTGGTAAGGTTGCAGTTATCAAGAAATTATACATGGGCGGAAACCAACCCCACCAAATTATAAATATGTGCATTTAGGGAGGCTTGAGCATCATAGAATTTTCTCAACGCCTAAAAGATATGGGAGCACAAAGAATACATGTAAGGAGAAAAAGGCGAGAGGATGCAAAATGAAGTGTTGAGGATGCAGGATACAATACAGAAGTAAAGTGTGTTGGTGCAGTGCCGATGCAAGAGTCGACAACAAAAGGGGGATGAACTGCCAAAGAAGTGCAAAAATGATGAGTGTGCCCTAAGGAGAAGCTGGTGGTATTTCCAGAGGAAGAAATTGCAAAGGAAATTTGTCGCATGAAGGGTTTTGTAAAAGAGGGATTGTAGCCATATGCAACCGTATAGAGGACCACAGAAGTAGATAAAGTGCAAACAAAGCAAGGGTCTCTAATTTGTGATAAGTGTAGTTGTATCAACGAGGGTTGGACCAGGCGATAGAAAAAGTATTTAGTTTGTGCACAAAGAGAAGGGCAAAGGAGGTTGTTGTACAAGCGGTGGAAAGGTTGTATGAGTCAAAGAGTGACTAATCGAGTTGGCAGATACCATTGCCATACAAGTGTAAAATAGGTCAGTTGTATAGGTGAAAGGAAGGACTGTTGTACAAGTTGTTAGATGGCAATGCCATATAAATTGAAGAAGTTGAACAACTTCCATACAAGTGGTGAAGGTTTGTCGTACAAGCAAAGTGATCACCATAAAAACCTGAAGGACTACCATACAAGCAAAAGACTGTGATAGTAGGGGTTGTACAAGGCGTAGTCCTGTGAAAATATGGGCCATAAAAGTAGAACCAGTCGTTACTTCATCTGATACTGCTGAGTGGCCTCAACTCTCTGTCTCTTGGTCAGAGACGGATATCTCAGCTTCTCCTGAGCTTGTTCTTTGGTTTCAGCTAGAGGTCGAGCAAGCATTTCGTCCGAAGATCGCCGAGTGGCCTCAACTCTCTGTCTCTTGGTCAGAGACGGATATCTCAGCTTCTCCTGAGCTTGTTCTTTGGTTTTAGCTGGAGGCTGAGCAGCGGGAGCTTTAGCCGGGGGAGCTTTTGCTACGGGAGGCTTGACTGCGGGAGTCTTTGCTGGAGGAGTTTTCTCTTTGGCTGTGTAGGGCCACAGCCTCTTGTCAGGTGGTAGCCCAGCAGGTTGCGCCTTATCTCTCCTGGCGTATACCTTCAAGGGCTTTGCAGCGGCTTCAGCGGACCTTCTGTCTTCCTTGGCAGGAGGCAGCAACAAATCTTCCTCTGGGACGGCAAAGTTGCCTTCGTCGTCCAAGATCATATAGAGTTCTTCATCTTCTATGGCACTGTCGGCCAAGGTTTGGAGGTAGTGTTGGTGCAGTGTGCAATCATCCTCAGAATGTGGGTCATTGCACGTAGTGCACCAGTTGACCTGGTCAAAAGTACCTGTTGCCACATTTTGCACAGGGGTGCCATGTTTTTGGTTTCTGCATGTAAGCTGCTCTTTTCCTTCCCTTCTCCTCATTTTCCCTTTCTTCTTCTCTCCCTTTCTTCCTCTCCCTCACAGCTTCATTCCCTCTTCTTCTTTCCCCCTTTCCTCCCCCAGCAAACTTCAGCAGGTGTACCTTGAAAAGTTTCTAAGTGTTGGGGCGCAACCCGACTTCGCAGCGAAGTCGGAGTGCGCCCCTCAGTTGGAGCGCAGTAGGTAACCCGTGCGCAACAGGACAGGAAGTGACTGAAAATCTGACTAAGTGTCAGGGGCGCAACCCGACTTCGCAGCGAAGTCGGAGTGCGCCCTTCTTCCTGGGCGCACTAGGGGAATGACCTATCAGGAAAATGGCTAAGTGCTGGGGCGCAACCCGACTTCGCAGCGAAGTCGGAGTGCGCCCCTGTTCCAGTGCGCAGTCTGTACAGCGAATGGAGACAGCCAAGCACCGGTGCGCAACCCGACTTCGCAACGAAGTCGGAGTGCGCCCTTTGACCGGTGCGCAGTTCGGTGAAGTCAACTCAGAAAACGCCAAGGCAAGGAGGCCTCCCAACTGCGCTGTCTTCCTCCTGCGCAACCCGATGGCGCCCGAATTCCTGGCGAAGTTGGATAAACTGCCTTTCAAGGCAGACACGTGTCACGCTTCAGCATCCGACAAGTATCCACCTTCGGGATTCGAGCCAAGACTTGACCGCGCAAGGACAAAGCATGGGCTTCACTACCGGCGCCAGCTGTCAACATTTAAAGCCGATGTGAAGTACCATCTGCCGCACCTACCCGCATTCCTGTTGACCGAAGACTTGACCCAACGCGCTGCCACGTAGCTGTACCGCCTTCAGGGACACCATGCTGCAAGGACAGTCCGGCCCGACAGAAGTCAGCATCAGCAGCTCCTCAGCCGCTCGTGTCAGCTGCTGTCTTGTCTGGGACTTTGTGCCCATGAATGTAATCGGGGGAGTTTTGGGCTATAAATACCCACCACATTTTCAATGTAAGTGGTGGAAGGGGAATATATTGCTAGGGGACAATTGTAGCTGTGCGTTTGCCTCAAATACATACATATACTTGGCTCTGCTTACTGTCTTTTATCTTGCATGCTGCCTCTCCTTGTCATTTCTGCCTCATGTTTCTTGTGTCATTGCTTGTTGTTGTATCGAACTCGGACTCCAGCATTTGATGGCCAGGTATTCTTGGAATGCATAGATAGAGGATACATGGGATCGCTGATAGCTGTAGTTTCAATGTATGTTTGTAGATGAATGCTGTTAGTAGTGGTGATTGATTCGTCGCCGTGCTGCTTATTCCCCCCACCCAACTCCAATCACATTTGGAATCTCTTTCCTGCACTCTTATCTTATTTATCTCTTTCCTGCACTCTCATCTTATTTATCTCTTTCCCTGCACTCTTATCTTAACACAACCCCATAGGAGCCGGCCTTCTCCGGAGATTGGCACGGAAGGCATCTCTTCCTCCCGGCCTTTCAATCTGGTGGGCGAATCTGGGCGCATTAACAACAAAATCCTTTCCTCATGGCAGATTCGTAACCAACAGTTTCTCTGGCACGCCCGGTGGGACCAAGGTCCCATATTTTACGAGAATTTCTAACCCGTCTCCACCTGGCACCAGCAGTTGCTTGGTCTTAACCGGTGGGACATGGTAGTTTCCCGCCCCCAAACAGAATCGAAGTACTAGTGCTCGCTTCATTGCTGTTAAAAATCAGAGCACCTGGCGACTCTGCACGAACCTAAATACTCTCTGAGTCCGTGAAGACCGGTCCTAACGCCTTCATGCAAACAAGAAGGTGGCGAGCAAGGAATCCGGAGAACCAGCCCGACTTTTACGAACTTGACCTTGACGCTCCAGGCGAGCGCGTCAGGCTGGCTGATTACCAAGCTCGCGAAGAAGAAATCCAAGAAGAGGCCGAGGCTGAAATCCAAGAAGCCGAAGCCGAGATTGAACAAGTTGAGGCCGAAGAAGAATCTACCTCTTCGGATAGTTCCGATACCGAATACACTACCGGATCAGAAGCAGAAATGGCTGATCATCTGGATGAAGACGACCTCTTCCCGACGGTGGATTCTACGGGGCCCTTGGCCCTAGTCGGACAGCAAGCCGTGCCCCCTGCTGCCTTAAAGTCTATCCCTACGTACGACGGCTACGGCAAGACGGCGTATGAACACATCCAGGACATTCTTGCCCTGGCTGCGCTACACTCCATCACCGACGAAAGTGTGAAGACCCGTCTGCTGGCCCTTTCCCTAAGGGGAAAGCTTCTCTACTGGTGGAGATCACTGCCAGAGGGATCCATCACAGGGTGGCGACAGTTAGCCGGCAAGCTCGTGAAAGGATGCAACGAGTCTGCTGATCCCTCTTCTTTGCTGCATCAGTTCCAAAGTATTCAGAGACACCCCCAAGAGGAGGTGTCAGACTTCAACATCAGGTTTGCGAGGTCTTGGAAACGAGTCCCTCGTGAACTCCGACCGTCAGCAGGTCAGGCCGCCTACTACTACCTGAGATCTTTCAACTCAGACATTTGCCTGCTGCTGAAGGTTGCCAGAATCAACACATTCCCCGCTCTGTACGAAGCTGCCCAGCAAGCTGAAATGGACATCATCTCCATCGGCAGACTTCCACACAGAGTGCAACCGCCCATCTACCCTGATTTTCCCCGATCGCAGTATCCATCAGCTTCTGGTTCGGAGCCGTCCACTTCAGGACAGCAACCCCAACAGCAATGGAACCCGGCGCCGGCCGTGAACCCTTACGGCCCGCCTCAAATTCATTATCCACCTCCTCGTCCTCCACGTTTCCCAGCACTTCCTGCTCCTCCCGCAGCATGCACAATATTCCACTCCTCCTCCATTGGCTGCATTGCCTCCCCCAGCTCAATTGCCGCCACCTCCTAACCATGATATTCAGAATCAAATCCTACAGGAGGTACGGGCTCTGGCCTCTGGCTATCATACCATGTCTAACGACATGACTGTTCTGAAAAAGAAGCAGGCCCAGATGGACCTAGCTCCAAGGAGGCCATATCCGCCCCCGGCATTGACAAAGGATCGGCCCCCCGAGCAACATTTGCAACGGCGGCCCCCTCCGAGGAATGCTGCCATTGAGGATGAACCTGGTACTTCCGACCAGGTCAACTGGTGCACCACGTGCAACGACCCGCATGATGAAGATGATTGTACACTGCATCAGCACTACCTCCAGACCTTGGCCGGCAGCGCCATTGAGGACGAAGAACTTTACATGATCCTGGGCGACGAGAGCAATTTCGCCGTTTCAGACGAAGTTCCAATGCCGCCTCCCGCCAAGGAAAACAAGAAGTCTGCCGAAGCTGCAGCCAAACCCCTAAAGGTGTACGCTAGAAGAGACAAGGCGCAACCCGAGGAGATACCACCGTACAAGAGGCTGTGGCCTTACACAGCCAAAGACAAAACTCCTCCGGCGAAGACTCCCGCAGTCAAGCCTCCCATTGCCAAAGCTCTTCCGGCTAAAGCTCCCGCTGCTCAGCCTCCAGCTGAAACAAAAGAACAAGCTCAGGAGAGGCTGAGATATCCGTCTCTAACCAAGAGGCAGAGAGTTGAGGCCACTCAACAGTACCGGACGAAGTACGAGCCGACGAAAGAAGCGGAAGGAGCAAGCACTTCGGGCTACAGTATAGTAGACGAGTTGAAGAGAACTCCCGCGAGAATCAGCATGTATGATGCTCTTCAGCTCCCAGGCCAGGTTGATCTGCTGCAAGAATCCCTGAAAATCATGAAGAATGGCAAGCAGATACAACCCGCTGTCCTGGTGCAACCCCTGACAGTCTCAGCCACTGGGAAGAACAGACCACCTCCCTTTTATCTGTCTTTACGGATGCAAGGGTATATAGTACACAACTGCATGGTGGATTCTGGTGCTTCCACGACCGTGATGCCGAGAGCCGTCTGCGATGAAATCGGGATGGAGTACACAAGGAGCAGCCAAGGCGTGCTGCAACTAGACGGCACCCCTGTCAAGACAGTCGGTGTCATAAAAGACATCCCCATTCGGCTGCACAAAGCTCTCGACATTGTGGTCATCCAAGAGGTTGTGGTCGTCGACTTGGAACCCTACTTCGGCATGTGTCTCTCCAGGGAGTTCACTGCGAAGTTGGGAGGATATCTCTCTCTGGACTACTCGCACATGGAAGTGCCCTTCAAAGGAAGGAGACTGAAGATTTTCAATGAAAAGCCTTCCACCTACCTAGTAGAGAAGATACCCGGAGAAGAGCCTGAGGATTGCATGGTTCAGCTGACGGAGGAAGAACTGGTGACAGTGGACATGACGGAGCAAGCTCTCGAGCAACTGCAAGTAGAAGATGAGTTCTCCTTGCGGGACTTCAACGCCGTGATTGAAACAGAGCAAGGCTGTTACACCATTGTTCAGCCTGAGAGAGTTGACAAGTCAGCAAGGAGAGAAGTAGGACCAGCACCTGAGAAGCTGTGGAAGCTTTTCTTTGACGGCGCACGATGCAGAAATGGCGCCGGTGCTGGAGTTCTTTTGGTTTCCCCAACCGGGATCCAGAAGGATTACACCTACAGGTCGGCTTGGAGCTGTACCAACAACGCGGCGGAGTACGAAGCCCTGTGCTTGGGACTGCGAAAGGCGGAGAGGTTGGGAATCAAACATCTGCAGATCTACGGAGATTCAGAGCTAGTGTGCCACCAGATCACGAATAAGTGCGCCTCCAAAAAGCACTATCTCAAGGCGTACCGAAATCGGGTCTGGGATCTGATGGAGTCTTTTGACTCGTTGAATGTCAAGGCTATTTCACGAGAGAAAAACAAGCATGCTGACATTCTGGCGTCTGTTGGAGCCAGGTACGTTCCGGCTGATGACACTGTCCAGAAGCCGAAGCCGGTCCGTACCATTTACAGGCCTTCTGTGCCTGATAAGGACACCCACTGGCAAGTGTTCAGCTGTGACGAGGAGATCGTCACATTTTTGGTAAATGAAGCCTGTTCAATCGAAGGTAGAGACCCTGATGACGAGCAATATGAGGGGTTGATACAACTGAAAAATAATCATGTCCCGAAAGGACTGATTACCTTAGAGAGTCTATTTGATCAGAATGACAGAGCCATATCTCATCGGATCAAAGTAGACCCGAAGCAGTATGCCGACCTAGAGCTGGAACCTGGTAAATCAATCAAGGTCGGGACAGACTGCACCACAGAGGAACTCGAGCAGATCAGATCATTATGTCAAGAGTTCCCTGATATAGTAGCCTGGAGCTACCAAGACTTGAAGGGGTATGACAGAGAAATAATTCAGCATACCATCGAGCTAGAAGATGGCGCCAAGCCATTCAGGCAAAAGCAGAGGGCCGTCAATCCAAAAATCGAGGCCATGATGAAAGCCGAGCTCTTGAAGATGCTGGAGGCCAAGATCATCTACCCCATCAAGCATTCATCCTGGGTTGCGAACTTGGTTCCTGTGAGGAAGAAGAACGGAGACATTCGTCTCTGCGTGGATTTCAGAAATCTAAATCAAGCCTCCCTCAAGGACCATTACCCGCTTCCTCAGATCGATCAGATCCTCCATATAGTTGCTGGAGCCCAGAGATTTTCCCTCCTAGACGGCTTTTCCGGCTACAACCAGATATGGGTCAAGGATGAGGACCAGCACAAGACGGCGTTCACCACCAAATGGGGGACGTTCGCCTATCAGCGCATGCCATTCGGCTTATCCAATGCTGGCGCCACATTCCAAAGAGCCATGGACCTGGCCTTCCGAGAGCTGCTTAACAAAGTGATCGTCATCTACTTGGATGACATGACTGTTTTCTCTCACAAGCGAGAAGATCATGTTCCCCACCTGCGGCAAATATTCGAAAGATGTCGTGAATTCGGCATCTCCATAAACCCGAAGAAATCTGTCTTCGCGGTGAAAGAAGGAAAGCTGCTGGGGCATGTCATCTCCGAGAAAGGCCTGGCTATAGATCCTGACAGAGCAGAGGCTCTTCTCCGCTTGCCCGCCCCAATCGACAAGAAAGGGCTACAGTCCTTCTTCGGCCAAATCAACTTCGTGCGGAAGTTCATACCGGACTTCGCACAAGTAATCAAGCCTATGTCCGAGTTGCTGAAGAAGAACACAGAATTTCTGTGGACTGAAGAAAGGGAGCAAGCCTTCGAGGAGATCAAAGCTCGCATTGCACAAGCACCGGTGTTGATAAACCCGGACTACTCCAAGGATTTCATCCTGTACGCGGTGGGAGAACCAGAGAGTTACGCCGCAGTCCTGACCCAAAAGGGAGAAGATGGCGAGGAGCGCCCCATAGCGTTCCTGAGCCAAGTGATCCAGCCGCACGAAGAAAAGTACAACTTTATAGAGCGGCAGGTACATGCTGTCATGAAATCTCTCCGTAAGTTCAGGCACTTTGTCTCCCGGAGCAAGATCACCGTCTTCGTGATCCACCCGGACGTTCGAAGCTTTATCATACAAGGAGAACCGGGTCACAAGAGGGCAGGATGGATTGCCAAAATCCAGGAGTTCGACATCGAAGTGCGGCCAACCAAGCTAATCAGAGGCCGAGCCTTGTGCCAGGAGCTAGCCCGAAGTGCGGCAGCCGAGATATCCGCCTGTGAGTGGGAGGATCCAGCGACGCGCATCAACCTAGCCAACTCTTTACCCGAGGAGTGCGACTGGACAGATGAACTGGTGAGATACTTCTGCACCGGGAGATGTCCAGACCACATGAATGCCTCACAAAGAAGGAGGTTTCGGCTAGGTGCATTGAAGTACACTCTTCGCCCCGAGGGGCTTTACTTTAAAAACATCGACGGCATCCTGTTGCGGTGCGTCAGAAAAGCAGACCAATCCAGGGTCCTCGGAGAATTTCATTCCGGGATGCCTGGAGGTCACCATTCTGCAAGGCCCACGGCCTTGAAAATAATCAGAGCTGGGTACTACTGGCCCACTCTGTTTACAGACGCTCATGCTGTCTGTAGCAAATGTGATCAATGCCAGAGATTTGCTGGCAGGAACAGAAAAGCACCCCTGCCCCTTCAACCGATCCAAGCCGAGACTCCGTTTCAGCAATGGGGTCTGGACTTCATCGGGGTGATTTCGCCGAACTCTGCAGCGGGCCACAAGTTTATCTTAACCGCCACCGATTACTTCACACGGTGGGCAGAGGCGATCCCTACAAAGAACGCCGACCAAGAGACGGTCATCAGGTTCCTCGAAAGCTTGATCACCCGTTTCGGGGTCCCGGAATCAATAGTAACGGACAATGGTCCGGGGTTCGCAGGCGAGTACTCACGGAGTACACCAGCAAATTTGGCATCTATCACAAGATGTCTTCCAATTACTACCCGCAGGGGAACGGTCTCGCCGAGTCCACCAATAAGAATCTACTGAAGATCATCCGAAGGACAGTGGAGAAAAATAAGAGGACTTGGCACCTACTCCTGAACCGGGCGCTATGGGCGGACAGAATTTCATTCAAGAAGTCCATCAAAACGTCCCCTTATGCGCTCGTGTATGGCAAAGAAGCTGTCTTGCCAACGCACATTGAGATGCCCGCTCTCTGGATGCTCGATGAGGAAAGAAGCAGCGGGGATCCGGTAGAAGACAGACTTTGCCAGCTGCTGCAGTTGGAGGAAGACAGAGAGAAAGCGTACCAGGCCTTCACAAAACACGCCGAATCAACCCAAGGCTGGTTCGCAAAAGGTACCACAGCCCGAGTTTTCAAAATCGGGGACCTGGTGCTGAAGTGGGACTCGTTCAAGGCCAAACCCGGCAACCATGGAAAGTTTGATGCCCTCTGGGAGGGCCCCTATCAGATTGCCCGGGTTAATCAATTCAACGCATATGTGCTCCGGGACATGGAGGGACATCCTCTCCCCATTCCCGTCAACGGGTTCCACCTCAAATTGTACCACCACTGAAGGTGCCCGAAAGGGCCCTTCTTTGTACAGATTTCCCTTTTTTGCATTTTAAAGTTTTCAGCATGTAATTATTTTAAGTTTTTCAGTTTTCCAAGTAGCCCAAGTAAGTCCGAGGCAAATGCCTGACTTCGCAGCGAAGTCAGGCAGCGCTCATCAAATGGGGCGAAGAAGGGAAGAAAGCAGTTAAAAGGAGCTAAAAATGTCTAAGTCTGGCTGCCCAACCCGACTTCGCAGCGAAGTCGGGCTGCGCCCTCTCCAAAGAGCGCAGTTGGGTAGCAGGCTACAAGAAAATGTCGTCGGACTGCGCTAGTCGGACTGCGCCCTAATTTCGGGCGAAGTCCGAGTGCGCACTCATTCTCAGGCGCACCCTGAGTAGTCCGATGAAAGCTGAAAGCACTAAGTCCGAAACCCAAGATCGCCCGTGTTGGTGGGCGAAGTCGGACTGCGCCCCTTTTTCGGGCGAAGTCCGCACTGCGCCCGTTTTTGGGGCGAACCTCGAACTGCGCCCGCCTTTCGAGCGAAGTCCGCGCTGGCGAAGTCCGAATGGTAAGCTGGCAAAAAACAAGTGTAAAGTCCGCGCTGCGCCCTTTTTGGGCGAAGTTCGCGCCGCGCCCGTTTTTTGGGCGAAGTTCGGGTTGCGCCCAAAAAACGGGCGAAGTCCGACTTGCGCCCCTTTTTCGGGCGAAGTCGGACCGCGCCCCGGATTCCGGGCGAAGCACGGACGTCTCATCACGGACAACGCCACGTAAGGGCCCGTTGCAAAGCCCGACACGTGGCAAGGTGTGGTTAATTAATTAAAAAGCTCTTTGAAAAGTGTGCCCAATGGTGGCAGCAACGTCAGCAACGGCACAACGTCCAAGGGAGGGCTTTAAATGATTGCGCGGTAACCAAGGATAATACATGTAAAAGATAACCTTGCGCAATATCCAAGGGTGACGTATTTAAAGGGTAAGGTGCGCCCTGGGCCAACAAGGAACGTTTTTCAAGAAACGGGCCCCTGCGCAGCCGCCAAGGCCATAACGTCGCCACCAACCCAGGTTTAACTGCTTTAACTTCCTCCTCGCGCCATTAATGAGCAGTCACCATCTACAAAAGACCCTGGCGCCAGCCAGAAAATTTATAAGTTCGAAGCTGACTCCCGGACTGCAGAGAATAAGCCTGACAAGCTCTGAAGTATTTGTCCCGGTATCTGATTGTTTCAACGAAGATGGACAAGGGAAAAGCGCCCGTACAGGCGCAAGCAAGTGTGGATCTGCGCGATGCTGACAAGTCTCCAGAATCCAGCGAACATGAAAGCACAGCGCCTCGGAAGGGCAGGAAAACAAAATCCAGAACAAAGAGGCACGTAGCTGGCCAGACTCCGCCGCCACCAATCAATCGTCTGTCCGGGTATAAAGATGGTGCATTCTCCATCAGTATCACGAAGCTGCGTCTGACCATCGCAAAGTGGGTGGGTAAGGTTCCGCCTTCTCACCACCTCGGAGCTGCATACAATTCAAATCTTCATTATTTCTTGTGCCCTCCGACTCACTGGTGCCCGGAGCTGGTTGAAGCGATTGCTGAATATTACAAACCAGCTGCGCGGCAAGTCTGCGATAACAAAGGAAGGGTGTTGTTCACTCTCTTCCGAGAGAGCGTCCAGCCGGCGTTCGCCCCAGGGCTCCAATACAGCCCAGACGCAATTGTCAGAAGGGTGAACATCGAAGAGCAGACCGGCAGATTTTCGCAGACAAAGCGGATGAGAGAGTTCCTTAACTCAGAATTGAAGACTCCGCTAAATCCTGGACAGTGGCCGACCGGCCCCATACCGCTAGACCGATTTGAGAACAGATATATTTATATCATTCTGGCATGGGTCCTTGGCTGCGATTCAGACAGAGTGGTGCGGCCGTTTCAGCTGGCAATGGCCGAGTGCATCCTGCACGGGGAGTTTTACGACTCCACGGCGCAGAAGAGCGGGAAGCGCCCAATCTTCTACGATTGGGCGGACTGGTTGGCCTACGCGATTCACGCGAGCCTGGTAAGACTGCAGCAAAGGCAGTCGACGGACTTCCGGTTTTGCTCATTCCTCACATGGCTATGCCTGTACCATATGCATTACCGGATGAACGTCCCTAACCTGAGAAAAGCGAACGAGCAAGGAGAACCCCTCCCAGTGTATGAATGGACTGAGGCCCTGTACCGGAAGGGCTCGTTCTACGAGTTTAATGTTGGTTTTCTGGGCCAGGCAATGGGACTGTTCAGCCGTGGCGCAACTCGCCCACCAGCGGCTATGACAAAGCATCTGACAGACAACAAGCTCGGTGATACCTTTCGGCTGACTCAGGGCATTGTTGTCCGAATCTACGGATTCAAGGGGAAACCATGTTTGCTGCCCTACTTCTGCACGGACCATCAGTTTGGGATGGAGGTGGCGCGGCAAATGGACTACGTCGAAGAAGAATTTGGCCAGGGGAAGAAGAGAGGTCACTTATTCAAATATCCTATGACCTGGGCCAATATTCAGGTCTTCGAAATCGGGCAGCACGTTTACCTTGAGCAAGAGCTGCTGGAGATGGGCCTGATAATGCTGCCCCAACGCTGGAAATATGACCCAATCGGGGTCCGGGGAAAGTTTACGCACATCTGTCCAAGACCGGAGATCATGCAAGAAAGAAGGAACTTGACAGGTGCAGATCTCTACTGGCGCATTCATTTGATGCAGTCATGGCCACCGTGGCATGAATTTTACTGTGAGGAGGTCGCTTACGATCCTGAACGGAACCCGGACCACCGAATGGAGTCAGCGGGATTCAAGAAATTCCTCGCTAAGGTGGCGCCGCTTAACTGGCATAAGGACAAAATCCTCGAATGCTGGAAAATGAGGTGTCGCACGCAACACGACAAGTCAAGCCGGAGGAATCTTGCCGTTGATGATGAGTTTTCGGCATTATATGATCAACACGTCGACACGTGGCAGCCCTTCGAATTTCGCGTTTGCGTTCCCCGAGGCGCGAACATAAGGTATAAAAGGAGGGCTACCCCCAGTCATCATCAACCCCAGCGACTTCCAGCGCGACTCCATCCGGCAGTCAAGTGGGCCCAACTCCATCCAGCAGTCAAGTAGGCCCAATGCAGCCTGTTGCTTCCGTGGCAGCGCCCGAAGTGGCGCAAGGTTCAGAGCGGTCAACTCCTGAGCTGGCCCCTCCATCAACAGAGAAGACGCTCACACCGCCAGCCAGTGGACCAAGTGCGGCGGGTATTTTACCAACGCGACCCAGGTACAAATTTACCGTGGGCACATCAGCGCTTCCCGCCCCTCTATTGCCGCTCCCTTCTGAACCAGCCACGGCGTCGGGAGAAAAGAAAAAGAAAAGGGTCGAAAGGACCAAACGACCCCTGGAGCCAGTGCAGCAGCCACCTGCAGAGCAGCCACAAGCAGCAGCGCCGGAGGTTGTCTCTTTAGACAGCCCCGAACCAGTAGCAGACATCCAGGCTGCAACCATTCCTTCAGCATCGGCTCAGGCGGAGCCCGCAGGTACGTCCTCTGTGCCATTTGCCCAAGTCCATGTCGGCCCTGCAAAAACCCCAACTCCCACTTCATCAGGGCAAGCCGTAGCCGCATCCTCCGCATCGCAAGCCACCCCGCCGTCCAGCGACTTTCACTCTTTTGATCAGTTTGCCCAGGACCCCAATGCTTTCCAATCCCTGGGACAAACCCAAGAGCCTTCACCCGCGGTTAGTGCTGAAGCCGCTCCTTCATCTCCACATCTTTCGCCCCAGCCAACTGAAACCCTACCAGCGCCGTCTAGCCAAACCCCTGTCACTCCTAGGACCCGGTCACCCTCGAAGGTTACTACCCCCTCTGGTATCCCACCTACTTCATTGTTCACGGGAAAAATGCCGCAACAGGCCCAGGAGCTGGAAGATCTTGATTTCATGAGCATCACTGAGGACCAGCCTCTGGCAGTAAGAGCCGCAGGGGGATCTGCCTCCTTTCTTCAAGGAGTTAAGCGCAGAAGGGCCGAAGGGATAGCTGCCCCGGTCAAACGCACAAAGTTTGACCTGAATCGGAGAGTGCTTACGACAGAAAAGCTGATTCCTAAGGTGAAAAAGCCTCTCCGTGATATGACCGAGGCAGACTACGAGCTTCAGACAAAGGAGAAGAACTTCGATGATATCAACGAAGAGTATGAGATCCGCGGTATTCGCCGCAGAACAGACAACCTCCTTGTCAAGCATCTCGAAACTCAGGAGGCGCTTTTCCAGCTACAGAATACTTCCAGGCAGCTTGAAGAAGACTTGGCCAGGGCTACAGCGCAGCTGGGGTCAGCACAGCAAGAAGTTGAAGACCTCAAGGCCCAGCTGGCTGCCGCTCAGCAGACAGCCGAACAAGAGAGGAAAGAAGCGCTGGAGCAGATTTCGCAACTGCAGGGTTCACTGAAACAGGCGCAGTCGCAATTAGCAGAGCAAGCATTACAAGCGGCGGCCTTTTCAAAGAGCAAGGCGAAGGAGATGCGCGCAAGTCTGCTACAAGGTTGCAAGCCCAACCTTGTCAAGTCCTTGACAGTTCTGGATTTCTTATCCAGAATTGAAGAAATATCTGCCCAGGGCAAGCCTGTGGTAGAGGAAGCCGAACACCAGGCGAGGCAACTGCTAGACCTGGCTATGAAACTTGAGAAGATAGAGCACGATGGCTTCCGAATCTCCCCTACGTCCTGTCTTGCCTCAGAGTGGGCAAATGCAAGGGTAACCTTGCACACTTACTTCGCCCGGACGGAAAGGATCAGAGCAGCCAGGCAGGCGCTGGACGCCTTAGAACAGGAAAGACAAATTCTCCTGGCTCCTTTTCGTATTTTGTCCGAGCATGGGTGTCCGAGCTATGTCAAAGATGACGAGCTCCTCACCCTTGAACAGGTAAAAGAGAACTGGCTGTCCTTTGAGGCAGATACAGCAGAAATCGACAGCTGGACAGAGCCAGTTCAAGAAGCGCAGGTCACTCAAATGGTGGCTAAGTACTGCAAAATCAACTCTTCTCTTGAGGAGTTGGGCAAAAGATTTCACACCATTGACCTGCACTCGGTCGCTGCATTCCATGCAATACTTAGAGAAATCAGCGACCCCTCTCCTTTCCAAGCCGCAGTCTGGGACCAAGCTAAGACTGTGGTCGAACGCATCAGCAAGCGAGAGGCCGAAAGCGGAGAACCTTCTGATTCAGAAGGCGAGACTGAGGAGGCGACTGGTGAAAGTGAAAACGAAGAAGAACAGTTGCCCCAAGGGAAACGACCAGAGCAGCAGAAGACAGGGGAAGGAAGTTCCTCTGCACCCAAAGGATAAAGGCATGGTTCTTTGCGTCGAGGCGAGCTCGACACCCCGCGAGCCGCCAGGAATGTTGCCACATTTTGCACAGGGGTGCCATGTTTTTGGTTTCTGCATGTAAGCTGCTCTTTTCCTTTCCTTCTCCTCATTTTCCCTTTCTTCTTCTCTCCCTTTCTTCCTCTCCCTCACAGCTTCATTCCCTCTTCTTCTTTCCCCCTTTCCTCCCCCAAGAAACTTCAGCAGGTGTACCTTGAAAAGTTTCTAAGTGTTGGGGCGCAACCCGACTTCGCAGCGAAGTCGGAGTGCGCCCCTCAGTTGGAGCGCAGTAGGTAACCCGTGCGCAACAGGACAGGAAGTGATTGAAAATCTGACTAAGTGTCAGGGGCGCAACCCGACTTCGCAGCGAAGTCGGAGTGCGCCCTTCTTCCTGGGCGCACTAGGGGAATGACCTATCAGGAAAATGGCTAAGTGCTGGGGCGCAACCCGACTTCGCAGCGAAGTCGGAGTGCGCCCCTGTTCCAGTGCGCAGTCTGTACAGCGAATGGAGACAGCCAAGCACCGGTGCGCAACCCGACTTCGCAGCGAAGTCGGAGTGCGCCCTTTGACCGGTGCGCAGTTCGGTGAAGTCAACTCAGAAAATGCCAAGGCAAGGAGGCCTTCCAACTGCGCTGTCTTCCTCCTGCGCAACCCGATGGCGCCCGAATTCCTGGCGAAGTTGGATAAACTGCCTTTCAAGGCAGACACGTGTCACGCTTCAGCATCCGACAAGTATCCACCTTCGGGATTCGAGCCAAGACTTGACCGCGCAAGGACAAAGCATGGGCTTCACTACCGGCGCCAGTTGTCAACATTTAAAGCCGATGTGAAGTACCATCTGCCGCACCTACCCGCATTCCTGTTGACCGAAGACTTGACCCAACGCGCTGCCACGTAGCTGTACCGCCTTCAGGGACACCATGCTGCAAGGACAGTCCGGCCCGACAGAAGTCAGCATCAGCAGCTCCTCAGCCGCTCGTGTCGACTGTCTGTCTTGTCTGGGACTTTGTGCCCATGAATGTAATCGGGGGAGTTTTGGGCTATAAATACCCACCACATTTTCAATGTAAGTGGTGGAAGGGGAATATATTGCTAGGGGACAATTGTAGTCGTGCGTTTGCCTCAAATACAGACATATACTTGGCTCTGCTTACTGTCTTTTATCTTGCATGCTGCCTCTCCTTGTCATTTCTGCCTCATGTTTCTTGTGTCATTGCTTGTTGTTGTACTGAACTCTGGACTCCAGCATTTGATGGCCAGGTATTCCTGGAATGCATAGATAGAGGATACATGGGATCGCTGATAGCTGTAGTTTCAATGTATGTTTGTAGATGAATGTTGTTAGTAGTGGTGATTGATTCGTCGCCGTGCTGCTTATTCCCCCCACCCAACTCCAATCACATTTGGAATCTCTTTCCTGCACTCTTATCTTATTTATCTCTTTCCTGCACTCTCATCTTATTTATCTCTTTCCCTGCACTCTTATCTTAACACAACCCCATAGGAGCCGGCCTTCTCCGGAGATTGGCACGGAAGGCATCTCTTCCTCCCGGCCTTTCAATCTGGTGGGCGAATCTGGGCGCATTAACAACAAAATCCTTTCCTCATGGCAGATTCGTAACCAACAGCACCAGGTTGGTCTTCAATGGTAGCATTTCTTGGAGGAGGCCGCCTCTGATCTCGCCGTTCTGGGGCTTGATCTTTTGTCAGTGCCGGGGGCGGATATGGCCTCCTTGGAACAAGGTCCATCTGGGCCTGTTTCTTCTTTAGAATGGTCATGTCGTTGGACATGGTGTGATATCCAGAGGCCAGAGCTCGTACCTCCTGGAGGATTTTATTCTAAATATCATTGTCAGGAGGCGGCAACTGAGCTGGGGGAGGTAATGCAGCCAATGGAGGAGGTGTAGAATATTGTGCATACTACGGGGGAGCTAGGAGTGTTGGATAATGCGGAGGAGGAGGTGGATAGTGAATTTGTGGTGGGTTGTAAGGGTTTACAACCAGTGCCGGGTTCCATTGTTGCTGGGGTTACTATCCTGAAGTGGACGGCATTGTACCAGAAGCTGATGGGTACTGGGACTGTGCAAAGTCTGGGTAAATGGGTGGTTGTACCCTATGCAGGAGTCTGCCTATGGAAATGATATCCATTTTAGCTTGCTGGGCAGCCTCGTATAGGGTGGGGAATGAGTCTATTCTGGCTATCTTCAGCAGCAGGCAAATTTCTGAGTTGAAGGACCTCAGGTAGTAGTGTGCGACCTAGCCTGCTGAAGGTCAACGTTCACGAGGCACTCGTTTCCAAGACCTCACAAACTTTATGTTGAAGTCAGACACCTCCTCTTGGGGGTGTCGTTGTATACTTTGAAATTGATGCAACAAAGAAGAGGGATCAGCAGACTCATTGCATCCTTTCACGAGTATGTCGGCTAACTGTCACCACCCCGTGATAGATCCCTCTGGCAGTGATCTCCACTAGTAGAGAAGCTTTCCCCTTAGGGAAAGGGCCAGCAGACGGGTCTTCACACCTTTGTCAGTTATGGAATGTAGCGCAGCCAGGGCCAGAATGTCCTGGATGTGTTCATACGCCGTCTTGTCGTAGCCGTCATACATAGGGATAGAATTTAAGGCAGCAGGAAGAGGTCATCATCATTCTACTGGGCAGCCATGTCTTCTTCTCCTCCAGTAGTGTACTCATTGTCAGAATCGTCCGAGGATGTAGATTGCTCTTCAGCCTCGACCTCTTCAATTCCAGCCTCAGCCTCTTCGATTTCAGCCTCGGGTTCTTCTATGCGAGCTTGGTGATCAGCTAGCCTGACACGCTCGCCTGGAGTGTTAATGTCAATTTCATAAAATTCAGGTGAGTTTCCCGGATTCCTTGCTCGCCACCTTCTTGTTTGCATGAAGGCGTTAGGACCGGTCTTTACGGATTCAGAGAGTATTCAGGTACATGCTGAGTCACCAAGTGCTCTGATTTTTAACAGCAATGAAGCGAACACACGTGCTTCGATTCTGTTTGGAGGTGGGATACTACCATGTCCCACCGGGCATGCCAGAGAAACTGTTGGTTACGAATCTACCATGAGGAAAGGATTTGGTATAATGCACCCCAGATTCGCCCACCAGATTGAAAGGCCGGAAGGAAGGAATGCCTTCCGTGCCAATCTCCGAAGAAGGCCGGCTTCTTGTGGGTTTTTAGTGTTTAAGCTAAGAGTGCAGGAAAGAGATAAATTGTAGAAAGAGAATCCAAATGTGATTGGAGTTGGGTGGGGGGAATAAGCAGCACGACAACGATCAATCACCACTACTAACAACAATTTAAATACAGAACATAACATAGAAACTACAGCTATCACTTATCCTATGTATCCTCTATCTATGCATTCCAGGAATACTTGATCATCAAATACCAGAGTCCAGAGTTCAGTACAACAGTAAGCAATGATACAAGAAACATGAGGCAAAAATGACAAGGAGAGGCAGCATACAAGATAAAGACAGTAAGCAGAGCCAAGTATATGCTTTGTATTTAGAAGCAAACGCACAGCTACAATGGTCCCCTAGCAGTATATTCCCCTTCCACCCCTTACAATGAAAATGTGGTGGCTATTTATAGCCCCAGTTCCCCCCGATTACAATCACGGGCACAAAGTCCCAGACTAGACAATAGCTGACACAAGCGGCTGAAGAGCTGCCGATGCTGACTTCTATCGACGAGGACTGTACCTACAGCATGGTCTCCCTGAAAGCCGTACAGCTACATGGCAGCGCATTGGATGGAACTTCAAATCAACGAGAATGCGGGTAGTTGTGGCAGATGGCACTTCACATCAGATTTAATGGTGGCAGTTGGCGTAGATAGTGCGGTCCATGCTTGTCCTTTTCCTGGTCATATCTTGGCTCGAATCCCAAGGTTGGACACTTGTCGGATGCTGATGAGTGACACATGGCTGCCTTGAAAGGCAATTTATCCAACTTTTCCCATGATCAGAGTGCTGTCGGGTTTCGTCGGTGAAAAACAACGCAGTTGGGGAGGCCTCCGTGCCTTAGTCAATTTCTGGGCTTGCTTGCCCAACTACGCATCGGTCAGAGGGCGCACCCTGACTTCGCTGTGGATTCGGGTTGCGCACCGGTACTTTGCTATCTTCTCTACTGTTCGGACTACGCACCAGGGGGGGCGCACCCCGACTTCGCTGCGAAGTCGGGTTGCGCCCCAACACTTAGCTGATTTTCTGCCATACTGCTTCCCAAGTGCGCCCAGGAAGAAGGGCGCACCCCGACTTCACTGCGAAGTCAGGTTGCGCCCTGACACTTAGTCAAATTTCGCCTGCTCCTGTATGCTTGAGCACTTCGCATTCCCTACTACGCTCCAACTGGAGGGCGCACTCCGACTTCGCTGCAAAGTCGGGTTGTGCCCTGACACTTAGAAATTTTTAGGGAACACTTGCTGGAAACTTTACTGGGGGAAGTTCAAGGGGGAGAGGGAGGAATGTAACTGCAAGGAAGATGGAGAAAGGGAGAAATTAAGAAGGGGAAAAAAAGGGAGGAAAGGAAAAGAGCAACACACTTACAGAAACCGAAAACATGGCACCCCGTGCAAAATGTGGCAACAGGAACTTGTTGTTGATCTTGAAGAGTTAAAAAGAGAGAACTTAAAATTAAAGGCTCAAGTACAAGAGGATGAGAAAATCAAGGCAAAGCTTCTACAAGATCTCAATGACTTAAAATTTAAAGTTGAAGAGGCAAGAAGAATTGAAGAAGGTATGGTTGAACAGTTAAAGGCAAAAGAGCTAGAATGTGAAAGATTAGAACATGAAGTGGTTTCTCTAAGGATGGAAGTGAAAAATTCTAATGATAAGCTACATAAGTTTGAGAAAATCTCAAAATATTTGGATGACATTATCAAGGCACAAAGATCTCCATTTATAAAAACAGGACTTGGTTTTGAAGAAGGTCAAGAGAAACAAAAAGAGGAGTCAAGCTCAAAAGGGATAAAGGAATCAAAGAGGAAAATTGAAGAAGAGTCTAAGACATATGCTAATGTGTTGAGAAGTGGAAGTTTCAAAGAGAAAGAAAACAATGCACGATCAAGGAACAGAGACCATCACAAGAAAAGCAAAGAAAGAAGTATGCAATCATATCCTCCAAGGCAAGATGAATATTTCTTCCAAGGTTATTGTTACTCATGTAATCATTTTGGTCATAAAGTTGTACATTGCAGGGTTCATGATAAGAATTATTTTGGCTTCACCAAGAGGAACTTCAATTCATTTGAAGATGAATATTACTTCCAAGGTTATTGCTACTCATGTAATCTTTTTGGTCATAGAGCTATACATTGCAGGGTTCATGGCAAGAATGATTATGACTTCACTAAAATAAATTTCAGGTCATTGCACCTCTCAAGAACTACAATATCAGATGTTACAATTGCAATAATTTTGGGCATAGAGCAAAGTGGTGTAGAAAAGAATTTCCAGAACTCTCAAAGACAGGAAAGAAGAAGGATAGTCAAAATGTTCAAAGATGTATGGCTTCAAAAGTTTGTAAAAAGATTGAAAAAGAAGAAGAGCATTGTAAGATGGGAGTAGCTTTACTCCCATCCCAAAATTGATCACCTCAAGAAAATATGTGATGAGGGGGCTATGCTAAATGTCTTATTACTATCCCCAAGGAGCCCTTTTCCATTGATGTCAAAGGGGGAGAGAATTCAATGAGGGGAAGCAACTTGTTAGGGGGAGCATTTTGGAATCCAATTATAGTAAAAGGAATATTTTTTTATAAGGGTTGCCATCAATGACAAAGGGGGAGATTATTGGAAATATTGAGCATATTGAGTTGTCATTGATGTCAAAGGATTGATGTCAATAGTTGTCATTGATGTCAAAGGCAAAATTATCTTCAAGGTTGAAATAATAAGGTACAAGGCAAATATCATCAAAGGGTACACAAGGTAGAAATATATTAATGGCAAAAGTGAAATGGTTGTAAAGGCAAAAATATTCTCCATGGTTTTGATAGCAAGCAATGAACATAAATTCAAGGGCCAAAGACTTAAAAGAGTTAAAGAGGAGGCAAAAGTTTAAGACAAAGATTTATTTCCAATGGACCAAGGTTTTAAGCATTAATGTTATAATATTTTAATATTATAATGCAAAGGAGTTAAAGAGGAAGCAAAAGTTTAAGACAAAGATTTATTTCCAATGGACCAAGGTTTTAAGCATTAATGTTATAATATTTTAATATTATAATGCAAAGTTTTCAAAAGATAAAGGAGCGCCAAATATTCATGGAGGAAATAAAATTTGAATTTCAAATGTGCGCCGACGTCAAATATGAAATTGAAAAGCATATTTAAGTGGGTAAAATATTTCATTTGCACTAAGGTTTGTGACGATGCACTAATTGGAGATTGTTCGCAATATTCATGGAATGCATAAAGGAGAAGTCCGCACGTTGTTTGAGGTAGATCCAAAATTGCAAATATCAAGGAGGTTGTGCGTTCAAAACTGTTGCCACATTTTGCACAGGGATACCATGTTTTTGGTTTCTTCATGTAAGCTGCTCCTCTTTTCCTTCCCTTCTCCTCATTTTCCCTCTCTTCTTCTCTCCCTTTCTTCCTCTCCCTCATAGCTTCATTCCCTCTTCTTCTTTCCCCATTTCCTCCCCCAACAAACTTTAGCAGGTGTACCTTGAAAAGTTTCTAAGTGTTGGGACACAACCCGACTTCGCAGCGAAGTCAGAGTGCGCCCCTCAGTTGGAGCGTAGTAGGTAACCCATGCGCAACAAGACAGGAAGTAACTAAAAATCTGACTAAGTGTCAGGGGCTCAACCCGACTTCACAGCGAAGTCGGAGTGCGCCCTTCTTCTTGGGCGCACTAGGGGAATGACCAATCAGGAAAATGGCTAAGTGCTGGGGTGCAACCCGACTTCGCAGCGAAGTCGGACTGCGCCCCTGTTCCAGTGCATAGTCTATACAGCAAATGGAGACAGTCAAGCACTGGTGCGCAACCCGACTTCATAGCGAAGTCGGATTGCGCCCTTTGACCGGTGCACAGTTCGGTAAAGACAACTCTGAAGATGCCAAGGCAATGAGGCCTCCCAACTGTGTTGTCTTCCTCCTGCACAACCTGATGGCTCCCGAATTCCTGGCGAAGTTGGATAAACTACCCTTCAAGGCAGACACGTGTCACACTTCATCATCCGACAATTATCCACCTTTGGGATTCGAGACAAGACTTGACTGTGCAAGGACAGATTATGGGCTTCACTACCGATGCCAGTTGTCAACATTTAAAGCCAATGTGAAGTGACATCTACCGCACCTACCCGCATTCTTATTGACCGAAGACTTGACCAAACGCGTTGCCACGTAGTTGTACTGCCTTCAGGGACACCATGCTGCAAGGACAGTCCGACCCGATCAAGTCGAGATCGCAGCCTCCTCACCGCGCTCGTGTTAGCCTATCGTCTTGTCTAGGACTCCGTGCCCATGAATGTAATCGAGGGGTTTTTGGGCTATAAATACCCATCACATTTTCAATGTAAGTGGTGGAAAGTGAATATATTGCTAGGGTACAATTGTAGCTGTGTGTTTGCCTCAAATACAGACATATACTTGGCTCTGCTTACTGTCTTTTATCTTGCATGCTGCCTCTCCTTGTCATTTCCGCCTCATGTTTCTTGTGTCATTGCTTGTTGTTGTACTGAACTCTGGACTCCAGCATTTGATGGCCAGGTATTCCTGGAATGCATAGATAAAGGATACATGGGATCGCTGATAGCTGCAGTTTTGATGTATGTTTGTAGATGAATGTTGTTAGTAGTGGTGATTGATTCATCGCCGTGCTTCTTATTCCCCCCACCCAACTCTAATCACATTTGGAATCTCTTTCCTGCACCCTTATCTTATTTATCTCTTTCCTGCACTCTCATCTTATTTATCTCTTTCCCTGCACTCTTATCTTAGCACAACCTCATAGGAGCCGGCCTTCTCCAGAGATTGGCATGGAAGGCATCTCTTCCTCCCGGCATTTCAATCTGGTGGGCGAATCTGGGCGCATTAACAACAAAATCCTTTCCTCATGGTAGATTCATAACCAACATAAACCTTATCTAGGTGGCTAGCCTAGACGGTAGGGAGTCCCTGCGCTAAGACGTTGGCAAGGAGGAGGTCACGGGGTCAAAACTCAACGGCTACGTTTTGGTTTAAAGTTTTGAAAAGGGAAATTTGCAAAAGATGTCTACAGGAATTTTGTGCACTTTGATTTTCGTGAGGGTAGTTTGCTCGCACGGCAGCCTAGCCTAGCCTAGTTTCAAGTCGCGACAATACGTTGGTAAGGGCACAAAAATTTTGATTAATTTTTGAGAGTATAAGGTATGCATAGTGCCTATATTAGGGAGACATAAGGTGTATTTTAATTGATTGCATTTTGAATGATTGGTTGAAGTCAAAAGTACAATGTGAGAAATTGCATTTCAAATTTCTGTGTGTGGGTAATATAAAATTATTTTTATTTGTGAAAGTAGGAGATATAAGGTGTTAAGGTTGAATGAAAATTGTAAATTGCACTTTGGGTTATTGGATGTTATAAGGCACATTGTGGTATATTGAATATTATTTTTATTTTGTGAAAGTAGGAGTGATAAGGTGTTATTATGGTGTGTATTTTTGCATGATGAAAAAGAAAATTTGAGGGGTTTTGATCATTGTTAAAGCTCTATCTTGTGAAGATAAAAGGAGAGTCATAAAGTATTATTTTTCAAGTGCACATCTTTTTGAAGAGAGATTTTATGTGGATTATTTGAAAAGAAGTTTTGCTAACTTGTTTTGAAGTGGCCAAAGAAAGGGAATTATTTTGAGACAGGTTTTTGAGGGCACATCTTCTTCAAGGCAATTTGAGGTATGGTGATTTAACTCCTTATCAAGGTGGTTGTGTTTTTGAGAAAATTGTTTTGAGTCATAAGGTGGAGATATAAGGATTAAGTTTGTGTGCATTGTTGGAAATACATGTGTTAGGGTTTGAGAACAAAATTGTGCTTCATTGTTGAATGAAATTGGAAACACATGTGTTAGGGTTTGAGAACAAAATTATGCTTCATTGTTGAATAAAATTGGAAACACATGTGCTAGGGTTTGAGAACAAATTGTGCATTGGTTTGAGTGACATTGAAAGTGAATGTGCAAGTGTTAGAAATCAGATTTGTGAAGCAAGTGTGTGCATCAATTTTGATTGTGGGAAATACATAAGAAGGTCATCTACTAAGTGCTATACTTGAGATATCTTGTGAATGCAAATGAATGTGCAAAAGAACATATTGACTAGTTATAATTGCATATCATTCTCTATATGTTCTTGAAGAAAAATAATTCTGGGTAGAATATGTCTGAATTACTTTATTTGATGAAAGCATTTTGAAAAAGATATAAGCATGGTTTTGAACATTGGTTGTATGCAAGTTTTGGGAAATATTTGAACAAGTTTTTGTAAGTAATTTTGAGTAGAATTGAGCAGGCCTTTTAGGAGGCTTGAGAGCAGATTTGAGCAGGTTGGGTGAGCTGAGTTTGAGATAGATTTGGACAGAGTTGAGAGCAGTTTTAGTGAGCAGATTTGAGCAAGCCTTATGAGTAGGCTTGAAGCAGATTTGAGCAAGCCTTATGATTAGGCTTGGAGCAGATTTGGACAGAGTTGTGAGCAGGCTTGGAGCAGAATTGAGCAGGTCTTTGTGAGCAGATTTGAACAAGCCTTATGTGTAGGCTTGGAGTAAATTTGAGCAGGTCTTGGTGAGCAGATTTGTGCAAGCCTTATGTGTAGGCTTGGAGCAGATTTTAGTAGAGTTAAGAGCAGGTTTTGGTGAGCAGATTTGAGCAAGCCTTGAGTGTAGGCTTGGAGAAGATTTAAGAAGAGTTAAGAGCAGGTTTTGGTGAGCAGATTTGAGCAAGCCTTGTGTGTAGGCTTGGAGCAGATCTAAGCAGAGTTGAGAGCAAGTATTGGAGCAGAATTGAGCAAGCCTTGTGTAAAGGCTTGTAGCAAAGTAGAGCAGGGGGGATTTGTCTCTCCTGTGGATAGAGTTCCACGAACTTGAGCATAGGGGATTGGTGTCTCCTTTGGGTTGGTTCCCATAAACATTGTAATAGGGAATTGGTTCCCAAGAGATTGGTTGAGGAAATTTATAAGAAATATTTTCTCCGTGGACGTAGCCCACATTGGGTGAACCACATTAAATATGTGTCTCTCATGTAGGTGATGATTTGTACATTGTTTCATTTACTGCATTAATATTATTGTTGTTATCATTTGGAAAGAAAAGTAAAATTTTTGATCTTATACTGTTCACAACCCCTCTCAGTATAATCTTGTGTTCTTCACTTTGGTAATCTGAAATGGTGTTGGACCTACCAATTCTCCATGGGGTCTTTCTTCTTGTCTTTCGCCCTCTTCATCTCCATCTCATTTTTCAAGGTCTATCTCTCGTTCTTGTACTACACCCTCTTCTACTTCTTCCTGTTGTTCAAGCTCTTGTCTTCTTGCAACTTTGCGATCATTAATTCTTTGTATAGTATCATCTAAAACTTGGATTATTTTCTCTCTCAATATCTCATTGTTTGATTGCAAGATCTCATATTCTTCTTCCAACTGTTGCATTTGTTCTTGCATTCTTTGCTATATGAGATCCAACCCATCGTATGATGTATTATCATATACGTAGATGAATATAACTTTGTTCTAAAGTGTTGAATACAGACATGTTTGCCCCCTAAACCCTGTCATTCTATCTCATTGTTGGGAACCTCACTGTTGTGCTTCAAACACCATGATGGTGAACTCACCCACTCAATTCCTGTGTTAGGAACCTTCAGATAAAAATAAGCATAACCACAATAGCAATGCAAGATATAATGGAAATGTGAAAATGAAATAACAGAAATGCTTAAAGAAATAACTGATTGGAAATACAACATTTTTTTATTAATCAAGAGGAACAGAAATCGCAGGCCTCTTCGAGGGGGCAACCTCCTTGGAAGCAAAACTCTAATACCATATGAGAAAGATATGATATACATTTTATTCCTTTGCATTCCCTTATATCGACTCTTATTTACTCTAACCCTAATGCTCAAGGATCGGTCCACATGCAAGATAGGACTCGAGCGCTATTAATTTTTGCTTACAATAAAAGTAACAGTTACATCATAACTAACTTGTGATTACAATAAAAGGAACATTTACTATAGGCAGCAAATCCACCTCTCAGAAGAAGAAGAAATTATCCTTGGATTTGCACAATTTTGTTGAGTTTTGCCAATTTTGATTAAATGTACAAGTGTCAAAACGTACAAGCAGAAGCAAAACATACAAGGTTGCAAATTTACAATGTGAAATGTTAATGAAATTAGGTGAAATGTACATTTGGAGTGAATTTGAAAAAAATCAAATTAGATATTAGTAAACCTTGTAAAGAATTGTTTTGAAGTTAATTCGGGATGGCAGTTGTAAGTAATGCGATGCTTCAGAAACCGCTTTGAAATGGTCTGGGCATCCATTATATAGCCCCCCATTCATTTTTTCTGGTTTTTCATTTAGGTTCATTCATGTTCATTGTTGTTCATTGATAATATATTCATTCATGGAGTATAAATTGCTTATGGTAGATTTGTAGGTTGTTCATTGCGATGATTATGATGGTTGTGAGCAATGCTAATGGCTATGTTGTACAGGAATAATCTGAATATGAAAGCAATTCTCCTTATTTCCTTGTCCTTGTGAATTCCATTGTACATTCTGGTTGTTGCAGGTTGAGTACTTAATGTTTTGATGCATAACTTGGCATGTTAATTGAATGGATTTCCATTATGAATGATCCTGGTTATTCTACAGACTTGGTGTGAAGATAGGAATTGATTACATGATGAATTACAGCCGTATCATGATGTTTTTAGGTAGTTGTACGATTTTTGGAATTTCCCATGATGATTACAATTCATTGCTAGTGAACTAGGGTTTTCATGTTAGGAAGAATTGGAGGAATTGTCATATAGAAACATACCAAAACTTGTCTTGGAAGGATTGGTTGTGCAGGCTGATAGAGTTTAAGATTATCTGTAGCAAGGGTTCGTACAAACCATACAAGTATCGTACCAAATCATACAAACTGTTTTTTTACCTGATTTGGCAATAAAGCTGCAACCCAAAACCTGCCAAATAAGGAAATATTGCTAGTTTGGAGAAATCGATTACAAAACTAATCGATTTAACTTGAAAAATCTATTCCAATGGATTTGCTGAGTACAAAATCATACAAGGTGCAGTGTTGTACGATTTGGATTGTACAACTGTATGATTTGGTGAACGTACAAGCTGTTTGAGCAAATTAACATAGTGTACGAAGGAGACCGTACAAGTTGTACGATTTGTCCAAGTTGGGTTTTGAGACTTTGGTAATCATTTCCAGAGCTTCCAAATCACCTCCCCCTCAAGAATACTACACCCTAAGCTCTCCAGTTATATCATAATGGGCCAATATGCACTAGGTGCCCAAGGTGCAATGTAAACCAACGCTAGACAATTACATAATGATGATTGTGTTAGGATGGGGTCCTAACATGCCATTCCCATTCAAAACGCTTTATCCTCAAAGCTTGAGGTGAGGAAATTGTTGTTGAAGTTGATGAAGTGGCTCTCAGGTGGTGTCTTCTGACTTCAATCCTTGAGACTATACTAAAACATTCGTGAGTGTGTGGTTGCAAAGTGTGTGTGTATGCCGGTCCAAAATATTCTCAAGTTTAAAGATAACTAAGCCTTATGCATCCAACTAGGGTAGGGTAGATTTAATCTTTACATGGTTTTAAATGACCTTCTTGAAAAAGGAGATATAAAAAACTGGATGTATTGTGGAGGAGGGCAGTATTGGTAGAGCAAAACGAACTAATATTTGATTGATATTCAATATATTAAATAGGTTATATTAGGCTAACATTAGCCCTAGAATAGCGGATCTCACTAACCATTACAAGCCTAAAATAAAAAGATGCATAACAATATACCAACTAATAAATAATGGAATAATACGCTAACATCCCCCCTTATGACATTATTTTTCAATACAAAGGGAGTTGCGAAACAACTCAAATTTGACACGTTCAAGTGCCTTAGTAAAAATATCTGCAACTTGTTTATTGGTGGGAATGTACTGAGCTGAATTTTGTGCCTTGGAACTTCATCTCAAATGAAGTGACATTGTGTGTCAATGTGTTTGGTTTGTTCATGATGCACTGGATTCTTAATAAGGTTCAAAACACTATGGAAGACCCATACTTGTCAAGATGCGATGCAACCATATCACCTCACACACTGCTTCACGTGCGATGCGATATTCTGCCTCTGTAGATGAAATAGCAACCACCTGTTGCTTCTTGTTGTGCCAAGAGACAGGACCGGATCCAAGATGAAAAATATATCCTGAAGTTGACTTTCGATCATCATATGATCCGACATAGTCGGAGTCCGTGTATCCTTGCAAGAAGAATTGATTATTCTTCTTGTACTCTAGGCCATACTCAATAGTACCATGGACATAGTGAAGAACATGTTTTGTTGCTTTCCAATGAGTGACCTTAGGCTCCTCCATGAACCTCGAAAGATAGTTGACAAGAAACACGATATCTAGCCTAGTGTTTGTCAGATAAATGAGACTCCTGATCAATTGGGATAGAGATTACCATCTACTTGAGGTGAATCATCATAGCGCGATAACTAAAGCCTTGATTCCGTCGGAGTTGCCATTGGCTTGCAATCAGTCATGCGATACTTTTGTAACAATGTATTCACATACTTTTTCTGTGACACCTTGATGTGGTGCTTCTTCTGGTTCACTTCTAGACCAAGACAATAGTGGAGAAGTCCGAGATCTGTCATCTCAAAATATTTGCACAAGTCACTTTTGACGGTAGTTATCAAAGTTTCTAAGCTTCCTGTGATAATCAGATCGTCCACGTAGAGTACAAGTAACACTATTTTAGAACCTTGTTTCTTGAAATAGAGGTTTGCATCTGACGGACTTCTCTTAAATCCATGTTGCAGTAGGTGATCATCCATCTTAATATACCAAGCTTGAGGAGCTTGTTTCAAACCATACAAGGACTTGACCAATTTGCACACTTTCTGCTCTTGGCCTTCCACTTCAAATCCTTCAGGTTGTGTCATATAGAATTTCGCTTGGAGATCACCATTCAATAAGGCACTCTTGACATCCATCTGATGTACTTTCCACCCATACTATGCTGCCATAGCACAAAGAACCCGAATGTGTAATGTCCCCTTCTAATCAGCTAGTGGGAGCACATAGAGACTAGCCTATACACGGGTTCTCGTAGGCTATGTCATATGGATGAGAGCCTTTGGAGATATTTGAGACAACTTTTGAATTCTTAGAGCTCAGTTTTGGTGGTCGTTCGGGGTCAAACGCAGCTAGGATGCTGGAATTGCTATTTTTAGCAATGTCGGGTTTTAGGGTTTCTTGCCGAGCGGACAGGGGGATGTTGTTCTACAACGAAATGGGTATCCGAAACAGGTTTCAGTTGGTCATTCGGAGTTTCATAAGGCAGAGTTTTTAAAGCGCAAAGCTTGGCTTTATTAAGTGAATTATTAAATTCATTTTATAAAGTTAAAACTTTATATTATAATTAAAGGGGAAGAAATATGTTTATCCCACATTGAGCGCGAAAAAGAGAGTTTGCCAAGGAGGAGCCTATTTATTCAGTGACTTGGTCTCATTTTAGATATTCTGGATTTTAGTTATTTCCTCTAGAGTTTGAGGCCAGTGGCTGAGACTTCTTCTCCGAAGGGACGGAAACCCCAACGGTGTGGCTGAGGACGAAACCCCTCAGATTTTTGGAGCTGGACGAAACCCCAGTTCTCTGTTGGTGAATTCACACAGGATTCACGCTTTGGTGCTTCAACGATTTCAGAGGTACTTTGGTATTTGCTGATTTAGTATATTTCAAGGGTTTGCAGACATATTGTGGAAAGATTATATTTTTAAAATATTGTAATCTGAACCCTATTTTGAAAGAAATTTGAAAAATAAAATTGTTAGTTATTTCCTGTTTCTTGGAGTTGTATTTTCTGATTTTAAGAAACAGTATAGTGTCCCAAATATTAAAATATCAGAACAGGGGGGACATTACAGTGGTATCAGAGCTGGTTTTTCCTGCCAGCCTGTTCAGGGTTTCATTGAAAATTTCAGAAATGATTTAAGTATTGTGTGAAAAAAAAAATTCAGCAGCCGTGAGTATTTTTCAGACTTGGAAGTTAGGGTTTGGTTGCCGTTTTCAAATCTAGGGTTTCCAGTTTCTGGGTATTGGTGATTTGAATACCCATTTGGTTGATTTGGGCTTTAAGAGTTCTGGGTATTGTTAATTCAGAACTCAGTCTATTCTGCCAGCCTGTGGAAGCCTAATTAAATTTCAGATTCATGGAGTCTTATAATGATTGGTCTAGGAGACAACGTGATTGGGATAGGACTCAGAGTGAGATACAAAAATCCATCAGTCAATTAACTGCAATGATGCAAATTTCTCTACCTTCAGTTTTTCCTCAGGATAAGGTTGATTTTTCATTCATAAAGTTGCCGAAGAAAGTTGGAGTTGAACAAAATACTTTACAAGATCCTAAAATTGCAGCTAATATTGCGGCTAATAAAGTTGAGCTCGTTGTCCCAAAAAAGTTGGAAAAGCAGTTGACAGTAGCTATGTCACCTAAGTCAGCACCTATGGTTCCCTCTAAGGCTAAGGTTGAGCATCACACATCCAATAACAGAAAACAAATTCAATCTGCAGAACATTTCAGTAAAAGAATGGATGTAAGTTGTAAGCTCTACGCTTTGGGGAAACAACTTGAGTCCCAAAAATTGTCAAAAGATGTTCTTCTTGACAGTCTAAAGGAAATGGATACATGTCTAGTTGAACTAGATCAATCTGATCGTGAGGTTTTGAATTGGGCAGCGAAAGTACCTATAATTGCATTAGGCCAGCATTGGATTATGAGACATGCAGATAGGGACGTGAGACTTGCAGTCACCTCTTGTCTCAGTGAGATCATAAGGATTACAGCTCCGGAAGCACCCTACAATGACGACATCATGAAGGAGGGATTACAGCTAATGGTTGACAGTTTTCATGGTTTGAATAACATCAGGGACCGATCCTATGGTAAGAAGGTTAGAATTTTGGAAGTGATGGCAAAAATTAGAATATATGTCTTTTTGCTTGATTTAGATTGTGCTGATCTTAGTCTCCAGATGTTTCAACATTTTATGGCTTCTATCAGTGAAGATCATGAAGACATTATATCCTCTTACATGCAAACCATCATGGTACGCATCATTGAGGAAAGTGATGACTTTACCCAGCCCATCTTGCCCAAGTTGATGGCTGTTTTGAGGCAAGGACAGATTACCTCTTCAGCTGCACGTAAATTAGTTGACAATGTTTCCAAGCAGTGTGAGAAGAAGCTGAAACCTCTCTTGGTACAGGAGGAACAGGAGAAGGAAAAGAGACCAAGTGACTTACAGATTCCAGGACTACCTCTCAAAAGCAAGAATCAGTTGAGAAGAAAACAGCGTTGCTTCACTTGCCAAGAAGAGTGGTCACTTGGACATATATGTGGGCCTATAACCCACAAGTCCCAGGACAACTATAGTACCGAGGGTAATGACAAGACAACAGTTGTGGAATTGCTTCCAGAGCAATCCAGTGAGGTTTGTGAGACCTTGGACATAAGGTATGATGAGCCTTGCATTTTTCCTGGCAACAGTTCATTGTTGCATGGTGTTTTTTTTCATGGTGAAGACTCCAAATTTGATGAGGAGATCAATGTCGATGAAGATGTCTTCTGGTTAAAGTTAGAAACAGAACAGACCAGCAAGTGGTTGGATGGTGGCTTTCCTGATGAGTTGGAGAGTTATGCTGATGAAGTAAATGAGAAGATTGATAGAGACAAATTTCCTTTTGATCAGGGTGCTGACTTGAACATTCAGACTGCTGAAATTCAAAATATAAACATGCCACCTCTTCAAGAAACTTGTGTGGAAGTACAGGAGGGCAAAATTGATGAAGATGAAGTTAATTCATCTTGTGGATCTCATTTTGGTGAGGGGCATAATGAATTTCGTGATAGTGGTGAGATCATAGAGCAAGCTGATTTTGACATTGTTAAATCAGCAGCTGGTGAGGATGTGCATGCAGTTGATAATTCTTGGGTTGAGCATGAGTCAGTCCTAACTTCAGTGCACGAAGTTGGAGAGTGTAGTGTCAAAAGGAATGCTGATTATGATCATTATGCCAAAGATGGTAAATCAGAAACTTTATTATGTGCTGCTGATCACAATCCA
Organism: Wollemia nobilis; assembly: GCA_028583015.1. Lineage (NCBI taxonomy): Eukaryota > Viridiplantae > Streptophyta > Pinopsida > Araucariales > Araucariaceae > Wollemia > Wollemia nobilis. The sequence goes on along the minus strand of JAQPPZ010017102.1, from coordinate 2,819,480 downwards.
GAACTTGATACAATGCAAAGTTGGAAGGATAAGTTGCAGGTTACAGAAGAGAAGATTGTCCAAACATTAACCCATTTGGATAGCACACACAACTTTGTTGAATATCTTCTGTGGACAGCTCAGCTCAAAGATAGGCAGATAGAGTTGATTGATGTCTCCTCTGCTGAAAGCGTGCAAACTATTAAGGTAGAAACTATCAAGCATGCTTTGGAGAAAATAAAATCTGATTACTTGCAATTGTTATCTGATAGGGATTTGGCTATCCAAACTGCAGAAAAGATGTACCAAGAACTCACCAAAAAGGAGAAGATAATTAACAAACTTAACCTTGAGTTAAGTTTTGTTCACAAAGAAGAAAATTGGTCAACTGTTACAACCACTCAGAAGGAACAAACCGAGTATGATGCTGATGCAGGTTCATTTCCTTGTGTTATGATTGGCGAAACATCTCCTGACTTCTGTGTGCAGAATGTTGAGAGTTGTAGCACAGGTGATTGTATAGACCCTTCCATGGAACCAGTTGGTGAAGTTCAGATGGACTGTATAGTGAGGTATGCTCATAGTTTTTCTTTCAGTCCACATGTTGATGATTTGACCATGTCATATATGAATGGGAAGAAGGGTTGGTATAAGGAGTTATATGTATCACCTTGGCATGAGGTGCTCTTCCCTATAGTTGTAGAATCAGTTTCTTGTTGGGTTCCTCGTTTGTCAGTCCAGAATGGGTTCTCCTTTGAGCTGCAGAATAATTCAGTTGTAGTCAGAGTGGCACAACAGAAATTATTAAATTTCGGGAATGACAAAATCCCTATTTGGCTATGGGATCCAGGAATTCCTCTGAGGGATGGATTGTTTTATAGAGTGGCAGAGCTCGACAGAGTTACCGGGACTGGTTGTATCGGTTTGGTGACAGAGCTTGACAGTGTTTTCAGTTTTCGGGATGACAGTTCAAGGCAGTGTCTTCATCATGAGACATTCTTCAGATTTATTTGGGATCCTGGCATACAGATCATATTGCTTGAGGACAAGCAATATTTGGGAAGGGCGGACTGTAATGTCCCCTTCTAATCAGCTAGTGGGAGCACATAGAGACTAGCCTATACACGGGTTCTCGTAGGCTATGTCATATGGATGAGAGCCTTTGGAGATATTTGAGACAACTTTTGAATTCTTAGAGCTCAGTTTTGGTGGTCGTTCGGGGTCAAACGCAGCTAGGATGCTGGAATTGCTATTTTTAGCAGTGTCGGGTTTTAGGGTTTCTTGCCGAGCGAACAGGGGGATGTTGTTCTACAACGAAATGGGTATCCGGAACAGGTTTCAATTGGTCATTCGGAGTTTCATAAGGCAGAGTTTTTAAAGCGCAAAGCTTGGCTTTATTAAGTGAATTATTAAATTCATTTTATAAAGTTAAAACTTTATATTATAATTAAAGGGGAAGAAATATGTTTATCCCACATTGAGCGCGAAAAAGAGAGTTTGCCAAGGAGGAGCCTATTTATTCAGTGACTTGGTCTCATTTTAGATATTCTGGATTTTAGTTATTTCCTCTAGAGTTTGAGGCCAGTGGCTGAGACTTCTTCTCCGAAGGGACGGAAACCCCAACGGTGTGGCTGAGGACGAAACCCCTCAGATTTTTGGAGCTGGACGAAACCCCAGTTCTCTGTTGGTGAATTCACACAGGATTCACGCTTTGGTGCTTCAACGATTTCAGAGGTACTTTGGTATTTGCTGATTTAGTATATTTCAAGGGTTTGCAGACATATTGTGGAAAGATTATATTTTTAAAATATTGTAATCTGAACCCTATTTTGAAAGAAATTTGAAAAATAAAATTGTTAGTTATTTCTTGTTTCTTGGAGTTGTATTTTCTGATTTTAAGAAACAGTATAGTGTCCCAAATATTAAAATATCAGAACAGGGGGGACATTACAGAATGGTAGTCATCCGAGTACTAGGTGCAAAAGTTTCCTCATAGTCAATGCCTTCCTTTTGTGCATAGCCCTTAGCAACAAGACAGGCCTTATGCTTATCAATTGTTCCATCTGCCTTGTACTTGAATTTGTACACCCATTTGTATCCAATGGGCTTCTTTCCATACGGAAAATCAACAAACTTCCAAGTCTTATTTTCTTCAAAGACATGTACTCTGCATCCATAGCAGCCTTCCATTGTGGCTCACTAAGGGCATCTTGTACTGTGGCGGGTTCATGCTCATCAAGTAAAGTTATAAAAACCCTATCATCATCCACTTCCATATCCTCTGTTTCTCTCTCTGGATCTACTGAAAGCTGCTCAAAATATTGACAAATATCATCAACCTCGGTAGTCTCTACTGTTGCTCTATCCTGTCGAGCTATATTGCGAGTATGAGGTCTATTCAAAGTCATATCTAGTGATGTGGATATCTTTGAGTCTCTGATAGTAATTGTATGCCACTTAAGAATCTTTTTCTATGGCGAAGAAGAAGGTCCTCCCGACTGTGGCGAAGAAGGAGACTTCTCTATTTTAGATTTCGTAAAATCTAGGTATACATCGGATGTGTTTTGTGATGTGAAAGCCTCATAAAAAAAAACATCTCTACTGATATGAATCTTCTTGGTCAAAGGATCAATCAATCGATAACCCTTAGAGTGCTCATCATAACCAAAAATAACACATTTCAAGGTCTTCTCATCTAGCTTCTTCCTTTTCTCTTTTGGTATGTGCATTAAATCCTTACATCCAAAAATAGGTAGATGAGATATGGAGGGTTTCGAACCACTCCATGCTTCCTGTGGAGTTATTCCTTTTAGGGCCTTTGTGGGTGCCCTATTCAACAGGTATACAACTGTGGTGACAACTTCTACCCAAAATTGTTGCTCTAGATGGGCTCCTGTGAGCATACAACGAACCATTTCCATGATGGAACGGTTCCTCCGCTCAACAACTCTATTTTGTTGTGGAGTATAAGCAGTAGTGAGTTGTATCTTGATCCCATGTGGAGTCAAATATGCAAAAAAAATCTTTAGAGGTAAACTCCCCCCTCGATCTGAGTGGAGGGTCTTTATAGAAGTCCCTGACTCCTCAAAAAATTTCTTGAATTGTTGGAAGTAATTGAAAGCTTCTAATTTCAGATGAAGAAAGAAAACCCACATCTTCTATGAGTAGTCATCTACAAACAACTGAAAGTACATCTTCCCCCCACAATTGTTTGGTGTGAAAGGACTGCATAGATCAATGTGAATTAAATCTGGAGTTGTCTTTGCTCACGAAGAGCTTTTTTCAAACGGTACTCTATGCTGCTTTCCTGCCAAGCAATCAAAGCACACGAGAAATGTAGAGGAAAGGGAGGGAAGACCCTTTACCATCTCATATTTACTTAGTTCAAGTAAATATCCAGAACTTAGATGCCCGTATCTCTTGTGCCAAAGTGAAGTTACCTCCTTGGTAGAGGTTGTCATGGCAACATGAGGGGTGGAGATAGCATCTAATGCAAACAAGCCATGCTTGTATGAACGTGTTGTGATGTGTTTATCCCTCTTGGTGATAAAGCAACACTTCTTGCCATCCTCAACATGAAAATCAACAACCATATCCTTATCCAGAATTTTGTGACTAACAAAAAATTTTTCGCCAATATTGGAACATATAGGACTCTATCAATCTGACATTTGCCATCTGGAAGGTTGATTGAAACTGTACCCTCACCCTAAACCTTGTAGGTTTTATCATCAACAATAGTGACGGGTTTGCCCTCCTTGACTTCATATGTCTCAAACCATGATTTGTCGCCACTTGTGTGCCCACTCAGAATCGAAGTCAAATTCTTCAACATCAACATTCACCTTGGGTTGCTTGTTTTTGTTCTGTGGTTTGTTATGGCCCTTGTTCTTGATGCCACATTTTGCACGGGGTCCAATGTTTTCAAATTTTGTAAGTATGTTGTTCTTCCTTCCCTCCATCTCCTTTTCCTTTCTCCCCTTCTATCAGTTGCATTCCTCCCTTTTCCCCTTATTCTTTCTTCGGCCAAAACAGAGCAAACATTCCCTAAAAAATTCTAAGTCTGAGAGCGCAACCCGACTTCGCAGCGAAGTCGAGGTGCGCCCTTAAGTTCAAGCGCACTCGAGAATGCGAAGTGCGAAAGCAGGCTGGAAATGAGCAAAATTTGGCTAAGTATGGGAGTGCAACCTGACTTCGCAGTGAATTCGGGGTGCACTCCTCTTCCTGTGCGCAGTTGGGAAGCAGTGTCTCCAGAAATTAGCTAAGTTTCAGAGCGCAACCCGAATTCGTAGCAAAGTCGAGGTGTGCTCCCCTTCTCGTGCGTAGTCCGAGCAGTAGCTAAATTGACTAAGTGCTGGAGTGTGCAACCCGACTTTGCAGCAAAGTCGGGGTGCGCCCTCTGACCTATGCGCAGTTGGGAAAGATCCATCAAGCAGCCCAAAATAGACTAAGGCACGAAGGCCTCCCCAACTGCGTTGTTCCCCGCTTGCGCTACCCAGTTGCGCTTCATTTCCAGGCGAAGTAGGACACAAGATAGAAGTTGTCTTCCAAGGCAGATGCACCCCCGTCAGAAGTTGACAAGTGTCCAGCCTCGAGATCCGAGCCAATATGTGATGGGAAAAAGGACAAGCATGGGCCAGACTACCTACCGTAGCTACCCGCATTCATGCTGACTCAAGGTTTCACCAACTGCACTGCCACGTAGCTACCCAGTTTTCAGGTGGACCTTGCTGCCAGTACAGTCCCCGTCTGTAGAAGTCAACATCAACAGCTCTTTCGCCGCTTTTGTCAGCTTTTGTCAGCCGTTGTCTAGATTGGGATTTTGTTCCTAGGATTGTAATGGGAGGGAATTGTGCTATAAATAGCCACACTACATCATTGTAAAGGGGTGGAAGGGGGATATCCTGCTAGGGAACCATTGTAGCTATACGTTTGCTTCTGAATGTAATACACACACTTGGCTCATTTCACTATTGTCATTCTTTAATGTTGCCTATACTTGTCATTTCTGCCTCATGTTTCTTATTTCATTGCTTACTGTTATTCTGAATTCTGGATTCCGGTATTTGGTGATTAAGTATTCCTGGAATGCATAGATAGAGGATACATAGGATATATGACAGTGGTAGTTTCTATTGTGTGTTCTTTTTTGGATTGTTGTTAGTAGTGGTGATTGATCGTTGTCGTGCTGCTCATCCTCCCCACCCAACACCAATCTTATTTCAATCTCTTTTCACACTTTTATCTCTTTCCTACACTGTTAGCTTAAACACTTGAAAAAACCCATAGGAATTCAGCCTTCTCCGGAGATTGGCACGGAAGGCATTCCTTCCTTCCGGCCTTTCAATCTGGTGGGCGAATCTGGGGCGCATTATACCAAATCCTTTCCTCATGGTAGATTCGTAACCAACATTTTCTCTGGCATGCCCAATGGGACATGGAAGTTTCCCACCCCAAAACAAAATCGAAGCACTGGTGTTCGCTTCATTGTTGTTAAAATCAGAACACCTGGTGACTCTGCAAGTACCTGAATATTCTCTGAGTCTGTGAAGACCGGTCCGAGTGCCTTCATGCATACAAGAAGGTGGAGAGCAAGGAATTCGAGAAACCAGCCTGATCTTTACGAAATCGACATTGTCGCTCCAGGAGAGCGCATAGGCTGGATGACCACCAAGCTCACATAGAAGAACCTGAGACCAAAATCGAAGAGGCCGAGGCTGAAGAGCAATCTACATCCTCGAACGGTACCGATACCGAGTACACTACCGGAGGAGAGCAAGAAATGGCTGCTCAGCATAATGATGACGATCTCTTCCTGACAGTCGACTCCACGGGGCCCTTGGCCCTAGTTGGACAACAAGTTGTGCCCCCTGCTGCCCTAAAGTCCATCCCTACTTATGATGGCTACGACAAGACGGCGTATGAACACATCCAGGACATTCTGGCCTTGGCTGCACTACACTCTATTACTGACGAGAGCGTCAAGACCCGTCTGCTGGCACTTTCCCTAAGAGGGAAGCTTCTCTACTGGTGGAGATCTCTGCTAGAGGGATCTATCACGGGGTGGCGCCAGCTGGCTGGTAGGCTTGTAAAAGGATGCAACGAGTCTGCCGATCCCTCTTCGCTATTGCATCAGTTCCAAAGCATCCAGCGACATCCCCAAGAGGAGGTGTCGGACTTCAACATAAGGTTTGCGAGGTCCTGGAAATGAGTACCTCGTGAACTGCGACCTTCAATGGGTTAGGCTACGCACTACTACTTGAGGTCATTTAACTTTGACATCTGCCTACTGCTGAAGATAGCCCAAGTTGATTCATTCCTTGCCCTGTACGAAGTTGCCCAACAAGCCAAAATGGATATAATCTCCATAGGCAGGCTCCCGCATAGGGTACAGCCACCCATTTACCCTGACTTTCCTCAGTCCCAGTACCCATCGGCCTCTGGTGTGATGTCGTCATCTTCAAGTCAGCACCTCCAGCAGCCATGGAATCCAGTGCCAGTCGTAAACCCTTACGGCCTGCCACCAATATATTATCCTAACCCGCCGCCTCCTCCTCTGCAGTATCCCGCACTCCCAGCTCCCCCTCAATATGCACAGTATTCTTCACCCCCACCATTGGATGCATTACCTCCACCAGCTCAGTTGCCACCCACAGACAATGACATTCAGAACAAAATCCTGCAAGAGGTACGGGCTCTGGCATCTGGATACCATACCATGTCAAATGACATGACTATACTGAAGAAGAAGCAGGCCTATATGGAGTTTGTTCCAAGGAGGCCATATCCTCCTTTGGCACTAACAAAAGATCAAGCCGCAGACCGAAAAGTTCAAAGGCCCCCCTCTGCAAGAAATGTGGCCATTGAGGATCAACCTGGCACCTCTGACCAGGTTAACTGGTGCTCCACGTGCAACGACCCGCATTCAAAAGAAGATTGCACACTGCATCAGCATTACCTCCAGACCCTGGCAGGTAGTGCCATAGAGGACGAAGAATTATACATTATCCTGGGCGATGAAGACAACTTTGTCGTCCAAAAGGATGATCCCACGCTGCCCCTGCCCAAGGAAGACCGAAATCCTATTGAAGTTGCCACAGCCCAGCCAAAGCCATTAAAGGTATACACCAGAAGAGAAAAGGCACAACCTGCTGGGCTACTACCAGACAAAAGGCTATGGCATCCCGCAGACAAAGAAAAATTTCCTGTGCTCAAGCCTCCCGTGACGAAAGCTCCCGCAGCTCAGCCTCCAGCTGAAACAAAAGAACAAGCTCAGGAGAAGCTGAGATATCCGTCACTGACAAAGTGGCAAAGAGTTGAAGCCACCAGCTATACTGGACTAAGAATGAGCCTGCAAAATAAACAGAGGGAGCTAGCACTTCAGCCTACAGCATAGTGGTTGAGCTAAAGAGGACTCCCACAAGGATAAGTATGTATGATGCTCTTCTGCTCCCAGGTCAAGTTGATATGCTACAGGAATCTTTGAAGAGCATAAAACATGGCAAGCAAACGCAACCTGCTGTGTTGGTTCAACCTCTGACAGTCTCTGCCACTAGAAAGAAAAGACCACATCCCTTCTATCTGTCACTGTGAATGCAACAGTATATAGTACACAACTGTATGGTGGATTCTGGTGCCTCCACGACTGTTATGCCGAGAGTCGTCTACGATGAAATCGGGATGGAATATACAAGGAGCAGCCAAGGTGTGCTGCAACTAGACGGCACCCCTGTCAAGACAGTTTGTGTCATCAAGGATATCCCGATACGGCTACACAAAGCTCTTGACATAGTGGTCATTCAAGAGGTCGTGGTTGTCGACTTGGAACCCTACTTCGGCATGTGTCTCTCCAGGGAGTTCACTACGAAGCTGGGTGGGTATCTGTCTCTGGATTACTCACATATGGAAGTGCCCTTCAAAGGAAGGAGATTGAAGATCTACAACGAAAAGCCTTCACATTTCTTGTAGAGAAAATACCCAGAGAATAATCACAGGATTGCATGGTTCAGCTGACAGCGGAAGAACTAGTGGTGGTAGACATGACAGAGCAAGCGCTTGAACTGTTTCAAGTAGAGGATGAGTTCTCCTTGCTGGACTTTAACACCATGATCGAGACTGAGCAAGGTTGCTACACAGTTACTCAGCCTGAGAGAATCGACCAGTCAACCAAGAAAGAGGTAGGACCTACACCAGAAAAGCTATGGAAGCTTATCTTTGATGGCGCCCGATGCAAAAATGGTGTTGGTGTAGGTGTACTCTTGGTTTCCCCATCCGGGATCTAGAAGGACTACACCTACAGGATGGCTTGGAGTTGTACCAACAACGCGGTAGAGTATGAAGCCCTATTCTTGGGTTTGAGAAAAGCGAAGAGACTTGGGATAAAGCATCTGTAGATATTTGGTGACTCAGAGCTGGTGTGCAACCAGATTACGAACAAATGTGCCTCCAAGAAGCATTATCTCAAGGCGTACCGTAATCGTGTCTAGGACCTGATGGAGTCATTCGACTCGTTGAATGTCAAAGCCATATCACGTGAGAAGAACAAGCACGCTGACATTCTGGCATCTGTTGGAGCCAGGTACGTTCCGACTGATGACACTGTCCAGAAGCCAAAGCCGGTTCGTACCATCTATAGGCCTTCTGTGCCTGATAAAGACACCCATTGGCAGGTGTTTGACTATGACGAGGAAATCATCACTTTTTTGGTTACCGGAGCATGTACAATCGAAGGTAGAGACCCTGATGACGAGCAGTACGAGGGGTTGATACAGTTGAAGAATAATCATGTCCCAAAAGGACTGATTACCTTAAAGAGTCTCTTTGATCAAAATGACAGAGCAATATCCCATAGGATCAAAGTATACCACAAGCAGTACGTCGACCTATAGCTCGAACTTGGAAAAACAATCAAGGTTTGCACAAACTGCACTGAAGAGGAACTCGGGCAGATCAGATCATTGTGTAGAGAGTTCCCGAATATTATAGCCTGGTGCTACCAGGACTTGAAGGGGTATGATAGACAGATGATACAACATACCATAGAGCTAGAAGATGGTGCAAAACCTTTTCGACAGAAGTAGAGGGTTGTAAACCCGAAGATTAAAGCCATGATGAAAGTCGAGCTCCTAAAAATGCTGGAAGCCAAGATCATCTACCCCATCAAGAATTCATCTTGGGTTGCAAATCTGGTTCCTGTGAGGAAGAAGAACGGAGACATTCGTCTCTGCGTGGATTTCAGAAATCTAAATCAGGCCTCGCTGAAGGACCATTACCCGCTTCCCCAAATCGATCAGATCCTCCACATAGTTGCTGGAGCGCAGATATTCTCCCTCTTAGACGGATTCTCTAGGTACAACCAAATATGGGTGAAATACGAAGACTAGCATAAGACATTGTTCACCACCAAATGGGGAATGTTTGCTTACCAGCGCATGCCCTTCGGCCTGTCTAATGCTGACGCCACATTCCAAAGAGCCATGGACTTGGCCTTCCGAGAGCTGCTTAACAAGATCATTGTCATCTACTTGGATGACATGACAGTATTCTCTCATAGGAGAGAGGACCATGCTTCCCACCTATGGTAGATATTTGAGAGATGTCATGAATTCGGCATTTCCATTAACCCGAAGAAGTCAGTCTTCACGGTAAAATAAGGAAAGCTGCTGGGACATGTCATCTCTGAGAAGGGCCTTGTAGTGGATCCTGACAGAGCAGAAGCCCTCCTCCGCTTGCCCATCCAATTCGACAAGAAGGGGCTAAAGTCCTTCTTCGGCCAAATCAATTTCGTGAGGAAGTTCATACCAGACTTTGCATAAGTGATTAAGCCCATGGCTGAACTGTTGAAAAAGAATGCCGAATTCTTATGGACTGACGAAAGAAGGCAGGCCTTTGAGGAGATCAAGGCCAGAATTGCACAAGCTCCGGTATTGATAAACCCGGATTGTTAGGATCCTCAATCCTAACATTATTAGTTAGTATTAGTTAGTATTATTAATAATTTAATTATTATATTATTAACTTATAAAGTGAACCATCACAACCCTTCATAACGTGAACCATCACGTCTCTTCATACATGAACCATCATGTCTCTTCACCAACATAGCTTTAGGGTAGATATATATATATTAGGTTGGCCATCCATATCAAATCATCCAAGAAAAATAATAATAAGCATAGATTCTAAGGAGGGAGCCCCCTATAGTGGCAAAGCAATTACAAGGGAGCCCCCTTTGAGTGGCCTGCAATTATATTTACATTAATTTGTTAATAATTTTATAGTAAGACCTTGGGATCTTACCATTTGGTATCAGAGCCATGTGGGACCCAAACATGTGGTATTTTCTCAAGGATCTTCATCAAATCACTTTCGTGTGTGAGTATCAAACGCGGTTTGAGGATATCACCAAACACAACACAAGGTTGGATGAATCAATTCTCATCAATAACTTCATTAGTGGATTAAAAGAGGAAATTAGAATGGAGGTGAAAATGTTCAATCCCTATACCATGATGCAGACCTATGGATTGGCAAAATTAGCTGAAGATAAAATCAATGCACAACAATGATTAGGGAAACCACCTATGGAAAAATCATCGACCACTTACATCGCTCCTAAACCTATGCATAATGGAAGGGCACAAAGCACTTACACAACCCCCAAATCTAACCAAACTTTACGAATTAAACATCTTAGCTTTGAGGAGATGAAGGAACGACGAGCAAAAGGACTCTGTGATAATTGTGATGAACAATTTGGACCCCACCATAAATGTGCTACACTAACATTGTATTTATTGAACTAAGTTGATCCATGTATCTCCATAGAGCAAGTAGATGAGGTAGTTGTGTCCGAAGCGACCAATGCACCTACTCACCACAATGAAGACAATGAGGTCGATGTGCAAGAAGTGATTGATGTACCAAGCAAGGATGAGGTAGACATACCCAAAGTGATCAATGCTAGCCAAACATGCACTCTACAAGACCTACACATACCTTCCTCACCAATAGTGAGTTCCTGCCATATGACCAAACCTATTCGGAACCAACCTAGAGTGACTACACACTCCTTCTCCGTTGACTCTACCAAGGAACCAAAAAAGGATATGAAATCATTACCATCACTTTTGATGCATCATTCTGAAGTATTTGAGGAACCCCAAGGGTTTCCCTCCCATCGTCATCATGATTTTCCTAAGGAAGATTCTACTATTGTTCTTGGCAACCCCCCGCTAATGCTTCATCCTTCTCGATATCCCTGCCTACGAAAGGATGCCATTAAAAGAGTCCAAGAACTTACACAAATCCTTCTCGAAAAACAAAGGACAAAGATTCTAACTTTGAGCTTTGAGAACAAAGATCTTTTTAAGGATGGTGGCATGTTAGGATCCTCAATGCTAAAATTATTAGTTAGTATTAGTTAGTATTATTAATAATTTAATTATTATATTATTAACTTATAAAGTGAACCATCATAACCCTTCATAACGTGAACCATCACGTCTCTTCATACATGAACCATCATGTCTCTTCACCAACGTAGCTTTAGGGTAGATATATATATATTAGATTGGCCATCCATATCAAATCATCCAAGAAGAAGAATAATAAGCATAGATTCTAAGGAGAGAGCCCCCTATAGTGGCAAAGCAATTACAAGGGAGCCCCCTTTGAGTGGCCTGCGATTATATTTAAATTAATTTGTTAATAATTTTATAGTAAGACCTTGGGGTCTTACCACGGATTATTCCAAGGACTTCATCCTGTACGCGGTGGGAGAACTTGAGAGTTACGCCGCAGTCCTGACACAGAAGGGAGACGATGGCGAAGAGCACCCCATAGCGTTCTTAAGCCAGGTAATCCAGTCGCATGAAGAGAAGTACAATTTTATTGAGCGGCAGGTTCATGCAATCATGAAATCTCTCCAGAAGTTCAGGCACTTCATCTCCCAGAGCCGTACAACTATCTTCGTGATACACCCGGACGTCCGAAACTTCATCATACAAGGGGAGTTGGGTCACAAGAGAGCAATATGGATAGCCAAGACCCAGGAATTTGACATTGAGGTGCGGCCAACAAAGCTGATCCGAGGTTGAGCCTTGTGCCAAGAGCTAGCCCGAAGCACTACAGCTGAAGTCTCCGCCTGCAAGTGGGAAGATCCGATAGCAACCACCAACCTAGCCAACTCCTTATTAGAGGAAAGTGATTGGACAAATGACATGGTACAGTATTTCAGCACCGAAATATGTCCAGATCACCTGAATGCCTCACAAAGAAGGAGGTTTCAGCTAAACGCCTTGAAATATGTTCTTCGCCCCGAGGGGCTTTATTTCAAAAACATTGACGGCATCCTATTGTGGTGCATCAAAGAAATCGACAAACCCAGGGTCCTCGGGGAGTTTCACTCCAGGATGCCTGGAGGACATCATTCTGGAAGGCCTACGGCCTTGAAAATCATCAGAGTTGGGTACTACTGGCCCACTCTCTTCACAGACGCACATGCAGTCTGTGTAAAATGTGATAAATGCCAGAGATTTGCTGGCAGAAATAGAAAAGCACCCCTACCCCTCCAGCCAATTCAAGCTGAGACTCCGTTTTAGTAGTGGGGTCTGGACTTCATCGGAGTCATCACGCCTAACTCTGCAGCGGGGCACAAGTTTATTCTTACCGCAACCGATTACTTCACCTGGTGGGCAGAGGCGATCCCCACTAAGAATGCGGACCAGGGGATGGTCATTAGGTTCCTCGAGAGCCTCATCACCTATTCTGGGTCCCGAAGTCCATAGTGACAAACAATGGTCCAGGGTTCGCAGGCGCTATACTCGCGGAGTACACTAGCAAATATGGCATCTATCACAAGATGTCTTCTAACTACTACCCACAGGGGAACGGCCTGGCCGAGTCCACCAACAAGAATCTACTGAATATCGTCAGAAGGACAGTAGAGAGAAACAAGAGGACATGGCACCTACTCCTGAACCAGGCGTTGTGGGCGGATCGCATATCCTTCAATAAGTCTATCAAGACATCCCCCTACGCGCTCGTATACGGCAAGGAGGCAGTTCTGCCTACTCACATGGAGATACCCACACTCTGGATGCTGGATGAAGAAAGAGGCAACGGGGATCTAGTGGATGCCAGACTGTTCCAACTGTTGCAGTTAGAGGAAGAGAGAGAAAAAGCATACCAGGCCTTTACTAAGCATGCTGAAGCGACCCAAGGTTGGTTTGCAAAAGGCACCACCACCCGAGTTTTCAAAATCGGGGACCTGGTGCTGAAGTGGGACTCACTGAAGGCAAAGTCGGGAAACCATGGTAAATTCGATGCCCTCTAGGAGGATCCCTATCAGATTGCTTGGGTGAACCAATTTAATGCATTCGTGCTCCAGGACATGGAGGGACAACTTCTCCCCATTCCCGTCAATGGGTTCCACCTAAAGATTTACCACCGTTGAAGGCACCCCAGGCGGGTCCTTCCTTGTATATATTTATTTTCTACATTTTTTATCAGTTTGTATATATTTATTTCAGCTTTCAGCTTTTTATTTTCAAGATCCTGAGTGAAGCCTAGAGCGAACCCCGACTTTGCAGCGAAATCGGGCATCGGTCCCGGAACAGTGTGACAACGGGAGTTTGAGAGAAGAGAGCTGACAAAAAAGGCAAGAATTTGACTAAGTGCTGGGTGCGCAACCCGACTTCGCAGCGAAGTCGGGCTGCGCACCGTCTTTGGAGCGCAGTTGGGGAGAGCAGAGCTAAAATGGCTAAGTGACCGAATCATACTGCGCAATCAAGTCTGGCCGAAGTCGGAGTGCGCCCATTTTTTGGGCGAAGTTTGACTGCACAGCAAAATCTGGCCGAAGTCGGAGTGGGCCCGTTTTTTGGGCGAAGTCCGAGTGCGCCCTCAATTTCGGGCGCACCTTGGGTGACCTATCACGGGAAACAAGAAAAAATGATAAAATGTTTCTAAGTGTGGGCCCGGACAGCGCAGTTTGGCATAGTGCGAAGTTGGGTTGCATCCCTCTTTAAAACCCTAGGCCCAAAGTTCTCCCTCGAAGGGTGTGCCCAGGTGACGGCTATGACATCATCAAAAGCACGAAGTCCAAAGAATGTTTAATAATGATTGCACGACTTTCAAAAAATATGTCATTAAGAAATCAAGGCGCATAAGGACCAACCTCGACCAGGGTACGCTTTTCAAGATTAAACCCATGCACAGCCGCCAAAGAATTATAACTCTTCCACCAACTTTCAGCAAATCACCTTAACCCCTGCCCTTGCGCCATTAATGTTGAATTCCTTGCCTAGAAAAGGAGACCCTGGCATACTCAGAGCATTCAAGTTGTCAAGCTAACTCTGTGCTGCAAGGTCCAAAATTAAGCAATCAGTAGCCAGAATTCCTATCTCTGCCAATTTAAGCAGAAAAGAAATGATGGACAAGGGAAAAGCGCCAATGCCGGCACAGTCCAGTGACACAGAACATGAAGCTGAGGAGCAGACGGAATCCAGCGCTCATGAGAATGAAGTTCCACAAGAGCAAACAAGGAGTACCAGGTCAAAGAAAATTCGAGGGCAAGCTCCATCGTCGCCCGCCAATCACCTGGCTGGGTACAAAGATGGTGAATTTTCTATCAGCCTCACTAAGCTGCGGCCGAATATTGCGAAGTGGGCTAACAAGGTTTCACCCTCACACCATGTCGGGGCTGCCTACAAATTGAACCTGTACTAGTTCTTGTGCCCTCCTGTCCACCAATGTTCGGAGCTAGTCGAATCCATTGCGACATATTACAAGCCAATTTCCCGGCAAGTCTACGACAACAATGGAAGAGTTTTTTTCACACTCTTCAGGGAGAGCGTTCAGCCAGCTTTCGCCCCGGGGCTCCAAATACGACCCCAACGCAATTGTCAGGAGGATCAACCTAGACGAACAGACGGGCAGATTCACCTAGACCAAGCGGATGAGAGAATTCCTTGACTCAAAGTTGAAGACTCTGCTGGTAGCCGGACAGTGGGCCCACAGTCCCAATACCCCTGGATAGATTTGAAAACAAATATATATACATCATCATGGCATGGGTACTCGACTACGATTCTGACAGAGTGGTATGCCCGTACCAGCTGGTGCTGGTAGAATGTATCTTGCATTGGGAGTTTTACGACTCCATGATGCAAAAGAGTGGGAAGCGCCCTATTTTCTTCAACTGGGCAGACTGGTTGGCGTACACCAATCATTCAAACCTAGTCAGGCTGCAGTAGAAGCAAACAACGGAATTCTGATTTTGCTCCTTCCTCACATGGCTGTGCCTGTACCACATGCACTACCGGATCAGAGTTCCTAACTTTAAGAAGGTAAATGAAAAAGGAGAGCCGCTGCCCGTGTATGAATGTACTGAGATCCTGTACAGAAAAGGGTCATTTTATCAGTTCAATTTCAAATTTCTGAGTATGGTCCTGGGGCTGTTCAATGGTGAGGTGTCTCGCCCGCCAGAGGTCATGACAAGCTATCTGAGAAAGCACAAGTATGGGGACACCTTTCGGCTGACGCAGGGCATTGTAGTCAGAATCTACGAATTCAAGGGGAAGTCGTTCCTGCTGCCCTATTTCTGCACTGACCATCAGTTCAAAATGGAGATTTCACACCAGATGGATTATGTCGAGGAGGAGTTTGGCCAGGGAAAGAAAAAGGGTCATATTTTCCAATATCCTATTACCTGGGCTACTATTCAAGTCCGCGAGATTGGACAGCATGTCTACCTCGAACGGGAGCTCATCGACATGGGCCTAATACTGCTTCCGCAGCACTAGAAGTACGACCCAATTGGGGTCAGGGGAAATTTTGTGCATATCTGCCCCCGAGCAGAGATCATGCAAGAAAGGTGCAACAAAAAAGGTGCAGACCTGGAATGGCACATTGAACGGATGCAATCATGGCCGCCATGGCATGATTTTTACTGCGAAGATGTGGCGTATGATCCAGAGCGAAACCTGGAACACCGGTTGGATTCTGCGGGCTTCAAAAAATTCCTCGCCAAGGTGGCACCCCTCAACTGGGAAAAAAACAAAATCATTGAATGCTGGAAGATGAGGTGTCGCACGTAGCACGATAAGTCCAACCGAAAGACGCTGGCCGTTGATGATGAGTTTTTGGCCTTATATGATCAGTACGCTGACACCTAGCGGCCTTTCGCATTTCGAGATTGTGTTCCCCGAGGCACGAGGAAAAGATATACAAGGGAGTCCCCGTCTCAGCAATTGTCTACTCCCGGGACTTCTAGCGCAACGCCAACGAGCAGTCAAGTGGGCCCAATGTTGCCTCCAGCTTCTGAAGTCTTACCTGAAAGGGTACAGCGGCCAGAAAGGTCAACTCCTGAGGTGGCCCCCCAAGAGGAAAAAGTTCCAAAATAGCCAGCTAGTGGAACGGTCGTGAAAAACGTCCTCCCATCAAGACCTCGGTACAAGTTCACCGTGGGCACATCGCAGCCTACCGCCCCAACCTCCTCTCCCTCCTTTGAACCAGCCACAGTGCCAGAAGAAAAGAAAAGGAAGAGGAGCAAAACGGCCAAGCAGCCTAGGGAGCCTACACGGCAAATGACCATAGCACGGACAGGAGTGGCTGCATTGGAAATCGTCTCATTGCACAGCCCCGAAGCAAAAGCTGAAACTTGGGCTGCAGACGTCCTCCAAACAGCGGCTCAGGCAGAGCCTGCAGGTACATCCACTTCTTCGCTCCCCCAAATCCCAGTTGGCCCTGCCATAACGCCATCCCCCATTTTATCAGGGCAAGCCGTAGTCCCGTCCTCTTTATGTCAGACCACCCAACCCTCGCACAACCCCCATTCCTTTGACCAGTTTGCCCAAGACCCGAACGCTTTCGAGTACCTGAGCCAAACCCTAGACCCTTCGCCTGTGGCCAGTGTCGAAGCTGTGCATATATTGCCGCGTCGCTCACCTCTATTATTTAAAACCCCACCTATGCCCTCCACTCAGCCGCTCACTTCCCCTAGGACCCGGTCGCCCTCAAAAGCAACCACGGCTTCTGGAATACCTCTCGCTTCGCTATTTGCAAGAAAAATGTCGCAGCAAGATCAGATGCTGGAGGACCTTGACTTCATGTAGATCACAGACGATCAGCCCCTCGTAGCAAAGGTCGTAGGGTGTTCCGCCTCTTTCCTTCAAGGCGTCAAACGTAGAAGGGCCGAGGAAATAGCTGCCCCGGTGAAGCGCACCAAGTACGACTTGGACAGGAGAGTGCTTAGAACTGAAAAGCTAGTTCCAAAAGTGAAGAAGCCTCTCCGAGAAATGACCGAGGTAGACTATGAGCATCAAGTCAAGGATAAGAGCTTCGATGACATAAACGAGGAGTATGAAATCAATGGCATTCGTCGTAGAAAACATAATCTCCTTGTCAAGCGACTTGAGAGTCAGGAGGCACTATTTCAGCTGCAAAATACTTCAAGGCAACTGGAGGAAGATCTGGCTAGGGCCACCGCGCAGTTGGAGTCTACACATCAAGAAATAAGTGACCTGAAAACCCAGCTCGTCGCCTCTCAACAGGAGGCCGCAGCGCAAATACAGACAGTCGAACAGCTGTCAGAGGAGAAAATGGCAGCGCTGGAGCAGGTCTCCCAGCTCTAGGATTCGTTAAGGCAGGCTAAATTTCAGCTTGAGGAGAAAACCTCCTAGACGGGGGCCTTTTCGAAGAACAAGATCAAGGTAATGCGGGCTGGTTTGCTATAGGGTTGCAGGGCCAACGTTGTCAAGTCCATATCTGTCCTGGATTTCATGTCTAGGATACAAGAAGTATCTGCCCAGGGCAAGCCTGTGGTAGAGGAGGCTAAACACCAAGCGAAGCAGTGGTTGGACTTGGCTATGAAACTTGAGGAGTACGAGCGCAAAGGCCTCTGATTCCCCCCTATGTCCCGAATTACTCTAGAATGGGCAAATGCAAGGGTAACCTTGCATAATTATTTTGAAAAAGTAGATAAAATAAGGGCTGCCAAGAAAATGTTGGACGCATTAGACCACGAAATGAACATTTGCCTGGCCCCCTTCAACGCTCTTTCTAAGCACGGTTGCCCGAGCTTCATCAAGGATGGAGAATTGCTGACCCTGGAGCAGGTAAAGATGAATTGGCTATCTTTTGAGGCAGACACGTCAGAAATTGATAGCTGGGCTGAGCCAGTCCAGAAGCTCAGGTCACCCAGATGGTGTCGCGATATTGCAAGATCAATGCCTCCCTTAAGGAGTTGGGAGAGAGATACAACACCATCGATGTGCATGCGATCACAGCATTCAAAACAGTGCTGAAATATGTCAGTGACTTAGAGCCATTTTAGGCAGTAGCCTGGGACCAAGCCAGGGCCGCATACAATCTTGTCCTTGAGCGGGAACAGCCGGTCGAACAATAGGGTGATAGTGGCAACCATTCAAACTCGAAAAGAGCAGCAGAAACAAAAGAAGCAACTACTGAAAGTGAATCTGAAGAGGAGCGGTTGCCCAAGAAGAAGCCATCAGAATAGTGAAAGGCAGGGGAAGGAAGTTCCTCTACGCCCAAAGGATGAAGGCCTGGTTCTTTGCGTTGAGGCGAGCTCGACACCCCGCGAGCCGCCAGGAATGTTGCCACATTTTGCACGGGTTGCCATGTTTTCAAATTTTGTAAGTATGTTGTTCTTCCTTCCCTCCATCACCTTTTCCTTTATCCCATTCTATCAGTTGCATTCCTCCATTTTCCCCTTTTTCTTTCTTCGACCAGAACAGAGCAAACATTCCCTGAAAAATTCTAAGTCTGAGAGCGCAACCCGACTTCGCAGTGAAGTCGGGGTGCGCCCTTAAGTTCAAGCACACTCAGGAATGCGAAGTGCGGAAGTAGGTTGGAAATGAGCAGAATTTGGCTAAGTATGGGAGCGCACCCCGACTTCGCAGCGAAGTCGGGGTATGCTCCTCCTTATGTGCACAGTTAGGAAGCAGTGTCTCCAAAAATCAGCTAAGTGTCAGAACGCAACTTGACTTTGCAGCGAAGTCGGGGTGCGCTCCCCTTCTTGCATGTAGTCCGAGCAGTAGCTAAATTGACTAAGTGATGGAGTGCGCAACCCGACTTCATAGCGAAGTCAGGGTGTGCCCTCTGACCTATGCGCAGTTGGGCAAGATCCATCAAGCAGCCCAAAATAGACTAAGGCATGGAGGCCTCCCCAACTGCGCTGTTCCCCGCTTGCGCTACCCAGTTGCACTCCGTTTCCAAGAGAAGTAGGACACAAGAGAGAATTTTTCTTCCAAGGTAGATGCACCCCCATCAGAAGTTGACAAGTGTCTAGCCTCGGGATCCGAGCCAAGATGTGATGGGAAAAAGGACAAGCATGGGCCAGACTACCTACCGCAGCTACCCGCATTCATGTTGACTCAAGGTTTCACCAACCGTACTGCCACGTAGCTGCCCAGTTTTCAGGTGGAACTTGCTGCCAGTACAGTCCCCGTCTATAGGAGTCAACATCAGCAGCTCTTTCGCCAGTTTTGTCAGCTTTTGTCAGCCATTGTCTGGATTGGGATTTTGTGCCCAAGATTGTAATGGGAGGGAATTGTGCTATAAATAGCCACACTACATCATTGTAAAGGGGTGGAAGGGGGATATCCTGCTAGGGAACCATTGTAGCTATATGTTTGCTTCTGAATGCAAGACACACACTTGGATCTATTTCGCTGTTGTCATTCTTTTATGCTGCCTGTACTTGTCATTTCTGCCTCATGTTTTTTATTTCATTGCTTACTATTATTCTGAATTATGGATTTCGATATTTGATGATTAAGTATTCCTGGAATGCATAGATAGAGGATACATAGGATATATGACAGTGGTAGTTTCTATTGTGTGTTCTGTTTTGGATTGTTGTTAGTAGTGGTGATTGATCGTTGTCGTGCTGCTCATCCCCCCCACCCAACACCAATCCTATTTCAATCTCTTTTCGCACTTTTATCTCTTTCCTGCACTCTTAGCTTAAACACTGAAAAAACCCATAGGAAGCCGGCCTTCTCCGGAGATTGGCACGGAAGGCATTCCTTCCTTCCGGCCTTTCAATCTGGTGGGCGAATCTGGGGCGCATTATACCAAATCCTTTCCTCATCACAGATTCGTAACCAAAAGTTCTTAGGTTGTTTATTTTTGTGCCAACACCTATTTATGTCACGAGTATCCTTGTCACAAATCTTGCAATATCTCTTCGGTTGTTGAGGTTGTTTTCCTTTGGAATCCTTGGAAGAATTTCCTTCCTTCTGAAAATTACCTTTCTTCTTAGAACCCTTCTTGTTGGATTAGAGGGCTGTATTAGAAGCTTCATATCTTTGAAGTTGGCGAGCCTCCTCTTCCTGAAGCATATTGACCAACTTGTAGACAACAGTTCTAGACCCTAGGACTGGCTGGCACATCCACCACCAATTTTGCAAATGTATATAAGCATTTTGTTTATGTTTAGAAATCCTAGAAAATACAGCCAATGGATGTCAAGGCTGAATGTAAACGCATGTGGCACTAAAAGACAAAAACAGCCGTCATGTTTGTTAGTATTAGACGGGCTGATTAGACGTCTAGTTAGGATTGGTTAAGACTAGCAAGTTGTTGACGTCTAAATGCTAGTTAAGGATTGTAACTAAGGAACGGTTGAGGACGGTTTGGAAACGGTTGGGGAACTGACTTGTCCTCACCTATTTAAACCCCCTCTTCAAACATTTTAGGGAATCACATTCTATCCATGTTGTAAGAGCCATGTGCTATTGATTCTACGTAATGACAAAGGTTGTTATGTTGTTCTATCTTATGCGTCTATGGTGATTGGATAAGTGTGTTGTGGATTGCAGGTTGAGAACCATTAATGGAGTTATTGTATGTAACTGTGTGCTGAGTTGTTGTTGCAGGTTTGCCTTTGAAGAATTCTGATTGCAGGTCTTGAACCAACGACGGACTTATTTATTGCAGGTTTCTAGACGAGGCGGAACCTAGGCACCTGACGTCTGGCAGCCACCAGACGGCTAGCCGTCAGCTCCTAGTCCTGACGTCTGAACTGAACCCAGACGTCTGGCAGAAACCAGACGTCTAGACCAACCGACCTGACGTCTAGAGACCAGACGTCTAGACCAGCCGACCTGACGTCTAGAGACCAGACGTCCAGACTAGTCCATCCGACGCCTAGCAGCCAGACGTCTCAGCCTAACCGTCAAGCCTCCTGACTTCTGACGTCTAGATTCATCCGTCGACTAGTAGAGTAAGACTACTGATTGATCCACTAATATACCTTCTGTCCGGACCCTGAACCTGATTGTCATCACCCCATCTCGGGAATGTACTCACCCCTGTCTACATTTGGCGCCGTTGCCTAAACAAAAACTCGGAGTTTGACGACAAGTGATAGGAGGAATAGGTGAATGACTGGTTTCAGGTCACAAAGTAAAGAACAAATACCGGTGAGAAGAAGCGCACGACTGGCGAACCTTAGAGCACACGAGGATCCAGAGGTATCTCTCCCAGAGGTGGAGAGAGTATGGAATACTGAGGAAGAAGAGACTTGGTTGGTGACTGCAGAAAACGAGGGAGAGCAAATAGCTGAAGAACCCATTATTGGAGACTGGACGACAACACCAGAACCAGCGGGAGAGAGGTGGCAAGAGGATACTGAAGGAGGGAACCTGGTATCAAGGCACCGACGCGGAGGTTCGTGGGGAGGAAGGCCGGAGCCACGTTTGGTATATTCGCGAAGGAGATCGCAAAGCAGAGACCAATTGGAGACGGGAAGAAGGCTATTTGGGCAAAATTTTGCACCACCAACAGGAAATAGACAATCGAATCAACCACCACAACCACCAAAACCAGGAAGACAGAATATCATGGCAAATCCTGCCAATAGAACGATACAACAAAAGTGCCCACCCTTCTCGGGTGAAGGGAAGGAGGATCCAGCAAGGCATGTGGGAACTTGCATTACCATTTGGGGAGCTAATGGAGTTACACAGGATACCCAATGGTTGCAATTATTTCCGGCCACATTGCGAGGCATGGCGATTGACTGGTACTTGAAAAGGCAAAGTATCCAAGTATTTGCACAATGGGACAACCTCAAGAATGCATTCATAGAAGAATTCCGCCCTATGAGGGATGATACTGACATAATTACAGAAATTTGTGTTACTAAGCAGAAAACGGACGAGGATATCAAAAGCTACAATAGAAGATTGAAACAATTGACAGATAAAATGGAAATGACACCTGCCGACGGTATGGTAAAACGATGGTTTTTGGATGGACTATTGCCAAGATATAAGAAGAAAATGAAGGCAGTACCATCCTCAACATATGAAGAAGCATTGGAGAAGGCTAAAAACTTCGAAAGCGAAGGTAAACAAACAACCGCAGGCATTGGTGGCTACTTAAAGCATGTTGAAGATTCGGACAGTGAAGCTGAAGACAAAGTGCAGAGTACAATTCACACCTTCAAGAGAGAATTTGACAAAATTCTAAAAGAAGCAAAAGGCGAAGGTCGGAAGGATCGAAAAGAAATTTGGTGTTCAGACTGCAAGGCAGAGGGACACTCAAACATAGACTGTCCAAAGAAGGCATACTGTAATATATGTGAAGTTGCAGGACATCCCGTCATTGATTGTCCATTCAATTTAAAAAGTAAGAGGCATCAGACTTTGGCAATACAGCAGGAAGAGCAACCAAATCCACAGAGAAATGGACAAGGAGCTACTAGTGGGGGATACAGGAATAGTCGCCGAGGAGGAAGACAAGGAGGTCAGAGTCGTCTGCAATATGACTCTGACGGAAGGCCGATTATTCAGTGTCGAAATTGCCAAGAATGGGGCCACTTTGCGAAGAACTGTCCTAAACCCCAGAATGCAGGTAACAACAGTGGTAACAATACCACTCAAATGTGCAAATGGTGTGGTCCAGGAAACCACAAGGAGGCGAATTGCCCGAACAAAGCAAGTACTAGTGGAACGCAGAATATTAACCTCATCGGCATTGGAGAAGTGACTGAGGTAGAGAAAGAAGTCTTGGCTGTGACTAGAGCACAGACCAAGAAAAAGGAGGATTACCCAAATCCTGCCAAGGAGAAGGAACGATGGCAGGAAGCCCAAAAATTGATTGAGAAGGAACTAGCAACGGAGAAACAAGGACTAGTTCTAGAGAAAGTGTTAAAGAGACCGGAAATGACGAAAAAGGCATCAGTAGAAGGCTTGGTAACAGAGGTACTAAACACAAAGGTAGAGCTGAAGGTCGCCAACTTGTTTAGTATAATACCGGAGTTGTATACTACGATTGGGGAAGTCATCAGGAAAAAGGATGAACCTCGACAGGTAGCAGCTATCAAGCAAGGACAATTTATTGACCCAACAATCCTGATGATTGAAGTCGGGCGGAGGCCAGCTATCGTTCAAATGGAAGTTTTGAACCATAGGCTGAATCAGGTGATTGTAGATGGAGGGTCTAGTGTGAATGTGATGCCAGAGAAGACATGGCGGATTCTGGGGCAACCCGCCTTGAGGTCTCCAAATTTCAAACTATATGGCGCTGATCAATATGGCATCGAAACAATAGGCGTTTTGATGAATCAAAAAGTAGGCATAGCCGAACAGGACTTCACCTTAGACTTTGTTGTCATTGCTATGCAGAAACCCGCATATGATGCACTGTTAGGACGCGGATGGTTGAGAACAGCAAAAGTAAACCACAATTGGGAGAAAGAGCGGCTATCCTTCAAACAGGGGCAGCACAAGTATATAATTAATCTGAAGAACCAAACAGTAAGTCAGGACATAGCAACTTCAGATGATTCAGGATCCTCTTCGTCAGATGGTGAAACGGGACACGAACCAGATGAGGAGGGAGTGTTGCACCTTGATGACTGCACGGAAGATGAGGGTGACCAAGACAAAGGGTTACTACACTGGCAGTTGGAGGATTATGAGATCTTTCCTCCCCAATGTCTTTGTATAGATGCGGGAAAAGAGATTCAAGAGGATGAGATACAGGAACCAGAAAAAGAAACCAGTAACAAGAGACTGAAAGCAGCAGATAAGGACAAGGAAAGAGAAAAGTGGACTTTTCCTAAGAATTTTGCAGAATTCACAATGGGGGAGGCAGTCATAGAGGATAAACCAGCCCACCCCATCGCAGTACTAAAAGCAGCAGATGAACCTGAGTCGATCAAATATGAAGGTCCGAGAATAATTCAGGTAAACTTGGGAGAAGAGGGTGAAGAGAAGATGATCAAATGTGGAGATGATTGGGATCCAGTCCTCAAAGCAGCAACAATTAAGATTTTCATGGACTATAAGGATGTTTTTGCATGGACATATAAAGACTTGAAGGGAGTACCACCCAAACTCTGCGTACACAAGATTCCGCTGATAGAAGGAGCGCAGCCTGTTAGGAGGCGTCCCTACAGAATGAATCCCAAATACGCAGCAAAGGTGAATGCCGAAATCGAAAAGATGTTGGATGCAGGCATTATATTCAAGGTTACGACAAGCGAGTGGGTTTCACCAATTGTAATCACTCTAAAACGGGAAGTAGATAAAATCCGAATCTGTGTGGATTTTAGAAGTTTGAATGTCGTAACTATAAAATATCCCTTCCCAATCCCATTCACAGACTCCATACTGGAAGAGGTAGCCGGCCATGAGATATATTCATTCCTAGATGGATTCTCGGGGTATAACCAAATTAGCATAGCAGAAGAAGACAAGTTGAAGACTACTTTTGTAGTAGAAAATGGAATATATGCATACAATAGGATGCCATTTGGGCTATGCAACGCACCTGCTACCTTCCAAAGGATCATCTTGTACATTTTTGATAAAATGTCCACAGGTAATTTTAAAGCTTTCCTAGATGACTGGTCACTATATGGGAAAACACAAGAACATTTGAAGGCATTGGGGGAATGCATGAGTTTATGCAGGAAGGCACGAATAGCACTGAACCCGAATAAATGTGTCTTGTTGGTGCCATACGAAAAGCTGCTAGGGCACATAGTATGCCAAGAAGGGTTGAAACCTGACCCCGATAAAATACGGGTGGTATTACTGATGGAGGAGCCACATGATGTGAGCTCGGTTAAAACTTTTCTGGGAACTGTTGGATACTACAGGAGGTTTATCCGAAACTATGCATTGACATCTCATCCACTAGATGCGCTTACACGGAAGAATGTTCCATTCAGGTGGACAGAGGAACACCAGGTGGCATTTGAAGGATTGAAAGGGCATTTGGTAAAAGCACCTATTCTGGTTTTTCCTAACTGGGAAAAAGAATTCCATGTGCATGTGGACGCCTCAAACTTTGCGATTGGATGCGCGTTAGCACAGGAAGGTCAATTCGGATTAGATCAGCCCATATACTTTGCAAGTAGGCTATTGTCAAGAGCCGAAAAGAACTATAGTACAACAGAGCGAGAAGCATTGGGAATGGTGTATTCGGTGCAGAAATTCAGACACTATCTGCTAGCTAACCCTTTTGCTTTCTATGTGGATCACCAGGCTCTGTTGTACTTGATCAACAAACCAACGATCTATGGACGGGTGAGTCGATGGCTCGTCACCTTGCAGGAATTCGTGTTTAGAGTGGTAGTCAGACCAGGGAAGAAACACGTAATAGCGGATCAGTTGTCAAGGATTCGCTCAGGGGAACCTGCAGAGGGAGGAATACCGGATGAATTTCCCGATGCACAACTGTTCATGATTAATGCTTTACCAGGATGGTATAAGCATATCGGGGAATATCTGTCGACGGGGAAGCTGCCAGACGAATTGACGGCAGCAGAACGGCGAAAGGTAATTACGAAGTCGGCACCCTTCACCATAATTGCAGGACTGCTTTACAAGATGGGGGAGGATCATATACTTCGACGATGTATAATGGAAGATGAAGTACAACAGACCCTGAGGGAGACACACGAGGGACTGGCAGGAGGACACATGGGACCAGATGCGACAGCAAAGAAAGTGTTGTTAGCAGGTCTGTGGTGGCCTACCCTCTTTCACGATGCCAAGCAGTTTGTGACAGCATGTGATACGTGCCAAAGAACAGGGAAACCGTTGAAAAGAGACTTCATGCCACTACATCCGTCGCAGCCTCAAGAACTGTTCGAGAGATGGGGGCTGGACTTTGTGGGTCCTCTGAAAACAAGTCGAAGGAGGAAATGCCGATATATCGTAGTTGCAACAGAGTACCTCACAAAATGGGTCGAAGCAAGGGCGTTACCGGACAACTCGGCAAGAAGCACGGCTCGCTTTTTGTACGAACAAGTGATTACAAGGTTCGGGATACCTCTACAACTGACAAGTGACAGAGGCGGCCATTTTGTGAATGCAATTATAAAGAACCTAACGGAGGAGTTCAGGATCTTCCACTCGCTATCAAGTCCGTACTACCCCAGAGCAAACGGGCAGGCGGAGGCGACAAATAAGGTCCTGGTTTCCATCATGTACAAGACATGTGGAGTAGAAGGAGCCGACTGGGAGGAGAGACTACCAGCAGTTCTATGGGCGTATAGAACAACTTATAAGCCTACCACAAACAACACACCTTTCCAACTGATGTACGGGCAGGAAGCAGTAGTACCAGTTGAATTCCTTGTACCTAGCTTAAGGGTAGCAGTCGAGAACCGGTTGAATGAAGAAGAAAGCATTCAGGAACGACTAACAACTTTGGTACAGTTGGATGAAAAGCGGGTGATGGCCCAATGGGCAACGGAGGTAGCACAAAAGAGAAGGAAGTTTTGGCACGATAAACATCTCCGGAAGATGGATCTGAAGGCTGGTGGACTAGTTCTCAAATACAATGGTAAGAGAGAACTTAAGCCAGGGAAATTGAAAACCCTGTGGCTTGGACCCTTCCAGGTAGAGGAAGTACTCGAAAACGGGGTTGTTAGACTAAGGAAGTTGGATGGAACATTGTGCCCCGAGGTGGTTAATGGCTCCAAGTTGAAAGTATACCAACCTCGTGCGCAGGTGAATATGATCAACCTGGAACAAACAGGAACTTCCAGAACAGAAGAGGAGGATCCAGGTACACAACCTTCGGGAAACGACGAGCAGGGTAGCACTGTTCGAGAGGAGGAAGCGCATAACCTGGATTGGTTGTTTGGGAGTGAAGAAAGACAGACAGTGGAACTCTCAAGTAACAGGGAAGAAGACCGACTACAAGTTTTAACGGTAGTCGCTCAACAGGAGGTTCTGGAAGAAAATGAAGAAGATGGTGCAAGACTTTTGCAACGGATGAGAACAGAGACACATAGGTTGCAGGAGGAATATGAAACATTGAGACAGTACAATAATCAGCTACGGGAACAGGTGATCCAGGAATTGGATACAACCGTACAAAGGGTAAACGAAAGGCATGAAGCTCGCTTAGCAGAATGGGCAGAGCTGGGGCAGGGGGAACACAGAAGAGGCAGTGCAACAGGGAACTCTTCAGATGGTAGTCTATTTTCCTTACCAGAGGAAGAACAGGAAGACACTACCAGTCCAGTAGAGAGTAGAAGAGGAAAAACCTTGGCAATAGAAACACGTTCCAGAAGCTCCTCGCCCACATTAAAGATTGTACTGAATTCGGACGAATCCTTGAGCCAGGAATCAGCGAAATATCAGGAGTTGCGAGAATCTCCAGAAAAACCCAGAATATGGGAAATAGGACAAAGCTCGACTGCGAAATGTCGGAAAAGCAGGGAGGAAATGGCCGAGATATTATGGAAAGATATTGAGGCAATACCAGATAAACCAAGAACTGGAGGATGGTTAGAAGAAACAAGTAGTGACGACAACCTTCCTCGGAATCCAGATATTCCCTATGCCAGTCCTGATCCAGATTTGAGAAGACAAAGAGATGAAGATCGCAGTCGGCAAGCAGGTGTCAGATTTTTGGAAACCGCACAAATAATTGAAGATGATGCTTCGCTAAGCCCACAAGACGAATACAATGGAGGATTGAATGAGGACGGTACACCAGGATCACCATTGCATCAGGAATGGAGAACCCCTTACTTTGGAGCGATGAGACGTCCAACTGAACGAGAGGAGGTGGCCAGGTACCGAATGGCTGCACTGGATTTACGAGCACACAGAAGGGAAGTACGACGATTGCAGCAACGAGTGCAAGAGACCTCAGAATGGCCTATGAATACGGCAGGAGAAGGAAACGACTCAAGCACTGATTCAGTCTTCTCCGAGGAATACCAAGAAAACCTAGCTCATTGTGCCATGCAACGACACTTTGAGGAAAGTAGATGGAGACGAAGATTGATAAGAGCCGACAGAAGACTGAGAATCTTACACCAACTGACACCTCCGCATTTACATCATCCTCCAGAGACGAGAGCGCAATTGATAAATGAGGCCCGTAGCCGAGACAATTTAGGTACCTTCGGGAGACCGCAAGGAACCCCGAGAGTACCTGGCCAAGGGAGGAGCGTGGTTGACCTCCGTCCCGGTAGCTTGAGAGGAAGAAATTCCCCTCCGGCTACCAATAGGCCGACTGGTTCACAGTTCGGACCGCAAGGCCCATCTGAGAACCCAGTCCTAGCCAACCCATCACTTCGTGCTCCTGAGAACAGACCGAGAGGTCTATCTCAGCGAGCTCGTAGGAACCAAAGACGTCGTCAAGCACGACTGAGGGACCGACCGAATCTCGGGCAGCTGGGAGTACGACAACCCAACATTAGGGAGATTCGATCGGATAGAGGCCGAGGACGCGGCAACCAGGTCCGCGGAAGAAGAGATTGGGACTGAAACCCCAATCTAGAACAAAGGAGTCAAGCACGGGCAGTTGCAGGTAACGATCGAGGTCGAGGACGAGGTCGGAGACCCGGACGACCCCATCAGAATAGAGAACACCAAGGGCGGCAATGGACCCGACAGTTTGAACTTGATCAACAGATAAATGAGGGAGTAATATATAATTATTTGGATGACTGTATAATACTCCGGCATAATGATGGGAGGACTGAACGAATCCCACTAGTGTCTGCCCATCCAGAACGACCAAACCAGACTAGCAGCCACCGGGAGGAAGTAGCAGAACTTCGAGATAATATTATTAGTCCAAATGGGAGAGCAGATCGGTTGGCCGAAGAACGATTGGAACAGACTAGTCCGATAGCAGAAAGGAATGGACAAGTCAATAATAATGCCAGACAATGGACTAGCATGAATCAGTTCCCGGAGCCAGGAATAAGACAGCAGACGAAAGAAACAGAAGAACAAGACTGGCGCATTATACCGCGAGAAAGGACAAGACAACAGCCACAGTCACACCCGGGAACTCCCCCAAGACGAAACAATCGCCGAAGACGGCAGGCGACGGAGGAGATAAACAATGATAGTGATGACGATTTTAGTAGTTTCGGAGGATATAGCCGTCATCAGCAAAATGCGACTTCAGATGCATGGGAACTACGCATTGGCTTGACCATGCGGTTCACCCGTCGACGTTAAGATATAGACGTCGCATACAGTTTTGGAAAAAAAAATAAAAAGTCAAAAGAGAAAAAGACGAAATAAGGATAAAACAAAAAGGGGAGACACCTAGACGTCTAGCTAGCCGACGTGTCGCGCATGCACAAAATCGGTTATGAGGTGGCGGTTGCATAACGGTTTGGAGAAGTTATAAAAGGGGAAGGGTCCTCTCATTCCTTCACATCATTTTCAGGCAATCGCAAGGAGAACGCGAAGGAGAGGAGGAGTGCGCAGCAGTAAGGAACTAAGTGACGAAGACGGCTAGGGCAAAGGGATAGGAGCAAGAGTCGGTCGAGAAGAATAGCACCCGATGGTTGCCTGTCGTGCCTCTCTAGACGGCTGCGCAACCAGACGTCTGGCACCACCAAACGGCTGCGCAACCTAACATCTGGCACCTCCAGACGGTTGTGCAATCCGATGACAGAGAGTCTCGACGGTGAGTCAGAGCTAGAATCTGTGGTCGCCAAAATATTAAGGCACCAGCAGGAGATTGAAATGAAAGGGCACGACAAAAGTTCAGAAGCCGGACAAAGTCGGAGTAGACGAGAAGCGGCAGAAGTAGCAACCCGCAAGAATAAGGAGATTCATCCGAGCGGCAAGGCACCTGTAGCAGTGGAGGAAATTACGTGGGTGTGTCCGACGGGTGAATATTGTCGCCAATGGTGGGCAGAGGCACAGGATAGCCACCCCACAAGGAAAAAGCTGAAGGAGGCGGGAGTGCACTTCATTCTACAAGCTCCGCACTTTGATAAAGGAATTTTTGAGGAGTACCTGCTGCAAATGCTAGAAACATATGATGCCGAGAAACATAGCAGTTTCGTGGAGATAGCTGGCTCTGCGCTAATAGTAGATTTTTCTCCCAAAGTGTTTCAGAGTACTTTTGGACTTCCCTTGAGAGGCAGACCCGTGGTGAACGAAAGGGTGGACCCAAAGAAGTCACCAGACTTAGTCACAAGTGTTACCACTTTAACAAGGGAAGAGGCGGAAAAGATGTTGGGTACTCACGGAGGAAGAGGAATTAAGCAGGGACAACTCCAGAATGAAGGACTGGAAGTAGGTATGAATGTTATAATGGCAAGGTTATCAGGAGAACAGCGAAGCTCAGAATTGCCCATCTGGTTGATTCCGTATCTGCAAGGGATAGTGCAGGGCATACAGTATGATTGGGCAACATACCTGTCAACGCGGATACAATCTTTTCTGATGAGAACAACCAAGAACTTCTCGATGACCTTTCATGCCATTGGATTGATCTTAGATGCGGCAGCCAAAGCAGAGATTCCGATCCCGGATTTTGGTGCTCCAAGGCAACTTCCACCCTTAGCACCATCTATTTGTAGGTGGATGGGGGCCCACACAGCTAAGAAAACAACACCATCAAAGAAAACAAGGGTTAAACAGATTTCTCATAAGCCAAGTCAGGAGAAGCTGGTGGCAGCATTAGAAGGGGAGGATAGGAGGGCAGCACAGGTTCGGGAAAAGGAACCACAAAAACAGAAAGAGGCTCAATCTCCGGAAGAGCCTAAACGAAAGAAGAAGAAGGGGCGTTTTGATATTCCACCCCCAACTTTCTCACAGGAAGCTTTACAGAAGATAGCTGAAAATCTGGAGACAGTATGGAACCGGGAGCAGCAACTACCACAGGAGGAAGCAGAATTGTCAATACCTGCAGCTCTTCATAGTTCGGCAGCGGGGACTAGTACGGCTGAACAGGTTGGGCCCATTGAATATTTAGCTGAGGCTGAACATTTAAATCGCATTGGGTCACCGGACCTGACGGAGTTGGATCTGGCAAGGCCAACCTCGTTGACAGCCACCCTGAGCACATTTTCGGTAGAGGCTATATTTGATGAAGCTGCTAGGGGAACAAACACAGCAAAAGCTCCGGAATTCAGCAAGAACCATGGGGTAGAGGAAGGTCTACCACCACCAGTTACACAGGTAACAAAGCCAAGCTCGGAGGGAACAGTAGGGATGGAGGAAACAGTAGAGAGGGCAGCAGAAGAAAACCCTCGTGATAAGGAAAAACAGCCCCCGGAGGTAATAAACTTAGACAGTTTGGGAGAACAAGAAGAACAGGATAGCGAGAGTCTGGCACAGGAGATAGTAAGAAGCAGACCACCTGTTCACCAGGAGGAGAAAGGAAAAAGGGTTGCACAGGAAGAGGATCAGACAGATACGTGGTCCCAGGAGATTCTCCTCAAAATACCGAATTTTATGGACCCTTCGGATGAAATGGATGAACAAGCAGCAATATGTTTTGACAGATTGGGTAAGGTTATGAACAACCTTAGCTTGCAGTTCAGCGGTGCATGCATGGGGCAGTGGAAAAAGTGGCAAGGCATGGTGGAAGAGGAGCTGGACAGATTGGTTAAGTGGGCAGCCCAAGGCCCATGGAGAAAGGATATCTCGCATATTTATGCAAGACAGCCTTGGTTATTACCCACTGGCCAGGTGCAAACAATGGAAGGTAGGGACACATTGCCAGAAAAGACACCCAGTCTTTATCTGGAAACAGAACCAATATATGTTTGCGGTCATGGCAGAAATCCCCAGCAGGGCAAACAAGTGGAAGTTGTGCCAGAATTACTGCCACTTTACACACAATTAAATTTCCTCGCACATCTGTTGAGTTGGTTGGGCGAAGGAATAAAATATGTAAATTCAGCTAAGGAGAGCATGGAAAAAGAAGTCACAGAGGCTTTGCTAGCCAAGGACAAGCTCTTAGCTGAAGGAATGGCTAGAATGGAGAAAGTCCAAGAGGAAACGCGAAAGTGCATGGGAGATTTGAAAGCTGAATTGGAACAGAAGAATCAGCAGTTGGAAGAATCAGCAGAAGAAATAGCCCAACTGAAAAAGGCAAAGGAATTGTTGATTAAGCAAGCAGAAGCATTTTCAGTTACCAGAAGTCAGCAGGAACGGGCTTGGACTCAGGAAAGGGAACACTGGGCTCAGGAAAGAGAGTCTTGGACTAAGGAAAAGGAGACTTGGCAGCAAGAAAAGGCAGCCCTACAAGCGGAACTGCAGTTGGCAAAACAACAGCAGGGTGGAACAGCCACATCAGCTTTAGAACAGCGGTGGAAAGAGATATTTCAGAGAAGAGAAACAAAATTGCTAACTAATCTAAAGCAGACAGAAGACAGAGCTAACACCTTGGGCGTAGAGTGGGCCAAATGCTTTAATTATGCGAAGAGATTGAAGGACGAACGGGACCACTACCGAGCACAACTGCAGGAGTACAATCAGGCATTACAGGCTGCTAAGCCACAGAGTTCAACTCCAACAGATGCTGGAACACCAGGAGCGGAGCGGAGAAAGTCGCTGAGGACATCGACTTCTTCGAAGGGGAGGATAGATGTAGACAGCAGTTCTAGACCCTAGGACTGGCTGGCACATCCACCACCAATTTTGCAAATGTATATAAGCATTTTGTTTATGTTTAGAAATCCTAGAAAATACAGCCAATGGATGTCAAGGCTGAATGTAAACGCATGTGGCACTAAAAGACAAAAACAACCGTCATGTTTGTTAGTATTAGACGGGCTGATTAGACGTCTAGTTAGGATTGGTTAAGACTAGCAAGTTGTTGACGTCTAAATGCTAGTTAAGGATTGTAACTAAGGAACGGTTGAGGACGGTTTGGAAACGGTTGGGGAACTGACTTGTCCTCACCTATTTAAACCCCCTCTTCAAACATTTTAGGGGATCACATTCTATCCATGTTGTAAGAGCCATGTGCTATTGATTCTACGTAATGACAAAGGTTGTTATGTTGTTCTATCTTATGCGTCTATGGTGATTGGATAAGTGTGTTGTGGATTGCAGGTTGAGAACCATTAATGGAGTTATTGTATGTAATTGTGTGCTAAGTTGTTGTTGCAGGTTTGCCTTTGAAGAATTCTGATTGCAGGTCTTGAACCAACGGCGGACTTATTTATTGCAGGTTTCTAGACGAGGCGGAACCTAGGCACTCGACGTCCGGCGCGCCACCAGACGGCTAGCCGTCAGCTCCTAGTCCTGACGTCTGAACTGAACCCAGACGTCTGGCAGAAACCAGACGTCTAGACCAACCGACCTGACGTCTAGAGACCAGACGTCTAGACCAACCGACCTGACGTCTAGAGACCAGACGTCTAGACCAGCCGACCTGACGTCTAGAGACCAGACGTCCAGACTAGTTCATCCGACGCCTAGCGGCCAGACGTCTCAGCCTAACCGTCAAGCCTCCTGACTTCTGACGTCTAGATTCATCCGTCGACTAGTAGAGTAAGACTACTGATTGATCCACTAATATACCTTCTGTCCGGACCCTGAACCTGATTGTCATCACCCCATCTCGGGAATGTACTCACCCCTGTCTACACAACTCAACAAAGGTAAATTTTCTTTGTGACACTTGAAGAGAAGTTATCAACATTCTGTATGAATCAGGTAAAGCTCTCATAACTACTGAAGTAAGGAGCTTATCATCTACAGTCTCTCCCAGAAAATTCAATTTTAACTTCAGCTTAGCCACTCGGAAAAAAAATTGTTCACCTGTCTCTCCATGCTTCATACTCAAACTGTGAAGTTGAGATTGAAGGTGAAGAATGGTGGACTCATTCTTACCCTCATAGATGGTTGTAAGGGCATCCCATGCCTCTTTTCCATGTTCTGCATTGAACTTCATCTGAAATAGCATGCAAGATGAGCACTCTTGCCTTATTGTCTTTCTTGTCAAATGCAATCTGATCTGTAGTTGGGGTTGTTGAGCCAGCTAGTGGAGAAGGTCTTGTTGTCATGCCAGAAACAACATCCCACAAATCTTCCATTTGTAGAATAGCCTTCATTTTTGTTTTCCATGGTGTGTAATTGGAACCTTTCAGTAGTTGAAAATCTGTCAGGTACTTGTGGATAGCGGCCATAAAGAGGGTCCTTTATAACACCAAATGTTCCCCCTTTCTTTATATCTTTTTCAGGCCTTTATACCGAACCTCTCGAGATACCTGCCCTTACGTGAGGGAGACTATAGGTACATGAGAGCAGAACGGTAAATGATACATAGGCGGTACTGAAAAGGAATCATTTTGTTTATGACACCTACCATAGAAGGTCTTTCCTCATTCATGGGATGTAACTTCCCCTAAACACTTTGGAAAGCACTTTGTCAGGATTTACGTCTAACAACAATAATGATTAGGGTAGTGAATCAACACTAATGATTAGGGTAGTGAATAGAGTGAAAAAATAATAAAATGGTAAACTTATATCTCCCCGATGATTGTTAGAGAACAAGCTCAGACGTCATTGTTGTAGCTATGTTAGGTGATAGATACAGTAGCCCAAAGCACGACAGCATTACCTGTAAGTGTGGGCCAGAGGTACCTGTTGGTTACGAATCTGCCATTAGGAAAGGATTTAGTGAAATGCGCCCCAGATTCGCCCACCAGATTGAAAGGCCGAAAGGAAGGAATGCCTTCCGTGCCAATCTCTGGAGAAGGTCGTCTTCCTATGGGTTTTCTCAAGTGTTTTAAGCTAAGAGTGCAGGAAAGAAATTAAAATGGGAAAAGAGATATAAATAGGATTTGTGTTGGGTGGGGGGGATGAGCAGCACGGCAACGATCAATCACCACTACTAACAGCAATTAAATACATAACACACTACAGAAACTATAACTATCATACATCCTATGTATCCTCTATCTATGCATTCCAGGAATACTTAATCATCAAATACCGGAATCCAGATATCAGAATAACAATAAGCAATGAAATAAGCAACATGAGGCAGAAATGCTAAGTAAAGGCAGCATAAAGAATGATAACAGCAAATAGAGACAAGTGTGTGTCTTGCATTCAGAAGCAAACGTATAGGTACAATGGTTCCCTAGCAGGATATCCCTCTTCCACCCCCTTACAATGATGTGGTGTGGCTATTTATAGCGCAATTCCCCCCGATTACAATCCTAGGCACAAAATCCCAGACCTGAAAATAGTTGACAAAAGCTGACAAAAGCGGCAAAAGAGCTGTTGATGTTGACTCCTACAGACAGGGACTGTACTTGCATCAAGGTGCACCTAAAAACTGGGAAGCTACGTGGCAGTGCAGTTGATTAAACTTTGAGTCAGTATGAATGCGGGTAGCTGCGGTAGATGGAACTTTGCGTCAGCTTAAATGGGGGTAGCTGTGGTAGATAATTTGGCCCATGCTTGTCCTTTTTCCCATCACATCTCGGCTCGGATCCCGAGGCTTGACACTTGTCAAATTCTGATGAGGGATGTGTTGCCACATTTTGCACAGGGGTGCCATGTTTTTGGTTTCTATTAGAGAGCTGCTCTTTTCCTTCCCTTCTCCTCATTTCCCCTTTCTTCATTCCTCCCCTTTTCTCTCTCCCTCGCAGCTTCATTCCCTCTTCTTCTTCCTCCCTTTCTTCCCCCAGTAAAACTTCAGCAAGTGTACCTTGAAAAGTTTCTAAGTGTTGGGGCGACACCCGACTTCGCAGCGAAGTCGGAGTGCGCCCCTCAAGTGGAGCGCAGTAGGGAACCCGAAGTGCGCAGCAGAACAGGAAATAATTGAAAATCTGACTAAGTGTCAGGGGCGACACCCGACTTCGCAGCGAAGTCGGGGTGCGCCCTTCTTCCTGGGCGCACTAGGGGAATGGTCTAGCGAGAAAACGGCTAAGTGCTGGGGCGACACCCGACTTCGCAGCGAAGTCGGAGTGCGCCCCTTTTCTAGTGCGCAGTTCGAACAGCGGATGAAGACAGCCAAGCACCGGTGCGCAACCCGACTTCGCAGCGAAGTCGGAGTGCGCCCTTTGACCGGTGCGCAGTTGGGTAAAGTCAACTCAAAAATTTGCTAAGGCAAGAAGGCCTTCCAACTGCGTTGTTTTCCTCCTGCGCAACCCGATAGCGCCCGAATTCCTGGCGAAGTTGGATAAGCTGCCTTTCAAGGTAGACACGTGTCACACCTCGACATCCGACAAGTATCCACCTTCGGGATTCGAGCCAAGACTTGACCGCGCAAGGACAAAGCATGGGCTACACTACCGGCGCCATCTCGTCACCATTTAAGCCGATGTGAAGTGCCATCTGCCGCACCTACCCGCATTCTTGTCGACCGAAGACTTGACCCAACGCGTTGCCACGTAGCTGTACCGCCTTCAGGGACACCATGCTGCGAGTACAGTCCTGCCCGACAGAAGTCAGCATCAGCAGCTCCTCAGCCGCTCGTGTCAGCTACTGTCTTGTCTGGGACTTTGTGCCCATGAATGTAATCGGGGGGAAAATGGGCTATAAATACCCACCACGTTTTCCATTGTAAGGTGGTGGAAGGGGAATATATTGCTAGGGGACAATTGTAGCTGTGCGTTTGCCTCAAATACAGACATATACTTGGCTCTGCTTACTGTCTTTTATCTTGTATGCTGCCTCTCCTTGTCATTTCTGCCTCATGTTTCTTGTGTCATTGCTTGTTGTTGTACTGAACTCTGGACTCCGGCATTTGGTGGCCAGGTATTCCTGGAATGCATAGATAGAGGATACATAGGATCGCTGATAGCTGTAGTTTCAATGTATGTTTGTAGATGAATGCTGTTAGTAGTGGTGATTGATTCGTCGCCGTGCTGCTTATTCCCCCCACCCAACTCCAATCACATTTGGAATCCCTTTCTGCACTTTTATCTCTTTCCGCATTTTTATCTCTTTCCTGCACTCTTATCTTAACACAACCCCCATAGGAAGCCGGCCTTCTCCGGAGATTGGCACGGAAGGCATTCCTTCCTTCCGGCCTTTCAATCTGTGGGCGAATCTGGGCGCAATAACAACAAATCCTTTCCTCATGGCAGATTCGTAACCAACAGTTTCTCTGGCACGCCCGGTGGGACGAGTACTATTCCAATCTGATAAACCCGTCTGTGCCACCAGTTTCTTGGTCTTAACCGGTGGGACATGGAAGTTTCCCACCCCCAAACAGAATCGAAGTACTAGTGCTCGCTTCATTGCTGTTCAAAATCAGAGCACCTGGCGACTCTGCAAATTATCTGAACATTCTCTGAGTCCGTGAAGACCGGTCCTAACGCCTTCATGCAAACGAGAAGGTGGCGAGCAAGGAATCCGGAGAACCCGCCTGACTTTTACG
Organism: Wollemia nobilis; assembly: GCA_028583015.1. NCBI lineage: Eukaryota > Viridiplantae > Streptophyta > Pinopsida > Araucariales > Araucariaceae > Wollemia > Wollemia nobilis. Next base: position 2,781,887 of record JAQPPZ010017102.1, on the reverse strand, counting down.
AACTTGACCTTGACGCTCCAGGCGAGCGCGTCAGGCTGGCTGATTATCAAGCTCGCGAAGAAGAAATCCAAGAAGCCGAGGCCGAAATCCAAGAAGCCGAGGCTGAGATTGAACAAGTTGAGGCCGAAGAAGAATCCACATCTTCGGACAGTTCCGATACCGAGTACACTACCGGGTCAGAAGCAGACATGGCTGATCATCTGGATGATGATGACCTCTTCCCGACGGTGGATTCTACGGGGCCCTTGGCCCTAGTCGGACAGCAAGTTGTGCCCCTCGCTGCCTTAAAGTCTATCCCTACGTACGACGGCTACGGCAAGACGGCGTATGAACACATCCAGGACATTCTTGCCCTGGCTGCGCTACACTCCATTACTGACGAAAGTGTGAAGACCCGTCTGCTAGCCCTTTCCCTAAGGGGAAAGCTTCTCTACTGGTGGAGATCACTGCCAGAGGGATCCATCACAGGGTGGCGACAGTTAGCCGGCAGGCTCGTGAAAGGATGCAACGAGTCTGCTGATCCCTCTTCTTTGCTGCATCAGTTCCAAAGTATTCAGAGACACCCCCAAGAGGAGGTGTCAGACTTCAACATCAGGTTTGCGAGGTCTTGGAAACGAGTGCCTCGCGAACTCCGACCGTCAGCAGGTCAGGCCGCCTACTACTACCTGAGATCCTTCAACTCAGACATTTGCCTGCTGTTGAAGGTTGCCAGAATCAACACGTTCCCCGCTCTGTACGAGGCTGCCCAACAAGCTGAAATGGACATCATCTCCATCGGTAGGCTTCCGCATAGAGTGCAACCGCCCATCTACCCTGATTTCCCCGATCGCAGTATCCATCAGCTTCTGGTTCGGAGCCGTCCACTTCAGGACAGCAACCCCAACAGCAATGGAATCCGGCGCCGGTCGTGAATCCTTACGGCCCGCCGCAGATTCATTATCCGCCTCCTCGTCCTCCGCGTTTTCCAGCACTTCCTGCTCCCCCGCAGCATGCACAATATTCCACTCCTCCATTGGCTGCATTGCCTCCCCCAGCTCAGTTGCCGCCGCCTCCTGACCATGATATTCAGAATCAAATCCTTCAGGAGGTCCGGGCTCTGGCCTCTGGCTATCACACCATGTCCAACGACATGACTGTCCTGAAAAAGAAGCAGGCCCAGATGGACCTGGCTCCAAGGAGGCCATATCCGCCCCCGACATTGACAAAAGATCGGCCCCCCGAGCAACAATTGCAAAGGCGGCCCCCTCCGAGGAATGCTGCCATTGAAGACGAACCTGGTACATCTGACCAGGTCAACTGGTGCACCACGTGCAATGACCCGCATGCCGAGGAAGACTGTACACTGCATCAACACTACCTCCAGACCTTGGCCGGCAGCGCCATAGAGGACGAAGAACTCTACATGATCCTGGGCGACGAAAGCAATTTCGCCGTTTCAGAGGAAGTTCCGATGCCGCCTCCTGCCAAGGAAAGCAAAAAGTCTGCCGAAGCTGCAGCAAAACCCTTAAAGGTGTACGCCAGAAGAGATAAGGCGCAACCTGAGGAGTTACCGCCCTACAAGAGGCTGTGGCCCTACACAGCCAAAGACAAGGCTCCTCCGGCGAAGACTCCCGCAGTCAAGCCTCCCGTTGCCAAAGCTCTTCCGGCTAAAGCTCCCGCTGCTCAGCCTCCAGCTGAAACAAAAGAACAAGCTCAGGAGAAGCTGAGATATCCGTCTCTGACCAAGAGACAGAGAGTTGAGGCCACTCAACAGTACCGGACGAAGTATGAGCCGGCAAAAGAAGCGGAAGGAGCTAGCACTTCAGGCTACAGCATAGTAGACGAGCTGAAGAGAACTCCCGCAAGAATCAGCATGTATGATGCTCTTCAGCTCCCAGGCCAGGTTGATCTGCTGCAGGAATCTCTGAAAATCATGAAGAACGGCAAGCAGATACAGCCCGCTGTCCTGGTGCAACCCCTGACAGTCTCAGCCATTGGGAAGAACAGACCACCTCCCTTCTATCTGTCATTACGGATGCAAGGGTACATAGTACACAACTGCATGGTGGACTCTGGCGCTTCCACGACCGTAATGCCGAGAGCCGTCTGTGACGAAATCGGGATGGAGTACACAAGGAGCAGCCAAGGCGTGCTGCAACTAGACGGCACCCCTGTCAAGACAGTCGGTGTCATTAAAGACATCCCCATTCGGCTGCACAAAGCTCTCGACATCGTGGTCATCCAAGAGGTTGTGGTCGTCGACTTGGAACCCTACTTCGGCATGTGTCTCTCCAGGGAGTTCACTGCGAAGTTGGGAGGGTATCTGTCTCTGGACTACTCGCACATGGAAGTGCCCTTCAAAGGAAGGAGACTGAAGATTTTCAATGAAAAGCCTTCCACCTACTTAGTAGAGAAGATACCCGGAGAAGAGCCTGAGGATTGCATGGTTCAGCTGACGGAGGAAGAACTGGTGACAGTGGACATGACGGAGCAAGCTCTCGAACAGTTGCAAGTAGAAGACGAATTCTCCTTGCGGGACTTCAACGCCGTGATTGAAACAGAGCAAGGCTGCTACACCATTGTTCAGCCTGAAAGGCTTGACAAGTCAGCCAGAAGAGAAGTGGGACCAGCACCTGAAAAGCTGTGGAAGCTTTTCTTTGACGGCGCACGATGCAAAAATGGCGCCGGTGCTGGAGTACTTTTGGTTTCCCCAACCGGGATCCAGAAGGATTACACCTACAGGCTGGCCTGGAGCTGTACCAACAATGCGGCGGAGTACGAAGCCCTGTGCTTGGGATTGCGAAAGGCGGAGAGGTTGGGAATCAAACATCTGCAGATCTACGGAGACTCAGAGTTGGTGTGCCACCAGATCACGAATAAGTGCGCCTCCAAAAAGCACTATCTCAAGGCGTACCGAAATCGGGTCTGGGATCTGATGGAGTCTTTTGACTCGTTGAATGTCAAGGCTATTTCACGAGAGAAAAACAAGCATGCTGACATTCTGGCGTCTGTTGGAGCCGGGTACGTTCGGCTGATGACACTGTCCAGAAGCCGAAGCCGGTTCGTACCATTTACAGTGCCTTTGTGCCTGATAAGGACACCCACTGGCAGGTGTTCAATTGTGACGAGGAGATCGTCACATTTTTGATAAATGAAGCCTGTTCAATCGAAGGTAGAGACCCTGATGACGAGCAATATGAGGGGTTGATACAGTTGAAAAATAATCATGTCCCAAAAGGACTGATTACTCTTGAGAGTCTCTTTGATCAAAATGACAGAGCCATATCTCACCGGATCAAAGTAGACCCGAAGCAGTATGCTGACCTGGAGCTGGAACCTGGTAAATCAATCAAGGTCGGGACAGACTGCACCACAGAGGAACTCGAGCAGATCAGAGCATTATGTCGAGAGTTCCCTGACATAGTAGCCTGGAGCTACCAAGACTTGAAGGGGTATGACAGAGAAATAATCCAGCATACCATTGAGCTAGAAGATGGCGCCAAGCCATTCCGGCAAAAGCAGAGGGCCGTCAATCCAAAAATCGAGGCCATGATGAAGGCCGAGCTCTTGAAGATGTTGGAGGCTAAGATCATCTACCCCATCAAGCATTCATCCTGGGTTGCGAACTTGGTTCCTGTGAGGAAGAAGAACGGAGACATTCGTCTTTGCGTGGATTTCAGAAATCTAAATCAGGCCTCCCTCAAGGACCATTACCCGCTTCCCCAGATCGATCAGATCCTCCATATAGTTGCTGGAGCCCAGAGATTTTCCCTCTTAGACGGTTTTTCCGGCTACAACCAGATATGGGTCAAGGATGAGGACCAGCACAAGACGGCGTTCACCACCAAATGGGGAACGTTCGCCTATCAGCGCATGCCTTTCGGCTTATCCAATGTTGGCGCCACATTCCAAAGAGCCATGGACCTGGCCTTCCGAGAGCTGCTCAACAAAGTGATTGTCATCTACTTGGATGACATGACTGTTTTCTCTCACAAGCGAGAAGATCATGTTCCTCACCTGCGGCAAATATTCGAAAGGTGTCGTGAATTCGGCATCTCCATTAACCCGAAGAAATCTGTCTTCGCGGTGAAAGAAGGAAAGCTGCTGGGGCATGTCATCTCCGAAAAAGGCCTAGCTATAGATCCTGACAGAGCAGAGGCTCTCCTCCGCTTGCCCGCCCCAATCGACAAGAAAGGGCTACAGTCCTTCTTCGGCCAAATCAACTTCGTGCGGAAGTTCATACCGGACTTCGCACGAGTAATCAAGCCCATGGCCGAGTTGCTGAAAAAGAATACAGAATTTCTGTGGACTGAAGAAAGGGGGCAAGCCTTTGAGGAAATCAAAGCCCGAATTGCACAAGCACCGGTGTTGATCAACCCGGACTATTCCAAGGATTTCATCCTGTACGCGGTGGGAGAACCAGAGAGTTACGCCGCAGTCTTGACCCAAAAGGGAGATGATGGCGAGGAGCGCCCCATAGCGTTCCTGAGCCAAGTGATACAGCCGCACGAAGAAAAGTACAACTTTATAGAGCGGCAGGTTCACGTTGTCATGAAATCTCTCCGAAAGTTCAGGCACTTTGTCTCCCAGAGCAAGATCACTGTCTTTGTGATCCACCCGGACGTTCGAAGCTTCATCATACAAGGAGAGCCGGGTCACAAGAGAGCAGGATGGATTGCTAAAATCCAGGAGTTCGACATCGAAGTGCGGCCCACCAAGCTAATCAGAGGCCGAGCCTTGTGCCAAGAGCTAGCCCGAAGCGCGGCAGCCGATATATCCGCTCGCGAGTGGGAGGATCCAGCAACACGCATCAACCTAGCCAACTCCTTACCCGAGGAGTGCGACTGGACAGATGAACTGGTGAGATACTTCTGCACCGGAAGATGTCCAGACCACATGAATGCCTCACAAAGAAGGAGGTTTCGGCTAGGTGCACTGAAGTACACTCTTCGCCCCGAGGGGCTTTACTTTAAAAACATTGACGGCATCCTGTTGCGGTGCGTCAGAAAATCAGACCAGTCTAGGGTCCTTGGAGAATTTCACTCCGGGATGCCTGGAGGTCACCATTCCGCAAGGCCCACGGCCTTGAAAATAATTAGAGCTGGGTACTACTGGCCCACTCTATTTACAGACGCTCATGCGGTCTGTACCAAGTGTGATCAATGCCAGAGATTTGCTGGCAAAAATAGAAAAGCACCCCTGCCCCTTCAACCGATCCAAGCCGAGACTCCGTTTCAAGCAATGGGGTCTGGACTTCATCGGGGTGATTTCGCCGAACTCTGCAGCGGGCCACAAGTTTATCTTAACCGCCACCGATTACTTCACACGGTGGGCAGAGGCGATCCCCACAAAGAACGCCGACCAAGAGACGGTCATCAGATTCCTCGAGAGCCTGATTACCCGTTTCGGGGTCCCCGAGTCAATAGTGACGGACAATGGTCCGGGGTTCGCAGGCGCAGTACTCACGGAGTACACCAGCAAATTTGGCATCTATCACAAGATGTCTTCCAACTACTACCCGCAGGGGAACGGTCTTGCCGAGTCCACCAACAAGAACCTACTGAAGATCATCCGAAGGACAGTAGAGAAAAACAAGAGGACTTGGCACCTACTCCTGGATCGGGCGCTATGGGCGGACAAAATTTCATTCAAAAAGTCCATCAAAACGTCCCCTTATGCGCTCGTGTACGGCAAAGAAGTTGTCTTGCCAACGCACATTGAAATACCCGCTCTCTGGATGCTTGATGAGGAAAGAAGCAACGGGGATCCGGTAGAAGACAGACTTTGCCAACTGCTGCAGTTGGAGGAAGACAGAGAGAAAGCGTACCAGGCCTTCACGAAGCACGCTGAAGCAACCCAAGGCTGGTTCGCAAAAGGCACCACTGCCCGAGTTTTCAAAATCGGAGACCTGGTGCTGAAATGGGACTCGTTGAAGGCGAAACCCGACAACCATGGAAAGTTTGATGCCCTCTGGGAGGGCCCCTATCAGATTGCCCGGGTGAACCAGTTCAACGCATATGTGCTCCGGGACATGGAGGGACATCCTCTCCCCATTCCCGTCAACGGGTTCCACCTGAAAATGTACCACCACTGAAGGCACCCGAAGGGGTCCTTCTTTGTACAGATTTCCCTTTTTTTGTATTTTCAATTTTCAGCATGTAAATACTTCAGTTGTTTTTCAGTTTTAGTTTTCCAAGTAGCCTAAGTCTGAGGCAGAACCCGACTTCGCAGCGAAGTCGGGTAGCGCTCATCGAATGAGGCGAAGTAGGGAAGAAAGCAGTTGAAGAAAGGGCTAAAATGTCTAAGTCTGACCGCCCAACCCGACTTCGCAGCGAAGTCGGGCTGCGCCCTCTCCAAAGGGCGCAGTCGGGTAGCAGACTACAAAGAAATGCCAAGAATCGGACTGCGCCCCAGTTGCTGGGCGAAGTCGGATTGCGCCCGTTTTTCGGGCGAAGTCCGAGTGCGCCCCCAATCTCGGGCGCACCCTGGGTGATCCAATAGAAGCTGAAAGCGCCTAAGTCTAAGAGCGCCCGTTTTTCGGGCGAAGTTCGAAGTGCGCCCTTTTTCGGGCGAAGTCCGACTGCGCCCCGAATTTCGGGCGAAGTCCGAACAGCTCACCACGGAAAACGAAAAACCATAAGTGTGGGCCCAGGGCGAAGTTCGACACAGGGCGAAATTGGGTTAAAGTTGTTCTTTGAAAAGTGTGCCCAATGGTGGCGGTGACGTCAGCAACGGCACGACGATCAAGGAGGCTTTAAATGATTGCGCAATTACCAATGATGATGCATTTAAAGGGTAAGGTGCGTTTTGGGCCAACGACTAATAAAGCACGCTTTTCCAAAAAAGCCCATGCGCAGCCGCCAAAATCATAACGTCTCCACCAACCCAGAGTTAACTGCCCTAACTCCCTCCCTCGCGCCATTAATGAGCAATCACTGTCTACAAAAGGACCCTGGCACGGCCAGAAAATTCATAAGTGTTCGAGCTGACTCCCGGACTGCAAGGAATTAAACCTGACAAGCTCAGAAGCTGTTGTTCCTGTCTCTGACGTTTCGACAAGGATGGACAAGGGGAAAGCGCTCGTACAGGCGCAACCAAGTGCAGAACCGCACGAAGCTGAGTCTCCAGAGTCGAGCGCTCATGAGAGCGCAGCGCCGCAGAAGGACAAGAAAGGAAAATCCAGAACGAAGAGGCGCGTAGTTGGCCAGACTCCGCCGCCACCAATCAACCGCTTGTCCGGGTACAAAGATGGTTCTTTTTCCATCAGTCTCTCGAAGCTGCGTCTGAATATCGCGAAGTGGGTGGATAAGGTTTCGCCTTCCCACCACCTCGGAGCGGCGTACAAATCAAACCTTTATTGGTTCCTGTGCCCTCCGACTCACTGGTGCCCGGAGCTGGTAGAAGCGATTGCTGAATACTACAAACCAGCTGCGCGGCAGGTCTGCGATAACAAAGGAAGGGTGTTGTTCACTCTTTTCCGAGAGAGCATCCAGCCAGCGTTCGCCCCAGGGCTTCAGTACAGCCCAGACGCAATTATCAGAAGGGTGAACATAGAAGAGCAGACCGGCAGATTTTCTCAGACGAAGCGGATGAGAGAGTTCCTGGACTCAGAGCTGAAGACTCCGCTGGCGGCTGGACAGTGGCCGACTGGCCCCATACCGCTGGATCGATTTGAAAACAGATATATCTATATCATCCTGGCGTGGGTCCTCGGTTGCGACTCAGACAGAGTGGTGCGGCCTTTCCAGCTGGCGATGGCCGAGTGTATCCTGCACGGGGAGTTCTACGACTCCACGGCACAGAAAAGTGGGAAGCGCCCTATCTTCTACGACTGGGCGGACTGGTTAGCATACGCAATTCATTCGAGCCTGGTGAGACTGCAGCAGAAGCAGTCGACGGACTTCCGGTTTTGCTCTTTTCTCACATGGCTATGCCTGTATCACATGCATCACCGGATGAACGTCCCCAACCTGAAGAAGCTGAGCGAACAAGGAGAGCCGCTCCCCGTGTACGAGTGGACTGAGGCCCTGTACCGGAAGGGCTCATTTTATGATTTCAATGTTCAATTTCTGGGCCAGGCCATGGGATTGTTCAACCGGGGCGCGACTCGCCCACCAGCGGCTATGACCAAGTATCTGTGGAACAATGAGTTCGGAGATACCTTCAGGCTGACTCAGGGCATTGTTGTCCGAATCTACGGATTCAAGGGAAAGCCATGTTTGCTGCCCTACTTCTGCACTGACCATCAGTTCGGGATGGAGGTGGCGCGGCAAATGGATTACGTCGAAGAAGAATTTGGCCAGGGAAAGAAGAAGGGTCACATTTTTAAATATCCTATGACCTGGGCCAATATTCAAGTCTTCGAGATCGGGCAGCACGTTTATCTTGAACGGGAGCTGATGGAAATGGGCCTGATTATGCTGCCCCAACGCTGGAAATATGACCCAATCGGGGTCCGGGGAAAGTTCACGCACATCTGTCCTAGAGCTGAAATCATGCAAGAAAGAAGGAACAGGACAGGTGCGGACCTCCACTGGCGCATTCATTTGATGCAGTCATGGCCACCATGGCATGAGTTTTACTGTGAGGAGGTCACTTACGATCCTGATCGAAACCCGGACCATCGAATGGAGTCAGCTGGATTCAAGAAGTTCCTCGCTAAGGTGGCGCCACTCAACTGGCATAAGGACAAAATCCTCGAATGCTGGAAGATGAGGTGTCGCACGCAACACGACAAATCAAGCCGGAGGAACCTTGCCGTTGATGATGAGTTTTCGGCACTTTATGATCAACATGTCGACACGTGGCAGCCCTTTGAATTTCGCAATTGCGTCCCCCGAGGCGCAAATATAAGGTATAAAAGAAGGGCTACCTCTCAGTCATTGTCAACCCCAGCGACTTCCAGCGCGACTCCATCCAGCAGCCAAGTGGGCCCGATGCAGCCTGTAGCTCCTAAGGTAGTGCCCGAAGCAGCGCAAAGTTCAGAACGGTCAACTCCTGAGCCGGCTCCCCCAGCAGAAAAGGCGTCAGTACCGCCAACCGACGGACCGAGTGCGGCAGGTATTCTCCCAGCGCGACCCAGGTACAAGTTTACCGTGGGGACATTAGCGCCCATTGCCCCTTTATTGCCGCTTTCTTCTGGACCAGCCACGGCATCGGGAGAAAAGAAAAGGAAAAAGGTCGAGAAGACCAAGCGACCTAAGGAGCCAGTGCGACAATCAGCTACAGAACAGCCGCAAGCAGCAACGCCGGAGGTTGTCTCTTTAGACAGCCCCGAACCAGAAGCAGACATCCAGGCTGCGACCATCCCTTCAGCGTCGGCTCAGGCGGAGCCCGCAGGTACGTCCTCTGTTCCACTTGCCCAAGTCCGCGTCAGCCCTGCAAAAACCCCATCTTCCACTTCATCAGGGCAAGCCGTAGCCGTGTCTTCCGCCTCACAAGCTACCCCGCCGTCCAGCGGCCTCCACTCGTTTGACCAGTTTGCTCAGGATCCCAACGCCTTTCAATCCCTGAGTCAAACCCTAGAGCCCTTCCCCGCAGCTAGCGCCGAAGCTGCTCCCTCATCTCCGCATCCTTCGCCCCAACCGACCGAAACCCTACCAGCGCCATCCACTCAAACTCCTGTCACCCCTAGGACCCGGTCGCCCTCAAAGGCTACTACCCCCTCTGGTATCCCTCCTACTTCACTGTTCGCAGGGAAGATGCCGCAGCAAGCCCAGGCGCTGGAAGACCTCGATTTCATGAGTATCACCGAGGACCAGCCTGGCAGTAAGAGCCGTGGGGGGATCTGCCTCCTTTCTTCAAGGCGTTAAGCGCAGAAGGGCCGAAGAGATAGCCGCCCCGGTCAAACGCACAAAGTTTGACCTAGATCGGAGAGTGCTTACGACAGAAAAGCTGATTCCTAAGGTGAAGAAGCCTCTCCGTGACATGACCGAGGCTGACTATGAGCTTCAGACAAAGGAGAAGAACTTTGACGATATCAACGAGGAATACGAGATCCGCGGTATTCGTCGTAGAACAGACAACCTCCTTGTCAAGCATCTCGAGACCCAGGAGGCGCTTTTCCAGCTATGAGAATACCACAAGGCAGCTCGAAGAAGACTTGGCTAGGGCCACTGCGCAGTTGGGGTCAGCACAGCAAGAAGTAGAAGATCTTAAGGCTCAGCTGGCCGCCGCTCAGCAGACAGCCGAGCAAGAGAGAAAAGCAGCGCTAGAGCAGGTTTCACAACTGCAAGATTCGCTGAAACAGGCACAGTCGCAGCTCGCAGAGAAAGCATCACAAGCGACGGCCTTTTCCAAGAGCAAAGCAAAGGAGATGCGCGCTAGTCTGCTACAAGGTTGCAAGCCCAACCTTGTCAAGTCTTTGACAGTTCTGGATTTCGTATCCAGAATTGAAGAAGTGTCTGCCCAGGGAAAGCCTGTGGTAGAGGAAGCCGAACACCAGGCGAGGCAATGGCTAGACCTGGCTGTGAAACTCGAGGAGTTAGAGCGCGAAGGCTTCCAAGTCGCCCCCATGTCGCAACTTGCCTCAGAGTGGGCAGATGCAAGGGTAACCTTGCACACTTATTTTGCTAGGACAGAAAAAATCAGAACGGCCAGGAAGGCGCTAGACGCCTTAGAACATGAAAGACACATTCTCCTGGCACCCTTTCACATTCTGTCCGAGCACGGGTGCCCGAGCTACGTCAGAGATGGCGAGTTCCTCACCCTTGAGCAGGTAAAGAAGAACTGGCTGTCCTTCGAGACAGATACAGCTGAAATTGATAGCTGGACAGAGCCAGTTCAAGAAGCGCAGGTCGCTCAAATGGTGGCGAAGTACTGCAAAATCAACTCTTCCCTTGAGGAGTTGGGAAAAAGATACAACACCATTGACCTGCACGCGGTCGCTGCATTCCACGCAGTACTCAGAGAAATCAGCGACCCCACTCCATTCCAAGCCGCAGTCTGGGATCAAGCTAAGGCTGCGCTCGAACGCATAAGCAAGCGAGAGGCCGAAAGTGGAGAGCCTTCAGATTCAGAAGGCGAGACTGAGGAGGCAACTGGTGAAAGTGAACCTGAAGAAGAACAGTTGCCCCAAGGAAAGCGACCAGAGCAGCAGAAGACAGGGGAAGGAAGTTCCTCTGCACCCAAAGGATAAAGGCATGGTTCTTTGCGTCGAGGCGAGCTCGACACCCCGCGAGCCGCCAGGAATGTTGCCACATTTTGCACAGGGGTGCCATGTTTTTGGTTTCTATTAGAGAGCTGCTCTTTTCCTTCCCTTCTCCTCATTTCCCCTTTCTTCATTTCTCCCTTTCCCTCTCTCCCTCACAGTTTCATTCCCTCTTCTTCTTCCTCCCTTTCTTCCCCCAGTAAAACTTCAGCAGGTGTACCTTGAAAAGTTTCTAAGTGTTGGGGCGACACCCGACTTCGCAGCGAAGTCGGAGTGCGCCCCTCAAGTGGAGCGCAGTAGGGAACCCGAAGTGCGCACCAGGACAGGAAATAATTGAAAATCTGACTAAGTGTCAGGGGCGACACCCGACTTCGCAGCGAAGTCGGGGTGCGCCCTTCTTCCTGGGCGCACTAGGGGAATGGTCTAGCAGAAAAACGGCTAAGTGCTGGGGCGACACCCGACTTCGCAGCGAAGTCGGAGTGCGCCCCTTTTCCAGTGCGCAGTCCGAACAGCGGATGAAGACAGCCAAGCACCGGTGCGCAACCCGACTTCGCAGCGAAGTCGGAGTGCGCCCTTTGACCGGTGCGCAGTTGGGTAAAGTCAACTCAGAAATTTGCTAAGGCAAGAAGGCCTTCCAACTGCGCTGTTTTCCTCCTGCGCAACCCGATAGCGCCCGAATTCCTGGCGAAGTTGGATAAACTGCCTTTCAAGGCAGACACGTGTCACACCTCAGCATCCGACAAGTATCCACCTTCGGGATTCGAGCCAAGACTTGACCGCGCAAGGACAAAGCATGGGCTACACTACCGGCGCCATCTCGTCACCATTTAAGCCGATGTGAAGTGCCATCTGCCGCACCTACCCGCATTCCTCGCCGACCGAAGACTTGACCCAACGCGCTGCCACGTAGCTGTACCGCCTTCGGGGACACCATGCTGCGAGTACAGTCCTGCCAGACAGAAGTCAGCATCAGCAGCTCCTCAGCCGCTCGTGTCAGCTACTGTCTTGTCTGGGACTTTGTGCCCATGAATGTAATCGGGGGGAAAATTGGGCTATAAATACCCACCACTTTTCCATTGTAAGGTGGTGGAAGGGGAATATATTGCTAGGGGACAATTGTAGCTATGCGTTTGCCTCAAATACGAACATATACTTGGCTCTGCTTACTGTCTTTTATCTTGTATGCTGCCTCTCCTTGTCATTTCTGCCTCATGTTTCTTGTGTCATTGCTTGCTGTTGTACTGAACTCTGGACTCCGCATTTGGTGGCCAGGTATTCCTGGAATGCATAGATAGAGGATACATAGGATCGCTGATAGCTGTAGTTTCAATGTATGTTTGTAGATGAATGTTGTTAGTAGTGGTGATTGATTCGTTGTCGTGCTGCTTATTCCCCCCACCCAACTCCAATCACATTTGGAATCCCTTTCTGCACTTTTATCTCTTTCCGCACTTTTTATCTCTTTCCTGCACTCTTATCTTAACACAAACCCCATAGGAAGCCGGCCTTCTCCGGAGATTGGCACGGAAGGCATTCCTTCCTTCCGGCCTTTCAATCTATGGGCGAATCTGGGCGCATTAACAACAAATCCTTTCCTCATGGCAGATTCGTAACCAACAGGATGCATCTGCCTTGAAAGGCAGTCTCTCTTTTGTGTCCTACTTCGCCTGGAATCGGAGCGCAATTGGATAGCGCAGGTGGGGAACACGAGTGGGGAGGCCTCCGTGCCTTAGATTTTTGGGCTGCTTGAAGATTTTCCCAACCGCGCACAGTTAGAGGGGCAGCCCGACTCGCTGCGGTCGGGTTGCGCACTCGACACTTAGTCAATTTGCCTTGTTCGGATCGCGCACAGAAGGGCGCAGCCCGACTTCGCTGCGAAGTCGGGTTGCGCTCTGACACTTAGCTGATTTTCTGGATACTGCTTCCCAAGTGCGCACAGGAAGAAGAGCGCACCCCGACTTCGCTGCGAAGTCGGGTTGCGCTCCCATACTTAGCCAAATTCTGCTCATTTTCGGTCCTCTTCCGCACTTCGCATTCCCGAGTGCGCTCGAACTTAAGGGCGCACCCCGACTTCGCTGCGAAGTCGGGTTGCGCTCTTAGACTTAGAAACTTTTGGGGACCCTTTTGCTCTGTTTTGGGAATTCTGACCGCAGAAAGAACAAGGGGAAAAGGGAGGAATGCAACCGATAGAAGGGGAGAAAGGGAACAGTGGAGAAAGGGAAAGGAGATGGAGGGAAGGGAGAGCAACATACTTACAAAATTTGAAAACATGGCACCCCGTGCAAAATGTGGCAACATTCCTAGCGGCTCGCGGGGTGTCGAGCTCGCCTCGACGCAAAGAACCAGGCCTTCATCCTTTGGGCGCAGAGGAACTCCCTTCCCCTGCACTTCCGCTGCTCTGACGGCTTCTTCTTGGGCAACTGCTCCTCTTCGGATTCACTTTCGGCAGTTGCTTCTTCTGTTTCTCCTCCTCTTTCTGAGTCTGAATGGTCGCCACTGTCACCCTCTTGCTCGGCCGGCTGCTCCCGCTCACGGACATGATTGTATGCGGCCCTAGCCTGGTCCCAAGCTGCTGCTTGAAAGGGCCCTAAGTCGCTGACATCTCTCAGCGCGCTCTGAATGCTGCAACCGCATGCACGTCGATGGTGTTGTATCTCTCTCCCAACTCCTTAAGGGAGGTGTTGATCTTGCAATATCTTGACACCATCTGAGTGACCTGAGCTTCCTGGATTGGCTCGGCCCAGCTGTCAATTTCTGACGTGTCTGCCTCAAAAGACAGCCAATTCAGCTTCACCTGCTCAAGGGTCAGAAACTCTCCATCCTTGACGAAGCTCGGGCAACCGTGCTCAGAAAGAGCGTTGAAGGGGGCCAGGCAAATGTTCATTTCGTGGTCTAATGCGTCCAACATTTTCTTGGCGGCCCTTATTTTCTCTGTTTTTTCAAAATAATTGTGCAAGGTTACCCTTGCATCTGCCCATTCTAAGGCAATTCGGGACATTGGGGGAAATCGGAGGCCTTTGCGCGCTAACTCCTCAAGTTTCAATGCCAAGTCCAGCCACTGCTTCGCTTGGTGTTCGGCCTCCTCTACCACAGGCTTTCCCTGGGCAGATACTTCTTGGATCCTGGACGCGAAATCCAGGACGGATATGGACCTGACAACGTTGGCCCTGCATCCCTGCAGCAGACCAGCCCGCATCTCTTTGACCTTGTTCTTCGAAAAGGCCGCCGTCTGGGATGTCTTCTCCTCGAGCTGAGATTGGGCCTGCTTTAATGAATCCCGCAGCTGGGAGACCTGCTCCAACGCTGCCTTCTTCTCCTCTGATAGTTGTTCGGCTGTCTTTCTTTGCGCTGTAGCCTCCTGCTGAGAGGCGGCGAGCTGGGCTTTCAGGTCATTGATCTCCTGCTGTGCAGACTCCAGCTGCGCGGTGGCCCTAGCCAGATCTTCCTCCAGCTGCCTTGAGTTATTTTGCAGCCGAAACAGCGTCTCCTGACTTTCGAGTCGCTTGACAAGGAGATTATGGGTTCTGCGACGAATACCGTTGATTTCGTATTCCTCGTTTATATCGTCAAAGCTCTTCTCCTTGACTTGGTGTTCATAGTCTGCCTCGGTCATTTCCCGGAGAGGCTTCTTCACTTTCGGAATCAACTTCTCAGTTCTCAGCACTCTCCTGTCCAAGTCGTACTTGGTGCGCTTCACCGGGGCAGCTATCTCCTCGGCTCTTCTCCGTTTGACGCCCTGAAGGAAAGAGGCGGAACACCCTACGGCCTTTGCTGCCAGAGGCTGATCATCTGTGATCTGCAGCTGTTCTCCCATGAAGTCAAGGTCTTCCAGCATCGGATACGCCGAGACTAAATCTTGCTGCGGCATTTTTCCTGCAAACAGCGAAGCAGGAGGTATTCCAGAAGTCGTGGTCGCTTTTAAGGGCGACCGGGTCCTAGGGGAAGCGAGCGGCTGAGTGGAAGGTGTAGGCGGGGTTTTGAACAATGGAGGTGAGCGGCGCGGCGATGTAGGCACAGCTTCGACACTGGCCGCGGGCGAGGGGTCTAGGGTTTGACTGAGGGACTGGAAAGCATTTGGGTCCTGGGCGAACTGGTCGAAGGAATGGGGGCTGTGGGAGGGTTGGGTGGTCTGAGACGAAGAGGATGCAACTATGGCTTGCCCTGATACAATGGGGGATGGTGTTACGGCAGGGCCGACTGGGATTTGGGGGACCGGGGAAGAGGACGTACCTGCGGGCTCCGCCTGAGCCGCTGACTGAAGGACGCCTGCAGCCCAAGCTTCTCCCCCTCCCCCCCCCCCCCCCCCCCCCCTCTTCTTTTCTTCCCCCCCCGGGGGGGGGGGGGGGGGGGGGGGGGGGGAAGTGACGTCGTTCTACTAGCTGGCTGTTCTGGCGCCTTTTCCTCTTGGGGGCCACCTCAGGAGTTGACTTTTCTGGCTCTTGTGCCCTTTCAGGTAAGGCTTCAGGAGCTGGAGGCAACATTGGGCCCACTTGGCTGCTTGTTGGTGTCGCGCTGGAAGTCCCTGGAGTAGGCAATTGCTGGGACGGGGACCTCCTTCTATATCTTTTTCTGGCGCCTCGGGGAACGCAATCTCGAAATGCGAAAGGCTGCCATGTGTCAGCGTATTGATCATATAAGGCCGAAAACTCATCATCTACGGCCAACGTCTTCCGGTTAGACTTATCGTGTTGCGTGCGGCACCTCATCTTCCAGCATTCAATGATTTTGTCCTTTTGCCAGTTGAGGGGTGCCACCTTGGAGAGGAATTTCTTGAAGCCCGCTGAGTCTAACCGGTGGTCCGGGTTGCGCTCCGGATCATACGCCACTTCTTCGCAGTAAAAATCATGCCATGGCGGCCATGATTGCATCCGCTCAATGTGCCATTCCAGGTCTGCGCCTGTTCTATTGCACCTTTCTTGCATGATCTCCGCTCGGGGGCAGATATGCACAAACTTTCCCCTGACCCCAATCGGGTCATACTTCCAGCGCTGAGGTAGCTGTATCAGGCCCATGTCGATGAGCTCTTGTGCGAGGTAGACATGCTGTCCAATCTCGCGTACTTGAATGTTCGCCCAGGTAATAGGATACTGGAAAATATGGCCTCTCTTCTTTCCCTGGCCGAATTCCTCCTCGACATAATCCATCTGGCGCGATATCTCCATACCGAACTGATGGTCAGTGCAGAAATAGGGCAGCAGGAACGGCTTCCCCTTGAATCCGTAGATTCTGACTACAATGCCCTGCGTCAGCCGGAAGGTGTCCCCGCACTTGTACTTCCTCAGATAGCTCGTCATGGCCTCTGGCGGGCGGGATGCCTCACCGTTGAACAGCGCTAGGGTCATACCTAGAAATTTGAAGTTGAACTCATAGTATGACCCTTTCCTGTACAGGGCTTCAGTCCATTCGTACACAGGCAGCGACTCTCCTTTTTCATTCACCTTCTTCAAGTCAGGAACTTTAATCCGGTAGTGCGTGTGGTACAGGCACAACCATGTGAGGAACGAGCAGAGCCGAAATTCTGTTGTCTGCTTCTGCTGCAACCTGACCAGGTTCGAATGTATGGCGTACGCCAGCCAATCTGCCCAGTCAAAGAAAATAGGGCGCCTTCCGCTCCTTTGCGCCGTGGAGTCATAAAACTCCCCATGCAAGATGCATTCTGCTAGCGCCAGCTGGTACGGGCGTACCACTCTGTCGGAATCGCAGCCGAGTACCCATGCCAGGATGATATATATGTACTTGTTTTCGAACCTGTCCAGGGGTATAGGGCCTATCGGCCACTGTCCGGCTGGTAGCGGAGTTTTCAGCTCTGAGTCGAGGAACTCTCTCATCCTCTTGGTCTGGGTGAATCTGCCCGTCTGTTCGTCCAAGTTAATCCTCCTGACAATTGCGTTGGGGTCGTACTGGAGCCCCGGGGCGAAAGCTGGCTGGACGCTTTCCCTGAAGAGTGTGAACAATACTCTTCCCTTGTTGTCACAGACTTGCCGGGCAGCTGGTTTGTAGTATGCCACAATGGATTCAACCAGCTCCGGGCATTGGTGGACAGGAGGGCACAAGAACCAGTACAGGTTCGATTTGTATGCAGCCCCGACATGGTGCGAGGGTGAAACCTTGTCAACCCACTTCGCAATATTCGGCCGCAGCTTGGTGAGGCTGATAGAGTACTCGCCATCTTTGTACCCGGCCAGGCGATTGATGGGCGGCGGTGGAGCTTGCCCTTGGCTTCTCTTCGACCTGGTTCTCCTTGTTTGCTCTCGCGGCGCTTCGCTCTCATGAGCGCTGGATTCTGTCTGTTCTTCAGCTTCGCGTTCTTCGTCGCTGGACTGTGCCGGCATTGGCGCTTTCCCCTTGTCCATTTCCTCTCTTTTCTGCTCGAATTGGCAGAGACGGGGATTCTGGCTACTGATTCTTCAGTTCTGCGCCTTGCAGCTCAGAGTCGGCTTGACAATTTGGATGTTCTGAGTATGCCAGGGCCTCCTTTTCTAGGCAAGGAATTCAGCATTAATGGCGCAAGGGCAGGGGTTAAGGTGATTTACCCGAAGTAGTTGGAAGCGTTATAATTTTTTGGCGGCCGTGCGTGGGTTTATCTTTGGAAAGCGTACCCTGGTTGCGGTTGGTCCTAATGCGCCTGCTTTCTTAATGACATCCTTTTTGAAAGTCGCGCAATCATTATTTTAGAATTTTTTCGGACCTCGTGCTTCCAATGACGTCATAGCCGCCGCCTGGGCACACGCTTCGAGGGAGAACTTTTGGCCCAGGGTTTTAAGGAGGGACGCAACCCAACTTCGCACTATGCCACACTGCGCTGTCTGGGCCCACACTTAGAAATATTTCATCATTGTCCCTTGTTTCCCGCGACAGGTCATCCAAGGTGCGCCCGAAATTGAGGGCGCACTCGGACTTCGCCCAGAAAACGTGCGCACTCCGACTTCGCCCAGACTTGATTGCGCAGTCAGACTTCGCTCAGAAAAGTTGCGCAGTCTGACTTCGACACTTAGCCGATTTTTGCTCTGTGCTCCCCGACTGCGCTCCCAAGACGGTGCGCAGTCCGACTTCGCTGCGAAGTCGGGTTGCGCACCCAGCACTTAGTCAAATTTTTGGCCTTTTTGTCAGCTGCTTTCTTTCAAACTCCCGATGTCGCACTATCCAAGGAGCGATGCCCGACTTCGCTGCGAAGTCGGGGTTTGCTCTAGGCTTCACTTAGGCTCTTGAAAACTAAAAGCTGAATGCTGAAATAAATATATACATTCTGATAAAAATGCAGAAAAGAAATATGTACAAGGAAGGACCGCTTGGGTGCCTTCAGTGGTGGTAAATCTTCAGGTGGAACCCGTTGACGGGAATGGGGAGAAGCTGTCCCTCCATGTCCCGGAGCACGAATGCATTAAATTGGTTCACCCGAGCAATCTGATAGGGACCTTCCCAGAGGGCATCAAATTTACCATGGTTGCCCGGCTTTGCTTTCAGTGAGTCCCACTTCAGCACTAGGTCCCCCGATTTTGAAAACTCGGGCGGTGGTGCCTTTCGCAAACCAGCCTTGGGTCGCTTCAGCATGTTTAGTAAAGGCCTGGTATGCTTTTTCTCTTTCTTCTTCTAACCGCAGCAGTTGGCACAGTCTGGCGTCCACTGGATCCCCGTTGCCTCTTTCTTCATCCAGCATCCAGAGTGCGGGTATCTCTACGTGGGTAGGCAGAACTGCCTCCTTGCCGTACACGAGCGCGTAGGGGGATGTCTTGATAGACTTCTTGAATGATATGCGATCCGCCCACAGCGCCCGATTCAGGAGTAGGTGCCATGTCCTCTTGTTTCTCTCTACTGTCCTTTTGACAATCTTCAGTAGATTCTTGTTGGTGGACTCGGCCAGGCCATTCCCCTGCGGGTAGTAGTTAGAAGACATCTTGTGATAGATGCCGTATTTGCTGGTGTACTCCGTGAGTACAGCGCCTGCGAACCCCGGACCATTGTCTGTCACTATTGACTCCGGGACCCCGAAACGGGTGATGAGGCTCTCGAGGAACCCGATGACCGTTTCCTGGTCCGCATTCTTAGTGGGGATCGCCTCTGCCCACCGGGTGAAGTAATCGGTGGCTGTAAGGATAAACTTGTGTCCTGCTGCAGAGTTAGGCGTGATGACCCCGATGAAGTCTAAACCCCACTGCTGAAACGGAGTCTCAGCTTGAATTGGCTGGAGGGGCAGGGGTGCTTTTCTGTTCCTGCCAGCAAACCTCTGGCATTTATCACATTTGACACAGACCGCATGTGCGTCTGTGAAGAGAGTGGGCCAATAGTACCCAACTCTGATAATTTTCAAGGCCGTAGGCCTTCCAGAATGATGTCCCCCAGGCATCCCGGAGTGGAATTCTCCGAGGACCCTGGGTTTGTCTGTTCTCTGACGCATCGCAACAGGATGCCGTCAATGTTTTTAAAATAAAGCCCCTCGGGGCGAAGTACGTATCTCAAGGCGTTTAGCCTAAACCTCCTTCTTTGTGAGGCATTGAGGTGATCTGGGCATCTCCCGGTGCTGAAATACTGCACCAGGTCATTTGTCCAATCACTTTCCTCTGATAAGGAGTTGGCTAGGTTGGTGTCTGCTATCGGATCTTCCCACTTGCAGGCGGAGATTTCAGCTGCAGCGCTTCGGGCCAGCTCTTGGCACAAGGCTCGGCCTCTGATCAGCTTTGTTGGCCGTACCTCGATGTCAAACTCTTGGATTTTGGCAATCCATCCTGCCCTCTTGTGACCAGGCTCTCCTTGTATGATGAAATTCCTGACGTCCGGATGGATCACGAAGACAGTTATCCGGCTCTGGGAGACGAAGTGCCTGAACTTTCGGAGGGATTTCATGACTGCGTGAACTTGCCGCTCAATAAAATTGTACTTCTCTTCATGCGGCTGAATCACCTGGCTTAAGAACGCTATGGGGCGTTCTTCGCCATCGTCTCCCTTTTGAGTCAGGACTGCGGCGTAACTCTCGGGTTCTCCCACCGCGTACAGGATGAAATCCTTGGAATAGTCTGGATTGATCAACACCGGAGCTTGCGCAATTCTAGCCTTGATCTCCTCGAAGGCCTGCCTTCTTTCGTCAGTCCACAAGAATTCGGCATTCTTTTTTAATAGTTCGGCCATGGGCTTGATTACTTGTGCGAAGTCCGGTATGAACTTCCTTACGAAGTTGATCTGGCCGAAGAATGACTGTAGCCCTTTCTTGTCGACTGGGATGGGCAAGCGGAGGAGGGCTTCTGTTCTGTCAGGATCCACTGCAAGGCCTTTCTCGGAGATGACATGTCCCAGCAGCTTACCTTCTTTTACCGCGAAGACTGACTTCTTCGGGTTGATGGAAATGCCGAATTCACGACATCTCTCAAATATCTGCCGCAGGTGGGAAGCATGGTCCTCTCTTCTGTGGGAAAATACAGTCATGTCATCCAAGTAGATGACAATGACCTTGTTGAGCAGCTCTCGGAAGGCCAAGTCCATGGCTCTCTGGAATGTAGCGCCGGCATTAGACAAGCCGAAGGGCATGCGCTGATATGCAAACGTTCCCCATTTGGTGGTGAACGTTGTCTTGTGCTGATCTTCGTCCTTTACCCATATCTGGTTGTATCCAGAGAATCCGTCCAAGAGAGAGAACCTCCGTGCTCCAAAGAACTATGTGGAGGATCTGATCGATTTGGGGAAGCGGGTAATGGTCCTTCAGCGAGGCTTGATTAAGATTTCTGAAATCCACGCAGAGACGGATGTCTCCATTCTTCTTCCTCACAGGAACCAAATTCGCGACCCAAGATGAATGCTTGATGGGGTAGATGATTTTGGCTTCCAACATCTTCAAGAGCTCAGCTTTCATCATGGCTTCAATCTTCGGGTTTACAGCCCTTTGCTTCTGCCGAAAAGGTTTTGCATTATCTTCTAGCTCTATGGTATGCTGGATCATCTGTCTGTCATACCCCTTCAAGTCCTGGTAGCACCAGGCTACGATATCGGGGAACTCTCTGCATAATGATCTGATCTGCTCGAGTTCCTCTTCGATGCAGTCCGTCCCGACCTTGATTGTTTTTCCAGGTTCCAGCTCCAGGTCTACGTACTGCTTGGGGTCTACTTTGATCCCGTGTGATATTGCTCTATCGTTCGGTCAAAGAGACTCTCTAAGGTAATCAGTCCTTTTGGGACATGATTATTCTTCAACTGTATCAACCCCTCGTACTGCTCGTCATCAGGGTCTCTACCTTCGATTGTACATGCTTCGGTAATAAAAAAAGTGACGATATCCTCGTCACAGTCAAACACCTGCCAGTGGGTGTCTTTATCAGGCACAGAAGGCCTGTAGATGGTACGAACCGGCTTCGGCTTCTGGACAGTGTCATCAGCCGGAACGTACCTGGCTCCAACAGACGCCAGAATGTCAGCGTGCTTGTTCTTCTCACGTGATATGGCTTTGACATTCAACGAGTCGAATGACTCCATCAGGTCCCAGACACGATTACGATACGCCTTGAGATAATGCTTCTTGGAGGCGCACTTATTCGTAATCTGGTTGCACACCAGCTCTGAGTCGCCAAAGATCTGCAAATGTTTTATCCCCAATCTCTCCGCTTTTCTCAAACCCAAGCACAGGGCTTCATACTCCGCCGCGTTGTTAGTACAGCTCCAAGCCAGCCTGTAGGTGTAGTCCTTCTGGATCCCGGACGGGGAAACCAAGAGTACACCCGCACCGGCGCCATTTTTGCATCGGGCGCCATCAAAGAAGAGCTGCCATAGCTTTTCTGGTGCAGGTCCTACCTCTTTCTTGGTTGACCGGTCAAGTCTCTCAGGCTGAGTGACGGAGTAGCAGCCTTGCTCAGTCTCGATCATGGCGTTGAAGTCCAGCAAGGAGAACTCATCCTCCACTTGTAACAGCTCAAGAGCTTGCTCTGTCATGTCCACCACCACCAGTTCCTCAGTCGTCAACTGAACCATGCAGTTTTGTGACTCTTCTCCGGGTATCTTCTCTACTAGAAATGTGGAAGGCTTTTCATTGTAGATCTTCAGTCTCCTTCCTTTGAAGGGCACTTCCATATGTGAGTAATCTAGAGACAGATACCCACCCAGCTTTGCAGTGAACTCCCTGGAGAGACACATGCCGAAGTAGGGTTCCAAGTCGACAACCACGACTTCCTGTATGACCACTATGTCAAGAGCTTTGTGCAGCCGGATCGGGATATCCTTGATGACACCGACTGTCTTGACAGGGGTGCCGTCTAGCTGCAACACACCTTGGCTGCTCCTTGTATACTCCATACCGATCTCGTCGCAGACAGCTCTCGGCATAACAGTCGTGGAGGCACCAGAATCCACCATGCAGTTGTGAACTATATAGCCTTCCATCCGCAATGACAGATAGAAAGGAGGTGGTCTGTTTTTTCCGGTGGCGGAGACTGTCAGGGGTTGAGCTAACACAACAGGCTGCGTCGGCTTCCCGTATTTTATGTTCTTCAAAGATTCCTGCAGCAGATCAACTTGCCCGGGGAGCAGAAGAGCCTCGTACATACTTATCTTTGCGGGAGTCCTCTTTAGCTCGTCAACTATGTTGTAGCTTGAAGTGCTGGCTCCCTCCGTTTCTTTCGCAGGCTCATACTTAGTCCGGTATTGCTGCGTGGCTTCGACTCTCTGTCTCTTCGTCAGCGACGGATATCTCAGCTTCTCCTGAGCTTGCTCTTTTGTTTCAGCTGGAGATTGAGCTGCGGGGGCTTTTACTGCGGGAGCTTTGGGCGCAGGAAACTTTTCCTTGGCTGCATGAGGCCACAGTGACTTGCCAGGTGGTAGCCCAGCAGGTTGCGCCTTTTCTCTTCTGGCGTATACCTTTAATGGCTTTGGTTGGGCCGCGGCAGTTTCAACGGGCTTTCTGCCTTCCTTAGGCAGGAGCAACGCAGGATCTTCTTCTGGGACGGCAAAGTTGCCTTCATCGTCCAGGATCATGTATAATTCATCCTCTATGGCGCTGCCTGCCAGGGTCTGGAGGTAATGCTGATGCAGCGTGCACCCTTCTTCTGAGTGTGGATCGTTGCACGTGGAGCACCAGTTAACCTGGTCAGAAGTGCCAGGTTGATCCTCAATGGCAGCATTTCTTGCAGGGGGTTGCCTTTGAGCTTGCCGTTCTGCGGCTTGGTCTTTCGTTAGCGCCGGAGGAGGATACGGCCTCCTTGGAAGGAACTCCATCTGGGCTTGCTTCTTCTTCATTATTGTCATGTCATTAGACATGGTATGATACCCAGATGCCAGAGCCCGTACCTCTTGGAGGATTTTATTTTGAATATCATTGTCTGCAGGTGCCAACTGAGCCGGCGGAGGTAATGCAGCCAATGGCGGGGGCGCAAAATACGTCGCGTACTGAGGGGGAGCAGGGAGTGCGGGATATTGCGGAGGCGGAGGTGGCGGGTTAGGATAATGGATTTGAGGGGGGCCGTAGGGGTTTACAACTGGTGCCGGATTCCATGGCTGCTGGGGGTGCTGACTTGAAGATGAAGGCATCACACCAGAGGCCGACGGGTACTGGGACTGAGGAAAATCAGGATAAATAGGGGGCTGCACTCTATGCGGGAGTCTGCCTATGGAGATTATATCTAATTCCGCCTGTTGGGCAGCTTCGTATAGGGCAAGGAAAGAGTCGACTCGGGCTATCTTTAGAAGTAGGCAAATATCTGAGTTGAAAGACCTCAGGTAGTAGTGTGCAGCCTGACCTGCTGAAGGTCGCAGTTCGCGAGGTACTCTTTTCCAAGACCTCGCAAACCTTATGTTGAAGTCTGACACCTCCTCTTGCGGGTGTCGTTGGATGCTTTGGAACTGATGCAACAACGAAGAGGGATCGGCAGACTCGTTGCATCCTTTTACAAGTCTGCCTGCCAGCTGAGGCCACCCCGTGATAGATCCTTCTGGCAAGGATCTCCACCAATAGAGAAGCTTCCCCCTTAGGGAAAGAGCCAGTAGACGGGTCTTGACACTCTCGTCAGTAATAGAGTGTAGCGCAGCCAAGGCCAGAATGTCCTGGATGTGTTCATACGCCGTTTTGCCGTAGCCATCGTAAGTAGGGATGGCCTTCAGGGCAGCGGGGGGTACAGCCTGTTGTCCGACTAGGGCCAAGGGCCCCGTGGAGTCGACCGTCGGGAAGAGATCGTCATCATTCTGCTGAGCAGCCATTTCTTCCTCTCCTCCGGTAGTGTACTCGGTATCGGTACCGTCCGAAGATGTAGATTGCTCTTCAACTTCGGCCTCTTCGATTTCGGGCTCGGATTCGTCTATGCGAGCTTGGTAGTCAGCCAGCCTGACGCGCTCTCCTGGAGCGGCAATGTCAATTTCGTAAAGATCAGGCTGGTTTCCCGGATTCCTTGCTCTCCACCTTCTTGTATGCATGAAGGCGCTTGGACCGGTCTCACGGACTCAGAGAATATTCAGGTACTTGCAGAGTCGCCAGGTGTTCTGATTTTAACAGCAATGAAGCGAACACCAGTGCTTCGATTCTGTTTTGGGTGGGAAACTTTCGGGTCCCACCGGGCGTGCCAGAGAAACTGTTGGTTACGAATCTGCCATTAGGAAAGGATTTAGTGAAATGCGCCCCAGATTCGCCCACCAGATTGAAAGGCCGGAAGGAAGGAATGCCTTCCGTGCCAATCTCCGGAGAAGGCCGGCTTCCTATGGGTTTTCTCAAGTGTTTTAAGCTAAGAGTGCAGGAAAGAAATTAAAATGCGAAAAGAGATATAAATAGGATTTGTGTTGGGTGGGGGGGATGAGCAGCACGACAACGATCAATCACCACTACTAACAACAATTAAATACAGAACACACTACAGAAACTATAACTATCATACATCCTATGTATCCTCTATCTATGCATTCCAGGAACACTTAGTTGATTTTCTAGATATACTGCTTCCCAAGTGCGCACAAAAAGAAAAGCGCACCCCGACTTCTCTGCGAAGTCGGGTTGCGCTCCCATACTTAGCCGAATTCTGCTCATTTTCGGTCTTCTTCCGCACTTCGCATTCCCGAGTGCACTCGAACTTAAGGGCGCACCCTGATTTCGCTATGAAGTCGGGTTGCGCTCTTAGACTTAGAAACTTTTGGGGACCCTTTTGCTCTGTTTTGGGAATCCGATTAGAGAAAGTACAAGGGGAAAAAAGGGGGGAATAATACTGACAGAAGGGAGAAAGGGAACAGTGAGGAAAGGGAAAGGAGGAGGAGGGAAGGGAGAGCAGTATACTTACAAAAATTGAAAACATGGCACCCCGTGCAAAATGTGGCAACAATGCCGTGTATACCGAACACTGCGGTGCAAATAAATTTGCACGGATGGGTTCAATTTTTGGGGACTTAATTGTGCTTGATTTTACTTAATGTTGTAGTGCAAAAACAGAAATAGAAATGTAAATGCAACATACAACAAAAAGTGCCCACAAAAAATGAAATTTTAAGTGCCAGTCCCTGTCGAAAATGCACCTAATTACAATGCCAAAATATTTTTCAAAGTAGGAAATTCACTCGATATTCCCTGCTTTCATCCTGTATTGATAACTTTGCAATAATATGACATGAAAAAAATGCCCCCCTTGATCTTGCAAAAAATAGGATGAAAAATGTTTGAAGATGTGCTCGTCAAAGGTAGATGAATTTTAAGTTTGAAAAGTGAAATATAAATTTCTAATGAATCAAAACTTGATTTGATTAAATTAAATAATAGTTTTCTTAATGAATTTTAAAAAATAAAATAATTAAAACATAAACATTTAATTTAAAAAAAAAATGTTGAAACATTAAAAAAAATTAAATTTCGACTTAAGCAAACAAAAAATAAAAAAATGATACCTGTCTACCTCCGCGGGAGTCGACCTCGCGACTTCCTGGCAAATGCCTTAACGCGCAGGCTCCAACCACTTGAGCTGCCTGTGGCGGTGAGTACCTAAGGGAAAGATTCCCTATTTGAAGGCAACCAGTGGCGGGCAGCGCCTCCTGTCGTCCTCCAGCAAGCGGTGCATCGATGGAGTGGTGCCTTTGTTGAGCGGCGTGTCCACTAGACGGCGAAAAAACGCAAAATGTATGTTTTTTTATTGGTTTTTTTTCTTTGTCGACGCGTGCTTCTTCTGCACGATCTCCTTCTAAGATCAATGAAATCTCCACCACCAAATGTCGATTATGCAAAATAAAAAATGGCTATCTATCGACAGTGACGTCCGAGGGAGAAAAAAAACGTTGCAAGCTTACTTTACACCAGTTTCACCGCACATGGCTTTGCTGCAAATCACAGACACAGAGCGCGGGCGATTTGGAAAATAGTGGCTTTCAACATTGTTCGACTACACCTAATCGTCGTCTGCAAATGTTGTATGTTCTCCGCAGCCAAAAGTCTTGCACATGATTCGTCGGAGACAAGGATCAGGTCAGCTTCGTGAAGCCGGCTACACAGATCCATCAGGAGAGAGAGAGGCTACCGATCAGAATCAATCTGCAGATCGAAATCTGCCTCCACGCGCCATGGAATGGGATCAGTATCCGCGAGGTCGTAGATTGTTGCTTTCCTGTGTTACAGCAGCAAACACGGTGTAACAGAAAATATTGTTTTTTTATTTCCTTTGGGATAATATCTCACATGTGTCGTAGGGTGGCACAACGGACGCCTTAAAACAACAAGCACTCCCTTTGAAGGTTGTCTGCTTTCGAGGAGACTCTCCCTCGCGAAACCCACGCACACGACGTCCTAAACACCAAGTATCGTAGTGAAGTTTTGTTCAGATCCACTTTGCTAGGTCCACTCTAACATGTCAGATCGCCAGATCCTTCAGTCGTATCCCGCGTTAGGTCAGATACTGCTATGTCAGTTGATACAGTCAACGTGTCCACGTCATAGTCACGTCAGGTCCTGGTAGGAATCGTCGTCCACGTTGTCGCTTAGATCAGCTTAGGAGTCAGAATCTGGTATCCGCAGTAGCCAGCTTGTCCAACTGGCCGTCCCGTCAATCTTAGGTCCAGGTGTCTCGTCGGCCTCCAGTCAGGGGTCCAGCGTCAGGTCAGCGCTCAGCTTCTAGTTTGGTGCCTTGGGATTCGTGCCTGGGTCAGGTTCAGTCGGCCTGCCTCGGGAAGCAAGCCCGAGTGCTGGTCGTATCCAATTGAATCGATATGATCAGTCAGATTGTCGATTGGAACGATCGAAGTCAGCACCTCAAAGCCAATCACCAAATCACAATCCGAGCAAAGGAGGGTGATTCTCCTGCTCTGATGCCATATTGGTAGAGCAAAACGAACTAATATTTGATTGATATTCAATATATTAAATAGGTTACATTAGGCTACCAGTAGCCTTAGAATAGCGAATCTCGCTAACCATTACAAGCCTGAAATAAAAAGATGTGTAACAATATACCAACTAATAAATAATGGAATAATACGCTAACAAGCAGCAATTCTAGCTTGTAGGCCACAAGGTCAATATACTAGAGCACTTTATATGGTCCATAGAATTTCGGTTTTTGCTTTTAATTGCCACGAAGTTTCACTAATGATTGCTTGTAGGGATGCAAGAGTAGGAAAACCATGCCATCAATGTCAAAACTACGTTCTAAACAGTGTTGATCCACTTGTCGCATATGGTTTTGTGCCATAGCCAAATTATCTTTGAGATGTTGGAGCATTTGTGCATGCTCTCTGAGAGTGGAATCCACTACTTAAACCTTGCAACTACCCCAAATGCATGATAAAAGTGATGGTGGAGGGTATCCATAGATTACTTCATATGTGTCATCTTGGAGTGATAAGAAGTATTATACCACCATCCATCCAACATAAGCCACTTGACCCAATGAGTCAGTTGCTCATAAATGAAGCAATGGAGATAAATTTCCAAGCATTTGTTAATAATTTTAGTTTACCCATCGTTTTAGGGATGTTACACCGAGCTCATCTAGAGTTGTGTGTCATGCAGCTTGAATAGTTCCTACCAAAAATGACTAGTGAATGTGGTATTACAATCAGAGATGATGGATTGGGGTATGCCATTAAGGTGAAAAATAGAATTAAGAAATATTTGGGAAACCATTGAGGCCTTGTAAGGGTGGGTTTGAGGACAAAAGTGAGCATACTTAGATGATCCACCACCATAAGAATGACTGTTTTGCCTCCTGATTTTGGGAGCCCTTAAATAAAACCCATAGAAATGTCCTTTCAAACGATGTTTGGAATACGAAGAGGCTGAAGTGTGCCTGGTATGCGAATAATTTCCTCCCTCATACGCTAACAAGTATCACATTTTGCAACAAAGGTCTTAATATCCTTTTTCATTCCTATCCCAAAAAATATGAGTTTAACCTATTCATATGTCATTAAGCCAGAATGTCTTGCAATCAAGGAAGCATACATTTCCTACAGTATAGATTCGTAGTGTTGAATTTTTCAAGGATAACAAGGCAGCCTCGATACCTTAGATGGTGCCCATCCCATGTATATCTTGTGCGAGAGTCAAGATCAGTTTGAATTTGTTGAATTGAGGATTGCAAGATGGCATCATGGGTTACTTCATATTGAAGTTGATGGGTCCAATGAGGAAGTGGAGTACATATGGCACACAACATAACTTGATCCTCATATTGACGGGATAGTGCATCAAAAATGACATTTTCCTTGACCTTCTTATAAATGGTTTCATAGTCATACCCTAGTTGGTCACCCATTTTTGTTGTTCAGGTATGGAGACACACTGCTCAATAAAGTATTTAAGATTGTGGTGGTGATTTGCTTTGATGGAAAAATATCACCCAATAAGATAAGGCGTAGATCGACAACATGTAAGATCACCATCATCTCCTTCTCATAGATCAATTTTCCTAGGAATTTGCCTAAAAGTGCTTTACTATTGAAAGTCAATGGTTGCCTTTATTGTGTAAGTATTGCACCAATTTCACTTCTAGAAGCATCAATTTCAACCACAAAACGCTTGGAGAAATTGCGCACCGCCAACACAAGCGTAGAGAGCATAGCTTGTTTAAGTTGCAAAAAGGTATGTTTGATGGGTTATGACGATAGAAATGAGTTCTTTTGCAACATAAAAGGGAGATGCAATCTTTTCATAATCATGCAAAAAACTTCGATAATAGCCAGTGAGACCTAGGAACCCTTGAAGATTTTTGAGAGTGTGTGGCTTGGGCCATTCCTGTATGACAGTAATATTTTTGGTATCCACCTTGACCCCTTTCCTTGAGACTAGGTGGCCAAATTATTCCACTTCCTGCATTCCAAAAGAATAATTGGACTATTTTCCACATAGTTGATTATCAGCCAAGAGTTATAGGGTCTGATCCAAATATTGTAAATGTTCCACCCATGTGTGGTTGTAAATCAAAATATTGTCAAAGAAGACCAAAATAAAGTTGCACAAAAAAGGCCAAAATATTGCATTTATGAGGCTCTGAAAGGTGGAAGGTGCATTGGTAATACCGAAAGACATGGCAAGAAATCCATAATGGGCTTCATGAGTACAAAATACTGTATTTGGAATATCTTCTATCTACAATCTGATCTAATGATATCTTGAATGCAGATGCAACTTTGAGAAGAAGCAAGCACCATGGAGTTCATCCAACAATCCTTGAAGGTGATTTTGTTGAGTTCTCTAAAATCCACACATAACCACCAAGACCCATCTTTATTACGAACCATTCCTGTATGGTAGTAATATTTTCGATATCCACCTTGATCCCTTCCCTTGAGACTAGGTGGCCAAAGTATTCCACTTCTTGCATTCCAAAAGAATATTTGGACTATTTTTCACACAGTTGATTATCAGCCAAGAGTTATAGGGTCTGATCCAAATATTGTAAATGTTCCAGCCATGTGTGGTTGTAAATCAAAATATCGTCAAAGAAGACCAAAATAAATTTGCACAAAAAAGGCCCAAAGATTGCATTTATGAGGCTCTGAAAGGTGGAAGGTGCGTTGGTAATACCAAAAGACATGACAAGAAATTCATAATGGGCTTCATGAGTACGGAATACTGTCTTCGAAATATCTTTTGTCTACAATCTAATCTAATGATATCTTGAATGCAAATCTAACTTTGAGAATAAGCGAGCACCATGGAGTTCATCCAATAGTCCTTGAAGGTGATTTTGTTGAGTTCTCTAAAATCCACACATAACCACCAAGACCTTGTGGAGCTCCTTCACTCCAACCATGGTTTAGATACTGTTGACAATTTTGTCACATTGCTCAAGGGGTAGGAAAAAATCAAAAAAATTTCTCTGAAAAGTGTTTTTGTTTCTTCGAAAGTATTTGTAAGTGTTGCAGCAATTTTGGCCTTCCCTGCTATCCCCTTAAAATAAAATAAAAGAGTTTCGCTGCCGAACAAGCTAAAGAAAAGAGCTTCGCCAAAGGAAAACGAGAAGAGTTTCGCACCCGAGACACTTCCAACACTACTTCGGGTAAAAATATTGCGAAGTAGTGTTGCCGAAGAAGAATCCAAGAGGGCCAATAGAAAGAGCTTCGGGCCCGAAACATTTCAAATCACTGCCTCGGGCGGAGATCATCCGAAGCGGCATTCAGAAGAGCAACTTCGCCGAAGGAGAAAAGTCTAGGACACGATTCAAGTTTGACCAAGGTAAAAGGACTTCGGGCCCGAAGCGTTTCCAACAATTACTTCGGCTAGAGGACCAGCGAAGCAGAACCTGAACAAGCATTGAATATTACTTCGCCAGAAAGTTGCCGAAACATCTACTTCGGGCCTTCTCATCCCCGAACCATTTCTACTTCGGCGAAAACCATAGCAAAGCATCCACTTCGGCTAGTTTTCGCCCGAAGCATTTTCAACCGAAGTTCTGGCAGTTGAAGAAAGAGAAACATTTTTGAAGGCAGGAATGTGTTTCGGCCGAAATCTTCCCGAACCACAATTTTGAACAAGGATCGTCGTGAAGTCTTTCTCCAAGGCATCAGCGAAGCATTTGTGCCAACAAAACAACAAGGATGAAATCTGTTTCGGCACTCATCAACCCCGAAGCATTTTTGCGAAGCTCCATTTTGCGAAGTGCGAATCAAAGAGGAGTTATTGCTTCGGCCCGAATCCATTGCAACCGAGCGAAGCGCATTCACAGGCACGCACTCCAAGCCGGGTATTTTCTCGAGGTGATCAAGTGCCTCATAAATGCATTTTTTTGTGCCCGATAAGCCCGCCACTCATTTTTGGCAATTGGAAACGAAACATCATTCCCTGAAGGCGAACCCGGCAAGCATGGCAACCACTCGAGCACCGCACCCAGAAGCTAAGGACGCTCAGACGGCTCATCAATGCATCTTTCCGCGGTTGACCCGGTCACAGTTGCCAGTTCTGGTAATGAATTTGAAATCTCAATCACGAGAGCCGAGGGAGGCCAATTTCTCAGAGCTCGAGGGCGTACTTCGCCAGCCTATGTAATTATGATTCAGAGGGTCGGGTCCTCTATAAAAATCCAAGCATTGTAATGGAAAAGGGGGGGGAACTATCTGTTAGAAAGCTGCTATAACTTGATGTCCTGCAATTAATACTAAAGAGCTCTGGGCTCAATTCCTTTCTTTTATGCTGCCTTCTGTGCTTGATTCTTTTGTCTTCCTTCAATTGTATACTGAGACTCTGAACTTTGAATCCGGTGTACGGTTAGGGGCTGTACCCTGAAACTCGTCCGAAGGATACATAGGAAAGGGAAAACACCATATTGGTTTTCTTTTATGCTACCTGGTGGGTTGTGGCTTCTGTAGCATTCGCTTGTCCTAATCGTCTTTACTCTGAAATCTGAATTTCGATGAAAGGGAGAAGGAGAATCCTTGTGAGCTCAACCAGAGGATACATAGGAAGATTAATGTGGCATTTTTTTCGTTTATTCTTGGTGTTCCTTACTGCTATTCAAGTTGTCAGTTAGTGATCGTACTTCCTATTCTCTCCCACCTTAGTTACCAACCTCTCTTCCCTTACCCCTTTTTTATTTATTTCTCTAACCCTAACTCCTTTTATCTCTTTCCTGCACCCTTATCTCAAAACCCCAAAGTAGATTAGCATAGGAGCCGGCCTTTCTCCGGAGATTGGCACGAGGCGCATCTCTTCCCTTCGGCATTTCAATGTTGGTCCAGGTCTAGGGCACATACAATTCCCCAAAATCCTTACCTAGGCAGATCTGATCGCCAACAGTTTTTGGCATGCCCGGTGGGACTCGACTATTCCAAGCTGATAAATCAAGGTCCCATATTTTAAAAGCAAAATCCCTACTTCACCGGGCCATTAGTTCTAACCAGTTCCCGGTGGGACCCGGTCAGTCTCACCTTCTGACTAGTGGTAGTGAGAACCGATGCTCTCATTACCGAAAGACTCTTAGCATCTGGTGACTCTATTTACCCAAAAATCTCTAAGTCGTAAAGACCAGTACCTAAACCTGTGTCTTCATGGCAAAAGTCCCCATGTTTTAAGGAAGCCGAGTTGGTGAATCTCTGGCTTGCCTCCATCTGGCAAAATCACTTGGCGACTCTGATTGAGCTGAAGATCCAGATTTCTCGATCGTAGGCACCTTTTGAAAATCTGAAAGAAGACATCCCAAAAATCAAGGCCACTGCTATAATGGAGAAAGCACGTTATCCCAGTTGAAATGCCCATACCCCTCTGAACCTTCAGGGTTACCATAAAATTCCTAGAGGTGCCTTGCATACATTGACAAAATATGATGGCACTAAGGGAATGGCCCAAAGGCACCTTGAAGATGTTGCTGCTTTAGCAAACCTCCATAACATAATCCACGAAGATGTCATGGTCAGACTTCTGGTCATGTCTCTAGAAGGAGAGGCGATGCGGTGGTTCAGACTACTCGAGTATGAAAGCATCCGCTCGTGGGGCGATTTAGCAAGAGCATTAATCAAGACATTTGACGGCTCTCAAGATCCCTTCCAGCTTTTGATGCATCTATTCGCCATCATGAGAGCACCTCTGGAAAGCATCACGGACTTCAATGTCCGATTTTGCAGAAGTTGGAAGAGTATTCCAATGGAGATCCAACCGACGCATGCCCAAGCCCACCTCTTCTATGTTCGGGCCTTTCACCCGGACATACACCTTCTCTTACTACAATCGGGGAGAACGAAGATTTCCTTAGATATTTGAGGAAGCAATACGAGCAGAGCAGCTCTTGTTCCTATCTGGAAAGTGGTAGTGGGGAGAAAACCCATCAATTTCTCCAGTGTTCGCTGATCCTGACCATCCTGCGCAGTATTCATCATGGCAGACTCCTCGTACTGATCAGAGGTCTGAGATGCAGTTGTTCAGAGCTCAAGAAACAAATTTTTCCCAAGAACAGCAATGGGAATATGCAAGCTTTGACCCAACAATGAACAATATGGCTGCTTGCAATCTCCATCAGGAGGTAGTCCAAGGTGAGCAGTCTCAAGCGGTAAGGCCTGAGAATGAAGACGACACCTTTTTGCGGCCCTTTTGTATCCCAAGGGGCAAGGCGCAAGTACTCAGCTAGAATCCATTAAACGTGTCTCAAGAAGCAGAAGAAGAAGGAGAACCAGTTGCGGAAGCACTTCCACAGGGAGTGAGAAGAGAAGGGTCTGGAGGTGACTCTAGCCCAATGGATCGGAGCTAAGGGTTCTCCCACCCAAACGAGCTCGTTGCCCCGCGAGCCGCCAAGAATGTTGACAGTTTTGACATATTACACAAGGGGTAAAAACAAAAAATATATATATTTTTGCTGTCAGTGGATAGTCAGAGAAGAAGACAATGGGATTGACTCTGTTGCCCAATGGATAAAGGCCTGAGATCTCTGCATTCAGACTAGCAAAATGCCCCGCGAGCCGCCAAGAATGTTGACAATTTTGTCACATTGCTCAAGGGGTAGGAAAAAATCAAAAAAATTTCTCTGAAAAGTGTTTTTGTTTCTTCGAAAGTATTTGTAAGTGTTGCAGCAATTTTGGCCTTCCCTGCTATCCCCTTAAAATAAAATAAAAGAGTTTCGCTGCCAAACAAGCTAAAGAAAAGAGCTTCGTCGAAGGAAAACGAGAAGAGTTTCGCACCCGAGACACTTCCAGCACTACTTCGGGTAAAAATATTACGAAGTAGTGTTGCCGAAGAAGAATCCAAGAGGGCCAATAGAAAGAGCTTCGGGCCCGAAACATTTCAAATCACTACCTCGGGCGGAGATCATCCGAAGCGGCATTCAAAAGAGCAACTTCGCCGAAGGAGAAAAGTCTAGGCCACGATTCAAGTTTGACCAAGGTAAAAGGACTTCGGGCCCGAAGCGTTTCCAACAATTACTTCGGCTAGAGGACCAACAAAGAAGAACCTGAAGAAGCATTGAAGATTACTTCGCCAGAAAGTTGCCGAAACATCTACTTCGGGCCTTCTCATCCCCAAACCATTTCTACTTCGGCGGAAACCATAGCGAAGCATTCACTTCGGCTAGTTTTCGCCCGAAGCATTTTCAACCGAAGTTTTGGCAGTTGAAGAAAGCGAAACATTTTTGAAGGCAGGAACGTGTTTTGGCCGAAATCTTCCCGAACCACAATTTTGAACAAGGATCGTCGTGAAGTCTTTCTCCAAGGCATCAGCGAAGCGTTTGTGCCAGCAAAACAACAAGGATAAAATCTGTTTCGGCCCTCATCACTCCCGAAGCATTTTTGCGAAGCTCCATTTTGCGAAGTGCGAATCAAAGATGTGTTAGTGCTTTGCCCCGAATCCATTGCAACCGAGCGAAGCGCGTTCACAGGCACTCACTCCAAGTCGGGTATTTTCCCGAGGTGATCAAGTGCCTCATAAATGCATTTTTTCATGTTCGATAAGCCCGTCGCTCATTTTTGGCAATTGGAAACGAAACATCATTCCCTGAAGGCGAACCCGAAAAGCATGGCAACCACTCGAGCACCGCACCCAGAAGCTAAGGACGCTCAGACGGCTCATCAATGCATCTTTTCGCGGTTGACCCGGTCACAGTTACCAGTTCTGGTAATGAATTTGAAATCTCAATCACGAGAGCCGAGGGAGGCCAATTTCTCAGAGCTCGAGGGCGTACTTCGCCAGCCTGTGTAATTATGATTCAGAGGGTCGGGTCCTCTATAAAAACCCAAGCATTGTAATGGAAAATGGGGGGGAACTATCTGTTAGAAAGCTGTTGTAACTTGATGTCCTGCGATTAATACTAAAGAGCTCTGGGCTCAATTCCTTTCTTTTATGCTGCCTTCTGTGCTTGATTCTTTAGTCTTCCTTCAATTGTATACTGAGACTCTGAACTCTGAATCCGGTGTACGGTTAGGGACTGTACCCTGAAACTCGTCCGAAGGATACATAGGAAAGGGAAAACACCATATTGGTTTTCTTTTATGCTGCCTGGTGGGTTGTGGCTTCTGTAGCATTCGCTTGTCCTAATCGTCTTTACTCTGAACTCTGAATTTTGACGAAAGGGAGAAGGAGAATCCCTGTGAGCTCACCTAGAGGATACATAGGAAGATTAATGTGGCGTTTCTTTCGTTTATTCTTGGTGTTCCTTGCTGCTATTCAAGTTGTCAGTTAGTGATCGTACTTCCTGTTCTCTCCCACCTTAGTTACCAACCTCTCTTCCCTTACCCCTTTTTTATTTATTTCTCTAACCCTAACTCCTTTTATCTCTTTCCTGCACCCTTATCTCAAAACCCAAAAAGTAGATTAGCATAGGAGCCGGCCTTTCTCCGGAGATTGGCACGAGGGGCATCTCTTCCCTTCGGCCTTTCAATGTTGGTCCAGGTCTAGGGCACATACAATTCCCCAAAATCCTTACCTAGGCAGATCTGATCGCCAACAGTTTTTGGCACGCCCAATGGGACTCGACTATTCCAAGCTGATAACCAATCAAGGTCCCATATTTTAAAAGCAAAATCCCTACTTCACCGGGCCATTAGTTCTAACCAGTTCCCGGTGGGACCTGGTCAGTCTCACCTTCTGACTAGTGGTAGTGAGAACTGACGCTCTCATTACCGAAAGACTCTTAGAATCTGGCGACTCTGTTTACCCGAAAATCTCTAAGTCGTAAAGACCAGTACCTAAACCTGTGCCTTCATGGCAAAAGTACCCATGTTTTAAGGAAGCCGAGTTGGTGAATCTCCGGCTTGCCTCCATCTGGCAAAATCACTTGGCGACTCTGACTGAGCTGAAGATCTAGATTTCTCGATCGTAGGCGCCTTTTGAAAAGCTGAAAGAAGACATCTCGGAAAATCAAGGCCACCGCCATAATGGAGAAAGCACGTTATCCTAGTTGGAATGCCCGTACCCCTCTGAACCTTCAGGGTTACCATAAAATTCCTAGAGGCGCCTTGCATACATTGACGAAATATGATGGCACTAAGGGAATGGCCCAAAGGCACCTTGAAGATGTTGCTGCTTTAGCAAACCTCCATAACATAATCCACGAAGATGTCATGGTCAGACTTCTGGTCATGTCTCTAGAAGGAGAGGCGATGCGGTGGTTCAGACTACTCGAGTATGAAAGCATCCGCTCATGGGGCGATTTAGCAGGAGCATTAATCAAGACATTTGATGGCTCTCAAGATCCCTTCTAGCTTTTGATGCATCTATTCGCCATCATGAGAGCACCTCTGGAAAGCATCACGGACTTCAATGTCCGATTTTGCAGAAGTTGGAAGAGTATTCTAGTGGAGATCCAACCGATGCATGCCCAAGCTCACCTCTTCTATGTTCGTGCCTTTCACCCGGACATACACCTTCTCTTACTACAATCAGGAGAACGAAGATTTCCTTAGATATTTGAGGAAGCAATACGAGCAGAGCAGCTCTTGTTCCTATCTGGAAAGTGGCAGTGGGGAGAAAACCCATCAATTTCTCCAATGTTCGCTGATCCTGACCATCCTGCGTAGTATTCATCATGGCAGACTCCTCGTACTGATCAGAGGTCTGAGATGCAGTTGTTCAGAGCTCAAGAAACAAAATTTTCCCAAGAACAACAATGGGAATATGCAATCTTTGACCCAACAATGAACAATATGGCTGCTTGCAATCTCCACCAGGAGGTAGTCCAAGGAGAGCAGTCTCAAGCGGTAAGGCCTGAGAATGAAGACGACACCTTTTTGCGCCCCTTTTGTATCCCAATGGGCAAGGCGCAAGTACTCAGCCAGAATCCATTAAACGTGTCTCAAGAAGCAGAAGAAGGAGAACCAGTTGCGGAAGCACTTCCACAGGGAGTGAGAAGAGAAGGGTCTGGAGGTGACTTTGGCCCAATGGATCGGAGCTAAGGGTTCTCCCACCCAAACGAGCTCGTTGCCCCGCGAGCCGCCAAGAATGTTGACAGTTTTGTCACATTACACAAGGGGTAAAAACAAAAAATATATATATTTTTGCTGTCAGTGGATAGTCAGAGAAGAAGACAATGGGATTGACTCTGTTGCCCAATGGATAAAGGCCTGGGATCTCTGCATTCAGACTAGCAAAATGCCCCGCGAGCCGCCAAGAATGTTGACAATTTTGTCACATTGCTCAAGGAGTAGGAAAAAATAAAAAAAAATTCTCTCTGAAAAGTGTTTTTGTTTCTTCGAAAGTATTTGTAAGTGTTGCAGCAATTTTGGCCTTCCCTGCTATCCCCTTAAAATAAAATAAAAGAGTTTCGCTGCCGAACAAGCTAAAGAAAAGAGCTTCGCCGAAGGAAAACGAGAAGAGTTTCGCACCCGAGACACTTCCAGCACTACTTCGGGTAAAAATATTGCGAAGTAGTGTTGCCGAAGAAGAATCCAAGAGGGCCAATGGAAAGAGCTTCGGGCCCGAAACATTTCAAATCACTGCCTCGGGCGGAGATCATCCGAAGCGGCATTCGGAAGAGCAACTTCGCCGAAGGAGAAAAGTCTAGGACACGATTCAAGTTTGACCAAGGTAAAAGGACTTCGGGCCCGAAGCGTTTCCAACAATTACTTCGGCTAGAAGACCAACGAAGCAGAACCCGAAGAAGCATTGAAGATTACTTCGCCAGAAAGTTGCCGAAACATCTACTTCGGGCCTTCTCATCCCCGAACCATTTCTACTTCGGCGAAAACCATAGCGAAGCATTCACTTCGGCTAGTTTTCGCTCGAAGCATTTTCAACCGAAGTTCTGGCAGCTGAAGAAAGCGAAACATTTTTGAAGGCAGGAATGTGTTTTGGCCGAAATCTCCCCGAACCACAATTTTGAACAAGGATCGCCGCGAAGTCTTTCTCCAAGGCATCAGCGAAGCATTTGTGCCAACAAAACAACAAGGATGAAATCTGTTTCGGCCCTCATCACTCCCGAAGCATTTTTGCGAAGCTCCATTTTGCGAAGTGCGAATAAAAGAGGTTATTGCTTCGGCCTGAATCCATTGCAACCGAGCGAAGCGCATTCACAGGCACGCACTCCAAGCCGGGTATTTTCCCGAGGTGATCAAGTGCCTCATAAATGCATTTTTTTGTGTCCGATAAGCCCGTCACTCATTTTTGGCAATTGGAAACGAAACATCATTCCCTGAAGGCGAACTCGACAAGCATGGCAACCACTCGAGCACCGCACCCAGAAGCTAAGGACGCTCAGACGGCTCATCAATGCATCTTTCCGCGGTTGACCCGGTCACAGTTACCAGTTCTGGTAATGGATTTGAGAGCTCGATCACGAGAGCCGAGGGAGGCCAAATTCTCAGAGCTCGAGGGCGTACTTCGCCAGCCTGTGTAATTATGATTCAGAGGGTCGGGTCCTCTATAAAAACCCAAGCATTGTAATGGAAAAGGGGGGGAACTATCTGTTAGAAAGCTGCTGTAACTTGATGTCCTGCGATTAATACTAAAGAGCTCTGGGCTCAATTCCTTTCTTTTATGTTGCCTTCTGTGTTTGATTCTTTTGTCTTCCTTCAATTGTATACTGAGACTCTGAACTCTGAATCCAGTGTACGGTTAGGGACTGTACCCTGAAACTCGTCCGAAGGATACATAGGAAATGGAAAACACCATATTGGTTTTCTTTTATGCTGCCTGGTGGGTTGTGGCTTCTGTAGCATTCGCTTGTCCTAATCGTCTTTACTCTGAACTCTGAATTTCAACGAAAGGGAGAAGCAGAATCCCTGTGAGCTCGCCCAGAGGATACATAGGAAGATTAATGTGGCGTTTCTTTCGTTTATTCTTGGTGTTCCTTGCTGCTATTCAAGTTGTCAGTTAGTGATCGTACTTCCTGTTCTCTCCCACCTTAGTTACCAACCTCTCTTCCCTTACCCCTTTTTTATTTATTTCTCTAACCCTAACTCCTTTTATCTCTTTCCTGCACCCTTATCTCAAAACCCCAAAGTAGATTAGCATAGGAGCCGACCTTTCTCCGGAGATTGGCACGAGGGGCATCTCTTCCCTTCGGCCTTTCAATGTTGGTCCAGGTCTAGGGCGCATACAATTCCCCAAAATCCTTACCTAGGAAGATCTGATCACCAACAGATACTTCTTTCTCCTATCTCCCATGGTTGGGTCTCTGCAAACTAGGCTAGTTGTGTCATCCTTGTCTCATCTCAAGTCACCATCCCCACATCAACTCTTGTACCGAACATAGTAACATGCTCCATCTCCATCTAAACCAAAATCTTAGATACTTCTCCTAAGCATGGTGTTTCCAAGTTGAATCTTAATCCAAGAAATCTTATCTCATGCATATTAATCTTAGGAGTTGTGTTCATGACCTCCAAGGAAGCATCAACTTCCACTATCTCCTGTGCCACGTCATCAACCGTTTCTTCGCATATTGATTATGTTTTCCTCCTTGTTATACTATGGTTGATTTTGCTTGTGGTTGCACCTTCCCACTCTCTTGTGCAACTTGTTTACCAACTTCTCTATCAATTGGTTGTACCTCCCTTGTAGCCCCTTACTTTTGTTGCTTTACCTGCTTTTCCTTCTGAGCAACCACTCTGACTTGCACAGTTTTGCCATCTTGCATAACTCTCCACATAACTTCTTGTGCAGTCACTTATGCCATAGGTGCTGCTATAAACATTTATTTCTTTAGTGCCTATGGAGTTACCTGCAATTGTGGATTCTGCTTCTAGAACTGTAAAATTCACCCTTTTCGTTGTGCATTGCCTCCTTGCACAAACTGCTATGGTGCATGCCACTTTCCATCACTACTGCCACTTCCTGAATGACTCTCATGTTGGGTGGACAAATCTCACAGATGAGTTTTACTAGTTGCTTTGGCAGTTGTGCCTTAGGGTGCTCCTCCACTACCTCACCATTACTCTTTGCACTATCTGACTCATCTGCCAAAGTATTTGTATCATGTGCATCCTCCACCTCCTTTGAAGAGCCCATAGTCTCACCACTAGTGCTGCAATTACCATCTTCCTCTCCTTTTCCATAGTTCCAAGAGTACACACCCACTACAATAGTGCAACAATGGTCCATTAGAAAATGGATGTTTTCCCATTTAGAATCACAATTGGCGCTTTCATCCTAGGAGTGCAAACTCTTTCCATCGATGTGGCATCCAAAATTGATGCAATAGCATGAAATGGCATTGAAAATTTGTTGGTCACCTTGAATTTTATTAATTTGCTCCACTAGGTATGATGCCCAATCATATGTGGTAATTCCATGATTCCTTGAATGTATGGAACAAGCTACATGGGCATGTCCAAGAATCATTGTTAGTCCATTGTTCATTAGCATGCCCTAGTCGATGAATCTACACGAACAACTTAAATCTCTTCTAGCCATGTTGAATCTCCTTCAAAATTTCTAGTTTCTTCTTCAAGATGACTAGGGTTTCCCCTTAGATGGCTTAGTCTTCCACATATTTCTTCCAAATAGTCACTCCTCGCTCCAAGATGACTCACTCCCTCCTCCAATGGCTACTTCTCTTAGTGGGTGGCTAATTTCATGACCTAAAGGTGTTTTCCAACCAAACAACCCTCCTCTCCCACTAGACAACCTTTCTTTCTAGCTGGACATCCTTCATCTTCACTATGACGATCAATGCTTCCTTGACAGCCCAAAACTCATTCTAGATGGCCTAATTGATCCTTCAGAAAATTGTTTGCTTCCTCCTAACAACCCGACACACTTTATCTTATCCTCAAACAATTTTTTCTACCCAATTGTTCCTCTTCATGACTCCAACAACCTTCTTCAAATGGTGGACATCTTGTTGCGGCTTGTTATCCTTTTTTGCACAGATGACCACTTCCCTTCTTGAACGGTCAAACACAGGCTCCAAATGACCTTCCCTTCTTGATCCATACAAACGTGTTCTAAAATGGATAAAATGCCCCTCTTTCTACTGAAAACAACCTGTTGCAACTCATCCTTATTCTCCACAACCTCAATGACCACCACTTCCTTTAGCACTTCCACAAACAAGCCATAAACGAATTGCCTTAGGTATTTTACGACACTTTCTCTTGCTAAACCCATCAAGACAATTTTGCAACCCATCAATATGCATATTCAAACCATGGTCCATTCTCAAACAAGCCTCCCTCGGTCTTCCACATTGATTTCTTCCATTCACCTATAATTTTCTCCATTTGAATGGTGAAAATTTTGGTTTTCTTAACCCTAGCTAAA
Source organism: Wollemia nobilis (assembly GCA_028583015.1). Taxonomy (NCBI): domain Eukaryota; kingdom Viridiplantae; phylum Streptophyta; class Pinopsida; order Araucariales; family Araucariaceae; genus Wollemia; species Wollemia nobilis. The sequence continues at coordinate 2,740,215 of JAQPPZ010017102.1, read as the reverse complement.
TCCTTTGATTGGAATGACTAGGGATAAGGTTTGGTTTTTCTACACTTCAGCCTAAGCCACAAAGTCTTCAACTTCCCTAGCTTAATCTCCCATTTGTCATTGTCGGGCCATTTGGAGTCAAAGGTAGGTTGTTTGGAGCAGAGAACAGGTCATTTGGATGTGGAATGAGACAAGGAACAATTAGGGCACATAAATTGAGAGTGACACAAAAAGCAAGACATGTGTCAAGTGGAGTTGTGTGAGGAAGCCACACCAACCAAAAAGTGGTTGGGGTAGTTGGGCATAATTACTACCAAAGGAGTTCAAATTCAAACACTTGTAGAGCTAAGTGCAGATGGAATGCAATGGAGGTTGAGAATTGTGGTTCCTAAAGTGCCAAGGAGAAACACTCCATGAGTTGTGTTGAGTTTTGTGTTATGGCTAGGACCCTAAATGAACAGAAGTGCAAGCTTCTTGAGGAATCATGTGGAGCATGTACACCACCAAGAGCAAGAGGAGTGCAAGATGGAAGTGGAACAAGTAAGAGCACAACACCACAAAGAGGGTAGAGGAGGAGGTGGCTTGAGGTTGTGGTAGCAAATAGGGACTCCTAATGATGACCGAAAAGGCAAAGGGAAGGAGGTGGCAACTTCACCTCAACAACAAAAAGCAAAGGGGAAGGAGAGAATGCATACTCCCCTTGATGAGATAACCTGGACAACACCTGCACAAGAGTTTTGCAAGACTTGGGGGAACCACCCACTGAAGGCAACTTTTTGAAATGTTGGTGTCCACCACATCATGCAAGTAGCCAGTTTTGATAACTTCTTCAAGCCATATATGTTGTAGATGTTGCAGAAGTTTGGCAACAAGGAGGTTTGGGTGTCCTTTTCCCCCAATAATTTCATAAAAGTGTTTGGGCTACCTGTCACGAACAAAATAGACCGATGGAGGGAATAGAGCCCTATACATTGCAAGTGTTTGTGGACACGTTTGCCAACCTGAGTCTAGGAGATGTTGGGAAACTGATGAAGCATGGCAGTCATGGATTGAAGATGCATCACTTGAAGTTGGAAGAGCTAGGTTGTGCCATGAACATGGTAATGTCCAAATTATCCAGAGAAAAGTGAACCTCAAATATGTCCACATGGCTCGTACGTACATGGAAAGAATATGGGCAATGTCAAATTTGACTAGGTAACATTCTTGTCTAACCACATACAAAATTTTCTATTGTAGTTTAAAAAAAAAATTTCAATGGCTTTCCATGCCATCAGTCTACTTTTGGATGCAATAGTGTATGAGAAGGTACAATTTTCAAGGTTGGACCCACCTCAACAAGTTCCAAAAGGAGCACCCACTATTTTCCATTGGATCTATGTGGCTCTAACAACAAGAACATGACCAACAAGAAAAGCAATAAGGGCATCATGAGGATAGAAGAAGAAGACCACAATGATGAAGAAAAGAAAGGCACCAAGGGTGCAATCAGTTGAATCATCAAATGGAGGCATTGGTCGAAGAAGAGGAGTTTGAGACTAAGGGGAGCAAGGAGCAGCTACCCATTGCGAAGGAGTTGGAGAGAGAGGAAAAGAGGCAGAAGCAGTTGGGCCAACAATGGCAACAAATGAAGCAGTAGTTGCAACCCCAACCTCAACTCTAGCTGCATCAATCTCAATCCCAACTATTGAGACAGATGGTGAAGAGTATCCCCCCAAAGGACTGCCTCAGGCTATGGTAGTTGGTATAGTTGGTGGAAGTGTTGCACAACTTGTACTAGGCTAGTGCTATCAACTTGAGGGTCAAGCATACATTATAGTGCAACGTAGGCACTCTTCTACATTCGAGGAGACATATTGTGCAAGGGAGCACTATAGGTACCATTGTTGATAACAACACTGTGGCTTCAAGGGAGGTTGCATGGGGAGAAAGGAAGCCAGAGAAATCAGTAGCTATGCAAGAAGCAATAACAATGGAGGAGACGACACAACAAGATAGAGGAGTTGTGCAAGTGGTGCAACAACATCGATAGAGGTAGATGATAAAGATATCAACGATGCATTGGAGGTGATGAATACCTCACCTCCAACAAAGTTCGATAAGTTGCAAGGATTCGATCTAGGGAGATCAAGATTGCATGTAGTAGGAGTTGCGATGGACACATCGACTTTCTAGCAGGAAAGTTTTCCCACCACTCCATCGCGATAGTTTGCAAATGGAGTAGAAATGAAATGAAATATTATTAATATCCACAGTGGGTCAAAAAAGACCCAAGGGACTATAAAAAGAACAACAATAACTACCAATGAGCGGGCCAAAGCGCCCAACAAAGAAAGAAACTAAGATAAATACAAATACGTGACCCGAGAAGCGGGCCAAAGGAAATGGGAATAGAGAAGAGGGGAAAGGGGTGGGTTGCAATCCAAAAGAGTGGAGTGCACACCAAGAACGGAGAGAGAGGGGGGGGAGCAACCCTAAGGGGTAAACTCCAACACCCCCAAAAACTAGTCTCTCCTAATAGTCGAGGCTGAAGAATCTATGTTGAAGAAATCCATGATCTGTCTCTATCCATCACTAATCCGAGGCCCCAACAAATTGTGGGTGCGCTGTCTAGTGACCTTACCTCTGTTCGAACGGGCTGAAATGGGGTGTTTTCATTCGGTGTCACTCAATCCATCAAAGCTAGTGAAGTAGGTTGTGATGGGTCGATGGTGAGGGGAGCGAGATCCATCTGGAGGAGAGCTTCTCTATTGACGAAACTAAATTCTCCCTAAAAAAGAGTGTGAGACATCACTGGTCCGGGTATCTGAAAAAGGTGGATAGAGATTAAGAGTTATCCCTAAAAAGGTAATGAAATTTGCCTCGGATCTCATAGTAGATGGGACATCAAAAAATAAAGTGATGTAGGGTTTCAACTTCTCCCAAGGAACAAAAAAGGTAAACTGTGCTCCTCCATCGAAAGATAGTGATCTGACTCAACCCAGAGTTGGTGGGAGCACACCCTGAGTTGTCCAATCGGGATTCAAATGTTATGCATTGTGTGTTGTTGAAGGTATTGTATACTGGTAGAAAGATAGTTTGGGGGAAAGAGGGCAGTGGGAGAGATCCATGTGCAACTGGTATACTAGAGACTAACATCCTTTCGGATCTCGTGAAGCACCTTCTCCTTATTATTTTGAGAGGGGGGAAGAGCACCCAAGGAATAAGGGAGAAGCCTATCAATCTGTATCTGAATGCTAGCCAAGTGTAGAGACCTAAAAATACTAGTTCCTCCGACCCCCCCGAGAACTCGAAGAGAGGTCCATTGAGGAGCGAAGGGCCAGGTAAAGGTACCATCTACAACCCGAGGGGGTATCTCCCAAAGTATGAACCCTGTGAAGATAGGCGATAATAAAAAAGATGATCTCAAGCCAAAGAGGAGAGGCCCCAAACTCTGCCAAAATAATAGAACAAGGGACCGTGATCTTGCAACGAATGAATCTTCGAAGAAAAATTGTCTGTACTCGTTCAACACGAGACCATTCAATCAGGCCAAGACTGGGACCCCAAACCACTGACCCATATGTAATAGTTGGCTTGACCAAGGTTTCAAAGATCCTCATCTTTATAGGAATATCCTAAAAATGTGCTTTGAAGCAATTCCTCTCGAGCAAAGATAAAGTTGTATTTCTCTCAATTCAATAGTCCAAAGTTGTTGTACTATCACTATGTGGTCATAAGATAATACAATTGGGACCCATATCAATCCCACATAACAAATTTTAAAAAATAATTAATGTCATAATATAATAAAATGATAATATTAAACACTATAAAATTTATTATTGTAAATAATTAAATAATAATATAAAAATAAATAAAAATTAAAAAATCTTCCTGGGGTACTCCTCACAATGAGTTTTAGGGCAAATGTTGGCCCAAGTACTTCTTCCTAGTTCAGCGGTCGGGACTTACACCCAATCCTGCAAGAGGTTATTAGCCTAATGCAGACGCTTATTAAGCACCGAAAAAAAAATTCTATAAAGTTAAAAAAATTTAACTAAAATATATATTATAATAATTATAAATATAAAAATAAAAATAAAAAAGTACTTATTTATATAGAGGATTGAAAATACCTCATGGATGTTATATGATACCTAAATCATAATGGTATTATTATAACTTAACAATTGTTACACAAGATTTAAACCTAAATTTCCACCTTAAAAATTAAAAAATTAACTTATTGAACTAATACCATTAAATTTAAAAATATATTATTATAATAAATAATTTAAACTTTAAATTTAACTTTTACATAAAAAAAAAATTATAACAAAAAAAATATATGTTTAACTTGTAAAAGGGAAAGGAATGAAAGATAGCACACATACCATGATACTAGGAAGAAAAAAAATTATAACAAAAAAAAATATATGTTTTATTTGTAAAAGGAAGGGAAAGGAATGAAAGATAGCACACATAGGAAGAACATGTGGGATTCTTGTTTGAAGAAGTTTGAAGGTTTATTGAACAAGAAGTTTGAGGATGTATTTGGTGACAATCTCAAGCAAGCCTTATCTTTGCATTGGGCACCAGGTATTTTTACCTGCTACCGCCCAACCGCTTGAAAAGTTCTTGGTGGCCACTGCTTAGTCCCACGACTTGTGCACGTCCCCATTGTCGCCTCTAAAAAACCAAGAAGACCCCTCCCACCGCCAACATTGCAGCCATCGCGTGGCGGCCGCTCCCACTGCAAACAAAATAATAAATTGAAATCCTCTCTATCCATCCATATATTAAATTGAATTTATGAAGAACATGCCAATAAAAAAAAAAAAAACATTTAAAAAAAATGTCCATTTAATTTATAATTATAAGCCTAGGCGCAAATCTTGGCTGGAACATCCCTCTATTAAAGATGTTTTACACAAATGAAGTATATTCCTTGTCACAATGTAAATATTCCACTCCATCAACTGTTGCCAGCCAATAACCTAATGTGCAGAGGAAAACATTTAGCATCTATCAAAATTGGTCCAAAAAATTAAAAAAAAATTATATATTTTTTTAATCTTGATAGTCGATTAGATAAAGACTTTTTAAAATATAAATCGAAATAACTCATCTTCAAGTAGTGGATGACTATAAAATCTTTTCACAACTGAAAGTATATGCCTACCTCGTATTTTACAAAAATGAAGTATATGCCTTATCACAACTAAAGTAACGGAAATATTCCACGTCGTCCGTTAAGGGAAGCAGTTTTTTTTAGACGAGGAACCTTTTATATACAACATATCCGCAACATGTGAGGGTAGAGATTTGAACTTGGGCCTCTTCATAACTAGAGAGTTTTAACTACCCACTTGCTCTCCAACTCCTCTACATGAACGGATAAGGAAAGCAGTTTTGCTTCTACCCATAAAATTTAAAAAAATTTAAAAAATAAATTTAAAAAAATAAAAAAATAAACTTTTCTAACTTTTTAGAGATCTGCTATTACATTGGGCCAATAGACAAAAGTAATCTAATAAATGTGCCCAATAGTCACATGTTGCCATTCTCGGGAGGTAAATGGATCAATGTAACAAAGTGCTAGTGATCACATACCCTAGTGAACTTGTTAATAGTTAGTTAAGTGTAACTTGGAGCTGTGACTTAACCTAATGAATGGTGGTGCTGTGACTTAACCTAATGAATGGTGGTTATTAGTCAAGTACTAGATTGAACATGTTCAATACTTCACTTGGTATAAGCCTTCCCTTTGATGAACTCTAATAAATGGTTTGTACAAACCATATTTGTGTGATGTATTTCAGTAAATGGTTTGTAATTAACTATGTGATATATTTTAATAAATGGTTTGTAATTAACCATATTCAAATCTGGTTTGTAATTAACCATATTCAAATGGTAAATGTCTCATTTCCCTATGAAATATGATTAATAACTAGATGATGTAGTGTACCTTCATAATTTGTAACATAATTTTTAAGCTATAAAATAAAAAGTTTGAATTGAAAGAATTGTTGTTGAGAGGTACCTCTATATTGAAACTGTTAAACACCATAAATTGAGAATTTTGATTTTTTTTAAATTCAAAGTCCATATTTCTTATACAATTTCAAACCAAATTTTGCTAATCTTATCTCTAAATAATTTACCCAATTCATATGCTATTGTCCATAGTATTCAAAATAAAATAAAATAAAAAATTAACATATCTATTTATTTAATATTAAATTTAAGAAATTAACAAATATTTAACAATTAAGTACTCTAAAAAAAATTTAATTTGATTGCTCAATGTAAATAGTTTTCAGGTGCAAAAATATTATTGTTTGCAGGGCACAATTTAAACATTAAAGTTGTGTGACTTCCTTTCAAAATATTGATACATAGAAATGCATAAAGAAATATATATATATATATATGTATGGGGCACAAAACTACTTACAACCCAAGCTTGACACCAACTTCATACCTGGAGTAAGATTTTCGCATATTATTCTCCTTCTTGGCATCAATGACGTGTCCACTAGGTTGTTGAGCAGGTCCGAACCACAGCTGGCAAGCGCTGGTGACGTCTGGTTGTAGGAACCGTATGCTCGGCAGAGCGCGTACACCTAGCACTGGTCCATCTGGAGGTTGTACAGCCAGATGAGCACGAACTGGTTGGCGCCCGACGGGTCCATCTGGAGGTTGTACAGCCCCGCAGCCAAGTGTTCCCCGGGTTGTGGAAGCTCTGCCATATGACCTCAAATTTAATCGCTCCAGAGGTTCTGAATTTGGGCGGCCCATTGCACACAAAAAATGACGCCCGCTAGCCATTTCCATTGCTCGACAGCGAAAGAACTGACGCAGATCCTTTTGAGATTGTTGTTCTGCGTATGCTCTTGCAACTTCTGGTCTGCTGCCATTAATCCACACCTTACCCCTGTTGTACACAGGTGACCCCTCTTCCACGACCGCGGCAGGAACCTGCACAAACTAAATCAGAACACAGAAAATCAAAGTAATATGATCAATAGTGAAACCTAAGAGCCGCTGTAGTCTGAAATGAATTACCTGAGAAAGCCAATGCAATGCCATAATAGAGAAACATATGTGAATGCTACTAAACGAGAACAGCATGCCGTAGAACATCACGGGCACTCCCGCCGCCAAGTACTCCGGTTTGATGGACTTCAACAACATGAACAAGTCATTGAAATCGTTGGAAGGCAGGTCGTGTAAAATTACCTGCACCTGCGGGACTGCCAAACCTCGCTGTGCACACAACACAGAAATTTTACGGTCCTCATTACAAAAATCAACTTCAGAGATGGTGTTCATTTTGTAGTCCAAATTTCCATAGTAAGCAACGAGGATGAGACTTTCGAAGGCAAAGGCAAACAGAAGGTTGCAGGTTGATGATGCCGATGTACCAGAGGCGGGCGTACCAGATGCCGACGTACCAGTTGCGGGTGCCTTTGAGGTTGAAGAAGCCGAGGCTAAAGGTGTTGTTCCCGAAAGGAAGTAAGACTGTGGGTGCCCAAATGCGAGGCCAGGTACCAAAACCAAGAAACCCAAAGCCAAGTACCAAAAGTAAGAAACCCCAAATGCGAGGCGAACTCTTGAACGGTGAATTCAACGAATAATTCAAATTTTTGAAAGCAAAAAGCTAAAACAATTCAATTAAAAGATCATACTTAAAGCTATTGTTGACGACTTGTTCTTTTTCATTCTCCGTTTGTGAGAATGTTTGCCTATGGACAACCGAATATTATGTTTATTATGTTCAATTTCTGGCTCATGGGGAGATGATTACGTTCAAAAAAAAATTATGATCATATAATAAGATATTCTTTTAAAAGTTTACTTCCATATAAATTTTTATTTTTTTTATTGAAAAAGGTTATTTAATTAAATGAAAATTAAAAGGCTTTTACAATCAAAAAGTGGGTAGGTGGAAAATCACACCCTTGAGGAGTTCTCACTAACCCTAATTACGGGTTAGGAAAGCAAAAACATTGCTTAAATGCTACCAAAAAAGGTTGGGCCCACGACCATCATCGCAAAAAAGAATAATTAGATAGTAGATGTGCATTAAGGCACCTCATGGGAGGAGCCCCTGGTTGGTGCCTCACTATCCATCATATGATGCCATTGATTGTCCGGGAGTGGGCTGGGCGGCACATTCCATCCATCATTGCCGCGATGATCCTCTTGTAAATCCTCTCCCCAACTAGGGGTACGACGAGTGGGAGTTGGGGGACGAGACCATCCGGAGTGATTCTCATTAATACTTGGGGCATCCCATCCCAACAATGGCAGTGGGAGGTGATCACGCTGATGTGAAGAGCTAGTACCTACATCATTAATTATTTTTCGAACAGGCGGAGGTTGGGACCAAATGTAGCTGGACGACTGAGATCGAACTCGTGACGGGGGGTGTCGACGAGAACGAGACCGATGTTTTGGGGCTGGACAGTCAAGAGCAACATGACTGACAGCACACGGTGCATTGTCCCAATAACTCAACAGAGCCTGCAAGTGATCCATCTCCATAGCCACCAAGTGATCCACCTCCATAGCCACCTTCTTTGTCTGGTCGTAGATCTGAAACCACACATCGTGGAATACTTCCAATTTGTCAGCAAGAGAAAAGTCCATGGAAGGATCAACATGTTTAAATATAATTTTGTTTCTAGACTTCCAAATGTGAAACAAAATGTTGACTCTAAAAATTTGCCACACTTCACGTAATGGCAAAGCAAAAGTAAAGGAATCTCCTAATAGTGCATGCTACCAGGAAAAGGGGATGGGCATGTAAGGAGCAAAAAAAGAAGCAACCCATGCCCAAGCTAGACTGGCACGTCTACATGACCAAAAAATATGGAGATATGATTCAGGTTCTTGAAAAAAAGGGCATCTAGGGTTAGGAACACCCAAATAAGTTAGTCGAGCACCAAGGGGTAAACCTTGACACAAAAAATTCCAAGCAAAAAGGCTTTCTTTGACTCTAGGTAGGATGCCCATGCTGAGCGAAATCTAAACTTCCATCTAACCTGAGTAGAAATTAGATCCCATTTGTCATTGAGCTTAGGAACTGTGGGAAAAGTTGGTGTAAGCCAGTCATATCCTTGTCTGGCCTTGTAATTGCACAAAGGAATGTTTCCATGCCATGTCCAATCTTTCCACCAAGGTTTTTGAGTTCTAACCCCTATCTTGTGCCACATGGAAAAAGGGGTATTCTCAATCACTGTAACATAAGTCACCCTATCCGCACTAGTCAAACAAAAAGTGTGTTTGAAAGTATCCCAGGGGATCCAATCCCTGGTTTGGCTAGAAAATAAATCTGCAATAGTGACAACGCCTCGCTTGAAAAATTTATGGGCATGGACCCAGGGAATTTGCGCCAGGGGAGTTCCTTGCATCTTGAAAACAGGAGACCACCACACATTAAGGCAATTAATGGAAAGGCCCTTATTCAAACTGGCTCCTTTCCATGTAATCCATGGGCTAATTTGTTGCCAAGCCTTCCAGATACTCTTGATTACAAAGGAGCCAAGGATTTTGACATATACTGGTGCAAGCACCAGGGATGGAAAATCCATACCTACCCATGCTCTGTGGTTAAGGGGAAGCCCAGAAGAAATAAAATGATAGAAAAGCACTTTCCAAGCTTCAAGGCCTTTAAGAGCCCGAATAATCCATTTAGCACACAAAGCTATTCCTTGTCTCTTATAGTCCACCATACCCATGCCGCCAACATCCCTTGGGAGGCAACAAATGTCCCAGGCCACTCTGTGAAAACCCTTCCGATCAGAACCACTGGACCAAAGGAAGTCCCGTAAGAGCTTTTCAAGCTTTTTGTAACATGCCTAGGAGGGGACCCAACAGGAGGAGTAATAAACATGTGTGGAAGCCAAGAATTTCGAACAAATTTAGAATTTTTCGACCAGAGAAAGTTTTTTAGCAGTCCAATACTCAAGCTTTTTTTCTACTTTGTTAATGACATATGACCATAACTAGGACAGAGAGCCCTGAAAAGCAAAGGGTATACCAAGAAATTTGAAAATCTCCTCGAGCTGAATCCAAGTCCATTGTACATTCTCGAGCCATTGAGGGAGCGACAGAGAATATCTGTAACAAGAGGTTTTCCTCCATTGTATGCTAGAACCGAAAGCTTTGCAAAAGGTGTCAAGGCATATAAGAGCTTCAGAAAGGGATTGCTCATCCTCCCACAGGGTGAGGAATGAATCATCAACAAAGTGACCATTAATAAGGTGCCCTGCATTCCCAGGAAGAGTAATACCCCGAAGTAATCCATTAGAGGTATATTTGGCCAATAAATAGCCAAATGCCTCTGCAACTAAAATATAGAGTGAAGGAGCCAAAGGACAACCCTACCTAACAAACCTATGCAGACCAATAGCTTCAGTTTGAAAATTATTGAGGGAAAGCACTACTGAAGCATCTTGGAAAAGCATCTTGATAGTAAAGATAAAGTGAGGACCAAAGCCAAGAGCTTCCAGCATGGAGAGAATAAACACCCATTCAATCCTGTCATAAGCTTTTTCAAAATCAAGTTTAAGGAAGAGGGCATTTTGATTTGATAGACGAGCCCATTCCATTCCTTCCCAAACTGCCAGTACATTGTCCAAAATATATCGATTTTGAATGAAGCCAGTCTTCTCAGGCCTAACAAAGAGTGGAAGCAGAGATCGAATCCACAAGGCTAAGGCTTTTGCAATAATTTTATAGCTAACATTTAATAGAGTAATGGGCCTCCAATTGGTAATGATTTTTGGATCTCCTGATTTGGGTATGAACTTGATGTTCCCCTTATTAATTAGAGCACCAAGGGAACCTATCCTCATGGCTTCAAGATAAACTCTGTGAAGGTCAGAGCCAACAAAATCCCAACATGTTTTGTAAAATTTGCAAGGGAATCCATCCAGTCTAGGTGCCTTAGCATCTGCCATTTGAGAAAGAGCATCAGCTAAGTCCTGAATAGATAGTAATCTCTCATAGTCATCTCTTTGAACAGAGGAGAGGCAGATAGGGGTAACATCTTTGCAGCATTGCAGAGCATGTTCTCTTTCCAAGGTGTACAGTTGAGCAGAAAAAACTTGGGTATAGTGACGAGAAAAGGTTGTGGTAATCTCAGGTAAAGAGGTGAGTCTAACTCCATTATCAAGAAGGGCTTTGAATTGAGTAGACTGTCTGGGAGGCCGAAGTCTTTGAAAAAAATCTTTGGAAACTCTATCGCCAATTTTGAGCCAATGGAGTCTGGCTTTGATCTGAGCTCCTTTAGCTTCATAAAGTTTAGCCACTTTAAGCTCATACCGGATTTGAGCAATGTGTGATTGGATGGAGGAGTCAAAAGGACATGCTTCAAGTCTAAGAGAAGCCTTTGCAAGCTCATCTCTTAAAGCTATGTTGGAACATCGATGAAGCTGAGCAAATTTTTTCCCTAGGCTTCTAAGCAATGCAGTGGTGCAGAAAATGGCATCATTCCACCACTCAATCCAACCATAATCTCCATTGGGTCTAGGAGCAAGATTCTAAACCCTTTGGATATGACAAACCATAGCATCATGTTGAAGGAAGGAGGTATTGAGAAAAAACTAGGTTTTAAAAAGCCTCTGAGGAAGGGAAGAAACATTAACCGTAAACATGATAGGCATGTGGTCAGAAGACACCATTCCAGGGATAGTTTCAACAAAAGGAACAGAAGAGAGTCGTCGGGAGAAAGAGAATTCTCGTTGATCCAAAAACATAACTTTGTCAAGTCTTTTGTTAGGATTCTCTAATCCTAACCATCATCATTATTTAATTATTCACATTTATTCATTTATATGGACCATCACGTCCTTTCACTCACAACCCTAGAATAGGTATATAAGACAATTCACTAGGGTATAATCAATCATCAAGAAAAATATAAAGAATATAATTTACCAATCCATTGGAAGGGTCTCCTAACCAATGCAACAATGATTCAATCCCTTTTCTTTGCATATCTTGATAAATATCTCCATTAAACATCCAAGATAGGTAAGGAACCTATCATCTGGTATTAGAGCCTCGATCTTGGGATAGCTCTACTGGGCGGCGCTCGTTGCTAAAGAGAGATATTCTCTACAAAAAAACTAGTTTTTACTACCATTGTTGTTGTTGGGCGAGAAATCACAGACGGCTAAGTTTTTGACTTAAATTATTGTGTAAATCTCTCCATCATCGATAGTCTATTTAAATTTATTCATCTGATGTGAATATGGTAGAAGCTAATGAGAAAAGAATAAATCTTTCATCTTTTAATTGCAAGAACATTGCATTCACCACCAATGTACCAGCCAATTAATTTATATTCATAAGACGCACAATAGTTTCCATCAATATTGCAGGCAGGAGAATTTTATTTTTCTATGTTTTTTCCAATCACCTGAGTCAAACTTAAAGATCGATACATTGCTCAAAATGAAGGTGAAAAATAAATATTGCTCCTTACTCAAATCCTGGACTTGCGCACGAAGCAAAGCACGTTGTCTACACTGACTCTTCTTCCTACGTACTCGGCTACTGTTTAATCACCGTCAAATACCACCGATTAAATCATTTTTTTTTTTTTTGAAAAAATGAAAAACTTGTATTAATACAAAGAGCAATTACAAGCGGGAGAGAACACATCCCAACCAAGAACAGCAAACAACACTACAAGAGTAGAGCACAAAGTCAACCCAGCTCAACACAAAGCAAAGAAGTCAACTGGGCACGAAAAAGCGACATGTCGCGAAATCGCGACATGTCGCGAGATCGCGACAGTCAACCCCGTCTCCTCCGCAGCGGTGCCAACAGTCACGAAAACGCGACATGTTGCGAAATCGTGACATGTCGCGAAATCGTGACATGTCGCGAAATCGCGACATGTCACGAAATCGTGACAGCCAGAGCCCTCGATCGCCAAAAATGTCGTGAAATCGCGACGACATCTCCCTCCAGCGACCCTTCGCCAAAATTGTCGCGAAATCGCGACTAGAAGACCAACTTGCTCCATAACGCCAAAAAGGTCGCGAAATCGCGACAGAGTGCCTCCGAATCATCCAACCATCAAAAGTGTCACGAAATCACGACGAATTATCCTTATGGCATCCAGATCGCAAAAGCGTCGCGATATCGCGACAATTTTCTCCATTCCGACGAGATTTTCTTGCAGCAGCCATCGCCAAAAAGTGTCGCGATATCGCGACAAATTATCCACTTTGCACCACATCAGCAAAATGGTCGCGATTTCGCGACGGGTTTTCCTTATGACACCAGATCGCCAAAAGTGTCGCGATATCGCGACGGTTTTTCCTTTCGGCGCCCAGTTCTCAAAACTGTCGCGATATCGCGACGAATTTTCCACTTTGCTCTCCATCTGCAAAAGTGTCGCGATATCGCGACAAGTTTTCCAGTTAGCCCCAAATTGCCAAAACTGTCGCGATATCGCGACAATTTTACCATGCGCCTTCCCCGAGGGCCGCGATGGCACGACATGTCGCGATATCGCGACAAAAACCCGCCAAAGGCCGTGAGGGCGCAACCTGTCGCGATATCGCGACAGCTTCCAACTTGAAGCTGCGACGACGCTACAGGTCGCGATATCGCGACAAAAATCTTCCTTAGCATAAAAAACACTGCACATCATTTCAGAAATCGTTCAAGGCATTGTCGAATCTCTGCATCCTCCACAGGCATGTCACTGTGTAGCTGCATCCCAACCTCCCTTTCAACACCCATCTTAGCAAGGAAATCGGTCGCCTTATTGAGATCTCGATTCACATAGACAGGTATCACATCATCTAATTCCCTCCAAAGCTCTTTAATTTGGGAGACTAAGATCCGCAACCTCCAAGCTTTCGAGACAAAGTTTCTCATACAATCAAGAGCACCCACCAAGATTTGGGAGTCAGACTCAATAATAATCTTCCTGTGTCCCTGTTTGACGACCTGAAGGAGGCAGATTTAATGGCAAAGGCCTCGGCTTCATTTTTTGTGGCACATCCCAGACCCTATAGTTCCCAATAGAGCAAAGACCCAGCATGATCGTGGCACACTACTCCAATTCCAAGACTTCCCAGATTGCCTTTAGCAGCTCCATCGCGATTGATTTTGATCCATCCTTCAGGAGGAGGTTTCCAACTACCACTCACCTGCCTTTGTTGAATAACAACTCCCTCTTCCAAAGGCTCAGAAGCAGACTGAATTTTCCCCTCGGCATGAATGGCAACCGTTTCCGCCACTTTGCTCCAAATGACTTGCCATATTCCTTCTAGAGAGGAGAAGGTTTCACGAAAAATACGGGCATTTCTCTCCAACCACACCTGCCACCAGATAAAAAATAAACCAAGCTCCCAGCCAATTCGAAGAGCTTTGGATTTAAATCTACCTTTCTTCCAGCTTTCCCATATATTGTTTCGAGACAAGACCCCATTAGCCTGAAGTTTAAAGTGGGAGAACCAGCGTTTCCAGATCTGTCTTGTGAAAGAACATTCAAACATTAGATGATCCGCAGTTTCCTCCTCGCTTGTGGCATAACACACATTGAGAAGGGCCAATGATGCCTCTGAGTCTGAGATTGTCATAGGTGAGAATTCCATTATGCAAAAACTGCCAGGTGAAGAAGTTCACTTTCGGCCAACCTTGGGGATGCCATATCTTTCTCCAATCATGAACCAAAAAAAAGTGTGGGGGGGGGCTCTGGAAGGATCTCATCATATCCCTCTTTCACAGTATAAACCCCAAGGCTCCCATAGCCCCAGGCCAGTTCATCCTCCTCATCTCTCCCGAGAAGAAACCGTTCTGCCAAGATTTTTCCCAAAGTAGGTACCAACTCCGGAGGGATTGGTATTGGCCACTCATCCAACTCGCTTAAACTTTATGATCTTGTAGTCCCCCAATTGACTAGTGTTAAAGTAGCTCTCAATTTGGATCCATCCCTTATCTTCTATAGCAAATTTTATCGGTTGCAATTCAGGAAACACAAGAATAATGGGAGGATTCTGGTCCCGGGAATCGACCCGGAACCGAGCCTTATCCCCTCTCCCCACTTTCCAGAATAGTTGATCTTTGATGAGTTGAGCTCCAAGCTTGAGCGCCTGCCACACTGATGATCCAAAACCTTCCAGAGGAAAGCGGCCCACATCATTAGGATGGACAAAACCCAAGTATTTGCTAGAGAGGATTCTCATGAAGAGGGATGTTGGCTGAGAAATCCACCTCCAAAGATCAGGTTTGCCAGCCAAAGCCTTGTTGTTAAACTTGGAGCTTCTTAGTCCCAACCCTCCTTTTTCCTTGGGTTGGGTAACCTTGTCCCAACCAACCAAGGCCCATTTCCTCTCTCCCTTGGCACCTTCCCATAGAAATCTTCTAGCCATTTTATCCAGCTCTTTCCAAATAGACTGGGGAGCAGCCAGGATGGAGAATTTATAAATTGGCATGGCCTGAATAACTGACTGCAAAAAAGTTAGACGACCCCCATAACTTAACCATCTATGAGACCAATGGTTCATTCTATCTTTGATGCCATCCAATAGGTCCTTCCAAACATCTATTTTCAGTTTTTTGAAATGGAGAGGGACCCCTAGGTAAACTACTGGGAGAGAGGTCCGAGTGAAACCTAAAATCTCAATAACTCTTCCCATAACCGTTGATCAATATTGAAGAAGATCACTTTGGATTTATTGTCATTGATGACTTGATTAGAGGCCCGGAGGTAGACATTTAGAGTATCTCCGATTCTTCTTGCTTCCCTAAGGCCGGCCACTCCCACCAATCCAAATATCATCTACAAACTGTAAATGAGTCAAAACTTCAGCCCCGACCTTAATACCTGTTATCTGACCTTGAAGTCTTCTTCTCAGAAAGAGTCTACCCAATCCTTCAGCCAAGATGAGGAAGAGATAAGGAGAGCAAGGGTCTCCTTGTCGAAGGCCACGAGAGGCACCAAAAGGAGGCGAGGGAAGTCCCTTGATAAGAACAGAGTATGAAGGCGTAGAAATACAGCTCATGACCCAGTCTGTCCAGTCCTGAGAGAAACCAAAGGCTGTCAACATCTTTGCCAAGAAGCCCCACTCCACCCTGTCATAAGCCTTGGACATATCCAGTTTAATGAACATTCCTTTGTTCCCAGATTGGTGCATTGTATGGATAGCCTCCTCGTGCTAGAATCACTCCATCCAAGATTTGCCTCCCTTCAACAAAACCCCCTTGCTCTGGGGAAATTATATTATGCAGGATAGGTTTTAACCTTTCAGCCATAATCTTAGTGATTATTTTATAGATCACATTGCATAAGGCAATAGGTCTAAAATCAGATAAATGAACCCCCCCTGCTCCTTTTGGAATTAAAGTAATGAAGGTATGATTTAGAGCCTTGAGCATTCTTTTATTGGTTCTGGACTCCTCAGTGACAACCAGAACATCTTCCTCCAGGGTATCCCAAAAGGCCTGGAAGAACTCAATAGGGAAGCCATCAGGACCGGGCGATTTGCCAGTACTCATCCCAAAGACCACCTTCTTAAGTTCATCTCTATCTATGGGTCTAAGTAGGGCCTGGTTCTCTTCAGGAGAGATTATAGAAGGAATGACAACAATAACTTCATCTTGGGCTTCCCCATCTTGCTCCATACTTTCCTTAAAGAGTTTTGAGAAATACTCCATTGAGTGGGAGTGCATACCAGGAAGAGTGTCAAAAGAGTATCCATTCTCATCTTGAAGGAATTCCATATTATTCGCTTGTCTCCTAGCACAGGCAGAGCGCTGAAAATTTTTTGTATTTCTGTCTCCTTCTAATAACCAAGTATTTCTTGCTCTCTGTTTCCAGTAAATCTCTTCTTGATTATCAATATCCTCAACCGCTTTGCGCAAAGCATCATCCTCGGATTTAAGGTGCTCGGAAATGTTTCCTTCCCTGTAATGTTTTTGCACCTCATCCCATCTGGCCAACAAGGGGGCCCGTTGGTGCTGGAAGTCTGATTTGTTAGTTTGCCTCCACTGTTTCAGTTTACACTTGACAAATTGAAGCTGTTTGTGAAATTTGAACATTGCGAGTCCCAAAAGGTGGGCGGCCATCTTCCCACCACTGAGGAATTTTTCTTCGGAGATCTTCTTTTTGCAACCAAAAATTTTCAAATTTAAATGGTTTATGGTACTGCCCTGTCATAGCCCCTCCCTCCAGTAAAATGGGAAAGTGGTCTAAAACTGGGCCTTCCAAAATCTGAAATTTAATATTCCATTTCACAAATGCTTCCTCCGAGACCAGAAACCGGTCTAGTTTTACCTTCCTACTGTGTGGCTCTCTTCTCTTATTAGTCCACGTAAAATAAGTGCCAGGACCTTTGATATCAACAAGGTGAAAGGCCTGGACTTGAGCAATCAGAAGCCTATCCCCTGGATCCAAAACTGGGATACCACCTTCCTGATCCCTGGCAGATAATTTGGCATTAAAATCCCCAAGCAATAATCCAATCGCAATCTTCCCGAGAGGATCTCATTGAATGAACAACATTCCATTGAAGCCGCCGGCCATCAATGCTTTGAGCCCCATAGAAGTTTGTGATTAAAACCTGTTCAGCTGTAACAATGTTCTTAAAGAGAGATGTGAGAACACCCCTCCAAGCTGTATGTTCTATTGCTATCCACACCAGAGGGTTCCAAAGAGTAACAATCCCCCCCAAAGCTCCTTGGGCCGCCACATCCATATATCCAGCGCCCCTCCATATTCTACTAACAGTTTTACACATAAGATCTAAAGACATTTTTGTTTCCTGAAGGAGCAAAAAGTCTATTTTGTGTCTTCCTAAAAGTCTTTGAACAACAGATTGATGGGTTCTACTGTTTAAACCCCTTACATTCCAGGATTGTATAATCATTGGAAACCTTGGGAGCAATAAGAGTCAATTGTTCTCACCGATCCTCCATTGATCAGCTTGTCCCCTTGCGCTACTAGTAGATCCTTATTGGATTTTCTACCAACTCCTTGGGAATTACTATTCTTAGACCTCTTTTCCACCTGGGTAATCCCCAACGCTGGTCTTTCTCTGTTCTTTCTTGCACTTCCCATGTTGACATCCTTAATAACTGGTTGTGCAGGGGAATGGATTACCATAGCCCCTAGGTTCTCTGGCTGCAAAGTCTCAGGGGTTTCAATCACCTGTTCTAAGACAGGAGTAGATGATAGAGGAGCATGAGAGTGGGTGTTATTATCCTCAACATTCCCATCCACTCCTTCCATGACTTGGTCTTCTTGGTCTACAAGGGATTTGAAGATTTCATATCGATTGGTTGGCTTGGTTTGAGCCTGCTCTTTGCCATTTCTCTTTTTGTTTTTCCTCCGCTTCTGCTATTCAAAGCCATCTTTCTGGGCATCAGAACCTTGGGGGATATTGAGGGGTTCTTTGACCGGAGTGAACTTACCCTCTCTGGGGCGATTTGGCGCTCCCGACGGAGCTTCCGCTTTTGTGGTCAGGATATTTGGGCAGAACCTAGCCAAATGGCCATGCTTATGGTAGACTCTGCATCTAAAAGGTAAGGCTTCATAGTCTAGCTGCTGTATCCAGGTTAGTCCTGCCAACTCCAATTCCACCTCGACTGGAAGTGGCTGGCTAATATCCATTTCTACGCATATTCTAGCAAAGACAACAGTATTTCCCTCAATGGTATCTCTCGAAACTCCCAAATATCTACCTAGAGAATTACCAATCAACTCAAGAATCTGCTCACCCCAAAACTCCATCGGGAGAGCGTACAACCGAATCCAAACCGGGACAGCCGTGGGCTCAATGCGAGGATCAAAACCCACTCTCCACGGTTGGACAAATAATCCTGTCGGGCCGTGGCTCCTCTTCTCTGATTCAAATGCTCTGTTTCTATCTGCTAAAGAAGAGAAACTAATAATAAAATACCCATTGCTTATAGGCCATAGAGAGTACTCACCAATGGGCTCCCAGTTCTGTCTCACCCAGGTGTGTAGAAAGTTCAGAGTGGGCCGGATACCCATGAATTTGTAGATCAGATCATGGGTAGCACGGTATATAATCGTATCCTCAACCAGTTTTGGTTCTATGACAATCTTAGGCCTGGAAGCAGATTGTGGAAGGCAGCCGTTAACTCTGTTTGTAGGTAAACCCTTTCCAGCATTCTTAAATAGCATTTGATAAGCACTTCGCTGAGCTTCATCGGAGGAAGATGCAGGGTTTTCTTTTAATATATCAGCATATGAGCTTTTCTTCCCATCGATAGATCCTGGAGGAGACCCCATTGGGCCCTCCCGAGGCAACGAACGATCCTTCAAAGTAGTGTAGATTCAATCCACCGGAGGTCCTGGAAGAATCTTCCCACCAAAACCCCTGGAGCTTCGCCCGGTGCCTGCACAGAAGGTTTCCCGCCAAATCGCCAGAGCTCGAAAAATTCGTCGGCAATCCACCGGTAATTCATGAATTTTGCCGATTAAATCATTTTAATCTAAGCACAAACGCTTAATTCTTACCAAAGAAGACACGAGATTAAACTTGAACATGCTGTGTTAAAACGAGCAATAACAACAATGTTTTGTCATTTTTCTAATGAGCATAAACAAGCCGATGATAAAAATTAATTTAAACATTAAGGTTTGAATAAAATTTTGGTCATCGGCTCTTTTTTCTGACGTTTAAATTGGTGCATAGAAGAACGATGAAAATTCTAAGGGACAATAGTCCCACATTGAAGAGGGAAAGCAAGTTTTTCAATTTAAAAACATCGAAACGTATAGAAGACAACGTGACTTAGGTCATGCTTCCTCCTGTGCCTTGCGTGACCCGCCATTGACTCCACCCATGTCACCACATTGTCGATCCTCCTGTACCTCATAATTCATGCCTCATATCTCATCCTTGCTACTACCTAGTGTTTCGTGCTCATCTGTTGCTCATCCTGCCACACTACGCTAGTTGCCAAGTGTCCCTTATTTTGTTTGTTGCTCCATATTTCTCCTCGTACTCCACACTTGCCCCCACATCATTGACATCACATTCCCCTAGCTGTTCCTCCACATTTTCATCGTCCATGCTCCAACTATGTCGTTGACGTGTTAGCCTCCTTACCGCTCGTCCTTACCTGCTCCCCCACCTCGTGTCCTGTGTCGCCTGCCACTAATAACCGCTTCCACCTTATTTCAAATTCAAAAATAAGTGACCATTTACGATCGCTTCTACCCAATTTCAAACTCAAATTTCATCCGATTTCAAATTCAAAATCCAAAAATAAGTGATCGTTGAGGTACAAAAAAAGTTGCTAAACCAAAATATTTGCAAAACATTTTGACAAAATTTACATAATTTTTGCAAAAAAATTCTCAAAACCTAATTACACTTGCCAAAGAAGACATGAATTTTTCAAAACAACCCTAAAATGGTCGATGGCAAGAGATCACAAGATATTACTTTCGAACAATTCTACCAGGAGATTCGCCAATGGATGGACCAAATTACTGAACATTTTTTACCAAGGTAGGAATTTGACCTAATAAAGGAAGTTGATCCTTGTCAATCCATAATGGGCAAAGATGAGGAATATGAGCAAGAAGTGACCAAAGCACCTAATCACAACGATGAAGGCAATAAGGTTGATATGCCAGAAGTGATCGATGCACCAAGAAAGGATGAGGTAGACATACCCAAAGTGACCAATGATGGCCAAACATACACTCTACAAGAACTACACTCAAGTTCCTCCCCACTAGTGAGTTATCGCCACATGGTCAAACCTATTTGAAAACAAGGTAGAAAGGTGACTACACACTCATTTTTCGTTGACTCTCCTAGGGAACACTAGAAAAATATAGACGTGTTACCACCACTTTTGATACATTGTTTTGGAGTGTTTGAGGAACCCCAAGGGTTGCCCCTCATTGTCGTTGTGATTTTCCTAAGGACAATTCTACTATTCTTCCTGGCAACGCTTTCACCCTCAAGATATCTCTGCCTCCGAAAAAGTGACATTAAACTTGTGCAAGAACTTGCACAAATACTACTTGGAAAACAAAGAACAAAGCTCCTCACTTTCAGCTTTGAGGACAAAGCTCCTTTTAAGGAGGGTGGAATGTTAGGATTCTCTAATCCTAACCATCATAATTATTTAATTATTCACATTTATTCATTTATATGGACCATCACGTCCTTTCACTCACAACCCTAGAATAGGTATATAAGACAATTCACTAGGGTATAATCAATCATCAAGAAAAATATAAAGAATATAATTTACCAATCCATTGGAAGGGTCTCCTAACCAATGCAACAGTGATTCAATTAAACATTGATTCAATCCCTTTTATTTGCATATCTTGATAAATATATCCATTTAAAATCAAAGATAGGTAAAGAACCTATCATCTTTTTAACACTCTTGTTAGGCCAGATTGAAAATTGGACCATGTGAACCAAAGGTGTTCAGAAAATTGTCCTGCTGAAAAACACGCATTAGGGTCAAAAACACCCAATTTGTTTTTCATAAAGTACCATGGCTGTCTCTCTCCAGCGGCCCACCTGTTGGGATGCTGACCCACTTTGTCAGAGGCTTTTTCTACCATATTAAAATCTCCACACATAAGCCAAACTACAGAGGGTAAGGACAAAGCACACCATTTCCAAAGGGCACATATGTCCTGTACCTTGTTGGAGGCATAAATGTTAATAATCCCAAAGGACAAACCACCTACTTCAAGCAAAATCCAAACCGCATGATGGGAGGGATCAGTTCCCCAAGTGATAAAATTACCTTTCCAACTGCCATTTAACATAATGACAGTGCCTCCGTGTTGGAAATATTGAGCATATTAAGTTGTCATTGATGTTAATGGATTGATGTCAAAAGGTTGCATGATATTCAAGGCAAAAATATTCTTCAAGGCAAAGTATATCTAAAAGCAAGGAAAATTGTTGTAAAGAAAAGGTTTATAATATTTAATTTAAATATTATAAATAAGGTCAAAGAGGTTTGGGTCCAAGGCTTAAAAGGTTAAGGCCATGGTTTAAAAAGAGAAGGTAAGTTTAAATTATTAAAAAAGAGGGTTTGAAGGCCAAGGTTTTAAAAAGGGGACAATATTATAATATTTTTAATATTATAATATAAAGGTTATTTTGGCACCAAAGTCTAGAAAGCAAAATGAAATTCAAAATTATAATGCATTTCCTAAAGCACCGACATCATGGATAGAAGTAAAAATCCATATAAATATGGATTGAAATTATTCTTTATGCTATGCTTTTTTATTATTGCTAAAATCGAATTCTCCCTCGTGCAAAATCGTGAGATACAGAAGACAAGGGAAGAAGACAAAAATGTTTTAAAAGGTAGAGGATGAAGTTTTAAAAAGAAATGATTACATGGTTGTTTCCAACTGGACAGGTAGCCCAAGCAGTAGCCTAGTTTGTGCTAGGGTGCAAGCGGATAGGAGGTCTCGATATCGATTCACGGTGACACCATTTTTGCTAAGGTTTTTGACCAGAAGGATTTCACGACGACATTGTAAATCAAATATCGTGCGTTGTTGTACTCATTCAGATGGATAGTCTGAATGGTAGCCTAGCCTGTGCTAGGGCGTGGGCAAGCAAGAGGTCTTAGGGTCGATTCACAGTGGTAGTTTTTTATCTTGAGTTTGTGCAGAAAAAAAGGTTATAAAATATTTTTTGTGCACTTTTAGTTCCAACGGGTGGGCCAACCTAGCTGGCAGTCTAGCTTGCGCTAGAGCATGGGCTACGTGAGATCATGTGTTTGACTCTCTTCGATGGCAGAAGTTGGTAAGGGCAAATAAATTTTTGTTTAAATTAAATTAAGATTAGGGAGGCATAAGGTTTTTGTGTGGTTTTATTATGAACTATTATTTCTGGGAAGTATAGGGGCAGAAAGTATATTATCATGCATTTTATTGAAAAAGGAAATTAAGGGAGTATTGCAGTATTTTCAAAGTATTATTTTGACAAGCAATAGAAAGGAGAAATAAGGTGTATTGTGTTTTTTTTTGTCGATTGTATTTTTGCATGATATCTTGAGGGTTTTGGTTTATTCTTAAGAGCTTTATCTTGTGAAACCAAAAATGAGTTTTACGGCATTATCTTCAAAGATTCTCGTGCACATATTTTTGAAAGGGTTTTATGTGGATTATTTGAAAATAAGTTTTGCTAACTTGTTTTGAAGTAGCCAAATAAAGGGAGTTATTTTGAGACAGGTTTTTGAGGGCACTTCTTCATCAAGGCAACTTTAGAGGTATGGTGTTTTTGATTCCTTTCTAAAGGGTGATGGTTGTTTGAAGGAAATATTTGTGATATCATATGGTGGAGATATAAGGATTGATTTGATGTGCATGAGTATTGATTGAAATTGGAAATATATGATCTAGGGTTTGAGAACAAGTTGTGAATGAATATTGAATGAAATTTGATACATATGTGCCAGGGTTTGAAAATAATGTTGTGCATTATTGTTGAATATGTTCTAGGGTTTGAAAGCAAACTTGTGCATTGGTTTTGAATGATATTAGGAATAAAAATGCAAGTGTGTGAGAATATCATTGTACATTGCTTTGGATGAATTTGAAATGAAAGTGCAAAATTATAGATCATATTTGTAAAATAAGTTTGTATGTTGTTCATGTTTGGATTTGAGCATTGTTTGTATGCAAGAAATAGAAATAGTATGAGCAGATTTAAGTAGATTTATGAGTAGATTTGAGCAGAGTTATGAGAGCAAAATTATGAGCAGGGTTTGAGCAGAGTTATGAGCAGATTTGAGCAAAGTTATGAGAAGAGTTCTGAGCAGGATTTGAGCATGTGTTATGAGCATATTTGAGCATGTGTTATGAGCATAAGCATATTTAAGTATGTGTTATGAGTAGATTTGAGCATGTGTTATGAGAAGATTTGAGCATGTGTTATGAGCAGATTTACATATGTGTTATGAGCAGATTTGAGCATGGGTTATGAGAAGATTTGAGTATGTGTTGTGATTAGATTTGAGCAAGCCCTGTGTGTAGGCTTGGAGAAAATCTGAGAAGAGTTGAGAGCAGGTTTTGGTGATCAGGTTATGACCTAGCTTATTTTGAGTGTTGAGACCCATTTTATTAGCTTTTCTCTATTCTTCTATTTTTTTCCTTTTGGCACTTTTCATGTAATCAAATTAGATTTATGGCCTTTTAGGTGTTGAAGTACTTGCTCCATATATTAAAATATACACTTCTTCCTCATCTAAAGTTAGCTAGATTTGCTTAGGATGGATGGAGGTCATTCCTCAGAGAGAATTTTATGATTGAACATGAGGGTATTATCTCTATATTTGTGAATCTATCCTTGGGAATGGGTTTTTGAGCATGTGTGATTTCATTTTGCACTACTATGGACTATTAAGGATTAATTTTAGGGTAAGCATTGGATGGATAGGTATCTAGGTAAGGGCAATGCCATGCACTGGGGTCTTCCACATAGTTATTTTGGGTGGGGATTGTATCTCTAGTAGGGTTAGGATGAATCTATTATAATGGAAGCTACATAGGCACTATCTACTAGTTTATATTCCTATTGATATAGAAATGAGAATCCTAGTATCCTTGGCCATTTTGGGGAGGTTTATAAACTTAATTGTTATATCAAAATGGAGGTCTCTAGTTATTTTGATATTGAAACCTCTATGAATTTTGTTGTCTCTTGAGGGCTATGACCTCATTAGAGATAATTTTAAGTAAGTTCTTCATCTCATCAATCTTGTTGGAGGAGTAAGGACTAGGAGAAGGGTATTCTAGAGTAGGGAGAGAAGTTGGAGACTTTACTAGGTTTAAGGTAGGATTAGACTAGAAAGTAGTAGGATGGATGATTGAGGTGATTAATAAGGTGGTATGCTTAGAAATAGAGGAATATGGGGTCTTATAGCTAGCCTTTCTATTTGAATCAAATTATTTTTAGGTTGGATAACTATCTCATAAGTTATTGGTATAGAGTTACCTCATCTAGAGTTAATCATCATGGTGATTTTTGAGTTGATAGCTTTTAAAGAGTAAATAAATGCCATGCATGGAAGAGGATAGATTTCATCTGGGATTCTATACCAAATCTTGTGAAACCAAGTGTTGAAATCATCCATGGTCTCCATGGGTGCTCTCTTAATTGTGGTCAGTTGCTCAACATGTCCATGAGTTGGTCCTAACTTTTGATTGAATTTGGGACAAAGATTATATCCCATTCTTGTACCTTCCCTCTAAAATATACTACCAAAAATATAAGATCCACATTTTACTCCTCGATATTATACATTGTGCATAGGTTGACCACATGATGTAGGTTCTTAGTGGGTGTAGTTGCATCCTCTCTAATGAAATAAGGTATTGAATTAGTGTTAAGGCAAGAATTAGATCGCACATTATAGGAGCAACAAACGGTTATAGGGAGATTTATCATTCTAGCCTAGCCATATTCTTAGGGGTTGCTCTATTATGAAACCATATTTCAATGTTGAGATTTTATTATGGATCCTTGGTTCAAAGGCAACACCAATATTTGTAGATTTGCTCTTGAAATAGATCTAGTAGTAGGTCTTGCACTCATAAATATCTAAGTATTTTGGTCATAGTGAAGTCACCAGGTGAATGTTCTATACTTCAATAATTAAGGAAATCAATATCTTCACTAGGGTATCAATTAGGGTGGATAGTTGGTCCCACCAGGAATGCTAGACAAACTATTGGTCACTCAAGATGTCATTGCCATATATTGTAGTAGCCAGATGCACCTAAAAATCATACCTCATGTAGAGAAAAAATCAAGAATCTCTATGAGCATGGAAATGACTCATAGGGCAACCTTCAAGATTTTACTAAGGTCAAATCCTTATTGGATATGATCTTTGATGCTCGTATTCCTAAACTACTTGCTTATATCAAAGGAAAAGAGAAAAATGTAGAGGTGATGTGCCAAGATCAACAAATTCCTATATGTATCATTGAAATAAAATAAACACATGCATAAAAAATTAACAACCAATTAAATGAACACAATTTTAATCATTTACATGAAGCATTTACACATAAGATGCATACGGATACAATTAATAGGGCAAAAAAAATAGCCATAAATTCTTATATTATAATCCTAATGAATTACAAAGATATCAAATTAAAAGAGGCTCGAAGGCCATAACAAAATGAATCAAAGTTTAATTTTATATTGGTACATAGAATAAAAGTGAAAATAAATACACATAAGGCTAGATATAAGCACGAGTGTGTAGTTTCCAATACCTTCCAATGAAACCAAAACTACTATTTATAAGATAATACTAGAGATATTTCCAATTAAAAACTATACAAAAAATCTAAAATACCCCTAAACATTTGAGCAAAGGATTGATCTGCATTCAATGTTAATGGGCTTGAGGTCTCTATATTTGGATCTATTAATGTTGAAGGATTCAAGGCCTCTAGATTTGGAGCCTTTGCTTCCATCACCAACCACTTTTGCTTAAATTTCCCCTAAAATTGAGCATGAGATTCATCTATAATTATTGTCATTGTGTTTGAGGTCTTTGGATATGTAGATTCTATAGTTATTGCTTTTAATATATGAATTGCTTCCTCTAGAATGTAATGCTCATGTGGTGTGGGTAGGTGGGATTGAGGCTTTTCCATAGTTACTTCCTTTATGATCCCAACTACTCTTTCTTGGAAAATCATGCTTCAATGTTACATGGAAAATCATGCTTCAATGTTACATGTAGTAATGGTACTCACCTACCATAGGGTTCTCTACTATGAGTGAGGAGAGGGTTGTTGGTAAAAATTTGAAAGGATTTTGCCACTATTTTTTAAAATTACATCCCATTTGATAGGTATGCTTTTCTTTGATCAGGTGGATGGTAGAGTTCTTCTTGATCTTTCCTTTTTCCTACATCTTCCTTCCTAGGTTATCGATCAATGAGATTGGATGGTTGGTGTGACTTTTCAATGGTACACCATCTAAGTATTCTTCCAATTTTCATGAGCTATCAAATTGATCTTGGGTTAATATTTTATTTTTGTCTTCTGAATATGGAGGGGGAAGTTCGCATGAAAACCATGTGGATGGTAGTAGTGAACTTGGCAAAGATGTGAGAATAAGTGTACAAACATTGACCTTGTTATGCTTAAATCAATGGTAGGGTTATTTTTTTATCATTAAAAAATATTTTAAGGATGATAATGGTCCATTGATCATTGAGATTGAAAAACTCAAATGAATTTGTTACCCAAATGCTTAAAACCTTTCTTTGAAATCCCATGAATCGTAAGATCTACCGGTAGTCCAAGATTGATAGTGAGATTTTATTTGATGTGAACCCTGAAAAAAAAACTATTTGAATTTCCATGGGTTTCCAATGTGTTACAGGTTTCAATTAGTGGAGATGATCTTATTTGACACTTTTGTTGCTAGTTTTGTGAAATGGCACAAACCATTGGATAGACAACTGACTCATGATGCCTTGAAGAATTCCTTTTCCTATTTTGATAGGAATTGGTATCCATTGTTAATCAAAGAGATAAAAGACCCACATTGTTTTTCCATCTCCATATTATTAATCTACTTGAAAATTAGCACTCACCACAAATAAATGAGATCAACAATCTACATAACATCAAAACTTTTATATAGTTCTTCCTTGCAAAATTAGCACCCATCATAGATTTATAAAATTGATGGTGCACAATACTCCCTTTTTATCTTCTTTGTCAACTCATCTATTTATTTCGTGCTAAGACCAACTTGCAAAAATGGTCAATGCATATTCCTCCTAAGTGTAGTAAAATTTAGTTATAGGTTGAGTCTATTATTAGTCAAAACAATTTTAAATATGCTTACTTGATTAATGTAATTTATTCAGACTTTTGGTTGTTTTATTAGTGGTATCAAAGTAGGAAAAATCAAAAGAAGATCCTACATTCCATCACTTAGGAGGAATACATAGTGGCTATGGTGTGTCATTGATCATGTGGTTGATTTGTTTATTGGTAGAAACCCTATCTCACTGGTAGAAACCCTGAGATATTGCCATACCACTTCCAATGAGATCATAGCATTATAGCCACTATTATCTCCGTCCTCTCCATATCTTCACTCATAATGTTCTATCTTGTTTTCCATCTCTACCACAATATCCTTAATTTTCTATGGTTACACTAGATGGAACACCTTGGCTTTGCTATGGGTCTTTGTTATATTCACTTCTACTTATAATTTGATCAAGAAATCATATCATGAGCATGGGTTGGCTATTGTAAAGAAGCAAGAATTTTGGTTTACTTTGGTCATCACATTGTTCATAATCATTCCATGGATGAGCATGAGGAGAGTTTCAATGCAATTCTTGGCATCGTCTGGTCATGCCACCTTGATAAAATTTATTGACCGAATAAAGTAGATATTTTTAGATGAATCAAAAAATATCCTCTCTCAAACTATCATACCTTTAGAATAATATCCAATGGAAAATATGAACACATGATGTTGGCAAGAGTGGTAAGTGATTTCTTCAAAGGCTTTGTTGGAGGTATTACATTATTTGGATATTGTAAATATTTTAGATTAGGGTGTGTTTAATATTTGAGTCCATTTTATGTGTCATGTAAATAAGTGAGGAGTTATGTGTGTGAGGTGTCAAGTTAGTAAGTGTGAGTTATGTGAGTGAAGTGTTATTCTTATAAGTGAGGGGTTATGTGTAATCATGAGAGACAATATTTATGTAATATGTGAGATTTATTATGTAAGAGAAAAATATGAAGAGTTGGATCTTCTACAAGTTTGAGGAGAGCAAAGGAAAAGAGACATGTGAATGTGAAGAGTCTCATGTATGTATATATTGAAGACAAATCCATGTACTAGATTATCAAAAAATATAACAATTATGAATTGCTTATAGTAGATTTTTCAATAGAGTTATTAGTGTGTTTTATGTTCATTGTTGAGTATTGATATGTGCATGTTATTGAGTTATTGTTTGATCTTGAAGTTTGTTAAACCTATGAGCATAGTAGTATTTTCTAACAATGGTATTATATCCACCTTGAGTGTGCTTAGAAGCAACCACATTGAGCGAGATAGTAGTAATAATAAATAAGGAAGATAGCAGGAGTGATAGTGATGGAGAAAGGAATATTATAGGTTGAAGATAACTGAGGTTACAAGAGAACATGTGAGAGAGTCTAGTGATAGCAGATGCTAATAGTAGAGTGTTATGGAGGAAAGAAAATATAATATTTTTTGGATGACGATGTAGCAAGCATTAGAAAAGAGGAACTATCCAATGTCTAGTGCATAGATGTCCAACATGAGAGAAAAGGACTAGAGATAAATATTGTAGTGAATATATAGAATAACAAGGAGGAAATCATGAAGAAAATATGTTGTTCAAAGTTGATAGATTATGTGAGATTCTAGAAAAAGACGAGTTGCGAGCATGGCGAAATTATGCTATGAATACCATCATAGAATAAAGCATAGGAGAGAAGATAAAAATATGAACACCTTTTATATATTGAAAAGAATTTGACATCTCTTTTAAAATGATAAGAGATGTTAGGTAGAATGTATAACGTGATTGATTAACATTGGAAGACTATTGTTTGAGTTTAGTAATGCTCAAGGTAGAAGTACATTTTTTAAAGGTTAATCATGCAAATGAGGCACCCTGATATGAAGGATAAACACTGTTTATTAAAGGTATATTTTTTCTTTAAGTTATTTGAATAGTGGGCACATATTTGATTTGATAATAATTGATTTATTTGAATAAAAGTGGATTGATTTAATTTTGGGAGATATAAGAAGATAAGTAATAAAATAAAGAAATTGAAGAAGATTGAAATAAAGGGATTTAAAATAAGAAATTAAAATTGAATTGGAGAGTAAATTAATTGAATTGAAGGGAGATATAATAATTATGAAATTTGAAATTTAAATTTAAAAGTGAAAGAAATTAAAGGAAGAGAAGAAAAGAAGAATTGAATTGGAATTAAAGAAATAAAATTGAGTGAAGAATAAAAAGAATGAAAGATTGAAAAAATAAATTGAAAATTAATTTGGAGGAAATTATTTAAGAAATAATTTGAAGAAAGAATTTAAGAAGAAAAAAATATGAAAAATACAAAGTTTTTCTTTTTGAATCTCAACTTCTAAAGGGATCAAATTTTACTCCATGGAAAAATAATATGAGATCAATACTTATTGTTGAGAAGCTTTGGGATGTGGTAAATGGAGAAAAATATATTCCAAAAGATACAATTGGAATACAAAAAATTAAATATGATGATGCAAAGGCTCTTATGTTAATCACATTTGGTATATCAAATGAAATTCAAGCACACATAAGTGAAACAAAAACTTCAAAAAGTGCATATTTTAAGTAAGGAATGAAGTGATCATTTTGCACTTACAATCATAGTTATATTCTCTAAAAGTTCATGATGGAGAGAGCATAGAACATTTTCTTCGAAGGGTAGCATAATTAAAAGCTAAATTACAAACTATAGGAGAAAAAATAGAAAAATAATTTATTGTTTAAGTTACATTAAGAGCACTCCCAAAAAAAATTAAAACACTAGCCACTTCTCTTCAGGTGCTAAATAGAAACATATATTTTTATGAATTGGTCAACATAATCCAAGAATATGAAATAGAGGATCTCCAGAGATGAAATAATAAATAATGCTCTTATAACAAAGAAAAATGTGTCATATAATACTGCTACATCATCTTAGAATTAATCTTAATGGAGAAAAAATATTATCACATATGTAACAAGGAAGGTCACAAAACAAGTTATTGTAGATACAATTCTATGTACCAATGTAATCAAATGGATAGACCTTTCCAAAGATACCAAAAAAGACAATATCAGTCTCAATACCCATCATTAAAACACCAATAACCAAAATAGTAAAATAAAAAAGAAAACATGGTCCAAGAAGTACAAGAACAAAAAAATATCAATGAGGGAGAAAATGAAACAATTCATATATCCCTCATGGGAAGAACTAAATATTTCTACATCCTTGACAATACAAAGAATGAAGGTACAAATCATATTGAGAAATAATGTGACAAAGGTAATAATACAAACCATTGAGAAATTCCCATTAGTAATGGCATTAATAATATTGATAAAAAAAAATAAGAGTTGTTGAGAAAGAAACAAGGAAAAATAATAAAAAGTATAAACTAAGATAGAAACAATGGATGCTCCAAAATTGTAAAATTTGTGAAAAAAACAAACCAAAGACTTGTTAGGAAAAGAAAGTTGAAGTACATTATGGATGGATAAATAAATCAGAATGAAAGAAAATAATGGAAATGTTAAAATGTTTTTGCAAGAAGAAAATAATTCTAACAAGCATAGAAGAAGAAAATGTAGGTGACAAATTAATGGGATAGATACAATGCTAGAATCTCAAGCAGTGCCAAAGCCAAAGCTGGAAAACCAAGACAAGAATTAGAAGTTGAAAGTACATGGAGGCAAAAGTACTTCATACCAAATAATATAATATGAGGGGATGTTGGAGGTATTACATTATTTGGATCTTGTAAATATTTTAAATTAGGGTGTGTTTAATATTTGAGTCTATAGTATGTGTTATGTTATTAAGTGTAGATACTTGTCATGTAAATAAGAGAGGAGTTATGTGTGTGAGGTGTCAAGTTGGTAAGAGTGAGTTATATGAGTGAAGTGTCATGTTTGTAAGTGAGGATTTATATGAAATCATGAGACTTTGTCTTTATGTAATATGTGAAATTTATTATGTAAGAGGAAAATAGAAAGAGTTGGATCTTCCATGGGTTTGAGTAGAGCAAAGGTCAAGAATCAACATTGAAAGGGTTTTGAAAGGGTTGCCCTTTATTTTTTACATTGATTTAGTCACATTGAGCTATTTGGTGCCACTAATATTTAAACCTTGGTGTGGGCTACATCAAATATTTTTCCCAACCATTGAACCAAGGACCCATTGGCACACATTCATCATGTATGTATATATTGAAGATAAAGCCATGTAATAGATTTTTGAAGAAGCATTGCATTTATGCATTGCTTATAGTAATTTTTTCAATAAATATTTTAGTGTGTTTGATGTTCATTATTGAGTATTAATATATGCATGTTATTGAGTTATTGTTTGATCTTGAAGTTTGTTAAACTTGTGAACATAGTAGTATTTTGCTAATAGGCTTGGTTTCTAATCCTCCAAAATATCAATGGATGTGTTCCATCCACTTTGTAGAATTGTTATATCTCATAAACATGTATAACAAGATGGTGATAGTTTCTATATGCTTTAACATTGACTTCTTTCTATTCTTTATGCTCTAGCCATGTCCTATAGATGTGTATGTCATTTGGCTAGCCAAATCCATTGAGGAAATCTGGAGATAATATTATTATAAGGATCAAAAGCTACTCTTTGGAAAATATGAACATTCATGACATGGTTGTATCTAATCACCTGTACATGTTGGAGATGATGGTAAAATATGTGAGAAATTGGGGGCCTAAGTTGTAATTATAACCAACAATTTGAGCAGTAGTAGGGACATAGTGAATGGATGCATGGTTGTACAAATTTTAGTGTTTGGCTCAATTTCATACTCTTGAGGAGTTCATACATATTTTTGACTTACGCTAATATGAAACTACACTAGAAAAATATTTTCATGTTGAAAAAAATATCTTTGATATCATCAACTTAGGTCCCAAGTCAGTTATCATGTTTATTATCATAGTAACACATCTATTTATTCCCTCCTCATTCTTTGAGAAGTCCACATCCCTACCACTAGGGATCCTATTATACAAATAGTTTTACAAGAATTAAAATAGAAAGAAAGAAGTGGAGATGAAATTATTAAAAAAAATTGTACTTTGATCTTGATGTATTAAGTGTAGTGCATGACTGATGGTACTTGACACTCCTAAATATTGTGGAAGAAAGTTCAAATTGAAGGGGGAGAAAATATTAAATTTTCCAATATCTAATACGGAAGATGATACTTGGTAAGCACCAAACAATTGAAGATCGACAATGTTGAGTTGGAAAGAGTAGTAATGACCATAGTTGATAAAATTGAAATTAGATCGAAATCGACATGGAAAAAGAATCATGAAAAATTAAGAATCGATAAAAAAAATAAAGAAAAATAAGTAATTTTGAATTGAAAAATCCAAATAAAATGCAAATTTTCATTGAAAAGAAGCTTTTCTCATGCATATCACAATTTTTTGGAAAGAAATAAGAAAATTGGGAAAAATCGGCTAGGTTATGAATAAAGAAAAATCAACTCAAATTGGGATTTTTTGCAAATTTTCTCAACTATAGTAATGACCATATGACTATCATGTTTATCCAATGGACAAGTGAAGGACCGTGCTACACTCAAGGTGAATTGTTGAGTTTATTCCCATTCAAAAGATGATGTAAATCAATATGACCCAATTTGACTAATTTTCTATGATTGATTATGTGTGTCCCCAGTCACAATTGTTGTGAACAAAATATGTCCCTATTTACAACTTTGATGTTGGATAAAGTGTGTGTCTCTATCCAATTATGTTGAATGACCTTGTAGAGTTGAGTTATCCTATTCTTGGTTAAGTGTTTAATGAGGCCATTCCCACTGAAGAAGAATAGTGAGTCCATTCTGACTGTTGCTTGTTGTGAATAGTTGAGTATACTCCTATTCATACTCTAAGTATTCTATTTCATCATATGGTTATTGTTAGTATCCCTATCCATATTTGGATCATGACGTAATAAAGAGAAAAATGTTAGAATTTATTACATCATATGATAAATATTATTTAGAGAGTGGTTAAAACCACTCATGTAGGGGTCCTTATGAGTTGATTATTAAGTCAAGTTATTAGAAGTTGTTAAGTAGTTAGTTGTAACAACAATTTATATTTGAACTATTGGTTGAGTCTATTATTGGTCAAAACATTGTATAAATATGCTTATTTGATTAATGCAATTTGTTCATCCTTATGGTTGTTCCATCATGAAGTAATTTTTTCTTTCCATCCTAACAAGGCATCTTGCTTTAATGGATTTCCTACAATGTTCTTTCAAACATTTTAGGAGCTATTGAAGAGTGACAGTCATTGCAGTTGAAGAGGCTTGAAAAGAGAAGGTTACAATAAGTGATATAAATGTCACTTTTATTATATTGGTTCCCAATAAAGAAAAAATATTTTGATAATATTCATCCAATAATCCTTTGTACTATGTTCTATAAGATCATTTTAAAAATTATGCCAAACATATTAAAAAGCATTCTATATTGTGTTATCTTAGAGGATCAAGGTGGTTTTGTTCATGGTAAACAAATTCTTTATGGTGTATTCATTACATAGGAGGAAATACATTATGTTCATTCCATAAAAAACTAGGTATACCTATGAAATTAGATGCAAACAAAGCATATAATAGGGTTTGTTAGAATTGTCTGCGTGATATTTTTAAAAAAATTAGTTTTAATCAAGGTTTATGTGAATAGGTTAGATGTTATTATAGCAATCTAAAATATTATATTTGGATAAATGATTCCCTTAGTAGATACTTTTGTTGCATAACTTTATTATCATTAACATAAACCATTCACCAATATGCAGAAATATCAAATCATTCATCCAAAATACATTATCCACAATAACAATCCACAAATGAGAGAGAGATAGATAATACCCTTAAGGTAGGGAAACACCAATAATAATCCTTAAGGAAGGAATAACTCCACAAGATCTCCCAAGATGAGAGGCCACTTCGTGGGCACGACGATTACATAATATTCTTCTTCAATGATATGAATGATTACAATGACAAATATCTCTTCTTTATATATCCATATTCTTATTCTACTTTGGAGAGCCTACTACTAATATAATATTATATTATAATATAATATAATATTATAATAACAATCAACCTTGGGTTATGTGTGGCCCATGCCAACCCTTATACAATATAATAATATATCCCCAAATATCTATTCCTAGGTACCCTACCATGCCACCCTCCTTACAAATGTTTCATCCTCGAAACATATGAAGAAACCTGATAGTATGATTTTCTAAGCAATGTTAGCAACTGGTACCAATATCGATCATCCATCCATCCAAGTGAAACACGGTGATGTTGGTATGCCATGTTGTATCCAAATCTGCTTCGTTGGCTCCACGCTTCTGCTGCTGTATTTTGATAACTTGAATTATGGGTCCACTTTTTCCTTGATGTTGATGATCCACTTTGAAAATCAGGATCCCTATGCTTTCTCTACCAAACTCTGCCATAGTTGGTGCCCTTATGATTCCATGTGGAACCATAATATTGTTGACTTGAGCCATGCCTCCAAGAATGTTGCCGCTCATGGTGGTGTGGATGGTGATATGGTGCAACCTTAACTTGATGTTCTATCTTCTTTGACTTCCCAACATTTGGCTCCATTGTTTTAAATTCTTCTACACATTGTTCTTTCATGTTCTCTTTGTTTGGTGTGTCCTTGTGCTCTTCTATCAAAGCTTCCTTGGACTCTGTTATTGTTATTTCCCCTAAATCAGTTGTTGCTACTTCTTCCATGGACTCTATTGCTGCTATTGCCTTCTTGGATTCTGTTTCAGGTTCTTCAATTTGTTCTTCTACAACCACTTCTTGATTGTCCTTGGATCCTTGCTCCTTAAGCTGAGAAATATCCTGCAATGTTATCTTCTTTTTCCTGTACCATAACTTCATAAACTTATTTTGCACATTAATGTTAACAATACCCAAAGAATCTAACCAAGGATAACCAAGAACAATATCCTCATCATCCATCTCAATAGCATAGAAATATGAATGTAAAACATATTTATCCATGGTGATCTTCAAATCTTCAAAAATCTGAACATGCTCACCCTCTAGCTATGTGTCCTTAATTTTTGTTGCTTGAACTTGCAACTTCTTAGCCAAAGCAATATTAATAAAATTATATCTGCTACCAGGGTCAATGGAAATAATAACTTGTTCTTTTTTAATGCTTCCATGAACCTATAAAATAGACTTTTGAGATTCAAACAAATTCCTTTGTCCATTTTGTAATTTATCTTCTACCAAAGGTATGGTTTCCTCTGTCTACATACTGACATCTTTTTTATATTCCTTGACCTTTTCCTCTTTCTTCTTGAGTAATTTTATTTCTTCTTCATATCCCTTGATTGTGACCTTCAAACTAGCTATCTTTTTATATGGGTTCCATCTACTCAAGAATTCATGCTCCATTGTTTCCCAAGTTAGTTCATCTTGATGGGCGCGAGGAATTCTATAATACCAAATCTTAGCTTCTCCTCTAATATAAAAAGAAATCCAACTTTTCCAAATGATATTATGATGAAACAAGGATTTAAAATTTTTCCACCACTCTCTAGCATCAATATCATCTTCTCTAGAAAAATCTTGGAGTGCCATTGTTCATGCCCTAATGCAAACTAGGGTTTTATGGAAATAAATAACTTCCCACTGATTTGAAGCTAAAAATCCACATAGACAACTAGATCTACAATTTTTCTTCCAAACAAAATAAAGTGCAACTGATTTGCTTACCCGAACTAAACAAATTTTATCTTTTGAAAAATTCGTGACTTGAAAATTCGTCACTACCCTTGTTCCAGATGGCTGACTTCAGAAGGTCGTATCTCCCTCAATACTACTTGGATTCCTTCATATGACCACTCATTTTAAAGCTCTTAAAATTTTGCACAAATTGATCCAAGAATCGCCTAAATAGAATAAAATCTCGCAGAGATATGGCTTTTGAAAGATGAGACATTTTTCCAAAAAACATCTACAAAATTCTTCACTATCCTTATTCCGGATGACTAACTTCAAAAGGTTGTATCTCCATAAATACTGATTAGATTCCTTCATATGACCACTCATTTTAAATCTCTTCAAATTCTGCACAATTTGATCCAAGAATCGCTTGAATCAGATAAACTTGCGCAGAGATATGGCTCTTGAAAGATGAGATGTTTTTCTAAAAAAATCTACGAAATTCGTCACTATCCTTGTTTCGGATGACTAAATTCAAAAGGTCGTATCTCCCTCAATATTGCTCATATTCCTTCATATGACCACTCATTTTAAATCTCTTCAAATTCTACACAATCTGATCCAAGAATCGCTTGAATCGGATAAACTTACGCAGAGATATGGCTCCTAAAAGATGAGACGTTTTTCCAAAAAAAAATTACCCTAATTTTGCAATTTCACAAAAATCCCCACTTTGCCAAAATCGTTGCTCTGATACCACTTGTTGCATAACTTTATTATCATTAACATAAACCATTCACCAATATGCAAAAATATCAAATCATTCATCCACAATACATTATCCACAATAACAATCCACAAATGAGAGAGAGATAGATAATACCCTTAAGGTAGGGAAACACCAATAATAATCCTTAAGGAAGGAATAACTCCACAAGATCTCCCAAGATGAGAGAGCCACTTCGTGGGCACGACGATTACATAATATTCTTCTTCAATGATATGAATGATTACAATGACAAATATCTCTTCTTTATATATCCATATTCTTATTCTACTTTGGAGAGCCTACTACTAATATAATATTATATTATAATATAATATAATATTATAATACAATCAACCTTGGGTTATGTGTGGCCCATGCCAACCCTTATACAATATAATAATATATCCCCAAATATCTATTCCTAGGTACCCTACCAACTTTAATTTATTTATTGATTCTATCGAGGTGATCTATTATCTCCTCATTTTTTTTTTGAATTGAAAAACCCCTTGCGAGGCCGCCTTGGTCTGAGAGACCATGATCAGGGGGTTCTACACCATCAAAGTCACCTAGAAGTCGTGCCCAGCCCTGCTCGCACCAACACTATCAATTGGATTTTGGGTACCCAATTCAACTTTTTGGTAGGGTGGAGATTCCAACCAGGGACCTCCCTTGGAGGATTGCCCTCTCCTCATTTTATTATTATTCTTGTAGAGGAATTAGAAAAAGTATTCTCAAAGGTATGGTAGGAAAAATCAAAGATATTCAATTTGCAATATATGGTCACTTTGAATATTATCTCCAATTTGATTATGATACTTTTATTTTGAGTAATCTATCAATCATAGAGTCCATGTAGTTTAAATCAATATTATCATGTTATGAGAAGGATATTGATAGTTGGTTAATACTATAAAAGCCAGGAATTTTCAATAACAATGTCTTAGATTTGCAACAAATTATTGTTGATATTTTAGAGTTTAAGAAAAAAATAAAAAAAATTATCAACCTACTTGGGTATTAAAGAAAAAGGAAATTTAGGACTATGAAATATTCTTTGGAAAGTTAGTAAGTTAAGTTCTTAACCATGGAAGGAAGGTTACAACTTATAAAGACTTCATTTCAACTCATTCCTCTTTATATGATGTCACTTTTAAGATTGTAAGTAGATATAACATCAAAAATTTATAAAATTCAACTAAACTTTTGCTTAAAAAGGAAGTGATAATTTTTTAGGTTTTCCCTTTATATGTGGGATATAATTTACAAAGGAAAGAATATTGAACAGGTAAGCTTGTAGAATGTAGAATTATGAGTTTTTCCTTAGGGGAAAAACTTGGCTATAGATTATTTAGAGATCAAGCATTGGGTAAAAAGGTTACATAAAAATACAGGTTCGCTTGATGAGATGGAATCATTCAAGAAATTAACCTACCCAAAGGATTTCCAACATGGAACTTCATATCAAATAGTTTACAATTGATCAATAAATATATTAGATGGTCAATCAATGAGAGGGATTATGAAATTTTTTTGTTTGATTCTTGGTTGAAGCCTAGTCCTCTTATATTTGATTTAAAATGACAACCATTGTCTCAGACATGTCTATCTTGTAAATTTCAAAAGGTCAGAGATTATTTTAAGTTAACAACTCTAGATCATGGATTTTTATTAGTAACCTAGTTGAAGGACAATAAATTAAAAAAACAGCAAACAAGCTTGAAAAGATGCTTTAAGATATTTTTTGCCTATTTTTTCATAAGATAAATTATTTTAGATCTATTAAAACATGGCCAATACTCAATCAAGTTGGGACATGAGGATTTAGAGCAATTAAATTTTTCTACTCCTAAAGGTCTCCCTTGGAAGAATGTTTGGTTATTAGAGGCTCTCCGAAATGCTCCAATATTCCTTTCGTTATTAGTATAAAGTAAGATTCTTAGAGTAGATATTCTATGAAGAATAGGATATTATAGACCTTTCAAATGTTCCTTATTGAGAAGGATTAAGAAAGATCATACCATTTGCTTCTTTTTTAATTTCTTTGCTCATACCATTGGGGTTTATTTTTCAAAAATATGAGAATATATTGGGTAGATCCATCAACATTAAAAGAGTTTATGAAATATTAGATTAAATTTTTAAATGCTATAGCATTATGTATTGTTCGGAGGATTGGTCTTGACATTATTTTTTAGAATTTATGGCTTGAAAGGAATAATAGAAGTTGAAAAATAAAAATCTCAAAATCATACCTATTTTTGGAACAATATTATTTCCTATCTTGTAGAATATTTACAAATATGGTGCTCATAAATTTGGTTACATGATTTAATATTCATGAAAGGGTCATATACAATAATGACATTAAAACAAAATATTTGCTTCAATTTATGGTAAAATAAAAATACCCAAAAATTGGGTTTATCAAAATTAATTTTGGTAGTGCTTCCAAAGGAAATCCAATAAAAGTAGGTGGAGGTGGAGCTTTTCAAAATAATGAAATCAAAATTCTCCTCACTTATGCAAAATTATATCAAAATTCAACGAACAACTACACAAAGTCTAGGGTACTTCTTAAAAGGATTAAAATTATAATTGAAAAGGATGGAAATATATTTCAATTGAGAGGGATTCACAAATTATTATTATAGCTATCAACTAAAATGGTTATGGACATTGGATAAAAAATAATATTATTGTTTATGTTCATCAATTATTATTAGATGAGACAATGTCATTGAAATATAAGGATATCTATAGAGAAGGAAATCTAGTAATAGATAATTTATCCAGTCGTGGAATTGGTATTATTGGAATTCATAATAATTTCTAGAAACACTCTAAAACACATTCACCATGATCATATGAAAAAATGAAGAAGAGTAAAATAAAATAATATAGACAAAAATAAAAAAAATAGACAATACAAACAAATAAGAGTAAGTGATGGGTGCTCGTGTGTACTCTCATGATCTCATGTATCAAAAACTGATGCAATGGATCATTAGTTGGGGGGTATTTATAGTGATATCAAATATTCGATGAAATTTTAACCTCAAGTTGACATAACTTGACTTCAAGTTTAAATTACAATTTAAATAAATTAGTTACACCCTTTAATTAAGGTTAACCAAACAGGTGGATTAACCAATATCATCAATAATAGATACATTTAAGGTGTATATAGGATTACATAAAGATGATTGTAGGCTTACATAAAAGAATACACATATGATTACATAGAAGAATTCTCATAGGCTTACATAGATAATTATCATAGTATTACATAGAGAATACCTAAGGATGACAAGCATTTGCCTAGAGGTTACATCAAGAGTGCCCATAAGTACTTCATCATTGTTAGTCTTGGGATACTAAGGTTAGATTATAAACACCCCCATAATCTAAACTGAAGGGCCAAGGAGAGAAAAAATTAGATATGATGCATCTAATCCCCATAATAAACGATCATATGGGTCAATAGATCCTATTATATTCTCTTACCAAAGGCACATGAACCAGATCAACATCCCCAAACATGAAGCTATAACTCTACCTCTTGGATCAAGATGTTTATCTTCCTATGAAAATATCTTCAACATACACTATGGTGGACACAATCTATCCCTTAGTACCAAGAGAAAGCAATTGAATCATGAAGCAATAGGCAAGTCTCTAAATAATCAATCCTAATACCTCAAAAGGGCCCATAGGAATAAGGTATACCCTGTGGTGATCATCTAAAATCTACTCTTTTTGTATCCCAAAATATTACCAATCACCATGCCAATGGTTTGTTGAAGTTAAGTGAACAACCACTATGAGAGAAGAGAAGGATAAGCATAGGGAATTTGAAGTCTCTCAAATATAGTACAACTAACCAATTGCTACACCAAAAAGCTCAATTGTAGTTAGATATTTAGTGCTTTGTGGAGATATCAAACCTATTATGTTAAAATAAATAAGAGGAAATGAGTTTCGAACCCATGACCTCACAAAAGAAGGTTTTTAAATCATACATGAGATAGATATGAGAAAATTCACTAGTTACCATGCCAATGGATTGTTGGATTTAATATTGTATTAGAGAAGAGAATTCCAATTAGGTTATTTTTGTATAAAAAAATCCCATAGAAAATAGCAACATGTCCTTGAAATGATGTCACCAATTTGTAGAGCTCAAAATACTATGAAATCTAAAAATATGAGCCAAAAATATTTTTGTATGCAAAAATTATGGCCTCTAAGGTTTGGGTATAAGAGCTAAAAAATGTGATA
This sequence comes from Wollemia nobilis, assembly GCA_028583015.1. Classification (NCBI taxonomy): domain Eukaryota; kingdom Viridiplantae; phylum Streptophyta; class Pinopsida; order Araucariales; family Araucariaceae; genus Wollemia; species Wollemia nobilis. Next base: position 2,698,606 of record JAQPPZ010017102.1, on the reverse strand, counting down.
TTTTATTTACATTAACTACTTTCTAAGATTTGAAATTGAGTCTTTGAGTGGGGATATGCCTTGAAATAAGCCTGCTAACTAGTTTTCCTAGTAGTTGCTTTGGGATTAAAACCCCTGTGCCTATGCCTAAAGGTAGGTAAGGCCACAATATTCCTATAAAAAATGAAATGAAAAACATCTCCATATTTTTGAACCTCTAGTAATTCAACAACAAGTAGGAGTACAAATAAATATGTTGTACATAAGAGTTGAAATCATTGGTACCTTAAAACATATTATTCAAACCATGGATCCTAATTAAAATAAAAATAAAAGTATGTGTTGTTGTGACTCAGCCTCCACATATATAATAATGAGTGCACCATAAAAAATTCCAAAAAATGATCTTACAAAGAGAAGCCATATAATAAAATTTACAGCTGGTAAGGATAGAACATGAGACATCCTATACCCTATGAAAATGATATACCACTATACCACCAATGCAAATGTACTTAAATGGGATGAAAACACCTTCATAAACTATTAACAAGAAATATAACCAAAAAATAATTGTATAATTCATCAAATAAAAGCAACCTATGAAGGGTTTGAACATAGGACATCCTGTGCACAAGTTGAGGGTTCTACCACTAGGCCACATGGCCTTGCTTAGTTGTGATTATTCTACCATTATTTATTTGACTTCCTTTAATTTTCAACATGCCATCCAAGGAGCCAAATTTTTTTTCAATAAATGATTTCATAGTGAGAATTGAAACAAGAACCTATGGACTATTGCTTGTGCATCTTAACGTTGTGCTATTGGGCACTTGTTGGAACCACTTTTGATTTGACCATGAAAAACATATTTTAAAAAATTTCACAAGGAGCCTATTTGACCTTCCTACCCTCTCCCATTGTATAGAAGAATATTCTAATTTAAAATTTAAAATTTTAAATCCTGGAGGGAAATAAGAATCTTTTTTTTAATGCAAAAACAAGAATTAAAATGGTGAAATATCCAAAAATGATGAACTAGGATCCCCTAAGAAATTTCATAAATAATACCATGGTTTACCCATATCTACCATGATTTTCTCTATATAATATTTTAGTGTGATCAAGATAAGTTGCTTCATTTTGACTCTCATACCATGTTGGAATTTATAATACTCTCCAAAAACACTCCAAAACATACACTCACCACAATCATATATAAAAAAAGGAAGAAGCAAAAAATAGAAGAGCATATAGATAAAAATAGAGAAAGAGAAAAATTATACAAATATATAAAAGGAATAAGGGATGAGTACCCATAGGCACCCCCATGATATCACATATCAAAAATTGATACAATGGATCAATCATTGGGAGGTATTTATAGTGATATCAAATCCTCAATTAAATGTTAACCTCAAGCTGAAATAACCTGAATTGAAGACTAAATTACAATATAATAAATATATTACACCCTTTAATCAAGTTTAACCATAGAGGTGGATTAATAATATCACTAAGTATGAATACATTTAAAATGACTATAGGCTTACACATATATGTTGTAGGCCTACATAGAATAATGCCCATGGTATTACATATAAAATGCTTGTAGACTTACATAGAGGATTTATGAAGGCTTACACAACACTTGCCTATAGCTACATCAAGAACACTCATAGGTACTTCATCACTATTACTTTGTCCTACTAAGGTTAAATTACAAATATTTAAATAGATCTTCATATTGGTAATATTTAAATTTAAAAGGCAACTTCAAGAGAAACCATAGGTACTTCATCACTATCGATATTGTCCGACTAAGTTAGATTACAAATATTTCAATAGATATTTGTATTGGTGATATTAGATTTTATAAGGCAACTGCCCATGTGATATTTTATCTCTTAATGAAAATTATTTCAAGGAATTGATTGTGTAAACATAACACTTTGAGGAAGATGAAGAATAATTTTTATAACAAAGGAAATGAAGAATGTCTTTAATAAAATAAAAATTTGGATATGGTTTTATTGGCCCGACAACAAATATAATATTTTAGTATTGATGGGAGTTACCATTAAGAGAAGCCATGTATAACTTATTGATAAATAAAAAATGGTTGAAGTATCATTATGGGGTAGATTTAGTCCTCTATAACCACTTAAGATATATATCTATCCCTATAGAAAAAAATTTATGACTACAAAATTTGGTGGTATAGATATATTCCAATATTCATCCTACATATACTATGAGATGGCCATAAAAAGAACCATGATATTTGGATTTATCAATGATAAAAAACGAACTATATAAATAATTTTTAAAAAACATTTAATAATATGTGTAATTTAATAAAAATTATATTAGAGTTAAATTGTTACTTATGTATATTATATATAAACAACTATGTTCTTTCCAGAGTTATCCATGCGATAACTGAAAATCTCTCTGTTACTCAGGGCATTGGGTGGTCGGAGTACCTAATTGAAGCTTGGTTAGCCAAGTCCCTCCAAATCCCTTCTTGTAATATTTCCTCTCCCACTTCTATGGTTGATCGCTCACTTATCAAGTGGGTTCCTCCACCCTTGGGATGGATCAAGTTTAATTTTGATGGTGCTTCCAAGGGTAACCTGGGATCGACTAGAGCAGGAGGTATCTTTAGATATCATATAGGGAAGATATTATTGGCCTTTGTAAAATATCTTAGCATCCAAACCAATCATTTTTTTGAAGCTCGAGCCCTCTTCCAAGGTCTGTCTCTCTTGTCCAGAATTAACTACCCTAACCTTATTGTTGAAGGTGACTCTATGAAAACTATTAGAAGCATTGTAGGCACCCAATTAGCATCTTGGAACATATCTAGCTTTATCTCTACGACAAAGTTTTTTTTGAGCTCTTCCCCCAATATCACCATTCAACATGTCTTTAGGGAAGGAAACTAAGCCACTAAATTCATAGCTAACTCGAGGGTCTTTATGCCTAACCTCATCATTTGGAATGAAATTTATCCTCCCCCTAGTTGATGTTAATCCCATGCCTGTATCCCTTTTATAATTTTTCTTAGAATTTGAGCTTCCTACATATCTACATCTTCTAAATGTTATGGTGTCCCAATCTAGGGAATCCACCTCAGATTAGATAGTATCTCTAAAAACATCATCGGAGGTTTCATCGGTTTGTGGAATTTTTCTAAGATCACTGGATCTATTTTCAACATATACTCTCATGAGTGGCTTCACCTTGACAAAATGAATGCTTGGGGCACGTGGAGCTTATGGCTCAACATGGAGAATATTTTTGTGAGCCATACGTGGAGACAGTGTAATCACACCATCTTCAATGAACACCACTTATAGGTTTTTGTTGCATGAGAGTTGATACAATAGAGCCATCTGTTGTATTTCCTAGACACATGAGCAAGCTTTACTTCAAATAGAATTTGGAAATAATAATTATTGGTATCTTTTGGTGGATGAGGGATGATTGTGAGTTCCCAGGGCAACTTTTTGTTTCAACCTTCTATTTGCACGTGAGCTTGCAGGAAACCTAGCTCAAGTACCAGTTTGAAATTTTAACTGCTTTCAAGAATCAGGTGGGTGTCGAAGGGTGTATTTATACAAACCACCTCAATAAATAAATATGAGTCTCTTTGTGGATTTTGATGGTTTTTGGCTCAAATTCCCCTGCGAGGGCTTCTATTATTACCCTTTGAGGCTTCTTCTTTTGCTCATGCAAAGGTTTCTCTATCTAGTTTTGTCTTTCTTCTTGTTTTTTTTACAGAAGATGTTTTCTTTTTTATTCAGATGGTTGGGAGTATTTTTCCTAACTATAACTTTTGTTAAAACGTTACGGGAACCTTTCAAAACCCCTCTTACCAATAAAAAATATTATATATAAACAAGTTTTTTTTTGCTTGAGAAAAGGGGTTGTACTCAGGTCCCCCACCCTTGAAAAATCACAACCCCCTCCTTTAAATCTAGAGAATTTACAAATAGATTTAATTCTAATCTCAATTGAGTTTCTATGGCTAGATGCCTACATATTTTTCATAAAATGTCTAAATTCTTGATTTTTATTTTCTAGATATTCAATTTTCTTTGTAAATACAAATATTCTAGAATTTATTATCCTTCTTTACATTTTCTTGTAGAAACCTTCACAATACAAAAACTCCACCTCTAATTTCTACTAACTACATCTTAGTAGAGTAATATTTCCAAAACTTCACATTATCATAGTTTTCTTTACTAGCTCTTGACTGTTAGTTTCCTTCCTGAAGCATAAGTGCAACCACAAGAACTATAATAAATAGTTTAGTAGTCTCAAAAAGTTGAAAGTTCATGATTAAATCTTATCAAGGAATATATACATAATAACTAAATTATAGGTCACTGTATAATACAAGTGGAATTCATTTTAATCTGAAATAACTAATTAAAAAATATTTTATCATTTTAATGAATTATGAAATGAACCTCATTCATATTATAATAAAAATTTAACAAATCATAATGGTATTATTTTAATAAATAGTTTAGCAATCTCAAAAAGTTAAAATTTTTAATCCATACTCTATCCCATAATCTATCCAAAAACCAAGAACTCAAATAATCCGTTCAACCATGAAGTCCATCTCATATCATTCTTCTAATTCAACATACAAAACTTCTACTTGCTTCATGAAATCATAGTCTACTTTGCCAAACTTGAACAATTAGTTTCCTCCAATGCATTGATCAATAAATGGATCCTTGAAACATTTTGTAATACTTAGAAACATTATTCTAAATTTTCTCCTTTTAGATTTTCATTTTCGGCTTTAGCTAAACTTACTACTTCCTCAAACCATGGAAAAAATAATTTAACTTCACAATCCTTTATTAAAACCCTTCTATTGGCTAGCTTATCTACACATTTTTTTCCTTCCCTTAACATAAGTGCAAAATCGAGTTCTTCAAAATATATAGCAAGGTCTTGTATTTCCATAATGATCTCTTGTATGTTCTGTGGAGCAATTGCTTTCCTCAAAATTATATTTATTACTACAAATGAATCACCTTCCATCAATACTCTATTTCATTTCACTTTTTTTTTAGTCCTTCCAAAGCTGCCCAAGCTTTAGCTTCATTATTTGTATTAAATCCACTATTGAGATCAAATTTTCCCTATTATTTCTTATTATTCTTCCTCCTCTTGTTGTTCTTGGATTTCCTTTAGAATCTCCATCAAAAATTAACTTGACCAACTCTACTTCTGGTGGTTTCCACTTTATATTCTTTTCCTTCCTTTTGTTTCTCTTATACCCACCATCATAATTCCAATTGATGATTTGGATCCATCTATCATGGCTCTCTACTTAAAAATTAGGGATTGGGTGAGTTCATAGGGATGGTTTAGACTCCTCTATGGCTAAAAAAATCTTCCTTTTTATTACCTCTAGGTTACTTTTATTTAAATATTCTTCTATTCCTTTCCAGCTATATAATCCAAAGTATTGTATCTTTCAATGTATCTCATATTGTCTGTAATGCCTCACTTTTAAAAGTGCTTGGCCATTGATTTAACCATTATTCAATTCTACTATTAATCACCATGCATTTACTAAACATATTAAGAATCTAATGCCACAATTCCTATACTATTAAGTAGTGTCCTAAGAGATTGTCTATACTCTCATCCATTTTACCTAGAACACATGGTGAAGGGATATGAAAAGCCCTTTATTATATATATAATAATTGTTTTCATATCAAGAGTTCATATAGTTAAAATATAGATCAATTTAGCGGATGTTTATCTTATTTATTTATTTTATTTTTTTTTAAAGCGAAAAACCCCTTGCGGGGCCACCTTGGTCTAAGAGACCACGAACAGGGGGTTCTACACCATCAAAGTCACCCGGGGTCGCACCCGACCCTGCCCGCACCAACATTATCAATTGGATTTTGGGTACCCAATTCATCCTTTTGGTAGGGTGGAGATTCGAACCTGGGACCTCCTTTGGAGGATTTCCCTCTCCTCTCCAACTCACCTACAACACCTGGGTAGGATGTTTATCTTATTTATTTATACATTTATTAATATTTTAAATAGATTTACTCTTAACTATTGTAATTGCTTGTATATTCATATTAACAAAATAGATCACTAATTCTTAGAGTCTTGTTGTAGATTACAATATCTACAACTATTTTGTCATGGCAGGTGAAACATTTTTTTTGTCATTTGTAGAAAGAGGTTTTCATCAAGAGTTTCCATGTAAAGAGATGATTTTTTGTGAATTACATTATTTTAGAAATGGGATTTAAAGAGAGAAGGGTCAATTTGTTCATAAGTGTTGGTAAAAAATCCAGCACCACGTGGAGTGTGGGGGTAGACTAGCACTAACATCGAATGAAAATTGAGTTGGGATGGGGTGGACAATCTCTGGAGAAGGCCGGTTCCTCTACGATGGTTCCATCTATCTATGTTGTAAAGTGGAAAAAGAGAAAAAGATGGAAAATAAATAGGGAAAATAGTTGTAGCTAGAACTCACAAGGATGGATATAGCTGCATCAAGACACATGCAAGTATCACATCGTAGGCAAAACACAAACCTAAAACCTAACAGATCAACCAACTATACCTTCAATGGACTCTTCGAAGTGAAGAGCAGGGAGTGAATTCTAGAATAGGTGAATGGGTGTATGAAATCTAGGATGTAGAATTAGAGCATTCCCATACTACCAGCTTTAATAGAAATAAACCCCCAATCCATATTGCAAATATGAATTCCAGATCCACTAAGTGAATCCCATGAACTCCAGACTGTAAAATTAAATGAAAATACTTAAATGACCAAAGTAGAAATAAATATTCACACATTCCATACTAAAAGATATGAAGACAGAATTAAAGACCAAACAATGCTAACTTTATATTTGCACGGTGGTGAGAACCTTACATGTGAATTTTTTGGCTAAAGAGCCACCCTTAGGAATGACTAGCATTCTACTATTTATAGGTATTTTTACATTAAATTCAAAATTCAAACATTAATGGTGGTAGGCGAGAAGACATCACTTGAAGCTAGCAGACACTCAGTCAGTACACTGCTCCTCAGGATGGTGGTGATCTTCTAGAAGGGGTAGATGTGTCTAGATTGATCTGGATCCTCCAAATTCTACCTAATTTATTAATTCTCATCTACCTCATCCTTTTACATGACCAATGATGTACTAGTTAGGTGATGAATGACTAACATTAATCACCTTCAGAGTAGCACACCTTAAATTAGTCACTTCTGCATACGAACACTCGATACTAAACAACTACAGTGATGAGTACACCTTCTATTTGAATTTTAGGTAATGAAGGGATATTTTTGTGCTAGGTATGTGTGTTATTTGTCCTTTTTTCTACCCGTGGATTTGTTAGGAAGGAGGGTGATCATTTGTTTAAATTTTCACCCTATTTGTACTTGAAAGTTCCACCTGAGATGGATGGGAAACTCCATTCTTCCTATGGGCAATATTTTCTATATATCTACCCCTTGCTGGACACTTGAAATGTCTACCCAACAATTGGGTGGAACTTTTGAATAGTTTCACCTGAAGCAAAGGGTGTATCGTCCACTTATTCCATTATCTTCCCCATTTCCTTTGAACACTCTATCATCCACTCACTTCTTGTAGCCACCCATTACTACTACCACTGCTACTTATCTTTCGCTCGTACATTGTTGTTCCCAAAACTTGGCAAAATCTTGAAAAAGGATATCACTTTTGAAAGAAAGAGTAGATGAAGGGTGTAAAATTTCACCCAAACTTCTAGTAAATCACAAGGGTTTTTCATATTGTGGAAAAAAAAGGAACCTAGAAGGATTAGGAAATATAACAATCAAAATAGAGAGACGAAGAAAATGAGGGAAATATGAAGAGGAAAGGAGGATGTGAAGACAAAAACAACATAAAAGGGAGGCAGGGCACATAATGGTGTCAAGGTAAATGACACACTTAACATGATGCAAATCAGAATGGAGGAAACGGAATAAGAGCAAAACCAATGGAGGGAGAAGGTAAGTAAAATAAAAAGAGAGCCAGAAGGATAAGGCAGAAACAACAAACAAGAGCAACAGGAAGACAAACAATAGAAATAACAAGTAAACACTAGAAAATCTTGCTAAGAGATACAAAAGGGAATAAGGGACAACATGACACAATTGAGACAAGGAAGCCTTTGTCACCACCCTAAAGAGATGTAGGCAACAAAGGGATGAGGAAGGTAGAAGATGGGGTGGGGGAAGGAGACAAGGAGACATGAAGGGAAAGCAACCCGAAGCTTATAAGGTGGAACCAACAAGGCATAAACCCTTTTCCATGAGGTAATATCTTAGATTGAATTCCCCTAAAAACAACCCACCAAAGGTTTGAGACATTCCAAGAGGAGATAGATTGCCAATGATTTTTATCTATTTTATCCCAGACCTCATTTTTCATACAATCTAGTAATGATTCTCTTTTATTGACTGTTATCAACCAGGAGACCATTCTATTTCAACCGGGTTTTGTAGTTTACACTTTCTGGTCCCATTTGCATCTACCTATAGTATACTATTTATAATGTGTTCACCTTATCTTGTACTTGTGGTTGCAAGTTTTAAAGCTTCTTGATGTAGCTCTTGAGGATATGATAAGAGGCCTTGATAATTGTTGGATGCATCCATTGGGCTACGGGGTCACAACAACAACAAATGGAAGAAAAGAAAACTAGGAAGACAACATGGATATGGAGGAGGAATGTTATATTTCCAAGATAAGTCTTGGGGAACCTTCCTTGATGCTTTTCGACGTCAAGCCAAGTGGAAATATTCCATAGGAGCTTGGTTCCCTAGTGGTCACTAATAAAACCTATGATACCCTTCTCATTGGCTGTACATAGTGCACAACTTTATTTACTAGCCATAAAATTATGGCATGATAAGAACACCTGAGCCAAGAATTATTATGGAAATCATCCTGTGAATCTGTAGTGGTTAGACCAGATTACATTGTATTTGAGGTACCACTTGTACTACATATGGTACCATCCATACTAGCTTCGAATTACTATAAAATCATAATTGTTTTTTCTTTACCTAAGCACCTGGGTACTCAGGCCCTTGATACCTAGGGTGGAAATGAATTTTACCACCATATTTTATCTTTTGGGTGATGACCTATTAGGGAATAAATTTTCATACTATCCGCTTTTGAGATTGGCCTACTACACCAATCTCATGGCTGGATCCATCGCTATTGGACCCTTATTTTGTTCATGGGCATCCATATCCTCACCCTTACCTAACTAAGTTTAGGGTTGATCTACCATGTTGTCATCATGGACATGGTCATTGTGGCACACTCGTACCTAATGTGTGCTTGATACGTGATCTAGCACCTGCCCCTGAAAGAAATTGGTTGGATAAAGCCTCCACATCAGGACTTGCTCAACTCTTATGGCCTCCTCATAAAGTTGTGGAAGCCTAGTTTCTCCATATTGGTGCAAGAGGAAGTTGATGTCAGGATCGAGAGCCCAAATGTAGAATATATATGCTTGGATAGAGGTTGATAGGATTTATCATGGAATCCTCCTCTAGATTTTCTCAAAATAAACATTAAAGTCTGCCACACTTTCAATAGTATTTCTCTTGATAAATGTGAATTGATCTAGAGGATGGAAGAGGTCCTCTAGTTCACCATACGTATCCATGAGAGGATATTCCAGATCCGCCCATGTAGAGATGCTCCTAGGCTATAGGGTTTTGTACTAGAGCTATGATCTACCCTCAAGAGAAGCGACTAGCAACCTGATCATTACATCCTCATGCATAAAATTATGAAGGGCAGCTAGAGAAGCCACATTCTCAAGATGTTCTTTCACAACTCCCCTAACATCATTATATTTTGTTAGGGCATCAAATTTAGCTTCTAGAAAATCATTCTAGTGCAAGAAATTCATGGTGGCACTGGTCTTCAAATATCCCATTAGAATTGAGGTCAGAGTTGGAGTCACCAGATGAACATACTATCTCTGCTAGTGAGATCAAGGATCTTTATCAAACCTTGAGTCCTTTGAGGTGTTTGAATCTTCAACACAAGAAGGCGACTGATCTCATGATATGGAGATGCTACACAGTCAAAGTTTCCAGGTGATTTTGATAGGATATGGGTAAATCAGAGTATCACCAAATTCTAACTTCCTAAATTATGGAAACTTAATGAGTTCCCCAGTAGAGTTACCAAAAACTATTGTTCAAAAATTTGGCACCGTGTGGAGGACGGGGATAGACCAATTCCAACATTGAATGATCATTGAGTTAGGATGGGGTGGATGATATTCGAATAAGGTTGATTCCTCTACGATGGTTCCAAATATCTATGTCACAAAGTAAAAAAGGGAAAAGGGGGGAAAGAAATATGGAAAATGGCCATAGCTAGAACTCACAAGGATGGGTATAGCCGCATCAAGACATATGCTAGCATCACACCACGGGTGAAAACACAAACCTAACACCTAATAGATCAACCAAATATACCTTCAATGTACGCTTCAAAGTGAAGAGCATAGAGTGAATTCTAGAATAGACGAATAGGTGCATGAAATCTAAGATGCAGAATTAATGTGCTCCCATATTACTAGATTTTACAAAAATAAACCCCCAACCCATATTATGAATGTGAATTCCAGAGCCACTAAGTGAATCCCATGAAATCCAGATTGTAAAATTATATGAAACCACTTAAATGACCAAAGAAAAAATAAATATTCATACATTTCATACTAAAAGAGATGAAGGCAGAATTAGAGACCAAATATTGCTAACTTTATATTTACACAGTGGTTAAAACCTTACATGCAAATTGTAATGGCTAAAGAACCACCCTTAGGAATGACCAATATTCCACTATTTATAAGTATTTTTACATTAAATTCAAAATTTAAACATTAATGGCGATAGGCAAGAATACAACACTTGAAGCTAGTAGGCGCTCAGTTATTGCATTGCTCCTCAGGATGGTGGTGATATTCTAGAAGGGGTAGATGTGTTTGGATTGATTTGGGTCATTGAAATTTTGCCTAATTTATTAATTCTCATCTACCTCAATGATCCACTAGTTAGGTGATGAATGACTGACATTAATCACCTTGGGAGCAGTACACCTCAAGTCAATCACTTCTACGTACAAACACTAGGTACTAAACAACTGCAATGATGATTACACCTTCTGTTTGAATTTCAAACAATAGTGGGTACGTCATTTATCCTTCCTTCTATCCATGGAGACATTAGGAAGAAGGGCGATCATCTGTTCAAAGCTCCATCCTATTTATACTTGAAAGTTCCACCTAAGATGGGCCGAAACCTCCATTCTTCTCGTGGGTAGAATTTGCCATATATCCGTCCCTTGCTGGGCACTTGAAATGTCTACCCAACAATTGTATGGGCCTTTTGAATAATTCCACCTGAAGCAAATGAATGGATCATCTGCCCATTCCATTATCCACCCTTTTTTCTTTGAACACTCCATCATCCACCCGCTACTTCTAGCCACCCATTACTGATGTCGCTGCTACCTATATTTTGCGTGTCCATTAATGTTTCCAAAACTTGGTAAACTCTTGAAAAATGATATCACTTTTAAAAGAAAGAGTGGGTGAAGGGTGTAAAATTTCACCCACACTTCTAGTGACTCACAAGGGTTTTCCATATTGTGGAAAAAAAGGAACTCGGAAGGATTAGGAAAAATAATAATAAAAATAGAGAGACAAAGAAAAGGAGGGAAATATGGAGAGGAAAGGAGGATGTGGAGACAAAAACAAAACAAAATTAAGGTGGGACACATAATTGTATTAGGGGAAATGGTACAATTAACACGGTGAAAAGCAGAGTGGAGGAAAATAAACAAGAGCATAGCCAACAGAGGTGTAAAGGGAGGACAAGGAAAAGAGATCCAGAAGGATAGGGTAAAAATGATAGACAGGAGTAGTAGGAAGAAAAACAGTGGAAACGAGTAAACACTGGAAAAGCTTGCTAAGAGACATGAAAGAGAAGAAGGGACAACAAGAAATAGTTGAGACAAGAAAACCTTTGTCACCAAACTAAACATATATAGGCAACAAAGGAAAGAGGAAAGAAAAATATATGGCAGGGGAAGGGGACAAGGAGACACGAAGGGAAAATCGATCCAAATCTTATTAGGTGGAACCAACAGGGCATAGACCATTTTCCACGAGGCACTCTCTTAGATTGAATTCCCCTAAATGTAGCCTGCAAAAGGTTTAAGATGTTCCAAGAGTAGATAGATTGACAATGATTTTCATAGCTTTTGTCCCAAGCATTATTTTTCATGCATTCTAGTAATGATTCTCTTTTAATACCTATTATCAACCCAGAGATAATTTTATTTCAATCACGTTTTACAATTTACACGTTTTGGTCCCATTTGCATCTACCTGCAGTGTGTTATTCATAATGTGTTCACCTTACCTTGTACTTATGGTTGTGAGTTTCAAGGCTTCTTGATGTAGCTCTCGAGGATGTGGTTAGAGGCCTTGATGATTGCTGGATGCATCCATTGGGCTATGGGGTCACAACAACAATAAATGGAAGGAAATAAAACTAGGAATACAACACAGAGACAAAGGAGGAATGCTATATTTCCAAGACAAGCCTTGGGGAACCTTCCCTGATGCTTTTCAGCATCAAGCCAAGTGGCAATCTTCCATAGGATCTTGTTGCCCTAGTTGTCGCTGACAAAACCTATGATACCCTTCTCATTGGCCCCACATAGTGCATAAATTTATTTACTGGCTACAAGATTGTGGCATGACAGACATTCTTGAGCCAAGGATGCTTATGGAAATCATCCTGTTAATCTAGAGTGGCTGGACCAGATTACATTGTATTTGAGGCACCACTTGTACTGCATCTGGTATAGTCCATGTTGGCTCTAAATTATGATAAGATCATAATTCTTCTTGCTTTTCTTGAGCACCTAGGTACTCAGGCCCTTGAGACCTAGGGTGGCAATGAATTTTACCATCGTAGTTTATCTTTTGGAAGATGACCTATCAAGAAATAAATTTTTATGCTGTCCCATTTTAAGATTGGCTTGTTGTGCCAATCTTGTGGTTGGCTTCTTCTTCGCTATTGGACCCTTCTCCTATTCATGGGTATCCACATCCTCACCTAGATACAGCTGAGTCTGGGGTTGATATATCATGTTTTCATCATGGACGTGGTCATTGTTGCACACTCATCCATGATGTGTACCGACTACATGATCTAATACCAGCTCCTGAAAGGAACTGGTTGGATGAAGCCTCTACGTCAGGACTTGCTTGGCTCTGATGGCCTCCTTGTAAAGTTGTAGAAACATAGTTTCTCTAGATTGGTGCAAGAGGGAGCTAATGTCAGGGTTGAGAGCCCAGATGTAGAATAGATATGCTTGGGTGGAGGTTTGAAGGATTTGTCATGGAATCCTCCTCCAGCTTTTCTCAAAATGGACATTAAAGTTTATCACACTTTCAAGAGGGTTCCTCTTGATAAATGTGAATTGATCCATAGGCTATGGTCCTCCAAATCACCAAATGTATCAATGAGAGGCTCTACTAGATCCACCCATGTAGAGATGCTCCCAGGCTATAGGGTTTTATACTAGAGCCATGATATGCCCTTAAGAGAAGCGACCAACAGCCTGATCACTACATCCTCATGCATGATATTGTGAAGGGTGGCCAGAGAATCCACATTCTCAATATGTTTCTTCATGGCTCCCCTAACACCATTATATTTTGTTAGGGCATCAAAGACAACTTTTAGAATATCATGTCGATCAAGGAGACTGAGGGGACCAAAATTATTATAGTGCTAGAAATTCGTGGTGGCATTGGTCTTCAAATATTCCGTTGGGATTGATATCAGATTTGGAGTCGCTAGATGAACATACTATATTTGTTAGTGAGGTCAAGGCTGGTCATCGAATCTTGAGTGCTTTGGGATGTTTGGATCTTCAGCATAGGAAGGTGACTGATCTCATGATCTGGAGATGTCGCACAATCAAAGTTTCCTGGTGATTTTGAGAGAATATGGGAAAATAAAAGTATCACCAAACTCTGACTTCCTAAATCATGGAAACTCAATGAGTTCCCCAACAGAGTCACCAAAAACTATTGGTCAAAAATCTGGCACCGCACAAAGGGTGGGGGTGGACCAATGCCAACATCGAACAACCCCTCAGTTGGGATGGGGTGGACGATCTCCGGAGAAGGTCGGTTCCTCTATGGTGGTTCCAACTATCTATGCCGCAAAGTGGAAAAAGGAAAAGGAAGAGAAAAAGGAGGAAAATAAATAGGGAAAATGGTCATATCCAGAACTCACAAGTATGGGTATAGCCGCATCAAGACACATGTAGGTGTCACACTATGGAAAAAATACAAACCTAACACTTAAAAAATCAACCAAATATGCCTTCAATAGATGCTTCAGAGCGAAGAGCGGAAAGTAAATTCTAGAACAAGTGAACGGGTTCATGAAATCTAAGATACAGAATTAGAGCACTCCCATCCTATCATATTTAATATAAATAAACCCCCAATCCATATTATGAATGTGAATTATAGAGCCACTAAGTAAATACCATGAAATCCAATTGCAGAATTATATGAAACCACTTAAATGACCAAAGCGAAAAAAATATTCATACATTTCATACTAAAAGAGATGAAGGCAGAATTAGAGACCAAACAATGCTAACTTTGTATTTATACAGTGGTGAAAACCTTACATGCAAATTGTAATGGCTAAAGAGCTGCCCTTAGGAATGACCAAAATTCCACTATTTATAGGTATTGTTACATTAAATTAAAAATTCAAACATTAATGGTGGTAGGAAAGAAGACAACACTTGAAGCTGGAAGACGCTTAGTCAGTACACTGCTCCTAAAGATGGCGATAATCTTATAGAAGGGGTAGATGTGTCCAGATTGATTTGGGCCCTCAAAATTATGCCTAATTTATTAATTCTCATCTACCTCATCCTTTTACTCGGTCAACGATCCACTAGTTAATTTATGAATGAAGTAGTGCACCTCAAATCAATCACTTCTGCGTATGAACACCTAGTACTAAAAAACTACAGTAATGAGTATGCCTTCTATTTGAATTTTAGGGAATATTGGGAGATTTTGTATGCTAGGTGGGTACGTTATTTGTCATTCCTTCCACCCATGGAGTTGTTAGGAAGGAGGGTGGTCATCTATTCAAATTCTGCCCTATTTGTACTTGAAAGTTCCGTCTGAGATGGACAGGAACCTCCATTCTTTCCATGGGCGAGATTTTCCATATATCCATTCCTTGTTGGTCACTTGAAATGTTTACCCAAAAACTAGGCGGGCCTTTTGAATAGTTTCGCCTGAAGTAAAGGGTGGATCGTTCGCACATTCCATTATCCACTTCGTTTTCTTTAAACACTACGTAATTTTACCATTGCTTGTAGTTGCCCATTACTGCTTCCACCACTACCTATCTTTCACCCATCCATTGATGTTCCCAAAACTTGACAAAATCTTGAAAAAGGATATCACTTCTGAAAGAAAGAGTGGGTGAAGGGTGCCAAATTTCACCCATAATAAGTTACAAATAAAGTGATCAATAGCTTCATAAAATACAATAATTTGTGGGAGGGGATACTGTTTAGATCATAGAGGGCCAATTTTTCCATCAATTGTCACTTTTTATTGTATGGTTTTAATTATTTTCTTTGGATATATTTGGGTTCATCTCTCTAACCTTTAATATGACAATTTTTATTACATTGATCACTAGTGAACCTCATCGATTATTACTTTAGCTTTGGCTATTTTCGTATACATCACTTGGTAATTTATAATGTTATATATTTTTGTGCACCGTAGAGATTTATGATGTCCATCATTTGATGAAAATGTTTTGTAATTATTAAAAGTGGACTTTTTATTTTCCTGCTATCTTGAATTCAATCCTCATTTATATCATCATTCCAAATGATACAATAATTGCATGTCGTATTGTGAATACAAGAACACGACACTTAAATAAAATAAGGAAACCAAACAATACAATGAAACACAAGATTGCACAAATGGATATATTCGACAAAATGGGGGAAGCCAATAAAATCCTTTGATACAATCTATCCTCAATGAGTATTTGATACAAAGATATACAAAAGGCTAGGGTTCTCCAAAACCCTAGCTACAATAACAAAGTGTCTTCAAATGGTGTGTCCTTGCTCCCAACAGGTTGAGTGGGCTTCAGGTATCCGTGTAATCGGGCCACTCTGACTGCAATAGTCATCCAATGCTCCTTCGATTTGTGCTATCCAATCCTACACACACAACAAACAATAGGGTTGTTAGTAAAAAAAATGAGGGTTCCATAGTGTGAACCCTCATAAATGAAAACTAAACCCTAGATCTATGAAAGTGAGATATGTAGAATGCAATAAACACAAATAATAACAACAATTTAGATTTTACCTTGCTTATGATGATTCGTGGCTTCGTTGTTTCAAATTTATTGATGCAACAACTTCAGATTGGGGTTTGTTGATGATGGAAGGCTCGGGCGTGCACTTGACAGGCTCTGGTGCGAGCTTCACAGGATCTGGCGTGCACCTATGGATATGGTAGGCCCTGATGAGCATCTGGAAAGTTCTGTCATGAGCTTCGTAGGCTCTGGTGTGCACCTATACAATATAACAGGCTCTGGAGGGTGCCTATAGATTGCAGCAGGCTCTGGCAAGCGCTTCGCAAGCTCTGCAACGAGCCTCACAAGTTCAAAATGGCACCTGTGAATTAGGGCAAAATTTGCAAAAGTAGATCGTGGGGATGGCGACTAATACGGTGGATTGAGGGGGAGCTGTGACGACGATGAAGGATGAATGGGTGATGGCTAGAACAACAGAAGTCTTATTTGCGAGCTAGGGATTCAGATTTTTAGGATTCTATGCTAGGGCTTACCAATAATTCCTCTAGGGTGCAATGTCTAATATCCAAGTTCGAGTGTTTAAGCATTTGCAAATGCTCTTATTTTATAATCCAACCTAGGGTTTTCTTAGGGTTTTAGCCTTACACTTTTAATCGTGTGACTAAGATTAAATTAGATCTTAGGTTGAGATTACTTTTTGAGTGTGGCATGGATTAAGGAAGATGGAGGGCGGGGCTTAGATTGGATCGGACGGTTGTGGTTAATTGAGTTTATAAATATATATTTTATAATAAATATATTATAATATAATATAAAATATTATATTAAATACAAAATAATATAAAATAATATTAAAAATAATCCCAATTGGGCTAGGAAATGGCAGGAAAGGCTAAAGTGGGCCTTTTGAAAGCGGGAAAGGTGGAATTGGACTAAATAATTGGTGGGAAAGGTGTATGGTGGACAAGTGGGTGGAGGAATGGTTAGGATGGAGGATTAGTGGCTGTAATTTGATGTCTACACGTATCAAGAATAGAATAAATGGTAGATAGGATAAAAATATTATAATGTAGTTCTAGACAGATGATAGGATAGTATAGCCTAAGGTTTTCAACATGTACACTCTCCTAAGGTTGTCTATAGAATGTACTAATTATAGAATATATATGCACAAACTCATCCTACAAGATCTATTTATATTAAATTAAAAATTAATCACACTCGAAAAATGAATGGTAGAACTTAAAGGTGGATAGTTGTTGAAAGTTTAATCTAATTCAAGGCCAAGGCTAACATTGTAAGATGTAATATTGGATAGGCCTAAGGGAACTCATTGTATAATGTACTAAAATTATTGTATTATGTAATCCTTATGAGCTATGGTTAATCTTGTTATGGTTAAACACACCTTATAAACTTGTAATTAACCTTAAAGCATTTCTTGTTATATCATATTATATTTAAGTTATTTTATGTATTTAGGGTTTTGGTATTAGTATAAATACCCATACCACTCCTCATTTCATTATTGAAGTGTTGTGAATCTTTTCTATGGGTAATACAATAATTATTTATGGTGCTTATGGGTGCCATCAAATCTCTATTTCTCTTTTCAATTATTTTATCCCTTTATACTTTTTGTATAAGATTTGAGTGGATGGATTGCTTTTGTTTGTTTTTGAAAATATTGTGAATTTTGACATGGCATCAAGTGGGTATGGAGTTGCATCTCTTGGTCACACAAAATTACTTTTTAGAGCCTCTAATTTTTCTTCAAATCATAGGATTATTTCTTCCTCAAAGTATCATAAGACATTTTTGCATAAGAGACAAAGAGGACATTTTAATTAATTTATTAATCAAAATGGAGAAAATATTTCCCACCATTCCAAAAAAATTCAAAATAGCCATAGGGATACTCACAAGGCACAAAGTTAGAGATCAAGACAATGAGCTTCTTTCAAATTATGTGTGCAAAAAACTTGAATTTATTTTTTTAAATATGGTATGTCTCTCTCATCTTGTGTTACCCCTCTCCTAATCTAGAGCATATAATCCCTTCTTCAAGGAGATGGAATGCATCTAAATCTAATAAATATGGGTGCCATTGTGGTTGGGGAAGAGAACATTAAGACTTTTTATGGCCAAAGATGTGGGTTCAATTTACTACACCACTAATTTTCAAAAAGAAATAGGTATTTTTCATGTGTTTATACCTGAGAGTAGAAGATTAGGAGATTTAAGGATCCAATTTATTCTTGACTATTTTTATGTCATGGTGGTATATAATATGGCTTTATGACATAAGGGTATATGATTGAATCATGACAATTAGTTTTTCTATAGATCATCGATTGAAGAAGATTTTATGGGAGCATTGACAACTCTATGATGACTATAAAGTGGGGAAGGATGGATAATGGAGCATTCTTATGTGATCAAGGTCATGTGTTCAAATCCCATGCACAAATTATTCCTTGCTATTTTTTGGATGCATAATGTGTAGAAGAGAAGTTCTTTTTCTTTCAAATGGTGGTGGTAGAAGGATGGTTACCATGGTGTTCTTGGAGCAAAAGAGACTCAATTTTGAATTCATCCATTGCTTGTCAAGATATTTACAAATAAAGGTTGAATTGGCATGGTACTTCTATCTGTCATATTATACCCTTGCTATGCATTTAAATAACTTCAACTAGTCAAAATGTAGGAGTTGGCAAGCCAATTAGAGGTAGCAAGTGGTGCAAAAATGAATGGCTATCACCAATGAAGAGCACCCACCAAATGGCAAGTTCAAATTGGCTATTGATATTCAAGGGTTTGAGGCAATGATTTTTTAATTTTTGAGGGTTATTTACGCAAAATTTCTAAAGGCCATAACTTTTGCATATGAAAGCATTTTGAGCATTTTTTACAATTTGCGTGAGTTTTTGAGCTTTATGCATTGGTGACATTAGTTTATGGAGCTATTTTACTGTTAGAGGTTAAACTATGTGGAATAGTACTTAATATATTTTTTCCTATTTTAAAAGGACATATTTATTATAGTCTATCTAATAAAATCTTTGGCCTAGTTTTTTGGGATATATAGATAGTTTTGTGATAGTTATAGTAGATTTTAAGTCATTTGGAGGTTCACAAAAAATGATTAAGGATGTTCTTTACTCAATCCCTCTTCCTTATTTGGGTAATTAATTCAACTTATTCATGAAGATCAAATCTTTTATGATATCTTTTTTCTTCTATTTTTTGTTCAGGGACTCTTGGAAGTTTCTTACAACTCTTCTTTTAAGCAAGTTAAAATAAAGCCTCTTTTGGTGATTAGGTGGCCTAGGAGTAAGAGTAAGTATTCAAATAGGGTATTGTATGGCCTAAGAGAAAAATTTATACCTTCAAGTCATACATGATGTTACTATGGAATATCAAAGGAGCTTATATTTTAATAAAGTGATGATCTTAACTTCTCTTCTTCATTTGAAGTCCTAGCAAAAGTGTTTTTGGATGTGTGCAGGAGTGTCTATTAGTGGCAGTGATGACTATGGTCTAGCCTAAGGAGACTCTTGTGGAGGAAGCACTTTTGCAGCAGTGGATTTTAGATGATGAGGAGATGAGTCTACCTAATAGTGTGGTCCCATTAGAGCATCCATTATGGGGGAAATAATTGTTACTAATATATTCTCTCTTTGGCCCTTCAATTGAAAAAATGAGGAATTGTTAAAAGTATAATCTAATTCATGACCAAGGTTGATATTATATGATGTAATATTGAATAGACCTAAGGGTATTCATTGTATAATGTATTGAATTTTTTATTATGTAAGACATATGGGCCGTGTTTAGCCTTGTTATGGATAAACCCACCTTATAAACTTGTAATTAACCTTAAGCCTCTCTTGTTATGTTAACTTAGGGTTAATTTTTTTATGTATTTAGGATTTTGGTATTAGTATAAGTACCCCTCTACCACTTCTCATTTCAATATTAGAGTGTTCTAAATCTTATCTACAAATAATATGGTGATTATTTATGGTGTCTATGGATACCCCTAAATCTTTATCTTTTTTTCTTTCTTTTATCGTTTTACACTCTCTATATAAAATTTAAGTGGATGGATTGCTTATGTTCATATATGAAAAATGCTTTGAACTCTGACATTAGCTTTTCATACAACATCAACTATTTCTTTATAATGTAGGTTAAAATCTACAATTTAACACAAGGTGACATAAGTTTAAGTTTTGTTGAACTTATGTCATGTAGATATCAAGAGAACATGAGACATAATTATGCATAAAATCAAATAATATTTCAAGGTAGAATAAAAGTTTAAAAATAAATTATTTACGAAAAGTATGGGCACCACTTTGAAGCCTAAGATGATCTAAGATTAACCTGGGAAGTGCACTTAGAGAAAGACAAGAATTTTCTAGTATTTGTAGACTATCCAACCAAATTCATAATTTTAATATAAATATTTTAGTACCATGGATGAACAATGTCAAAAAGGGATGGGAAAACATATTGTAGATACTAAAAGAAACACATGCATATTCAAAGGATATTTAAAAAATATAATAATTTTCTATAAAAAAATAAACTTCATTATATTTTTAAATAAAATGAAATGTTTACTATTATAAAATCTATATTAAATACACTTTAGAAATTAATATAGATTATAAAATAGTGAGGAGCTCACAAGTGTTGGTGTATTTAGTTAAAATAATCTAGCTAAAAGTTTTATTCTTTAACTATAATCCATGATTTAAAGTTCTTCATAGCATAGTCAACAAACATTAGGTTGACCACTTTTCTACTTCATTCAATTTTTAGGTCACTCAACTAAGGTAAGAAAAGTTGGTCAATGTTGATTGCGAATCCATTTTTTATATCCATGGTTATAACAAATAATTCATAACAATTTTCAAAAAAAGTATTTTCCTTTCTTAGTTGCTTTTTCTTCCATTTTACCTTTGTTTTATACATGTGGCATATATAAGCTTGTATGTTAATTATCACCTTTTATTGTATACAAACGCAATATTTTTTAATTTAAGTAAAATATAAATGTGTGGAATATATTTAATTGAATTCATTAAAAAAATCAATTTTCTTCAGTAAATGATAATACAATTATTTTAAAAATGTATTAGATGCTACATTATATATAAAATTAAAATATTTTAAAAATTATAATTTTTGGTTAGGTGTATATAATGGAAACACATCTAAAGTGATCTAGTTAAATATTTAAAGAAATTAAAATTATGTAATAAAAAAACTATCTTATGATTAAACTAATCTACATTAACTTATTGATGAATATTCTAAAATTGAGTAATAGTTGACATGGTTTATCTATTAAATCCACTCAAATCCCCTATGTCAATGGGCCTATTCAAATCCTCCTTATTGATGGTAGTTAGGACAATATTAAAGGATAATTTATGAAAAACCATGATGTGCACATTGATGGGTTTATTGGAATACAAATCATTGACCAATACCACATATATATTGCCATCAATACTCTATAAAAGGGGATACTTTTTCACCTAAATTTTCCTTTTAAATTTATCTTTTTCATAGATCCAAATCTAACACTCTCATATTTTAGTTCTTTGGTCCTACTTACATCAAATATTGGTTCTACATATTTGTTTTTCCTTAGTTTCTTTTTTTGGGTACTATTATAGAGAATTCTATAAGAATATGAATTCAACAAAGGACGTGTTTTGGTATTTTATTAACTAGGCATAGTACTACATTGGTGGTAAAAGTGATGGATATGTCCGTGGGTCTAGGTGGATTGATAAGTTGGGGCACTTATTGAGAGGAGACCTAGGTTCCAATCCCACGGGCGTGTCCATGCATAGCCAGTAGCTTGATCCGACTTCTCTGCATTTTGCACCTGGCTTATAACGACGATATGTTTCCTGCTTATCCAACGGTTCCACTTCATGCCACGTGTTGAACCAGAATGACAAAGACGATGCGAACCCTGTGCGTTTGACGGTCCCCATATCACGTCGGGTTACCATTAACAAGACGGTGGGTGTGTTGGAAGCCTTTGCTGATAGTTTGAACCTTGCCAGCTACGCTGGCAATTACTAAAAATTGTGATTGTAACCAATTCATCTATGTAACCAAAAAAAGTGATGGACATAACAAAAATGATGGTGACACTTATTGTAGTGGTGGCCATGGTCATGGGGAGAATTGTTATGGAAATGGTTGTGAAGATGATAGCTATGGTGGTGGTAATGATGATAGAAAATAGTGGTAATGGGGTGTATTATGGTGACAATAATAGTGGTAAATGATGGTGGTGGAGTGCATTATAGTGGTGACAATAGTGGTAAATGATGGTGGTGCAGATTATGGTAGAAATAATGATTAAAATATGGTGATAGATCTTACTATGGTGGTGATGGTAACACCTTTAGGAATAGTTGGGTGACTACACCACCACTAGGATGTGGCCATTAGAACTATGGTATAAATTGATATAGCATGGATGAAAACCATAAAGAAAATAAATGATTGTAATATGGGGCCATTGTGGGAAGACCATTAGTAGTATAAGGCATTGATAAATTATCAAGAATATTTGGTCCAAAGGGATAGTGTTACAAATAGCACCTAGGTGACCCGATATAAAAATGTTTTATGCTTGTGTTGATAAAAATAATACCTAGCCTAAAGTCAACCACCAATGTTCATAGCATTCAAACTATAAACAATTGTTTCATCCAAATATTTTCTTGGAGAATAGGTGCACCAAAATCCTACCCTTCGCAAGTCCATATTTGTGTTCATGGTAGAATCTAGGTACAAGATGTCTGAATCAAAGATGATATCATCAAGTTTTAAATGATTGTTAGAATTTTTATTAGTGTTTTTGTCATTGAAGATTTTCACTATACAAAATGCTAGTATATTGCTATATGTTCAAGGTATATCAATGAGCCCTCTTATGCATAGGGGTATAAGCTAAGATACTAGTTAAATTTTACTTATATATTGGATGAAATGAATTTTTTTCAGACCATAATTTCTTTTTACTAGTCTGGGAAGTAAAAATTAAGAGAGGGTGGTATTTTATTTTTGTAAAATGTACAATTTTACTATGATTGAAACCTTCAAATAATTTTTTATACCAAATAATGTAATAAATGGGATGTTAGATAATTATTACATTACTTAATGCTATTTGTTATACCTCATTAGAAGTTGAAATACACTAAATAGTTAAAGAAGAAGGTGAAGCACCAAGAGTCTCTTGAGACAACCAAGAGATATACACTTATATACACTTATATGCATAGATATATGTATAGATCCAAGGTTGAAGATGTGTAATAATATTCTGTGATTCAAATCCTAAAAATCTTGTTGTATCATACCCAAGGTTTCATTACTTTCTATTTTAGGATGTGAGAAAAAAGGCACATACAACACTTTCAAAGTCAAATGTACATGATTTAGAGAAAGAAAATGTTATTTAAAAATCCAACTGGCATTATGCCACAATAGTTATCAATGAACAAGAACTCTACAAAAATTATGAAGCAAGAAGGAGAACTTGAAACTATAAGCACTATAAGCAAGATCAACAACAACCATCAAGAAGGACTTCTTTATATATATTTTTTATCAATTTTTCAAATTAGTATCTTTATGATGAGCAAAAAAGGTCCTAGTAAACTAAATCTAGAAAAATATTAAATACATAATCAAAGGAAAAAATAAGAAGAAGATAGCAGATACACACATAGCATAGTATTTCACCTAAGAAACCCTTATGGGAAAAAACCCAACACAATAATATTTCCTTATTGTATAAAATTAATTGTCTTCAATACAATAATGTTCATCTCTCATCTCTCTTCAAAACCTAATGTAAGTGTAATTAAATAACAATAGCACAAGAACGAATTTTACAATACCATGGGAAAAATACCTAGGGTTCAAATAGTCCTAAACAATCCATATAGGTCTAAAAATAGCTTAAGAAACCCTAAAAATTTCATTGAGGGCTATCACCCTCGAACCCCAATGAGGATGCATGGAGAGTGTCCAATTGCTTTTAGAGTTAACCTTACCAAAATAACATGGAAATTATTCAACATATTTCCAACATTCTCCTACTTATTGAATACTTTCCATAGGGACCAAAAATTGTCATTGTCAAATGTCAAAGGAAACCATGCCCATAGATCTTCTATACCAAGACCATTTTTGAGTAGGTACAACCTTTGTTAATGAATTAGCAACATTATTCTCTATATCAACTTTCTCCAAAATCACCTGATTCTCTTCAACCATCTCTCTCACAAAATGGTACTTGATATCAATATATTTTTATCGATCATGAAAACTAGGATTGTAGGCCAAAAATATTGCACTCTATCACTGTAAATTCTCACTGCCTTCTACTTAAGACCAAATGTTGAACACAACATTTGTAAAAACACTATTTCTTTAGAGGTATGAGTTGCTGCAATTTACTTTTCCTTTATTGTAGACAAAGCAACCATTGATTGCTTTTTATTCATCCAACTTACTACCCCTTCAAATAATCTAAACATATAAGCACTCATGGATATTCTATTGTCCAGATCTTCAGTCCAATTAATATCTGCAAAACCTTGTAGATTTATGATATTACTATCTCCATATTTTCCTTAGTAATAGATAACATAATTTGAAGTTCCACACAAGTATCTGAAGATCCTCTTCATAATAGTCTAATGTTCCTTTCCTATATTGGACATATATCTGCTAACTACTCCCACTACATGTGCAATATCAGGTCTAGTACAAACCATTGCATACATCAGACTACCAACAACACTAGCATAAGGAACATGATGCATTTCTTCAATTTCCTCATCTATTTTAGGATATTGTTCAATAGATAAATTTTGATCAACAAGATATGGAGTACACAGTGGTTTACAATCATGCATTCTAAGCCTCTATATTATCAAATCAAGATATTTTCCTTGACTTAACCACAATTTTCTATTTGCATGATCCCTTATTATTTCCATACCCAAAATTTTTTTTGTAGCATCCAAATCATTCATATCAAATTCAAAAGATAATTGAGATTTTAGTAACTTTATCATCTCCTTATTATTACCAATTAACATGTCATCCACATGCAAAACAATGATAACAAAAATTTTACCTTCTTGTTTAAAATACACACAAGTATTTGTTTTACTTTTTCCAAGCCCAAGTGTCAAAATAAATCTATCAAATTTTTGATTCCACATTCTTGGAGATTGCTTAACTATAAAGAGAATTTTCAACTTGCATACCAAGTCCTCCTTACCTTTTACCCTAAAGCATTTTGGTTGTGATATATATATGTCTTCATCAAGTTCATCATGTAGAAATGTTATCTTTACATCCATTTGTTCTATTTCAAAATAAAAAGTAGCAAAAATAGCCAACATAACTCTAATTGAAGTTAGTTTAGCCATAGAAGAAAAATTCTCACTAAAGTCAATTTCTTCAACTTGAAAAAATCATTTTGCCACCAGGTGAGCCTTGTGATTCTCCAACTTTCCTTCTACATTATACTTATTATTGAATACCTACTTACAACCAACTAGTTTTCTTCTAAGGGGTAATTTCACCAAGTCCCATGTCTTATTTTTATCTAGAGACATCATTACTTCCTCCATAGCCCTTTTCCAAGACCTATTCTCACTTGACTGAAGCACCTTATTTATAGTCTTGATTTCTTCATTATTAACCGATGTATTAAATATAGAATAAAGACTTGAAGGGCTATACTGTTCTAGAAGTCTTACTCGATCTGATATCCTCAAACTTGGAGTTCCAAGTTCTTCATATTTAGCTTCCTCCTCATCTTCTTATTTTGAAGTTTCCTCTTCAGACTCTCTTTGTAGTTCATCTTATTCTATAACACTAGGGTCTACCACAGGTTCTTCCTCCTATTCTAATTTTACTTGAACTATTTTAGGTTCTTTGCATGATTGCATTTCCTATTTTAGAACCCTTTTTGTTTCTCTAAAGATCACATTATGACTAGAAACAATCTTCTGTATTTATGGGTTTCATAACTTATATCCTTTAAAACCAATACTATAATCCACAAATATGTATTTCTTAGATTTATATTTTAGCTTAGTCCTTTTCTATTTTGAAACATACATATAAGCATTGCAACAAAAAACCCTTATATGAATGAGAGAGGGTTTCTTACCAGTCCACACTTTCTATGGAGTTTTTTCCACCAAAGTTGAGGTAAGAGATCTATTGATGAGGTAACATGTAGTTAACACGACTTCTACTCAAAATTTACTTTTTAACCTTGCACCACTTAGTATGTTTCCTATCCATAAATGTTCTATTCATCCATTCTATTATGGATTATATAGAGTTATTTTCTACCTTTCTAGTCCATAGTCCTTGCAAAACTACTCAAATTCATTAGAGAAATACTCACCACCATTGTCACTTCTCAGAAACTTTATATTTTCTCTATCTGATTTTCTACAAGAGTTTTAAACTCTTAAAATTTATTGAAAACATCATATTTATTCCTTAAAAAATATACCCAAGTATTTCTTGAAAAGTCAATTATTAATGTAACAAAATAGATAGATTTATCTAACGATGGTACTTTTGTAGGCCAAAAAATACATCACTGTGAACTAGATGTAAAATTCCTTTAGATCTTGTAGCACTACTAGGAAACTTATTTTTTAAATTGAATCTTCATTTGTGGTCTTCATTTCTATAGAAGTTCCTTCATAAAATGATCAACCATTATCGACCTTTTTATATCTGCAATCTCTTTTATAATGTAAATTTCCAACACTTTGTATATGTAATTGATATATTTTTCTTTTTAAAGTGACCCATTTCAAATAGGTCATTTGTTATGTAAAAACCAAGAAGATATTATTAGGAAGTAATGCATCTTAGTTTTACCCCATATAACAAATAGAAATCAATGAAGAGCAAATAAGGATTTTAAGGATAGAAGACGTTTAGTTCCTTATGGTCACACCACATATAATGTGCATGAGGCTAGTGGACAATACGGTATATATGGTTACATGAATTATGTTAATGGTGTCCCATACATGAGTTATGGACTAGGTCTCCATGAAACACCTTCTAGAGTAAAGAGTCCATTTAGATAACTATGTAACACAAATTTATATGTCTAGTTATGTACCCCTATCCAAAAGTAATGCATTCTTGTATTAAATTGTAATTTTTTTGAGCAAGTTTTTTTTATGGGAGGAAACAAATTGTTTCCAATTATAATTATTTTTAATTTTAAGGATTATATAGATTATAATATAGCAACTTTTAGTAATGAACTATTGATGAGTAGAGAGGAGATTGAATATAGAAAATTTAATTTGAGGAACCACAATTATGTATGATGACACAAAAATATCTTCTTCTAAAATTATTTATTTCCTAAAGAGACAAATACTTTTTTGAGTATGCTTGGGTTATGTATGTCAACATTTTTACTACCATGGATTATATAGAAAAAACATTAATAAGAATGATATTAGAAAAACATCTTTAACTTATACTCAATTTAAAAAAAAAAAAACATCTTTAACTTCAATTAGGCTTTAATTTCATGGTGAATCATAATCCTTATGGATTTAGAAAAAAGTGGTAAATATGGATTTAACACCTTAATCCAAGGTATCGATACTATTTACAAACCTTAACATAAAGTTTCCTTCTATGTTAGTAATGGGTGCTTGACCTTAACTTGAGTGGGCCTTATGGTGAAGACATTGGTACTTCAAAAATAAAGGTTTGAATAAAAGGAATAAGGTTGTAAATTAAACTTTGGTAACCAAATTTTATTGTTGCATGATTTCATTTTCTTTTGATTTTGCTACCATGTGTATAATACAATAAATACTATATATACATATGTACCAAAAAAAAATATAAAACATCTTAATTTTAAGAGGATGTAACCTTTTATATCAAATATAAAATTTAAAAAATTTAATAAAATAGATTAAAAATCCAATATATAATTAAAATAAAAATATTATATTTTTTTATTTTTTAAATAGCAATCTATTAAATATAGTATTTACAAATTATTTATATATTAGAATTTCATTCCACTTTAATACTTTTCCTTAAAAAAACTAAACAACAAACTTCACTTAAAGCAAGAATATTGAATGTTGGTGGATTATTGGCCACTAAATTCATATCTTTTAAACATAAATATATATGTTAAGTTGGCTGATTGGAATTAAATTAAATTACAAGATAATAACAAAGTTATTTTTAATCGCAATTCATTAAATTAGGTTAATATTTGCATAAATTTGTTTATATGTATTATATTGAAACTTTAAACTTGAAATTAAGATATATATATATATATATATATATATATATATATATATATATATATATAATATATAAAATAAAAGATTGCGTAAGTATATGTAGCTTTAACATGCTTTCTTACAATGCCATATGAAGAGACCTTTTTATAACGTTATAAGTAAACATATTTTAGAATTTATGCATTTTTATTTTAATCATTATCGCTCATATTATTATGTGTTATTTATCTTTTTAAATTTTTAGTAATTTATTAGTGTTTCTGGTACAAATTATTATTATTATTATTATTATTATTTTCTTTGAATGTGAAATATATTGATTATGTTTAATTCTTTCATGGTTGTATTGGTAGAGGCAGAAAGTAAAGTAGTATTTAGGTTTTTTTTTGTTTTGTTTTGGTAATATTAAGAAGTGGGGGTTTTGACCAGGAATCCCTTAACTTGTTACAACAACTCCACAGGGAGACACACACCCATCCCCTCACACACTCACTCATACCACAGTTTAAACCTTGGACCTCCCGAAGAAGAGCCAAAGCCCAAACCGTTGCGCTGCACCCGAGGTGCTCGAAGAAGTCTTCGAAGGGAAGGGCGCATACCACCTTCTTTTGTCATCATCGTTGATTGTGATTTCTCAAATAAATAAAATATTAAAACTTTCCACCCTTCGCATGCCTCAACGGGATTCGAACGCGAGTCTTCTTTTTTTTTATACATTTTTTTTTTTGGTAATATTAAAAAGCAGGGGTTTTTGATCAGGAATATTCCAACCTATTACAACAACTCCACTAGGGATACACACACCCACCCCCTCACACACTCACCCATGCCACGGTTTGAACCTTGGACCTCCCGAAGAAGAGCCAAAGCCCAAACCGTTGCGTTGTACCCCAAGTGCTAAAAATGTCTATCTTATCGGGGTAAGGATCAACAACCACACAATACCAATCAATTAAACCTCCACAGTTGATCACTTAAACCGCCACGGTTTGAACCTTGGACCTCCCGAAGAAGAGCCAAAGCCCAAACCGTTGCGCTGTCAACCCGGTGCTAAAAATGTCTATCTTATCGGGGTAAGGATCAACAACCACACAATACCAATCAATTAAACCTCCACAGTTGACCACCAACATGCGTCCCTAGTTATCTCAACTAGGAGGCTAGTCTTTCTATTAGCCTGAGCACCACTTGTGGTCAAAACCATATATTAAGGAAAATCGTTCTCCAGGCTAGTCGAGGGGTTTTTTGTATTCGGCGTAGGCCACCAGGCTTGAACCTCGAACCTCCTTCCGAAGATTGAGGGAACTTGCCAGTAAGCTAAGGGTTCTTAGTTTGATGATTTACCTTCACTAAGACTTTTTTTTTTTTTTTTAAGAGTGTAATTTCTTTCAATTTATTTGTTTTTATATATAATATAAATATTATTTTTATATTTTAGATCTTTGTTGATAAATTGTATATTATATTCACACATTGCATGATTATTTTCAAAATAAAAAATATTCATCCAAAAGATGCTAAACTATTCATAATTTTTTTTTTTAATGTTGTAATGCCAATAAAAATAAAATTATTAGTATATATTGTATTAATACGAAAAATGACAAGATTAAATCAAATGATATGATTTTTAAGTAGTTAAAAATGTGAACTTCTATGATGGAGACCCAAGTTGAAACATGGACAATAATATATACATTGTCATTAAATATGACTATGTGGATTTTTATAAAAAATTGATCATGATGAAATACAAGTAAGATCATTTCAATTCCATATAATCCATTAATATTGTATTTTTTACCATGGTGGATGCATATAAGAAGTATTACTCAAAAAAAGATTATGTTTTATTTTTTAAAATGCAAATGCTTTTGTTGAATATAAATATTAAATTTGGGAACCTTCATCCCTATTTGGGTGAAACTAAACTTTGATGGAGCATCCAAAGGAAATTCGAGTCCAACAGGAGCAGGAGGATTTTTTAGGGACTCCAATGGTCGAATCCTACTAGCCTTTGCTAAAAATCTTGGATGCTAAACTAGCCACATGGCGAAAGCCAAAGCAATTTTCCAAGGTGTTCTAAAGCTGAGCTCTCTAGATTGCAGGTGAATTATTATCGAATGTGATTCCCTTAACATTATTAACATGATCAAAGTGAATCATCTTCCAACCTAGACTATTTCAAATTTGATAGAAGAAGTTCACATGATTACCCAAACTTTGAAAGTTGTCCAATTTTAACATATGTTTAAGGAAGGTAACAAGTATACAGACTTCTTAGCTAATCTAGGATTATCTCAGGAAATCCTATCAATTTGGTTGAATAACTTCCTAGAGGGATTAACATAATTAGTCAATGAAGAAAGAAGAGGATAATCTAGCTTCGCTAGCATGTTCTATCTTAGGGATGGACTTGTGTTGGTGTTGTAGTGTCATCTTCCTGTGGTAGATCCTCTATTTTTAAGGTCTCTTTTATCTCTATCTCCCCCCTGCATGGGTTGTTTGTGGTCTTTCTCCCTGGTGTGGAATGGTGGATGTAGTTGTGTTCTTTTTTCTCCTTCTGTTTTAGTTTGGAGTTTACTATTTTTAGCATCCTAGGTTCTCTCGATGACCTACATGCCACCTTTTTCTAGTTAAGTTGGCTGGATCCATTCTATACAAGGTTTGGGGTCCCTTTCAAAACCCCTTCATTCACCTAATAAAAATATATATAAATATTAAATTATTTAAAATTTTCTAGAGGAAACATTAAAACTTTGAGATGGATATAAATAGTTTTTTGGGGTTGCTTGCCATTCATTTTAATATTACATTTATATTAATTTTAAAAACCTTGTAAATATTTAAATATGTGATATTCTAAACATTGTGAAAATATTCATTCAATGGTAAATTAATAATAAGCTTATGCTAACTGTTTAAGTCATCATGTTTCACTAAATATTTTTGATTTAAAGATTAGTATGAAAGAAAATATAATGTCATATTTTTTTGAATAAGTTGTATGTGGCTTGTATTGGGTCACTCCAATAAAATTATTAAAAAAATACATTTTTATTAAGTTTATCAATTCATTACCCTTGAAAATTACATCTCTATTAAATATATTAAACGATTATATTAAATAATTATATTTTTCATTTCCTTGAAAAAGAATACAATATGTCATTTTATTTTAAATTAATTATATAGAATTAAGTCAGATTCCACTATTGTTATGATTGTGTAACCAATTCATCTATGTAACAAAAAAAATATTATAAATAAATAAATTTAGCAATAAATATATATATTTATTTATTTGCTTTACTAATATTTAAACTTAAAATTCTTTTTCAAAAATAAAGATATTTAACCATTTAAATTTATATCATTTAATATTTTTTATTGTCAAATAAATCATTTATTTATAACTAAAATATTTTAAAATAATCTAATTAAAAAATGTAGAGGGGGAAATTGCCTACCACGTATGATTCATGACTAAATCTGCTGAAAGCCAAGTTGGCCACGGGAGTATGTTGAGCCTCTACACTTGAGGGCTAGGGGATCAAAAGGGTTCACCAATAATGGTTTTAGGACTCGCTCCAAGTCCAAGGATGGAATGTTTGATGTGTATATTGAACAAGTACCTATGTTTGGCTTTTCTAAAATCTAACCTAAAAGGAATTAAAGAACAATGTAAGACAAACAATGATGCAAGCAAACAAGAAACTATTCCTAAAATGATTCTTAGTTTTAATGAGGACTAACCCTAGTTTGCAATAAAAGTAAATATTTTTCTTTTCAAGCAAGGGACCAAAAGAATGCACAAACAAATTTAACCTAGATGCAAACTATATGTTTTTCTCTTTATTAATGCCTAGAAACAAAATCAAATGTTTTTATTTTTCTTTTTATTGTATTTTATCATGAGCTAAATCTAAAATAGAAATAGACAACAAACAAAGAACAAATAGCCTAAGAAGTCTACTTAGTGCACTTACTTGATTTGGTGGTTGACCCTAGCCTTTCACTTACATCTAGATATATCCAACAACTTTAAAACTTGCAAAATAGCTTAAAAAACCCTAGAAACTTTGATTACTGTTTGGGAGCTTGCTTAGGTTGCTATATGACTGAGTTTCCCATTAGTACTTTTAGCCGACCGTTTGAAAGAAAAATTTATTATTGATCTTCTAAAGCATACACAAAAAGATATGACAACATGAAATAATAAACAAGAATCCTGACATAATGAATGCAATGAAAAGTAAGTATGCAATTACAAAGCTAGGATTTTAGAGAGAGAAGTTTACCCCCAAGCTAGTATGACTGAATCCATGCCCTGTAAATTATTGGTCATGGATTTAATAACAAGAAGAAAGATTAAAAAAAAGGTAGAGTTGACAAAAACGGAGTTTTTTCCGAATCTGCGCCCTATAATGGGTGAGGCGCAAATTCATACAAGAGGACCTAAAACTAGAAATCAAGATGCAAAATGTAATTTTAACACTAAATTAAATGTTTTAAGAGCTAATGAATGCAAAGAGACAACTTGATAAGCTTGTAGAAGAAGTAAGAGTAAATATGGAAGACCTCTCCTCCTTCTAGAAGATAATTTATCATCAAGGCTTCTCCACTTGCTTATCTTCAAGAGTGAAATCACAAAAACACACCAATAATAGAGCATAAAATTATTTTAAGAACATCAAGAGCACTAGAAGAATTAGATCAAGATGATGAAGAACTGGGTGGCTTAGCTTTTGAGAAAAAGGGGGTCCAGTCCTCTTATTTATAGGAAGCTTTGAGGGCTAAAAATGTGGGAAAACTAAAAGCAACCTTGGCCAAGTTGACATTGTAGAAGTTGACCCCAAATTTTAGACTTTTAAAAAAAAGTATAAATTTGTCAAATTCGTGCCCCATAATTTATATTTTGATGATTTGATTAAGGTCAAGAAAAATAATAAAAATGAGGGTTCAAACTTGCACTTAGCAATTTTGAGAGCCTCTCTAGGGATTCTAAGGAAAAATGACTCATTTGGATGGGTCAATTTTCCATGTCTACATTTTACCCCTTCTTTGATGCATTTATGGCCTAATAAATGCATCAAAGAAAGATGTAGACACCTATGGACAAAAATAACAAACATAAAAATGGGTGGTAGGTTTAGAAGAAAGGGGTGGTGCAAAAATAATGTCAATCCAAATGTTTTAATATTTTATATGCAAAATGAGGCATTAGGGACATTAATGCCTCTCAAGCCAAGGTGCCCCTCGAGTTTCAAAGGGAATGCAAGATTCCAAAAGAAACTTGAAATGGTAGACTCAGAAGAAAATAAAATAGTAAATAGTGAAAAAGAAGGAAAAAGTGCATAAAGGAAGAAAGGGGAGAGAGAAAAAAGAGGAATAAAAAGGAAAAAAGGGGTGAAAACCTAATTCATTTTCATCATGTAAAGAAGAAAAGAAGATCTTTGGAGACAAAAATAATAATGACACTTCCTACACACCGAGAAGCTATTATAAGGGGCGAGGATGACATAGTAGCACAACGAGCATAGGTAAGAGCCAAGACCCAACTTTAGATTAGGGTTTACTTGCATTTTGTAAATTTTTATGCATTTTTTAGAATTTTTAATTTTTTAGAGGAAATATTTGTGCAACATATTCTAACATAGATTCAGTGGTCACCCACAAATTCAACCAACCTTGGCGATGATTGAATCCATACCCATACCATACAAGGCACATATTTATAAATCCACACCCTAAAAGATACGAGGTGCAAATTCAGAGAATAAGAAAATAAAGAAAAAGAAGAGAGGAAAGAAACAAAATAGAAGAGAAAGAGAGTAGTAGAAAAAAAATATTTATTTATTGGTTAAGAAATTGCTTAGGTTGCTTTTATTTTATTTGTTTTGATATTGAAACTGATGGAATTGTTTATTGAATTTGTTTTTGAAGAATGATGCGCTTGAGAGCAGGGAGTGGTGGTTGAGTACCTTAGAGGAGGCACTATGATAGTTCATGCTAGCATAGAGAAACACACTACAGGAGATGGGGCTACTTCACTTGGCAGAGATGCCCTAGGTTGAAGCTAATAGTGCTAGTAAAAATGTGGTACCCAAAGTCATCCATATTCTGGTTACCAATGGGAGAGATGACTATCACACTAGAGGACATATGGTGCATCTTGAGGATCCCCATTAGAGAGAGGATGATTTACAAGGCACAAGTGCCTCAGGTGGTAATGCAAATATTATTGGGTGATCAACATATGAGATACACAAATGTAGGTTTCATTTCAATGAGATTCCATGATGACATAGAGTTTGGGTACTGACTATCGTGCTCTATGAAGCAATGGTAGGATTGTTAGTGTACCATACCAACCAACAACACTTGCCATAGGTATTGGTGGGAGTAGTGGTAAACATGCAATACCATCATATGAGGTTCACATGGGGGTCATATATGCTAGTTCGATTGTATAGGATATTGTACAATGTCATGTATAAATGACATACAAGGCTAGTATTCATGATACTACTCCCGATTTGGTGTTGGGAGTATATAGCCACATGAGGCTACATAAACTACTAGGGCCACTACTCGACCTAGAGTGAAAAATGATATACAAGTTGTCCCAAGACTATGAGCGTACACAAAGGGTATACGTAGGTCTTTTACCACTTAGGAGGTGGGTGATAGATGAGCTACAAGATCACCAAATCATATGGTGATCATGGCATCTACATTTTGTATGGGATGAGGATGTTGAGGAGTTGGCTTAGGTTAGGAGGGTTCAATGGGTCACCATAAAGAAGGGTGAACTGGAGCTTTATCAGTTTGATAGAGTGCAATAGTAGTTCATGATTATATAGAAGATACTAGACCTGGGTGACTACTAGTTTAGTAGGGTGAGGAGGAATCCATAAAGATTCAAAGGGGATCCTAATGTGCTTAGTTTTGTGGAGGAAGACTTGGAAAATCCCCTCTATGTCGATCTTGGAATGGATGATGTCTGAGTAGCTCTTATATATAGGAGATGGTACATGGGTATTATGCCCCTAAGGATATCCCCATAGCTGCTAGTGCAAAGGTGCCAATTATTGGATCTATAGGTGTAGTAGGTACTTTGAGAGGCTAATAAACACATGATTGAGTGATTATATAGGAGTCTAAAGTCTCCTAGTAAGGCAAGGGTACATATCCAAATAGAGATGGTGATGGCCATGAGGATGACCATAACTCTCTCTAGCTCAAGGGAAGGGAATAAAACAATAGGTGCCCCTACAAAAATACATATAGGACCTAGCAGGACCATGGATCAAGTGGATCCAGTGAGGGAGGCTGAGGGTCTACCAACCAAGATAGCCACTATGTAGAGGGAGATGAACACCCTTTGTGTATAGGTAGGTCAGACATTTTTATAGAGGGACATAATGAGGGATGAGGTAGAGCATCTCAAGGGGGATATGGATTAGCTAGAGTAGTAATAATAACAAGTTCGAGCAGAGGGGATGGCTATCATTATGAGTAGCCAAGTAAGTGAGGGGATATACCTTCTACAAGAGCAGTTTTAGAGGGTATAGGAGAGGTAGGAGGTATCTATATGGAGAGAGACCTTCTACCAGACCCTATAATTTTAGAAAGTTCCAATGAAGTAGAGGGTACCTCCACTATCCTCACTTCAAACACAAGGTCAACCATGGTCTAGATCATAGACTACTACATGGTCTGTGAACATACCCCCACTAGGACCACCTTTGATAGGTAGAGTAGAGGAGATAGACTCACAGAGCTAGGGCTAGGATTAGGGTGATATATCAACTTTTGATTATGGTATTCATCCCTAGGGAGGGTCGAGTGTGTTGGGCCTAGAATATGGCACACTGATACAATTGAAATGTACTCTCTACTATCAATTAATATCATGTTGTTGTTGATTATTTATGGTGTGAAAATTATTAGAGAATATATTACATTATTGGGTACATATCAATGTACCACCTTTGGTACATTACTATAGTAGAAATTTACTTTAGAGTAAATTTAAGTAGTTACTTTAGCATGTAATAGGTGCACAAGTGTTAGAATGTGCAATGATGTAAATATACATGTAGTACACATGTACATGAGTCATAGGATAGAGTCAAAGGTAGAGTAAGGGCCAAGGAACTTATCTTCCTATATAAAGGTCTTATAGTGAGTGAAATATAGTGAGAAGATAATATAGAGAGTGCATAGTATATATTGGTAGTGTGGTACAATGTAGTTCCTTTAAAAAATATTATAGAGTGTTCATGTCCTTCATTATACTGCATTGTACTATTTTTGTGAGCTTTCATTAATTACATATTTTTGAGTTATTGCAGAAGTTTATCTCTTTATTTTCCCATATATTATAGTTTCATTATCATATAGATATTATAGCTTACTTATCTTGCATCATGTGGTTGCATATACTATATCATATACTCATCAAAAGCTAATAGTGGTATTAGAGCACATGGTAGATCAATAGGAAATAGAGAGAGCCACAAGTGAGATTAAGAGAAATTTAAAAGTCTCATTTATAGAATTTTTGATATTGTATTTGTATAGAAGGGCTTCCTTTGGCAGGAGGAAGGAGGAGGGGCTCTGTAGGTGACTTCCTATGGAAGTCTTGTTCCACTTTCCTGCATCCCTTCCTCGGCCCTGTCCTAGGTCCCTGATCCTTTTCTAGTTTCCTTGGCACCTCATTTTCCCATCCTTTTAGGTTGGAAGGTGTTGCAGATGATCTCCTTTTGGGGGGGAGATCACTGTTCCATTGTTCTGCCCATTTCCTTGCCCTACGGTGGGAAAACCTATGTTCCACCTTTGCTCCACTGTCCTGCCTTTTCCTCTGGTGTTTGGGTTCTGGGTTGGGGTTAGGATTTTTTTCCTAGGACTCTTCTTGGGTTTTCTCAGGTTATTTTTGGAAGTCTTATTGACATATGCTCATTGAGGATCTTCAGTGGTGAATGGCTAGGTTTGAGGAATTCTGGCTTCTTGAGCAATTTTGTACAACATCCTTTTGGTCAAAGGAGGGACCATGTGTTTAATACTATGACTCTGATCTTTGGATTATAGGTGGTGGGTATTGTAGGATTTTAGTTTCTTTTGTGGCTTTACAACCACTGGTATTTTTGTTGCTGAATCCTTGCAGGTTCTCCTCCTTGTTTCCTTGAAGCTGCTTTTGGCGGGTCTAAGGAATTCTGGCTTCATGAGCAGTTTTGCACAACATATTTTTGGGTTTTGAGGGTTTCCCATGTGCTTTCTACTATGAATATGCTCTTTGGGTTTGAGGTGGTGGTTCCTACAAGATTTTAGTTCCTTTTGTGGCTGGCAGGGGCCTCTATTTTTCTTGTCACTGATTCCTTGCGGGACTTCCTCTTTTGTGGCCCTGAAGCTGATGAAGATTATCTAGGATGCATGGCTGCTATTTTTTATTTTGTGCTTTAATGGCTGCAGTCATGCATCTTTGGGATTCCTTTCTCTTGAATTTTTGTGGCTCTTTCTCGTCCTTTCCTTCAGAAGTGTTTTTCTGCTACTGCTTCTTCCTTTGCTAGGTAGGTGTTCTAGAAGGCTTCCTTTTTTGCTAAAGGACCCTATGGCCTGGGGTGTTCCTTTGTTGCTGAACCACTATAGTTCCATTTTATAGGATTTTGTTCCTTCTATGTTTTTGCTAGGGCTCCCCTACGTGGGATGCTTGTTTTCCTTCAGTTCTCTATTTTCCAAGGGTGGTTTCTGGTTTTCCCACCCTTGGGTTGTTTCAATTTTTAAATTTATGGCTTTGTTTCTTTTCCCACCTTTGGGAAAGGTTCAAATTGTCATTTAGTGGTTGGGGTGGTCTAGCACTTTCTCCCACCCTTTGTGAGCTTCAAAATCTTGTTTGGTGCCTTTTGATTCAAATTTGGTTTCTGGCAGGCCTTCCCTTCCTGATCATTTTTCCTTTGGCGCAATGGAAGACGTTTTCCTCTGGCACAAAGGAAAGTGCCTTCCTCTGGTGCAAAGGATGGCACCTTCCTTTTTGGTCCTATTGCGTGCTCCTTATTTGTTCCTTTTGGCTATACTTGCATTGATTTAATCTGATGTACTTTGATGCAATCTATTCCATTGTAATCAGGTTTTGAGATCCTTGACAAAAACCCACTTTTAATCTACCAAAAAAAAAAGATATTGTATTTGTCTAGAGTCTTTCCACAAGGTTGCATAAAAACTTGTGAGGACTATAACTCAACATAAATTCCACTAGATTGACAAATCAATTAGTGAAGATTGATTATCTCTAGATTTAGAGTTTCTTCTATTTCAGTCCGAATACTTTGTTGCAAGAAAAAGGATATTCAAAGAAAGTTGGGAAGCTTCCTACAAAAGAGCTAGGAATAATATCTTATTTAGAATCAATCCAAAACCAAAAGCAATAAATGGAAGAATGAATATTTGGAGGTCTAAAGAAAAGGTCCTATTGCTAGATATTGCAGACATGTAGAGTGCAAAAGAAGAAAAGGCCATAAGATCCCTATTATAGATTTAAGCAAGAGAATCCATAGAAGAGTCCAAGAGAAGATAGAATATTGGTGATCTTGATTGAAGACTACAAATAGCATACTAAAGAGACTCCAAAAAGAGTCCTGGTGAATATAGGAGATTGGTGATATCCATTGAATACTGAAGACTTCACCTTGAAGGACTAGAAGAAATCATCTTGAGAAGTTGAAGAGACCTACAAGAGATTCCATTAAAGAACTTCCAGTTTTGGAAGAGATAGAGAAGGGCTAGCAAAAGTGTTGTTCCTGAAGCAACAAATTTTAAATATCTAAGAGAGATATCTCATTACCAAAATTCCACAATAGAAGGTTAAAGAAAATGTCTCATTGAGAAGACCAGAGAAGTTGCAAGGGTGAAGACCCTAGAGAAGAGGTCTCAAGAATAAATAAGGAGAAGGCTTGGAGAGCCTCATTGAATGAGATTCTAGAGAAGGCCATTAAATAAGTTCCTATAATAACTCATTGGATAAATCTATCACCAATGAAAAGTTCCTGATAAAGTAAGAACGTGGGACAATTATTGCCATCTAGCAATAAGCCCAAGAGAGAAGGATTTGTCAAGAAGTTTACCAAATTTTAGAGGATATTGGTGAACACCTCAAGACTTTTAGATTCTTGAGAAGAAGGCCTTTATTGAAGTCATAACTTGACAAGGAGATTGAAGGAGAAAGGAGCTAGACATTACTTCCAAACTTGAGAGGTTTGAAGATTGTATTTGAAGGCTAGAAGGCTCATTTGAAGAATGGATATCTGTTGGTTTCTATAGTATAAAACTGGAGGGTTCTTGAAGAAAAATATTATCTATGATTTTGAGGAGTTCCCTACCAAATTTTTGAGATTCAAGGACAACATTTTAGTGGAGATATTGACTACTTTGCAATATAAAATTTTTAGATTTGAGGATAGCAAGCAAGTAGCAACTTATGCGATATCAATAGGATACATCCTAAAGGTTTGAGCCACCAAACTATAGTATCAGGCAACAAGATAAAATGAGGTACGAAGCTACAAATTGGTGTGTTGTGAAGCTATTTTTGACAACAAAATAAAGACTACAATTTCATCTAGTAAAAATAAGCAATAAGGTGAATCTAAAACCTTGAAATCCTTCATCTACATAGTTCGTTAAGGTAAGAAACTTTTGTGCAAAAGGTTCATTAGTTGAACTTTAGATTTTTGGTTCATTATTAAGATTCGTTAAGCACCATATTAGAGTTAAAAGTTGCAAATAAAAGGTTGCATATTATAGTCTTCAAGGGAGTGCAAAAGATAGTTTCTTTTAAGGTTAATACCTACACATTAAAATAGGAGTTAGATATATTTCAATAGAAATAAAAATATCATATTCCTATTGTTTAAGTTGAAGCAAAGAAGACTACATTAAGTTTAC
This sequence comes from Wollemia nobilis, assembly GCA_028583015.1. Taxonomy (NCBI): domain Eukaryota; kingdom Viridiplantae; phylum Streptophyta; class Pinopsida; order Araucariales; family Araucariaceae; genus Wollemia; species Wollemia nobilis. The sequence continues at coordinate 2,657,800 of JAQPPZ010017102.1, read as the reverse complement.
ATAGTTTATAGTGCATATTTCAAGTTACTTTGAGAGTTCTTTTACAAGAGTGATAAGGTGAGATCAATATTGCACTACACTAATTGTTCTTAAGAGTTTTTAAGTTGCACTATGTATTTTAGTTTTAGTGAAAATTAGTACAAAGTTAAACCTCTAAAATAGCATATTAGTTGCATGATTAAGATCTTGGATTCATCGTTACTAAGTTATACAAGAAAAGAAGTTAGAGGTTAGTGTTGTCTAGTAAGGAAGGCAACAATACATTACTATTTTATCTCAAGGATTAGAGTAGAGAGCCACCATATCTAAGAAGCAAGGAATAACTTCAAAAGGAGATGTATAACTTTGGTGCAAAATAAGGGACTTAATCCTATCTATTGCAAAGGTGTTTACATTATATTGGCACTATTTTTTTTCCTTTCAAATACAACAAATAAGGACAACATAAAGAGTGTCTTAGAGACACTATAATAGGTAGCAAAGTGCAGTCTCAAAGTGGCCACATCATTGAATTTTGAGGAGAAAAATTTGAGTAGAAGTAGAGAGCCAATGAAGGGCTCACAAGGTTAGGTTTTTGGTTGTTTAATGACACCATTTTCATCACTACATCTAGTACCTACAATAGCATCCACCTGTAGCATAATATTTCTACGTAAAGGAGATATCATAGCACAAGATATCTACACATACAGGTTATTATATCACAAGGTATCCACATAGGAGATAGAACAAACTATTTACATGAAGAGGCTATCGACATATATATAAAATATAAAGCCAAGGATAGCATATAGCAAACATAAAAGAATAAGGTACAAGGGATCAAATGAAGGTGCAATACCCAAGATATGCTAATTGAGCAGAAGCACCAAAATATGCCATTAAAGAACCATACAATCTCTATTCTAATGCCCTAGGATCATCACAACTGGATCCAAGCTTGAAAGACATCATCATCATTGATAGAATAGTTTGCAATAAGGAGAAATTTTTCACTATTGAAGAAGCCAAGCAAGCTTGCAAATGGTTGGCAAGAATAGGTGTTGAGAAAGCTTTGAGGTTATTTTTTGGTACGTTGGAGAGAGTGTGCATGCAAGGGAGACATCTACATTTATCCTAAAGGTGGTAGGAATATTGTGCCACTTGGCACAAAGGGCATCTTCACCCTTTTATATCCAAAACTCAAGATAAAGGTGCGCATATCAGTAACACCTTCCATCATATCCATAATGCTAGCACTCGAAGATAGACACTCATCAGAGTAACACTCATCCAAGAGATTGCCATCCATTAGAGTAACGCTCATCCAAGAGCACATCAGGTATTAGAGTAATACTTATGCAAGAGAGGAGTGCACAAAAAATTAGAGTCATGCTCATCCAAAAGAGAAGAGCACTGACAATTGGAGTAACATCTCATTTACCTAAGCACTTCACACAAGACTTGCACCACTTGTATCAATGTGGTTTTAGCTTGTAACATTGTATTTTTGATTAACTTACATTCCAAAGAAAGATAGGTGTCATTTGTCACACATACCAAAGTGAGACATGAAGTATTAAAGAGCCAAAATAGAAGGGGAAGTGCATTTTTAGCCAGCGTCAAAGCGCATATACACAAGGAGCTCAAAGTCCATTAAAAAAGGAGTATTGAATGCTCACCATCATTTAACAAGTACAATGCTCAAAATAATTGTTGGAAGAGCAAATATAGAGGTATATCGTGTGCAACATTATAAAGGTAATATAAAATTAATTACTTGCTTTTATTAAGGTTAAAAGGAGTTATAATGTGAACCTTATAAGGTTAAATTTACTATTGCATTGAAGCAATACAAATTAACCATTAGTGAATTATAAAGCAAGTTTATATCTTCAAGTAACATTTCAAGGTACATTAGGTGAAGTACATATATATTATAATATTTATAATATTCATAGTAGGAGATATAAGGAAAGTTACAAATGGTTGGATGTGGAGGCTACCTCTCATTAGTGGCCATGAAGCTATCCTATAAGGGTGTTATGCTCACAAATATGGTCAAGAGAGGAGCGATACCTGCTATGGGTGTGTGCTTGCTAGTTGCTATTATGGAGTGATGCCCACTAGGATGTATGCTCGTAAATAATCGAATAGAGATTACCCCTCGCTAATTACCATGAAGTTATCCTGTAATGGAGTGTCGTACTCACTGAGGCAAAAGAGGGTGTGACCCGATAGGGGTGTGGTGTGTGCATGAGATAAGTGATCAAAAGCAAAGCATGAGCATGTGTGTGTGCACATGCTAGAAAAAGAAGAAAGAAATAAAGACAAAAGTAGAAAATTTTCATGTGTGTCATTGAAATTTTGAGAAGGAAGAGATGTGTGTAATATAATCATTGGTCGTATAAACACCATAAATGATTTTCACATGGTATCTAATTTATCTCATGAAGATCCCTTAACAATCAAAATATCAAGAAAGGAAAAGTGTGAGCAAAACAAGAATAGTAGATAGAAGAAAAAATGCATATCATTTGTTTTGATCAAAAGGAGAAATAAAACATGCAAAGGATAAGGATATATAAAAATAACTATATCCCTTGACTTGGAGAAAAAATTGATGATCACTTTATACTTTCAAAGGTCAAGGAATATAAGAAAATACAAAATAAAATGAATGAGAAATGCAATGATATGAAAATGCATAGAGATGTGCCCTAGGTTGGGGATTCACTAAGCATCAGAGCCCTAGTGTGAGTGCAATGCATGTGAGCTAAGACCTAACTAGGTTTTATCCCATGCCTCATGGTGAAGTCCCAAAAAGTACTATGATCAAGCAATCATACAAGTAGGATCAAGAAATAATGCAATTATAAGATAAGAAAATATGCAAATGGAAAACATTATAAAAAAAAACATCCAAGATATGACAGACAGTCGTGTAGTATGAGCAAGAAAAATAAAATACAAGATGAAGAATGAAGATGTAGAATCATGCATAATATATTTTTAAGTGTGTTATGTTCATTGGTTATTTTAAATATTTACCATCTAACGATGCTAAATGATAGGCTTCTAAGCCAAACTTGGTCATTATTACAAAGGGGTCTATCCAATTGGACTAAAACTTGCCTTTCAGTTATGAACAAGAATTAGTATTCTTATGGTTCTCCTTGAGGATAAGATCCCCAACCTCAAAAGAATTATTGCAAAATCTCTCAAAATAAGATCGCTTAAACCTATTTTTATAGGCTCAAAGATTCTCTAAGGCATGAATGCACTTCTCATCTATCAACTCTAATTTGTTTAAATAATCTAAATAATAATCATCATCGATCGAGGTATCTTACGGACCTCTAACTTGAATGAAATAATTACCTCAATCCCATAGACCAAGACATATGAAGAAGCACTTATAGGAGTTTGCACACTAGTACAATAGGCCCACAAGGTAGGATAAATTTGGATATATCAGTCTCAACTAGTCTTACTAACCAACTTCTTAAGTGTATTGACTAAAGAATTGTTGGATGTTGCGACTTGACCATTACCCTAAGGGTAATATAGAGTTGACCACTTGTGCTAAATATTATACTTAGCACAAAGCTTATGGACATCCTTGTTCTTGAAAGGAGTACCATTTTTAGAAAGAATCACTAAAGGAATCCCAAACCTATAGAGGATCTAGTTGAAGAAGAACTTAGAAATTTGAGCTCTAGTCACCGTAGCCATGGGTATGGTTTCAACCCATTTAGTGAAGGAGGGTGGGGGTGGGCAGCAGTAACAACTGCAGATAAACTTGTGACCATTATATGAAATTGGGTTAATATTTCCTATGATGTCCAATACCCAAATGGAAAATTGCCAAAGGAGAAGAAATAACCTAGAGGTTTTGAGAAGGATCATGAACAAGGTTGTCATGGTATTGACACTTGTCACAACATCGAATATAATCACATGCATATTTATCCATGGAAGGCCAATAATAGCCCATTCCAAGGAGATTATTAGAAATGAAATTATCTCTTAAATGTCCTCCACATGATCCTTCATGAGCTTCAGTAAGAGCTAGCCAATATTCATCGGAGTTAAGGCATCATAAGAGGATGCCTTCAAAAGAACATCAATATAAAAAAAATTCAATTATAATGAATTGACATGCTCTTTTGTACAAAATATTACATTGATTATAGTCTAAACCTGTAGACACCAAAATCTGACACCCTCTAAGTCACATTCACCACCCCACCATCAAATCCTGCATAATAAAATTATATGCCTAAGTCTAAACTTAGGGATATAAAATCCTACACATCATCCTATTTTCCTAATTTATTTAATTAGGAAAATCACCCTAGGATACCCTGTCTACCCATTGGACATGTGTCCTGGACACTTCACCCAACACCCCTGCCACATCTTACCCACTCCTGTCCCCCTTGTCCTTGCACATGAGACAGATTCCCAACACCCATGCCACAACTCATTTGTTGTTGTCCCCTTGTCCCTTCACATAAAACAACATCCCACATCCCACTCCACTTGAAGCCACATCACCCCAGTTAAGTGAGCCACACTGAATGACTCACTATAACTGCCCCTTCCACCTGGCAGTTCAGATTTACCACTTGGCAAGTCAGGCTTGCCACCTCCCATTCCCCTCCAAAGCCCTAGGAAGCCTATAAAAGCACCATTAGTCCACCAAACAAAGGGAGCTGAATTTGCATACCGATAGGCTACCAAAATATATCTAGACCCGACGAGAAATTAAGAGCGCGAGCTCGATCTTGACCATTGGCACGCATCTCGAGGCAACCTATCATTTCAGCTAAAACCGCTTATCCATGGTTTCATAGTAAAAAATGTAGGTCCATGGTTTCACAACCGTAGGTCCATGGTTTCTAGTCCATAATCACGCTTTCATGGTTCCATAGTCTCAAGCATGAATTCACATGTACGATCGAGATCAGTAATAAAATTCACTTGATTAGCAAGGCTTTTATTTGTTAATTTGTTCTATCATTTGTTTCATGTATTATTATCTCTTAGGGTTTTATGAATAGCATTATTCTTATTGCTAAAATATACAGGTGCTACTAATCCCTTTGTTGGTTGGAATGTGTGTAGGTGATAGGTATTTTGGAATAAGCTACTGAAGCTGAAGTGGTCCCTTGTTGGATACCAAAGCCCACTCACCCCTTGAAGCTGTGATGAGAGAGTGAAGAACACTACATCCTATAGAAGAGTTGAAATATCTCCCCTCCTCCATCAAAGCATTGTACTTCAGAGAGAAGGAAACATTGTAACATTGCTCCCAATACACTTGGGGCAATTCAAAAACCTTTTGTAAAAGTTGTATCAAAATCAATATAAAAGGGGCATTTTGGCAATTTACTCTGTGTCTGCATTCATCTTATTTTATTTGTGTTCAGTTCTTTGGTTATAGAAATGGCGATCATGGTGGGACCTCCTAAAGGTCCTATTTTATTTTGCCTTGTTTTTTAAATTTACTAATCTCTGTCTGCACCTACAGGTTTTGAGAATTCGAGACGTGCATAGATTCAACTTTGAATCGATACATTTAGAAAACCTTGCACCCGAATTGTTTATTGTGGAAACATGGTTTTTGTTTGAGAAAATGTAGATGCATGGTTCCTGGTTGGAGAAAATGTAGACACATAGTTTTTGTTTGAGAAAACGTAGAAACGTGGTTGTTCTATCAGAAATGTAGATCGATGGTTGATAATTGAAAGTAGCGAGAAGGAATCATAGGTCTGTACCTTCTGATCTCTATTCTTTCTTTCTTTCTTCTTATTTAGTTTTTGCATTTGTGTATGATTAAAAGGTCTAGTCTTGTATGCCTTTGTGTGCATTTAGGTCTTAGGGATAGGAAAAAGTTATTTAAATTTTGCATCCATACATAAAATAACAAGGAAAAATTAAAAAGAATCTACATCTGCATAATAGGAAATAGGTCATTTTGCATTCACCAGGTTAGGAATAACTTGGGTGTTAATTTTGGGTTCGGGTCTGTAAAAAGCTCAATTTATTTCTATTAGCAGAAAGGACCCGCACATCCACGGTTGGGATATCCCAAATGCAGATGCGGTTGGCAAACCGTGCATTCATGGTTTACTAGAACTAACCGTGCACCTGCGGTTAGCCCTGTCTAATAGAAGCCAATTGGAATTAGACCTGAAGGTGGCACTTTTGCTCCTGATTTGTTGTCTATCATTTTTTGTTCTCTATTTTCTGCATTTAGGCATCAAAATATAATTGCATGGTATTATTGCATAACACCATAATTAAACAAACCACCACACACTCACATAAACATTGGAAAATGGCTGGATTTCATCACCATCGGGTTTGGATTTCATCATCGAACCACCAACATCATACCTCATTCTTTGCCAAGGCCGATTCCAAGATCCATCATAGCTCGTGGGTTATAGCATACATTTCTCTTCGGAGAGGTGTATCGTAGACTACGGGTGAACTGGGTGAGGAATTGGTAGGACCTGTGCTCCCTGGCCATGTGTGGGCTTCATTACCACACATTATAGGTGGGATTACGTGACCTGGAGTTCATAGCCAGGTTGTCGAGCTACGAGTATACAGGTGAAATCCTAGATTCATTTAGGGCAAAACATTGAGCACACGCCTTTTTCATTTTTCAAACAAATTCTAAAAAAAAAAGAAATACGAAAATCTAGCTTCAAAAACTTTGTGTGTTTGTTTGCTTTGTGTGTTGTATTGCATCATATTGTCATTTTATTTACATAGATAGTCGCACTTGGCATTGTACCACATAATAGCGTATGGTAGTGACTCGTAGTCAAGCTAAGAAACTAGTGTCAAACCAAAGTCAGTGGTCTTCCCCTATGGCCTCTCAGTCGGGTAACGTCCCTCCCACTTCGGTGGTAGGACAAGTAGGCATGCCCCTTTCTATGTCCCAAAGTCTTAATGTAGGGCCTTCTAGTAATGCCCCTAATATGGACATAGACATTATGCATAGGGCTACTCACACAACCATACCAGAGACACCTAGGAGTGAACCTCCTGTAGTGGTAGATAGTCATATCACCATGTTCGATATGGATACTATTAGAATGTACTTGAATGCAGTTGGAATGGTCTTCCCATCATTACCACCACTCTCCATCCCATCCCGTGTCATACCCTCATCACAACAAGAATCCACATTCACCTATCCACAATAGTCAGAATAAATTTTCACCAATCCTCTTTTTGAGTTAGTTGCTATAGCATTGGCCAATCAACCATCATCAACCAACCAATTACCCCCCACATTACCTCAACAAATGACCATTTCCACTAATCCCTTGTATGAAACAATTCCTATTGTTTCACAAGCCCCAACATCCATTCCTCCCACCACACTCGTAGGACATACATCTCATACCATACCACAGTCAGTAGCGATACCTTTTGCTACTTACCCCCACCTACTTCCACTACCATGGTTGTCCCACAACCAACCCAGTCTACCACATCACATGTAGCGGTTCCTACTTCAAATGCAATTGCTATGCAACAAGCTTTCTTACAACTATAACAAATGATTTTAGATAATGCTAACCGTAGCATGAACCCCGACCCCAACCAACATTTGCAAGGGATTGAGCAAAATTTTCCACCTACATCTCATCAACCTAATACCTTTATCCAAGATTCATCTTGGGTAATGCACCCTCCTTCTACCACTATGGTTCATAATCAACCGCCACACCCATATGCTAACGCAACAGGTCAACATAACATCATACCTCCATCACCCCATCCATATCATAACATCCCTCAACATCCATACCATAACACATTTCAGCCACCCATGTCTTATCACCCACAACCTACATACAATCCACCCCATTACCAGCAACATCAAGTACATTCAAGTGTCAGTCCTGTGGATGACCCTAGATACCAGTTTTTATAGAGTCATATTGATAGTCTTGCCATGCAAACCCCAGGTTTGCAATACCAAAAGCCAACTTTGAGGTAACTACTCAATCACCCTATTCATGCTTCGGTACCTGAGCCACCATATCCACAAGATTTTCAAATATCGAAGCTTGAATTTAAAGGGGAAGAGGACCCCCATGAGCATATAACTAGATTTGTGAATGCATGCTTCAGAATCAAAAGCAATGATGCATTACTGTTACATACATTTCCTCAGACACTAGGGGGAGAAGCACAAGACTGGTACAACCACCTGCCACATCAAAGTGTTTTTACCTTTGAACAACTAGCGGACCAGTTCTTGGAAAGATTCGCCCTGAATGTCAGAAAACAAACCACATTGACTGATTTGATTTATCTAAAACAATATGACGATGAATCGGTCTATGACTTTGGCAATAGGTGGAGATCAGTCATGATCAAATTACCATTTTCCCTCCCTATGCCAGAGATAATACGAATGTTCATGAAGAGTTTTGGTAGACCCATCTCTTCATTACTACAACTACAATAGTATAGAACATTCGATGAGGCACTCGCCCAAGCAAAACTGATTGAAGAAATAAAAATCCAAGAAGGCGAGATAAAGCCTAAGAAGAAAGAGTGGCACAATAAGAATCAAAAGGGGAATAACCATGGTCAATCTAAGACCATGCAGGTTAACCAGATAGTTTTGGGCCAACCACAGTTAAATCAACCGACCCAAACACAAATCCAACAACCCCAACAACAACAACAACCGCAACAATCGAATTATCAAGCGGTTCCACCCCCACAACAGGCACAAAATCAGACACAACCTGTAGAAAGGCAACAACATCATTTTAAGCCAAAAAGAAATTACACACCAGTACAAGAGCCATATTCATTAGTGTTTCAGAAGTTGTATGCGGCAAAACTTTTTACATTGCCGAAAATGAAACCTGAAGATCCTAACAAACCAAAAACAAAAGGTTACAAAGAACACCTCTTTTGCATCTATCATAGACAAAGAGGACATGATATTGAAGGTTGTCATGGATTTAAAGGAATTGTGCAAGATTTATTGGAAGCGGGTACAATCAAAGTTGACAATCCACTAGCCCAAAATAATCAAAACCTAGGCATCTATCAGACACCTTTGCCACATCGAGAGGCAAATCAACAACCGATGGGAGCATCAACTTCTACAGTTCCTCCCAACCAAGTTAATTATGTGTCTCAACTACCGCAAGGTTTTGTAGGAGCTATCAACATAGTTACCCATGGACAGAGGTAAGCTAATCGCACAACATAGGCTCCAACAACACAACCAACAAATGTGCCCATACAACTTGGACCAAGCATTCCACCACCACCTTTCCACAATCACCCAATTGTTACTTTGAATAGCTGGTTAACACAAAGTTTGAAAATGGCTTCAACAAAATTGTCAATATATGAGCTAATACAACAATCAACACCTCATAGGGAAGCATTGATGGAAATTTTAAAGTCTATCCAAGTTCAATCAGAAGACCCCAATGCATTCAATTCCTTTGTAGGGAGTGTGCAAAAGTGTATGGAACCCTCGATGGTATTTTATGACTTCGAGGAAAAACAAATCTCAACAGATTCACCTGATCCACCACTGCACATAGTAGCTCACATTGACAGGAAACCATTCAAGAGAGTGCTTATTGATATTGGTTCTTCAATCAACCTCATCACCACACCTGCAATGATGAAGCTCAACATCCCATCATCTCACATCACAACATCCACATTCACCCTTAGGGCTTTTAATGACGCTTTATGCTCAACTATGGGGAATGTTGTTCTTCCCGTCACCATGGGGGTGAAAACAATACATGTTCTCTTCCACATCTTGGAAGGAGAAATGCAATACAACATACTTCTTGGATGCCCTTGGATTAGGGAAATGAAGTGTGTGCCTTCAACATTGCATCAATGCTTAAAATATGTACATGAAGGCAAAGTGCATTGCATACCAGCTGACACATAACCTTTCAAATACTACAACTTTATTTCAAACCCATATGAGCCCTTGCTTCCATCAACGCACCTAACTATCCAACCACTAGCCATTAGGACCATTCCATCTAGTAGCACATCCTCAAAAGCACCCATTCAAGAAGAATTGCCTATAGTTGACCCAAATTTTGCATCCAAAAGCGTTAGCTCAATGCACCCTTCAAACACTGCATTTCATTTTCAAGTCACACCTACCCATCCTGCTAACCAATCACCAACTCCATCTAGTAAACTTCCAGATCCACAACAACCATTCACATTCACAACACAACCCACACCATCCATCACTACATCACAATCATTAGAACCCGTAGTCTCACAAATAGGGCCACCTATTAGAGATAATCCACCACCGCCAGTGGAGCCACAAGCTAATGTACAAGAACCCTCTTCATCCATCGAGCCATTAGCCTCCCAACCATCTAGAGTTGTAGTACATCTCACCAATCCAGGCATTGGTGAGTACATTATTGAAAGTGTCACAGTTACACCACCTATTGAGTCAGTCAGGGATTATGGTCACCCTCGCGACCCACCTTTAGCTATAGGTGATATATATAGAATGGGTTCTCAAAAAAATGCAATCAATTTCATATATGGAGGGGTGGATTCTTCATCGGACCCACCTCCTCAAAATGACAACTCTTTACAAGAGTTTAATGAAAACATTGATTATCTATCGAACCCAAGTTTCCTAGTGAGATATTTTTGAAGGGTTAATTGGCAAGGATATGGACTTGGAAGACATGAACAAGGTCCTCACCACATTATTGAACCAGAATATAGAGAGCCAAGTGACCGCTCCGGTCTAGGCTATAAACCTTCCATCGCAAGCTCTTCGCTTAATCAAGCTTTCCAAGAACTTGACATAGAATGCGAAGAAGAGGAAGAAAAGAGCGATGAGGAAGATGAACCTAATGATGAGGATGAACAAATAGATGGTGGGTACCAAATCTACACTTTTTACCCTCAAGAGCAAGCCTTATAGCAAGAGCCAGAAGATCCTATAGAGATGACCTACCTTAGGCCAGATGATACGCCACTGGTATTGGGACCTCACACAAATGCTAATGGTTTTTGGATGAGTGATGATGATGAAGAGGATGAAACTGAAATGATATTCATGAATCATATGCATGAAATGCAAGCTAGAAGAATGATACAAGTAGAGGCACATCTTGAATGGCTTAATCAAGAAGAAGAAGAGCCTCAAGAGGAGATAATATATGGAGAAACTATACAAAGAGATGACTGGTATCAAAAGAAATTCCCAATAGACCGCACTCTTTTTGGCTAAACAAAGAGCATGAGGGTCCTGAACCAGAACCTCCTCCATCACATTGGCATCGCATACAACACAACCAATCACACACATTAGGTCAGTTGCAACCTAGAGAAGATGAGTCATCAATTCTCGAATCGCAGCCACCTCATTTCCATCAAGTCAACATGATTTCTATTGATTTTCTCACCCCACTCCGCAATCCATATGATGAGACAAACCCGATCCATATCGACACTAGTCTCATAGCCATGGACAGGATTTCATCCCCGCCATCCACTATCGAGTTTATCCTGTCCGAAGAGTTGTTGCGTGCTTCAAACACATATATTCCACAACAACCTTCATCATCAAACAATTCAGTTTTTCAAATTGAGATAGAGGGGGAAACCCTAAAAACATTTGAAAATGTGGTGGATGATATCCACCTCATCCCAACTCCACATCAGTTAGAAGAAGGTTCTCACATGCTAATTGAAGAATCTATAGATGTGAACCTTAGTCAAGATGCGGACAATCCCCAAATTGTCAAAATTGCAAAATATTTATCCATAGAAGAAAAAGAATGCATAATAAACATGCTAATGAAAAATAAAGAAGTGTTCGCATGGTCATACAAAGACATGCCTGGTTTAGATCCAGACCTGGTAGTCCATAACCTTACACTGGCACATGATGCAAAGCCTTTCAAACAAAAGCTTAGGAAAGTTCATCCAATAGTCGCATTAATTGTGAAAGAAGAGCTGCAAAAGTTGTTGGATGTGCACTTCATAGTACCAATTGATTACCTATAATGGCTTTCAAATATGGTACCCATTCGCAAACCGAATGGAGGGATACGCGTATGCACTGATTTTTGAGACTTAAACAAAGCGTGTCCTAAAGATGATTTTCCTTTGCCTAATATCGATCAACTAGTAGATTCTTACGCTGGTCATGAAATGCTTTCCTTAATGGATGGTTTCTCGGGATACAACCAAATTCGAATTAATCTCGAAGACCAACACAAGACAACATTTACAACACCCTAGGGGACATTCTATTATAGAGTGATGCCTTTTGGACTTAAGAATGTAGGAGCAACATATCAACGAGCTATGACGTACATATTTCATGATTATATGCATAAGATCATCGAGGATTATGTAGATGATTTGATTGCTAAATCTAAGACACGTCTTGAGCACATCGATGTACTAGAAAAAGCGTTTGATCGATTGATAGAACACAAAGTAAGGCTAAATCCTAAGAAGTGTGTATTCGGAGTCACATCAGGAAAACTTCTAGGATTCATTGTCTCCAAGCGAGGCATTGAAGTGGATCCAGGTAAGGTAAAAGCAATATTAGAAATGCCACCTCCCAAAATATTGAAAGAGTTGCATAGTTTACAAGGAAAGATCCAATCTATCCGATGATTCATCACACAACTCTCAGATAAATGCAGGCCTTTCAATCACCTGTTACAAAAGGGAGTGACATTTTCATGGACAACTGAATGTCAAGAAGCATTTGATGACATAAAGAAGTATCTGGCATCACCACCAGTTCTTACACCACCTAGATCAAGAATCCCTTTTCACCTATACATTTTTGCAATAGATTTTGCACTAGGTACAATGCTTGCACAAAAGAACGAAAAACATAAGGAGCAAGCAATTTACTATATTAGCCGAACACTGGTAAGTTACGAAACAAGATATGCTTATGTCAAAAAGTTATGCTTAGCAGTGGTTTTCACCACTAAGAAACTTAGACATTACATGCTAAGCAATACTACCTATGTCATAGCTAGAGAAAATCCTCTGCGATACATGATGACTCGCACATACAACAACACCCGTACTGCTAAATGGATAATGCTTTTAACCGAATTCGATCTCGAATTCGTAAGTCAAAAATCCATAAAAGGGCAGGTGATAGTTGATCAACTAGCGAAAGCTCCACTACACAATGATAAACCATTAATAATTGAGCTTCCAGATGATTCAGTATTTTCTATCATAGAACAAGAGGAATTAGTTTCTCCTGAGGAAGAAGCAGACATGACCATGTTCTTTGATGGGTCTAAATGCGACAAAGGACAAGGTGCGGGAGTCATGTTTTATACACCTGAAGGAATACCAATTCCTTTATCATTCAAACTCGACTTCACATGCACCAATAATAATGCAGAGTATGAAGCCTTAATCTTAGGTCTTCAATCAGCTATAGCAATGGGCATAAAAAGACTAAGCATTTTTGGGGATTCTCAACTAGTTGTATACCAAGTAAAAGGAGAATACCAGTGTAAAGAACTAGTCTTAAAGAAATACCATGAAGTAGCAATAAGGTTGCTAGAAAAATTTGACTGGTACAAAATTAGTAATTTACCATGATCGACAAATAGATTTGCGGATGCAATGGCTTCTTTAGGATCTCTCATCCCTAAGAATGAACATGGAGAAGTACAACCGCTAATCATAACAACAATGTCAAAATCATCAATTCAAAAAGCAGAACCTACAGGTGAGAAGAACGTTTGTTTGATACATGTTGAACCTTACAATTCTTACCTTGATGAGATAAGAGACTTTCTCAAGTCTGGAATACTCCCAGTAGAAATGACATGAACTACAAAAAGAACATTCAAACAAAAAGCAATTCGTTTTACTCTACTTGGGGATGTGTTATACAAACGTGGGTATGATGGAATATTATTACGATGTTTAGATCCGATTGAAGCAGAACGAGCAATAATAGAAGCCCACGATGGTACTTGCGGTGGCCACTTCAGTGGAATGGCCATTGCAAAGAGAATATTGTGCATGGGATACTATTGGCCGACCATGGAAAATGACTATTGCAAATATGTCAAAAGGTGTCAAAAGTGCCAATATCATGCAAATTTGACTCATGTACCATCGCACGCATTACAACCCATTCAAAGTATTTGGCCCTTTTCACAATGGGGTCTCGATTTGATTGGTAAAATATCACCTGCTTCATCAGGACAACATAAGTTCATCATAACTACGATAAAATACTTCACAAAATGGGTGGAAGCAATTCCAATGACCACTACGACTGGACCTCGAATAGCGGAGTTTATACTTCAACATATTATCTATCATTTTGGAATACCCTCAAAAATAATTTTTGATAATGGGAAGTCATTTAAGAATAAGGATGTTAGAGCATTGTGCAACAAATTCAAAATTCAACACAGTTTCTCCACACCTTATTACCCACAAGCAAATGGGCAAGCTGAAGCAACCAACAAAACAATGGTATCCATTCTCAAGAAAATGGTCAAAGAAAATCATCGAGATTGGCATACTCAACTTCCTTTGGCATTATGGGCTTACAGAACAAGCATCAAATGCCAATGGGAGCGACACCATTTTCACTAGTTTACGGTGTTGAAGCTATATTACCTTTAGAGCTCGAGATACCTTCCTTGCGAATAGCATTACAGGAATTCATGGACGATGAAACAACTAGACAAGCACGTCTTGACCAATTGACACTTATTGATGAAAAATGTATCAATGCTTTAGATCACTTACGAGTATATCAAGACAGAGTCAAACGTGCTTATAACGCAAAAGTCCATCCTCATGAATTTCAAGTGGGGGACCTAGTGCTCAAAGAAAATCAACAAAATACCAATGCATTGCCACACTTAAGAGATAAATTTATGGCTAATTGGTTAGGCTCGTACATTGTAAAGCATAAATTGGGACCAGGAACATATAGACTTGCCAACTTGGAAGGAGAATTGGAGCTAGAACCACTAAACATAATGCACCTAAAGGTATTTTATGCATGAAACGACTTGCAATATATGTATATATATGTACATGGCTTAAAAAAAAAAAATTTTTATTTCAGAAATTTCTTTACATTGTAAATATAAATGTCATTACTAGCACTTAGCATGTTGCATTTGCATATTACAAAAAAAAATCTAGTGCATTAAATAGGCATATCACATGCATATAGCAACATTAGAATAAACACATAATTGCATCCATCCCATCCCATGTTCAGTGATCTTTCATAGTGGTGATGATACGACCAAGTAAAAACAAGTTCCAAAGAATTGGGGATACCCAACTAAGACTCTTCGCAAGTCAACAAAGTTCATATCCACCCATGTTTTACTATATCATAAATCAAATTTTCAGTCACTCAAAAATGTCTAGTGAAAAACCAAAAATCATAATATGTCCAATTTTCTTTAGGACCAAAGCACTTATGACACATTAAGAAAGTCTTGAGTATGGTAGATTGACCCCAAAGCAATCTTGAACCAAAAACACTTTACAAATTTAAAAACATTTTGAGTAAGAAAAGATAATGCCAACTTGGGTACAACCTTGAAGCGAAAAGGAAATATTCCCCGCTTGTCCCATTACGCAACATAGTCCAAATCAAAAAGGTGGTTTTCACCACCATCACAACAATCCAAACAATTAAATTAAAAAGGTAGACAGTAAGGATAGGATCACATTCTCATCACACTTCGGTTGAGAATCCGATTCCCCAAACTCTATCATGATAAATACTATACACACACCACAGATCACAAAAGCAAGAAGGATCGTACTACATTCCCCTCAGAAAGTTATGTAGTCATCCCCAAAGCTCGAAGATCGAATCATTGGACTATGGAGCGAACCTCCACCGGAGCTATAGACGCTTGATCTGGCAGTGGAGTAAACTCATGCAGGGCGACACGTCTTTCTCCAAAGAGAAAAGACCTCTGACCGCACATACGGATAAGCTAGCTAATTGGTAAACCCATACAGGTACCATCCAATTTTACTCATCATGAGTTAATGAACTTCACATACACATGCATTGATTCTTGATTGCTTAGGGCCATTCCCAAACCAAATATTCAGAAAATGAACTCCACTTGCACACACCTTGGTCCTAAAGAAGGTTAGACGAACATTGAGAAAATGGTTAAAATCACTAGACTGTTTGAGTCTTTGAAAATCCTCCAATGTTATATATCAAAAACCATACCAAATATCATATCATTATCACATGTTCTACATTATCACATACATACACCCACCATACACCAAACGCGAAGAGTCATCAAGTTGGATACCCCCAATTGCAAAAATGAACAAGTAATGGTCAACTACTCTAAGCTATAAAAGATTACAAAAACATCATGCATATCATCATATAGTTAAATGAAAATAAACATAAGCTGCATATTACATATTAGTTACATTCATTTATCATAGCACAAATATAAAAATGTGAACATTGCATCACATAAGCACAAGCAAAGCATATATAAAAAGCATCAAAATAAACATTAACACATGAGATAACCAAAATACAAAGCCATGTATATATATGTATAAATATGAAAGTCCCAAAGGTACAAAATGCCCGTAGGTTGTATACATCGAAGCACTAAGGCTCATAGCAAAAAAATAAAAAGCAAAATACAAAAAGAGAAGCGATAAGTCACACTAGCTAGTACTAGCAGGATCCCTCTGAGGACCTTGCGCTATAGAAGCACCATGAGAACTCGATGAACGATGAGTCCTGTGACTCCTATCAGTCCCTCGAGTAGTAGTAGTGGCTGATGAAGGAGGAATAGGCAAAGGAATCTGACGCTCGTGTAGAATGTTCTCCAACATCTCTATATAAATAGCCTACTTGCATAGGCTCCTCAAGTCAGCACCCTCATGAGCAACCCATTGAGAAATATCTGCTCGTAAAGCAAAAATAGTAGCTAGTGTCACCTCCATCGGACCCTACCTGTAGCCGAGTCAGCTCACCCTCTAATCGAGTGACCTCACCTTCGAGCCTAGAAATATCTAAGTCCTTTGTAGTGAGAGCATCATTGCTAGGCCCATCATGCATCCTATCCACCTCACCCTGGAGGTGAGTCACCTCGCCCTGGTACCATGCCAACTCGCCCTTCAGATGAGTCACCTCTAAACCTAGGCTATCACGCTCAGCCTGTAACATGTCCCAATCCTCCTCAGTCCATCGAGGAGGAGCATCCTCATCACCAACACCCCCATCACCACCATCACCACCAGCCTCCTCAGGCTATGAAAAATTGGTACCCATATCAGCTCTCGAAGAGCTACCTCATCGATGCTTCATCGACCAAGGAACCCAACCTCCAACATCTACATCATCACCACTCCCATCATCATCTACAATGACACTCGGAGTCCAAAGAGGTTGACTAGCAAACCAGGCATCATACTCAGGGGTGGTACCTACATCATCCAAGTCAAGAACCTCCAAGTCTGGGTCGTCAGAAGGATCATCAACTCACCAAAAATTAGGAGCAACAGGTAGCCCTAACTCGTCACCCCATCGCCTGTAGGTCACAGGCGCATCAAGAACATCCTGAACCAGCCCAAACTGATGCAACACTCTAGAAAATTGGATAAACTCCATATCCCTCAGATGAGCGCCAACAACCCATCATCCTCACCTGATGTGATGAAGCTCTACTGCATCCGTCACCCAATCTAGACCTCTCCAAGGATGCCAACTCATCAAATCTCTAGTCAAAGAACTCAAGATATCTCTGTACTCCGAAGTGCTCACTATTGATCGACTAACCTCCTCACTGAGTACCCATCTGTATGCACGAGGAGAAGTAGCATCCACACCACAAGGTAAACCAATAGGGTGACCAATGATAATATGCTCCCAACACCAAATCTGGAGCAACAAACTACAACCTAGGCCCTTATGCCCCCACCTCTTCACCTCATATAGCTCACTGTAAACCTCATAGAGAAGAGCGGGAGCCTAGGCCAATCGACGAGGATCAGATATGAGATCAAGAACAATAGGCACCTGGTTCCACGGGATCCTTGATCCCATGGAATTGGGCAACAACATGTTGCTCAATATATACATCATAAAAACTAGAAGCACCCAAGCTACCAGCTGTGTATAGATCCAAATAAGCAATACCACCCCTACTGCAATCTACATCCCACATCTCGCCAAACATAGGGAATAGAGCCTCCTTCTTGTCGAGGCCAACCCGAATAGTAGGACCCTCGATAGGAACATAAAATATATGGTAGATGTCCTCGAGGGTGATAGTCAGCTCCCCTATCGGGAGCTGAAAAGTACCTCTGTCTGGATCCCAATGCTCAACAAGCATCGAAAGAAGATCCTCATCAGCTCGGATGGTGCCTAACCGCCCGCAACCATCTAGACCAATGGTCTACAATAGAGTCCAGTCATCATCGAAAAGTGCCTTCCGCACTTTTCGAATAGTCCTCGACCACCTATGCCGAGCATCAAGAAGCTTAACCTAAAAGAAACAAATTAAGAATTAGCAAAACATACTAGAAATAAGCAAAACAAAAAAATTATTCCTACTCTAGTAATAAAAAAAAAACAAATTTTTACCTACTCCTAGGTAATAAAAACAAAACAAATTTTTTACCTACTCCTAGGTAATAAAAAACAAAAAATTTTACCTACTCCTAGGTAATAAAAAACAAAACAAAAAATTTTACCTACTCCTAGGTAATAAAAACAAAAAAAAATTTTTACCTACTCCTAGGTAATAAAAAACAAAACAATTTTTTTACCTACTCCTAGGTAATAAAAAAAACAAAAAAATTTTACCTACTCCTAGGTAATAAAAAACAAAAAAAATTTTTACCTACTCCTAGGTAATAAAAATAAAAAAAATTTTTACCTACTCCTAGGTAATAAAAAACAAAATAAATTTTACCTACTCCTAGGTAATAAAAAACAAAACAATTTTTTCTTCTAGGTAATAAAAAAAAAAATTTACCTACTCCTAGGTAATAAAAAAAACAAAAAAATTTTACCTACTCCTAGGTAATAAAAAACAAAAAAAAAAAATTACCTACTCCTAGGTAATAAAAAAAAAAAAGAATAAAAAAAAAATTCATTACCAACCCCACTTAATTATAAAAAAACAAAAAAAAAAAAAAACAAAAAAAACAAAAAATAAAAAAGAGGGACCACCTACCTCAGCAAACTGGGCGCCGACTTCCGCTCCAGCCGAGCCACTACCACCACTTCCCTCACCAAGCTCCATCTCACTCATCTCTCCAACAAATCACAAAATGACAATTGGTAGAATGACTTGAAAGCGACATCACGCCTTTATATAGCCGCTTTTGGCGGTGAAAAATGTGCTCGCATTTTTATGGCGTCAAAATGCAAACCCATGTTTTGTGCCACAAAATGCGTAAACGCGTTTTTGAAAATAAAAGGCAAGGGTTATCTCCATATAAATGTGAATCGCGGTTACAAAAAAAAAAAAAAAAAAAAAAAAAGTATAAAAAAAAAAAATAAAAAGGTAAGGGGTTCAAAAAACAGGTTATTCAAGGTTGAAATTACAACAAAATGGTAAGGTAAAAAACATGGTAAAGATAAATTTTAAATTAATGCATTAAGGAATTGCTAAAATCATCGGGACAAAGACCTCTAATGATTGGTCCTCAAATATTAACCATGCATGTCAATCAAATCAAACGGTAATTTGGATGGAAAAGTCACCAAACTTGGGGCATATTTTAAATAAATCATTTGCATAAAAACCATATAATCAATCAAATTTACCTTTTCATCAATTGGTTATTAGGCTTCACTAGTCACCCACTTACCAATTGAGGGGGTAAGCAAACAAATAAAAAAATTTAATAAAATCATTCATTCTGTGTGTCAAAAAGAAATGAGTCCATTCATCCAATAAAGTTAGATGTCATTAGTTTTTGCACCGCATTGTGTTGTACACAACGCAGTACAAAAAGGGGCAACTGTAGACACCAAAATCTGACACCCTCTAAATCACATTCACCACCCCACCATCAAATCCTGCATAATAAAATTATATGCCTAAGTCTAAACTTAGGGATATAAAATCCTACACATCATCCTATTTTCCTAATTTATTTAATTAGGAAAATCACCCTAGGATACCTTGTCTACCCATTGGACATGTGTCCTGGACACTTCACCCAACACCCCTGCCACATCTTACCCACTCCTGTCCCCCTTGTCCTTGCACATGAGATAGATTCCCAACACCCATGCCACAACTCATTTGTTGTTGTCTCCTTGTCCCTTCACATAAAACAACATCCCACATCCCACTCCACTTGAAGCCACATCACCCCAGTTAAGTGAGCCACACTCGAATGACTCACTATAATCGCCCCTTCCACCTGGCAGTTCAGATTTACCACTTGGCAAGTCAGGCTTGCCACCTCCCATTCCCCTCCAAAGCCCTAGGAAGCCTATAAAAGCACCATTAGTCCACCAAACAAAGGGAGCTGAATTTGCATACCGACAGGCTACCAAAATATATCCAGACCCGATGAGAAACTGAGAGCACGAGCTCGATCCTGACCATTGGCACGCATCCCGAGGCAACCTATCATTTCAGCCAGAACCGCCCACCCGTGGTTTCACAGTCAAAAATGTAGGTCCACGGTTTCACAACCGCAAGTCCACGGTTTCCAGTCCACAACCACGCTTCCGCGGTTCCACAGTCCCGAGCACGAAATCGCATGCACATCAGAGATCAGTAACATAATTCACTTGATTAGCAAGGCTTTTTATTTGTTGATTTGTTCTATCATTTGTTTCATATTATTATCTGCTTAGGGTTTATGCATGCATTATTCTTATTGCTCAAGTATACAGGTGCTACTAATCCCCTTTGTTGGTTGGAATGTGTGCAGGTGACAGGTATTTTGGAATAAGCTACTGAAGCTGAAGTGGTCCCTTGCTGGATACCAAAGCCCACTCACCCCTTGAAGTTGTGACGAAAGAGGAAAGGGAGAACACCACATCCTACAGAAGAGTCGGAAGATTTCCCCTCCTCCATCAAAGCATTGTATTGCAGAGAGACAGGAAACATTGTAACATTGCTCCCAACACACTTGGGGCAATTCAAAAACCTTTTGTAAAAAGTTGTATCAATATCAATATAAAAGGGCATTTTGGCAATCTACCTCTTTTTGTATTTATATTTGTGTTCAGTTCTTTGGTTACAAAACCATCAGGAATCGAACCATCCTTAAAGAAATTAAATATGTTGTTATACCATGGCTTGGATGAGAAAGCTCTAATGGTAAAAACATCTAACGAAACAAAACTAGAACTAAGAAATATGGTCTCTCAAATTAATCTAATGATAATTGATGCTTAATCGTCTCCCAACTCCAAGGAAAACAAGGATACAACAATGGCCATGGCATTTTCATGGTGGTTGGAGGATCTAGGGATAAACTTTATGGTTACTGATCGAATGTAGACAAAATCTTAGTGACAATATCTTTGTAAAGTTTTAGCTTATTATATTGAGTTTGATAAACATCATTGATATGACTAACCATAAGTTGAGTCACCAAAACTTGAAAGACCTCTAACCTTCAAGGCTAAGGTTTCTCTAAGACCAAGGATCAAGGCTTTGTAATCTACATTATTATTTGTGCAGGAGAAATAAAGCTTGAAATAAAGGGGATGAGCTATTTCTATGGGGTAACTAGAATGATTTTAAAACTAGCACCCTTTAAGCATTAGGCTCCATCAAAAAACAAAGTCCAAGACTCTGGCTCATTAGGAAACTCATAAGGAAACTCGATGACTAAGGGATGGACTGACTCTAAGGGAGCAAAGGCTAGATGATTAGCAATTACCTAACCTTTGATAGCCTTCTAACCTATAAAGGTTAAGTCAAAGTCACTAAGAGCTAAAATCCACTTAACAACTCGATATAAAAGGTGGGTCTTAGACATTAAGTAGTGCAAAGGATCAAAATTCACAACTACTAATATCTTATGGATAAGCATGTAGTGTCTTAAATTCTCTAAGGGGGTATATCAGGTTTCATAGCTAACCAAGGTTCTACTAATATAGTAGATGGCTTGCTCTTTGTTTTTATCATCATGCTATGCCAACATGGCCACCAAAGTATGAGTTGTGGTTGTTATGTAAATCATCAAATGCTTATCCAGTCTAGGGGAAACTAAGATAGGTAAGAAAGTGAGATACCTTTTGAGGTTATCAAAAGCTTACTGACACTCAGAATCCTACTAGAACACTACATATTTATTAAGAAGCGTAAAAAATGGTTGATACTTATTGACTAACTGATCTATGAACCAATGAATAGCTTGAAGTTTACCCTAAAAGCTAGGCAACTTGGCTAGGTTATGGGGAGGTCTGTTAGTGATAACTATTATCTTAGCGGGATCTAATTCAATGCCTCACCTAGACATGATGAAACCTAAAAACTTGCTATATGTGACTCCAAACACACAATTGGAGGGCTTAAGATAAACTTTGTACTGCTAAAGCCATTCAAAAATTCATCTTAAATCTTAAACATGATTCTCTCCATGCATGGAATGACCAAGAAGATCGTCCACATAGTTATAAATAATATCATGCATCATATCATGAAAAATATAAGGTATAGCCCTTTGATATGTGGCACTAGCGTTCTTCAAGCCAAAAGGCATAACTTTATAACAGAAGGTACCCCATGGAGTAATGAAAGCTATCTTGGCCTGGTCCTCAAGGGTAACCATGATATGATTGTATCCTAAAAAACCATCAATGAGTGAAAGCATTCCACATATACTAGTGAAATATATGATCATATTTATGTTGGGGAGAGGAAAATATCTATACTAAGTTAATATCCCCAAAGTCAATATGTATTCTAATTGTTTCTACCTTTTTAGTTATAGGAATGTTGTTGGAAATCTAATCAGAATAGTCGATAGCTTTGATAAAATTAATATCAAGGAGATTTTGGATCTCCTCCTTGACCAGAAGGGCAACCTTAGGATGCATATTCCTAAGTTTCTACTTAACAGGCTTAACACTAGGTTTAGCTACCAAATGATGCATAACAAGGGAGGGATCAAGCCCTAGCATATCGTCATATGATCAGGAAAAAATATAATAAAATTCCTTCAAAAAATTGGTCAATTGATCCTACTTGTCCATGAATAAGACTTTGTCTAACTTAAGGATTCTAGGGCTCTCCCCAGAACCTATATTAATATCTATAGTCTCCTTGATGAGAATATGAGACTCATCCTCATAAGGAAGTAGGGTGGGTATTACTCCTAGTTTTTTAAGGTCCTTGGGAGGCATAGGGATGGAATCCCTTTGAGAACTAGAAGACTTGACATGCCCAACATAAGAGACCGACCTATCAAAGAAGAAGTCATTTCAAAGGATATCCTTGTGATCCATGTCACAAATAGTATCCCCTTTAGCATACTCCCCTAGGGTTGCAACTAACTTAGGATGTAGCAAATTTATCACATTTCAAATAAAAGAGGGAGAAGGAGGTCCCTCATCCTCATCACTCCACTCCAAGCCCTAATGTCCTAAAAAATTAGCATAAGTAATGAGGTAATCATCATCATCAAGTGGCAAAAAATTATTTTTATTGGGTATGTAGCCTATGCTACACCTCCTACGCCAAATCTCAACCTCCAAAGGTTATTAAATGCCTTTCTGTTGTGGCCCCAAACCTTTACCTACATATCCAATATTAGATAGTATTTTCCTAAGAAGTGGGTAATCATTGGATAAGTAACAATGGATAAAATATTTCTCTACAGGAGGAGGGTTAATACCATAAATATTTTCTTCGAGAGATATACTTGCATAAATAAGGGTACACATGCTGATGTGTACTACTTCACCTTTATTGTGAGGAAAACCCATAGTCTGAGCTGAAGGTGGTAGCTTGGCTAAATCTAAAAGAGTTTCTTGGAGAAAAGGATTGACTTGATCTTGTGATGAAACATTGATTAGTGGTTCCTCACTTATTTTCAATTTTTCAAGTTGCTTGGTGATGTGAGATGAGGAAACTGATGGACAAAAATTGAGACTATATTGATCTTGCTCAACCATTGAATAATATTGGAATGGATGAGGGTTGCTTGCAATGGTGACCAGTTTATTCTTGAATTCAAACTTTAAATATTAATGAAGAGTAGAAGGGACAACCCTCATCACATGAATCCAAGGGCATCCAAGAAGGATATTAAAAGATGTGGGGCAAGATACCACATAAAACAAGGTATCTAAGATATTAGGTCCAACCCTAAGGGGGAGGGATATAATGTTGTAGGCCTCTTGGGACTCATTGTTGAAAGCTTTGATGATGACATTAGATTTAATTAAATATTCCTCTTTTAATCCAAAAATTTGAAAAAAATAAAAGGTGTATAGATTGAGGGAGGAAACATTATCTATCAAGATTTGCTTGATAAACATTTTTCTAATATATGTAGTGATGTAGAGGGAAGAATCCTCTCATAAATTGAGGAAGTAAAATCATAATCATAAAAATATATATGATTAATCCCAAGGGAACCTACAACATTGGCTAGTTTTCTAGGGGGAAGATATTGCAGGATGGGTTGTTGACTTAGAAGCTTCAACAAGGTTTTCCTATGAATTAGAGAAATTTACAAAATCTCTAAGAGAGAAATCTTGGCTAGGGTACTAGCTAAATGTTGTTGAATATTGAAGGAGGCTTTTTGTTGTGGTTTCAACACTAATGGTGGGTTTTCTACTCTTGTGCTACTTTTTTGGGTACTCTTCAAAACTAAGGGTGGTCTAGAAGGTTGGTTGGATGTAGAACTCTTCTCCTCTTGAGATTGTTGAGTTGGTTGAGTTTGAGGTTGTTACCTTGTAGTTGTTGCTATTATACCAACCATATTTTTAGAAGGAGGTGGAATATTATGATATGACCCATATTTTGAGTCATCTTAATCTTGCTTTAACAAATAAACATCTTTCATAGTCACACTTTTCTCAACATAAGCTCCAAATTATTGAACAAACAACTCTTCTATCTCCTTAAAATTCCTCAAAGAATGATTAAGTAGTTGATTGCCATGCCACTAAGGCTCTTAGGGAAGTATTTAGTAAAAACATGTCATCATATATAATATCGTGGTATGCTATCCTAATCATCCTTAAATGTTCAATTGGGTCATTTGTTCCCTTATAAATAGGAAAACCGGTATTGAAAAATGCTTAGGGTAGGACCTAGAGGTAACAATAGGGTCTAAGGGCTGATTGCACATTTCCTTATAGTTGTAGGTGAAACTTGGAGGTTGAAGAGAATCCATTCTTAAAGCCAATTGTTTCACCATATTTGTCAAGCTTTGCATATTGGAATTGTTGTTGTGCAATACCTTTAGATTCCCTAGGGGAGGGTTATAGGTAGGTTGTTTAAAGGAAACTTGGCTAATGTTGAAGACATTAACAACTATTATGATATGGATTATGGAAGGGAATGTTTTGCATGGTATCTTGCTATGAGAAACAATTCACATTTGGTGGAACAAAAGAAGCAATATTATAAGGAGGAATAGAATGAGGAGAAAATTGAACATGATTTTGAGATGCACTACTAGTTGGAGGAGCTTGTGGAATTCCTCCAATGTTGGTGGTTATAGTAGTAGCATATGTTGGTTTATGAAATGGATTAACATTAAGAGCAACTTCAAACAAAGGTTTGATGTGAATATTTTTAGGAGAAATAGTTTGAGGATGAGATACCCCAACCTCTTCAAGTTGGGCTTATTCATCCATAGCCTTATTCAAGGTTTTCTTATGATGTTTGAATAAATTCTAGATATGATCAAATTATTTGAAGGTGAGGTGTCCAATAGACCCCTCAACATGATCAATGTTATTACTAGTTTTTATATTTTCTTCCTCTTCTAGATTAGGATTCTCCCTATCAATCTAGTCATCTTATTGAAGAATCTCACCAAATTCTAAAAGCCTTAACTTACCACTAAGGATAGGAGCCATAGGAGAAATAGAAAGGATAGAGGGGAAAAGGTGGATTTAAAAACTAGAAAAAGATACACAAATGATTTTTAAAGATGTTTTTAATGTTTTATAATTTTAAATTAACAAATTTAATGGTCTTGCTTAAATTTTTTAAAAGGAAAAACAAAAGGAAGAGGCTTCTTAATTTGGCCACTAAAGACATTTTCATGTTGGGTTCACCAAAGATGTAGAGGGTGGAAACTACCCTACCGTGTAAGATTCTTGACTAGATCTATTGAGAGCCGAGGTGACTACGGGGGTATGTTGAGCCTCTACACTCGAGGGCTAGGGGATCAAAAGGGTTCACCAAGAACAGTTTTAGGACTCACTCCAAGTCCAAGGATGGAATGTTTGATGTGTATATTGAGCAAGCACCTATGTTTGGCCTTTCTAAAATCTAAGCTAAAAGGAATTAAAGAACAATGTAGGACAAACAATGATGCAAGCAAACAAGAAGCTATTCCTAAAATGATTCTTAGTTTTAATGAGGAATAACCCTAGTTTATAATAATAAAAAAAGTTTTTCTTTTCAAGCAAGGGATCAAAAGAATGAACAAACAGATTTAACCTAGATGCAAACAATATGCTTTTCTCTTTATTAATGCCTAGAAATAAAATAAAATATTTTTATTTTTCTTTTTAGTATTTTATCATGAGCTAAATATAAAAGAGAAATAGTTGTTTGAAAAATAACAAATAGCCTAAGAAGTCTACTTAGAGCACTTACTTGATCCGATGGTTGACCCTAGCTTTTAACTTGCATCCAGATATATCCAACAACTTCAAAACTTGTAAAATAGCCTAACAAACCCTTAAAACTTTGATCAATTATTGGGGGCCTGCTTAGGCCGCTATATGACTGAGCTTAGAGACGTAGCATTTAAGTCCCATTGGTCCTTTTAGCTAACATTTCAAAAGTAAAAATTATTATTGACCTTTGGAAGTAGACACAATGAGGTATGACAACATGAAATAGTAAACACGAATGCTAACATAATGAATGCAATGATAGGTAAGTATGCAATTGCAAATATAGGGTTTAAGAGATAGAATTTTACCCTCAATCTATTATTACTGAGTTCACTATGACCAAATCTACACCCTATAAATTATTGGTCTTGGATTCGGTAACAAGAAGAAATATTGACAAAAAGGTAGAATTGACAAAAATAGAGTTCTCACTAAATCCATGCCCTATAATGGGTGGAGCATGGTTTCACGCAAGAGGACCTAAAACTAAAATCCGAGAAGTAAAATGTAATTTTAACACTAAATTGAATGATTTAACAGCTAATGAATGCAAAGAGACAACCTGATAAGCCTATAGAGGAAGCAAGAGTAAAGGTCAAAGACCTCTCCTTCTAGAAGATAATTTGTCATCAAGGCTTCTCCACTTGCTTATCTTCAAGAGTGAAATCACCAAAACACACCAAGAGTAGAGCACAAAAGCATTTCAAGAACATCAAGAGCACTAGAAGCATGAGATCAAGATGATGAAGAACTGGGTGGCTTAGATTCTAAGGAAAAATGTGGTCCAATCCTATTATTTATAGGAGGTTTGGAGAGATAAAAGGGCAAGAAAAAAAAAGAAACCTTGGCCAAGTCAACACCACAAAGGTCAGCCCCAAAATTTAGACTTTTTTAAAGAAAAAAAGTCTAAATTTACCGAATCCGCGTTTCATAATTTATAGGACACATATTTTATCAAGATCAAGAAAAACAAAGCAAAACAAGAAAAATGAGGGTTTAAACTTACACTTGGCAATTTTAAGATCTTCTCTAAAGATTCTAAAGAAAAATGACTAATTTGAATGGATCAACAAAAAAAATTAGTAAAATAAACACTATTTCATATTATGTTCACAACCTACTCTATACTAAACACCATAGAACATATGTTTAATTAATATATTTTATAAAAAAAATTGTAGAAGTTAATATTCTATATTAATTTATATATTTAAAAAAGGTTTAATTAATATATTAAAAAATATATTATAAAGGTTAATATTTTATATTAAACACCATAGAACATATGTTTAATTAATATTATTAAAAAAAAATTAGAGGTTAAAAAGTGGGTATATGAACCACCCTTCCTGTTAATTCAACTTAAAAAGAACCAATGACTTTTACCCTGTAGAAACATGTATTTTTTAAAGTAAATGCATCTCATCCATGTTTGTCATGTATTGGCCACATTGAGACACTACAGATGTCCAAGGAACCTCTTGTTGCTAGAGATATTCTTCATGTGTGTCATGTATTGGCCACATTGAGACACTACAGATATCCAATAAACCTTTTATTGCTAGAGATGTTCTTTTGTTGCAGGTCTTTATTCACTTACCTTTGTGGTCAAGTAGGAAGAAAACTGAAACCATGAGAATCACTATTAGAAGAAGATGCCGATACATCAACTTTAACCC
Source organism: Wollemia nobilis (assembly GCA_028583015.1). NCBI lineage: Eukaryota > Viridiplantae > Streptophyta > Pinopsida > Araucariales > Araucariaceae > Wollemia > Wollemia nobilis. The sequence goes on along the minus strand of JAQPPZ010017102.1, from coordinate 2,629,252 downwards.
CAAAACCTATGAATCCCTTCTCACTTTAAAATGCTAGGAATTATTGAAAGAAGCCATACCTTAAAATGCAAGTAGTTACTTTGCTTTCTAGCTTTAGTAAGCACTGGAAGATATCAAGGTCATCACAAATGCTTTGGAAAGAAACTAATAACATCATTATTTTGGCCAGCTTACGTTTATAGATCGTTGCTTCCATTAAAGGAGTTGTTTCATTTCATCTCCAATTCCTTTTACGATTTCTTTAAGCAGGAATCGTGGCGCAAAACTGTAAGAGACGTGGCACGAATCCTCCAGTCTTACGCAACCCTATCATTAAATAGGGCAATAATCTTCTCTACCTCTATGTAGACGTAACATATATCCAGTAGGTATCTCACTCCAGCAAGAGATATGGATCGCTTACTGTTGTTGCTTGTGATATTCTCCATCATCTTGTTATTACAGACAGGTATCTAACTAATGTCAACTTTCTGATGTTTGTGCTATAATCTGACAACTAATATTTTCTCTAATTTGTGTTTTGCTTGAGGGCAGGAAAGGCAAGTTCAATCTTTCTTCTTTTACCAGACCTATTGAAAGTGTGCAAGAACGAGATATGGACGCCCACCTCTAATAATAATAGTTTTATGGTTCTTTGCCCCATTTTTTCCATAGCTAATGAAAGTTATATTACGTTACAGGAAGGTGAGAACATGGGAGAAGCGGCGAGAGATGTGGAGAATGAAAATGAATTGGAATTTTTTCCAGAGGTGGAAGTGGAGGTGGTGTTGAAGAGCAGAAGAGGGGTTGGGGGTCTGGGGGCTTCTCAAAGTTGCTGGGGTTGTTCCTGTTGCACCACGGGCAATATGACTTGTATTCAGACTTCCTGCTGTTATGAGCTTGTTTGTGACACACTAGACAAGCCATACGGCCAATGTGTGTTCAAGCCGGTCTCTTGCACATGTAATGGCTGTACCTAATCTCCCACAACAACGGGGACTTCTCAGCCTCTGTCATCAGCTTTGCCGAGTGTCTGTCTGTTGCCTAGGAGCCTTTTATTCGTCACTTTGTTAAGGTTCTTGTTGATAGTATCAGATCCCCTTAATAGTTCTTTTTTTGAGTGTGAACTCTTGAAATGCACAAACTTTTATGGTAAGGATGTATCAGTGGTGAGGTGGTTTTTTTAAAGCAAAAAATCTTTTGCGGGGCCGCTTTGGTCTGAGAGACCAAGTACAGGGGTTCTACACCATCAAAGTCACCCAGTCCGCACCAACATTATCAATTAGATTTTGGATACCCAATTCAGCTTTCTGGTAGGGTGGAGATTTGAACTGGGACCTCGAAGGATTTCCCTCTCCTCTCCAACTCACCTACAACACCTGGGTGATGAGGTTCGGATTTAAGGTATAAGAAATATTGATTAAAAATTTTGGAGTTTAAAGTTTTTTTTTTAATATTTTTTATAAACATTTATTGTAGGTACTGAACCCGGGTCACATCATTATATTGTAAGTGGTGGCGTCCTTGTTAGTAAATCAAGGGTTCAAAGTTAAAGATTAAAATCTTGAAGGTATAAGACTGTAATCATGTTTCAACTATCAAAGAATGATATTTGATAGATAATGTTTCTTCAATTAAATTCACTAAATCCATTAACTTTATTTTTGCTCAACAAACTAAAATTTATAAAAATTTAATAATAAAAAATATTAAATAATATATATTAACTAAAACATCATTGTCTCCTAAATTAACAAAATTTCTCATTAATCATGTTTATGTTAATACCTACTAATCTATCTTATTAATCACTTTATCAAAATTTGTTGGGATCCAAGCCGAATGGCATTTGGTGTAATGATAGTTGCCTGATTATTATCATTCATGTGGTTGTAAAATCGATTTCTTTTATGTTTGCTCCACAAACACTGATATTTGTAAATATGTGTTGGTATGCAAAGATTATAAGATTTCAATTAATAATCAAATAACTTGTATTCGTCTACTTCAGATAATTTATATGTTGAAATGATTTCTTTATTAAATGTGCGTGCCAAGTTGAAACTTGTATTTGTCTGCTCGAGATAATTTATATGATGAAATGATTTCTTTATTATATTTGCGTGAAGTTGAAATTTCTTTCTCATATTAAATGTATTTTTATCTAGGATTTTAGTTTTTCTTTAAAAGATTTAAAGTTTAAACTACAATATATTTTAAGGGATAACTACAATATATTTTAAAGGAATAGGCTAGATGGTTAAAACCATGTCATACTTAAAAAAAAATAGGTTGGATGTCTGCCAAAGTTAAGAATCGAGGTTTGATTAACTTCGGGTTTAAAGATATGTAGCATCCAATGGTGTTATTAATTTCCCTATGTATTATTTTAGAGTTTTTAAAGATATGTAGCATCCAATGGTGTTATTAATTTCCCTATGTATTATTTTAGAGTTTTTAGAGTTTTTAAAGGCAATACTCAATGGTGTTACTAATTTTCATTTGTATAAAAAATAGTTAAGTTCCATTGGCTACACTTGGATGATATGTCATCGGTGTGACTTGAGTTTGAATGGGGAGGACAACATTTCATCTCAATGACTTGAGTTTGGTATTTTATCTCGACGAATTGCTTGAATGGGGAAGATGACCCTTATTACTATGCCTTCAAAGTGTGTGGCCACAAGTTGTACCACCTATTATACTTCACATTATTTAAAAATAAATAAATAAGTGTCTAAAATGTTTTACCTTGATAATTACTATTTGTTGCACCACTGGTATGGTCATGTTTATATTATTTTTTAGTTATTATATATAGGATATTGTATAGTTAAAATTATATTAATGACATGAGATTCATTTAGGTAATTTACTTGAATATTGTATAATTAAAATTCAATTATAGTTTTATTTTGCACATCCTATGAAAATTGTGAGGATTTAAAATTTGTGGATCTAGAGTGAAGTTGGTTTTGCCTCAACCTCTAGGGTTTATTTAAGCTTTGGAGGTATCCCTTCAAGTGAAGTGTTGTATGTAGGCTGTGAAGTAGCCTATGGCTACCGATGTAGGTCCTTTTGGGCCTCTTTCTTAGTCCCTCTCCTCAAGCGATCGTTTGCAGATATGGTTAAAAGGAAACATGACATGGAGGATATCTCGTTTAGAAACTCAACCCTTCATTCTACCTTCTCTATTATGGTCAAGAAGCCAAAGAAATAGTCTTTATCAACAAGGGTTAATAGTCATCTCCTCCAGGCAGACCTACATCCTAAATTGGTGATATATTAGTCCCTAGTGGCGAATAACATTCTCTATAGAAGCAATCATGACCTAATTTGTAAGTTCATTAGTATAAGATCATCTTTAGGATTTATGTCCTCTTGAATCCAGGCAAATTGGGGGTCTCTTGGGGATGCCTCAATCTCTCTCATTAGCAATGGATATTATATATTATATAGTGGGCTTTTATTCACAAGTAGATAGAGGCAAATCCTTTGAATTAGGGAGGAGAATATATGGTATTGCAAGGAAACTTCCATCAATAGCAAGTTTGTTGAGAAGAAAGTAGAGGATCAATCCACAACCTTGAATTTTAATCCCCTTGAGGAGGGTTTTAAAGCTCCAAAGAGAAAGAAGAATAAAAAGAAGCAAGACGACACATTCCAAACACTCAACAGAGAAATCTCAATAGGTATGAAATTCTTAACTCTCTACTAGATATGGAGGAGGAGACCACCATAATGGATGAACCTCAAAAGGATAACCTTCCCCTTGTAAGGGTTGAAGAAACTACCCATCATGTTTTTTTTGCAATCATATTTGGGGGTTAACCACTTTGTGTTGATAGTTCCAGAGAAGTAAACCCTTGCAATGGTTGTGATGGATAATGATGTCTCAATGAAAGATAGAGATAAAGACAAAGATAAATACAGATAGAAACCTGACCTTTGTATCCAACAAGCGAAGAAAAGGTTAAAAACTCTCAAGCCAAGAGTGTAGGAACAAAATTGAATAAGGAGGAGCTAGCTAATGAGGGATACCAGCTAGTTAACCAAATAAAGTTCAAGAAAATTGACACTTACTGGAATCTTAGTTTTCAATGATTGTCCAATCTTGGAATATAAGAGGTCTAAATATCAGATCTCATAAAATTGTTGTTCAAATTTTAATTAAAAATCATAGATTTGATTTTATTCTCCTTCAAGAGACTAAAACTTCCATTTAGAGGATGACTAATATTGTTAAGAAGAATTAGATACAAGTTGAGCACATGGCGGTTGGATCCCAAGGGGATTTAGGGAGAGTGGTGACCTTATGGAATATTCTTCTCTAGATGACTTTAGATCACATTGTTGGTTTGGGTATCCTTACTTCTCTCTTCAAGAAAAAGAGCTCCGAAGATCTTTTGTTGGTTTCTAATTTCTATGGTGCTACAAATTTTGTGGAGCAACATCACCAATGGTCAGTTTTACAAGCTAGTAGAACCAAAAAAAGGAAGTGAATTGGTTAGTGGTAGGGGATTTCAATGCTAAAATTTCTCTCAGGGATCAAGAAAGGGAAAATCCTTCTTTGGACAAGGGGATAGATTTATGATCTCCAAAATCAAATAGCTCAATTTAATTGATGTCCAACATGTGGGGTTTCTTTATATGTGGACAAACAAACAAGTAATACCGATAAGTAGGAAGGTCACGCTTAATAGATTTTTTATTTCTAAATAGATCTTTCTCTGTTGGTATTTCAGAATGGAGATTCTTAACCACATCGACTCTAATCACTTTTTGATTCTTCTAAAATGGAAGTTGGGCCACAATCCCTCTAGACATTTTTTGTTTTGAGAATTTTTGGTTAGAAAAGAAGGATCTAAAGGAAAAAATCCTCTTTTGGTGGGAGGAGGGCCACCCTTCCCATGGGAGAGCTATGTATATTTTTTAAAATAAATACATCATGTCAAATATTGTTTCAAATTCTGGAAAAGAAGTAGTATATTTGATTTTTAGTCCCAAAAGGTTCCTTTCTTGGCAAAGATGGAGGATTTGGCCACCCACTTCAAGAATGGATTAGTCATCGAGGACCTAAAATATGAATATGAACTGGTCATAAAAGAAATTGAGTCCATAGACAATTAGGAGGAAATCTATTAGATAGAAAGAGCGAGAACCACTTGGTTGTTGGAGGGGGATCAAAACACAAGTTTCTTTCATTGCTCAGCCTCGACAAGTAGACAAATGAATACTTTGCCTTGCCTTCAAGACTTCAATGGTCAAGTGATGGACACCATAACAAGCATGCAATAAGCAAACAATAATTTATTTGAAAATATTTTTACCACTCGTGCTCTCCCTAATATTGTAGCGCAGCAAGAGATACTTAATTGTATCCTTCATATTATTTTAGTCAAGCAAAACCAAACCCTTTTTAGTTCGATGGATAAGGATGAAGTGAGGAGCATAGTTTTTACCATGAAATCAAAGAAATCTCTAGGGTTGATGGTTTTTAAATTTAATTATTTAAGGATTTATAGGATGTATTAGGTGAGGATTTAACCAAGGCTATAGAATAATCTTGTTCAAACAAAACTATGCTTCAGTTTTTGAACCATACTTTCCTCACTTTGATTCCTAAAGTGGGACATAACTCCAACCTTGGAGATTTTTGTCTGATTGCTCTCTACAATGTGACCTACAAGAGGCTTCAAAAGATTATGAACAACATAATACCCTAGGAACAAGGAGGATTTATGGAGGGGTGTCAAATTCTAGATGGGGCCTAGGAGACTATTCACTGAATGCATCAATCTAGTTGAAGAAGCATGTTTATTAAACTAGACATGTCTAAAACTTATGATAGAATCCCCTGGAAGTTTCTAGATTAAATGCTTGAGAAATTTGACTTCTCTCAGGAGTGGAGAGAGTGTATCATGAGTTGTGTCTTAATAGTTTCCTTCTCTATTCTCATTAATAGCTCTCCCTTAGCCCCTTTACATGCTTCTAGGGGTATTTATCAAGGAGACTGTATTTCTTTGTTTCTTTTTATTATTCTAGCAAAATGACTAGACAGATTCCTCCAGAGAAATAAGCAACAAGGACTTTCGGTTTTTGTGCAACTAGATGAGGTGATGCTAACTCACCTTCAATTTATTGATGATACATGGATGCTAGCATTTGGTAGGTTAGAATGTTCAAAGCCATATTAAAAATCTACATGGATGCTATTGGTTAGTAGGTGAATGCGACCAAATCCAAGGTTATTTTCTTCAATATGGATAGAAGAATCCAAGATCATATTCTTATCATTTTGAGCTTTGCCTAGGGCACTCTTTCACTTGATTACCTAGGGATTCCCCTTCATTTCAAGAGACTAAGGGCGGATGATTGGAAAAATTTAATGGATAGAATCATAGCTAAATTTAATCATTGGAATCATTGTTGGCTTACTTTTGGAGGAACAATGACTCTCATCCAATCAATGATCCAAGCCATACCTATTTATAAATTATCCATCCTAGCTACCCTATGGGAGTCCTCAAAGAGTTGGATTTTCTTATGAGAAATTTTTTGTGGGATGGCCCAAGGATGGGTAAAAAGTGGTCTCTTATTAGTTGGGATAAAATATGTTAGCCTAAAGCTCGAGGGGTTCTTGGTTTCATAAATCAGCTTTAAACAATCAAGCTCTTGTCATGAAGCTCTATTGGACATGGATATTCAACCAAGAGGTTTTCTTTAGTAAAGTCATCACTAGTAAGTATTTGGGTTTTATACCCCATAAAGAAGTTGTTCGTACTCCTTTGAGGAGCCTTGGCTCCATTATTTGGAAGATCGTTAAAGCTGGTGAACAATTGGTTAAACTTGGTCTTTTTTGGAAAGTGGGGAAAGGAGATAAAGCTAATTTTTGGAATGATTCTTGGGACCAACATCACCCCTTAATATGTGTGGTCCTTGAGTTGTAGCCCTTATAATAAATCCTCAAAGGTAGAGGATGGATTAAGATGGCTTCCTACATTAATTCCAAGCAGATTGGAGATTTCTCTTTCTTTTAGTTGAAGAGGTTGGAATAATGGCCTATTCCTGTCCCTCTTCATCAAAAGATTCTTATTGATAATATCCTCAAGTAGAGTTTCCTTACAAGGAAATAGGAAGAGGATAAGATTTCTTGGGGCCTTGAAAATATAGGATTCTTCACTATCCATGATGGTTATAATGCTTTTCTCCCTCCTCCCCTGATACTACGAGATGCCCCTTGGGATAGAGTTTGGGTGGCAAAGGGTCAGCCTAAAATAAATTTCTTTTCTTGGAAAGTGATGCATAGGGGTTGTCTCACCTATGATAACCTTATGAAGAGAGGTTTTTATGACCCCTTCAAGTGCATCATATGTAATTCCCAGGAGGAGACACTTGATAATCTGCTTTTCCAATGTGAATTCGTTAGAGAGTTGTGGAAAAAGTGGATAGACCTCTGTAAGGATTACCTAAAATTTTAGCTGAGTCTTGCTAATATCTAAGAGATCTAGGAATGAAGAAATAATAATAATATCTCCATTCATCTAGGATGGTCCCTAGGCTCGCGCTTCATCTAGTGGCACATTTGGCTAGAAAGAATTTCTAGAATTTTTAGAGAGGATTTCAGTCCAATGGAGTTGGTTTGGAATAATATTACTACCAAGGTTTATAAAATTGTTAGAGCTCACCTTAGGGACCAACAAATCCAAGAGAATGAGTTGGGTCCTAAGTCATAGAAGTTGGGATCATGGCAACCCCCTCCCTCAATATGGGAAAAGATCAATTTTGATGGTGCAACTAAGGATAACCTAAGGGCTATAGGCATTGGTTTTCTCATAAGAGAACTCAAGGGGAAGGTCATTCATTGGGATTTGGAGGGTCTTAAATGACTACTAATAATGAAGTTGAAGGATTGGTTATCAGACAAGGTTCTCTCAATGCTTTGGAGAATGGGGTTAGAAAGATCATTGTTGAGTCCAACTCAAAAATAATGGTGGTGCTTATGGATGATATTAGAAATTTTAGACCAAAGGATAGGAGGATAAAAAACATTATGATCCAAATTAAATCCATTTGGCAGTAGTTCGAGGATGCCATTTCGATCCATGTTGATAGACAAAATAATGTTGTGGTTGAATTTTTGTTTAACCATGGTAGTGAAAGTTTGGTTGGTTGTATGTTGAATTCTAATTAGAATATAAAAAATTTTGAATGGTTGGAAGTGAACCAAACAGTTATTTTTTGGCCAAAAAAGACTTATGCAAGGATGAGGACGGGTCTAGAGTCCTTGATAAGGATGAGTAGTTCCTAAACTGGTATCTTTGTGAAGTCCACTAAGTCTTTAGACTCAAGTAGGGGTAGATATCTTAATCAGTGCAGTAAGAAAAAGCTTCCATGACCCCTTGGGATTAAAATTTTGAGTTTTTTAGAGTGTACTCTAGAATATTGCATCCTTGATGTGCCCATTAAGATTAACTCCAGAGTGTACCAGATGTCTTCGAAGTACTGTAACTATTATGGATATTATTGTGAACAAGAATGATTTTCTTCTTGCCAACATGGATGCCAGTAAGAAAATGAGAAGTACCCGTGGGACAATGGAGGATGAATAGTTCTTGGTTGGGTTTTTGGCTACCTCTTGCAACACTCTTTGGCTCCTTTTGGGACAACACTGGTAGTCTTTGCAGAATTGTCAAACCTGCTAGATTTATTTGATTCAACATAAAGCAGAAGTGGGATCAGGCTAAGAGTCTTTGCTCTTTAGATGGTACTTAGTTTTTTATTATTTTTGGAGATGTTAATCCGATTTTTATTCAGATTTTAGGGCTTGCCAAAAGTGGCAGACCTATGATTGTAATTTGAATCTTGCTCTTTTAATAAAAATTTTAACCTTTAAAAAAATACAATAGTTTTATTTTAATTTAAAAATTTAGTGATTTGCTTAAATAAGTGGATAGTTAAAGAAAAAATAATATTTTTAATTTAATAGAAAGAGTTTAATTTGTTAAAATATTAACTTTTAAGTTTTAAAATATTCATTTATTATTTATATATTAAAAGGTTTCATGGAATATTAAGATGACAATTATAATATAATATAGAATTTATAACTAATTACAAAACGTTTTTATTTTTTATATATTTAATACATATTTATATGTATTTTGTATAAATTTTTATGTTTATAGATATAATTAATAACAATTTTTATAAAGGGATATATTTATTGCATAAAAGATAACCACTTGAAATTTAAATACATAGATAATTAAATCATAAAGAACGCAACTAATTTTTATGTTTCATTTTATGGTTTTTATGTTAATTACTATTGTTGTTTTTAAAAGATGTATATGGTGTTTATTGGGCCACTTCCATTAAAACATTAAAATATTACATTTGTTATTAAGTCAATTAGACCATAATTAGCTTACCCTTTTATCAAATATGTTTTCACCTCTCTTATACCATAATTTTTTCTCTATTGGATTTTTTATATCAATTAAATAAATAAAAACTTTGCCTATTGTCTTCTAAAATTTTAATTTTATTAAGATGAAGATCAAAATTGTTATTGGTTAAATTATTTTTCATCATATGTCCTCTATAGATATGTTGTTATTTCCACAATATTGAATCTTGTTAACAAATCTCCATTATTCTCATAGGTCAATCAATCACCAGGATAAAATAATATCTCAAGAATAACAATGAATCAATCCACAATAATGAATATAAATAGGGCCCCCGGGCCCCAAAAAAATCTCACTAAATATTATTGAAAATGTATTTACTATAGCAATGCATAAATGCAATGCTTATTCAATTACATATTATAGAGATTTATCTTCAATATATACATACATAAGACTCTTCATATTCACAAGACTCTTGACCTTTACATTTACATAAAATCTTCTCCTCATACTCATGAAGATATAACTCTTCATATTTCCTAATACATAATAATAAAGCTCACGTATTTACATAAATATAGTTTCTCATAATTGATCATAACTCCTCACTTCTAAACATGATACTTCACTCACATAACTCACACTTACTAACATGACACCTCACACACATAACTCCACACTTATTTACATGACACAACCCACACTTAATAACATGACACATACTATAGACTCAAATATTAAACACACCCTAGACTAAACTATTTACACGGTCCTTGCATTAATATTTCAAGGCACCAAATAATGTAATACCTTTGACACCCCTGTATATTATATTATTTGGTATGAAGGCCTTCTACCTTCATGTGCTCTTAGTATTTCTTTCTTTCTCTAATACTGGTGCTAATTTTGGTTCAAGTTTTGAATTTATCCCTTAGAGATGTCACCTATAGTTTTGAGGAAGTCTTCAAAGAAAGAGTTTTGTGTTCAATAAAATACCTCTTCTAGTATTGTTGTTTTGACAAAAGTTGATCCAATTTTTTTGTACAAAATCTATCACATCCAAACCAAATATGCCACTTTTGTAGGATCCATAAGCTTCAAATTTGTTTAGTCTATTACTAAGATTGTAACAACCCACCAAAACCAACCTAAGAGAGAGATATAATATTTTTTTTACACAAGTAGGTTCACAGAGAGTCCCAATAATATTTTCAATATTATCAAGGCTTTACCACATTTGAGTTTAATGTCACTACAGATGACACTCAGTGGATAGGAGTGGCCAACATCTCATATTTTTTGGGGTTCACCTTACTAAACCTCACCATTTAGAAGGATGTGAATGTCAAAGTGGTCCCCCACATTTCCTATACATAGGGATTATCCTTTAAGGCCTATAACACTTAAATGGGGACATCAATTCCCTAAACTATCCATAAGCCCATCTATGTAGGTTATTCTAGCGTAAAGCTTTGGTGCTTAGTTACCACACCTTCATGGGCTAACTAATATCATCACCACTCACATGGTAATGAGCATGGATACCTTAACCTCACTATTTAGGGTACCACTACAACTGTATCATAATTGATTCCATTAACTCAAAGTTGTGGAACACATGATCCTCATCTTTCAAGGTGTACCAATCACGATAATATAGTTATTGCATCATTGCAACTCCTTCCAGATTCTTGAGTGTCTAGCTATTGTATCACCCTTACTCCTTCTAGGACTCACCTTTACTTGGTTATTGCATCACCCCAACTCCTTCTAGGATTGGGTTCATTCTATGACTCAAGGTCCTAAAAGAAGAGGTCTAGTTCAAAGCCCAAGAACCCCTCCCAAGATTCATGCTTAAACAATAATTAACATCTCTCTCATGATTAAGAAAATAAAGTGCTATAACAAAAATAATGAGCATAGTTATAACACAATGCTAAATCTAAAATGAAATAGCTCATACATAACCACATTAAGCTAGTACAAAAGAAACATCTAGCTATATTTTAAAGCATGAGAAAAGAAATCATAATGTTAAATTCTAACATAATGCTAACATAAAGCATCCACTTAGTTTAAAGCAACCTCATTAGATCAAGCTAGCATATAGATTTCCATTGCTTTTCATAATGACTTCTTTTAAAGATATCAATACTAATTCATTTCTTTATTCCATCATTGCACAAAATCCAAATATCTTCTTGCACTTACAAATAGGCTCCAAGCCTTATTAGTAATGAAATAAAGATAACCAAGTTTTACATTCCAAACTTTACATTTACATAGCAACATTTCCTTCCCAAATATACTAGAGCAAGTCCACCCAAAATTCCTCTACACCATCTTCTTCTCACGATCTTCTTCATGAAGGAATTTCCCCAAACTTAAGAGAAACTAAGGGATCAAGATAAATCTTAATGCAATGCAACTACAATGCTCAATGCATAAAGGCAAGCAACCATGCAATTACAAATTAAAAAACCAAGGAGAGAATCCCATACTTCTCTCCCTCTAATGATTTTCCTACCTACTCAAGTCTTAGGAAATCATTAGAATATTTTCCAAGAATCAAGGCTCCTTCCTTATTTTATAATCTTACATTATTTAACCATTGGAAATTAAAAGGTCCCTAACTTTCTCTACAAAAAAATAAGAACATTATTCTTTTAATACAAACTAAAGTATTATAGTTATTAACAATCCATTTCAAAGCAAATCTTATAATCATACTTTTATTCAATGCTATTCTATTGGAAGGAAAGCCAACTTAATTATTTAATAAAAAAAAACCTTTCTCTTCTCTATAAATTTTTGGACATCTACCAAGTCTAAATATAACAAGACACAACAAATATTAATCATGGAGGTTGTTACAATTATAATGTGTACTTTACCCCTTGTTTTTCCTTTATATGTGTCACTTATTTTTTAGATGGTGACATGTGTCACCAACATTTAGCTTTATCATTTGCTATAAAGGTATTGTAATCCATTGTTTTTTCTTGAGGCTTTTAGTTTATTCAAATCAAGCTATTGCCTATAGTATTTGCCTCCATGGTTGAGTTAAGTTTTGTTGTATCTTGTTATATTTGGACTTGGTAGAGCTCCAATATTTGGTATCATAGCATGTCCCCCTTCCTGCTTGAAATCTTGAGGGGGGATTACCTCTTTGGAAAATATCCCCTCCCTCTATTGGTGGTGCACTGCCTTTCCTTGCTTCAATGCTTAGGGAGTATACTCTCCACTTTCTAAGTGGATCAAAAAAGCAAAGCCAATGGAGAGATATTCATGGCTGACCCTAAAGCTTCAATGCTTGGAGCCATGAATCTGGTTTGGAAAAATAATGGTTTTCATTATTAAAAAAGAGTGTAAAAATGGGGACTTCCTAGGAGGTCACCCATACTAGTTCTAATCCAACCAAATGTGCTTAACCATGGATTTTTAATGAGATCCACTGGCACCATATCTAGTTTCTAAATTCTAATGGGATCCGCTAACTCATTATTTCTTCAGTAAACGACTACCTATTTTGGAGCTTAAAGACACCATGCTTGTACTATAGATATTTACTAGAGAGCATAGACAAGCACCCAAACTTGCGATTGACCCCTTTACACTAGATTTGGATCGACCAAAATCCACAGGCGATAGATCTAGCCAAGAAATCCAACCTCATGATCGACTTCAGTCAAATTTTTACTATTAGATGTTAGCGTGATTCATGTTTCACGACATAACAAAGATGAATCCCCTGGTAAATGCAGACCAACCTTTATATGTTTGCAACTTACTAGTCTCATTTTTTCCACCCCTACTATCAAGGAGCCTACAACACTAGCATACTCAATGTTGTAGAGTATTTTAGTTGGAGTGATAGGTACTACAAGGGCATCCCTATTGTTGCACTATTGTGGTGTTACCATATATAGCCCACCATCATATCAATCCAATGATAGAGTTTTCTAAGAGACTGGCATCGAAAAATATTCATGTAACATTCGTGTGCATATGTTATAGGTGCAAAATTTCATTCTAGCCTTTAATGGTGATGACCTAAGAAAATGGAATCAAAGCCTTATTTATCTTAATCTCACTTCACCCATAGTGGTTGAAACTTCGAGCTCTTGGATGAAATCTCGATAGAAGGTACTTCTTGGTGCTAGAGCCTCCAATAACATGCCCTAAGTAGGGTTACTATTGACAATATTGTCACATTCCACCAAGGGGCAGAAAAATTAAAACTTTGTATGATATTTGTTTTGTTGAAAGTTTTCTTTTGTTTATAAGTTATAGCAATTTTGGTTTTCCCTATCGCCCCCTGGTGGACAAAATGAAAAGAAAAGAGCTTCGGGCCCGAAGCGCTTCAAATCATCACTTCGGGTGAGAACTTTGCCGAGAAAGCGAACAAAACGCTTCGCACCCGAAGTATTCCCAGCGACTACTTCGGGCGAAGAATTTTGCGAAGCGGCATCCAAGCAACTTCGTCGAAGAAGAAAAGATGGCCCAAATCAGCTAAGGCAAAGAAATTACTTCGGGCCCGAAGTATTTCTAAAACCCACTTCGGCCAGTTTTCACCCGAAGCAGTAGAGGTCGAAAAGTGTTTCGGCCGAAACTCCCCCGAACCACCGTTTCAAAAGAAGATCGGCCCGAAGCGTTTTCCCGACCTATCAGCGAAGCAGTTTCACCAGTGAAGCAGCGAAGGATAGAGGGAGATCGGCTTCGGCACTCCACACCCCCGAAGTAGTTTTGCGAAGCAAAAATCAGCGAGGCGCTTCCCAGGAACGCTTCCCAAGTTGGGCATTTTCTCGAGGCAGTCAGAGAGCCTCATAAATGCATATTTTCTTGCCCGATAAGCCCGCTGCTCATTTTTGGCAATTGGATGCGAAGTATCAGCCCGAGAAGAAGAGCCCGGCAAGCATGGCCGCCACTCGAGCACCGCACCTGCAATCCAAGGACACCCAGGTGGCTCATTTAATGCGTCTTTCCTCGGTTGACTCGGTCACCCTTACCAGTTTTGGTAGCCGATTTGAGGGATCATCTGCAGCATCAACGAGGAGCCGATTTCTCAGGGCTCGAGGGTGTACTCCGCCATTTTTGTAATAATGATTCAGAGGGTCGGGTCCTCTATAAAAACCTAGGCTTTGCAATGTAAAAGGGGGGGAACTTTCTGCTAGAAAGCTGCTGTAACTTGATGTCCTGCGTTTAATACTAAAGACTTTTGTGCTCTATTTCTCTCTTTTATGCTGCCTTCTGTGCTTAATTCTTTTGTCTTTTCTCGTTCGTGTATTGAGACTCTGAATCTTGAATCCGGTGCGCGATCGGGGACCGAACCCCTGAAATTCACCCTGAAGGATACATAGGAGAGGAAAAACGTCTTGTCGCTTTCCTTTATGCTGCCTGGTGGATCGAGGTTTCTGTTATTCCCTTATCTCAATCGTTGTTACTCTGAACCCTGAATTCCAGCGAGAGAGAAAGGAGAACCCTGCGAACCCGTCCAGAGGATACATAGGAAGTTCGGCATTTCATTTCTTTCATGTTGTTCTTGGTATTTCTTGCTGCTATTCGAGTTGTTAGCGAGTAATCGTGCTTCCTGTTCTCTCCCACCTTAAATCATCATCTCTAACCCTTACCCCTTTTTATTTCTTTTCCTAACCCTTACTCTGTTTATTTCTTTCTTGCACTCTTGTCTTAAACCCCAAAAGTAGATTAGTATAGGAGCCGGCCTTTCTTCGGAGATCGGCACGAGGGGCATCTCTTCCCCTCGGCCTTTCAATGTTGGTCGCAGGTCCAGGGTGCACAAACCCACCGAAAGTCCTTTCCTGTGCGGATTTGATGACCAACAGTTTTTGGCATGCTCGGTGGGACCCAAGGTCCCATATTTGAGAAAATTTCTAGCCCATCTTCATCGGAGCTAGTAGTTCTAACAAGTTCCCGGTGAGATCCGGTCAGTCTCACCCCCTGAGTAGTAGTGAGAATCGATGCTCTCATTACTAAGAGACTCTTAGCATCTGGCGACTCTATTTTACCCGAGAATCTTCAAGTCGTAAAGACCAGTACTAAAAGCTTGTGCCTTCATGCAAACGAGATGGAGAGTTAGGAATAGAGGAGAGGAAAACGAGTTCTTTGAGCTTGATATTGACGCCTTTGGGGAACGCTCTAGGTTAGTTACCCCCGAATATCTCTTATGCGGGACATCCTCGCAAGAGGCTGCTATTGACGAGCAAGGCCCAAATTTCGATAGCACAGTGGCTAGTTTTCCTCCGAATCCTCCCAACTCACCGAAGCATCCTAGTGCCTCCGTTCCCATTGCCCTTTCGACGAGCAACCCAAGAGGGACTTCGGGGACTTCTGTTCCACAGAACCCAGGCACAAATATGGCCCAACAACAACAACAACAACAACAACAACAACCGTCGCCCAGATTATTCCCAGCATGGAATTCTTCGTCATCGTTGAATCTCGCGGGCCAAGGGCAAGTTCCACCTGCTGCAATAAAAAAGCTTTCGACGTTCGACGAAACTGGAAAGACTGCTCTAGAGCATATCCAGGACATCATTTCCCTAGCGGCAATCCACGATATCATAGAAGAGCGAGTGATGGTGAAGCTCCTGGTTCTCTCCCTTAGAGGAAAACTCCTCTATTGGTATAGATCTCTGCCATCCGACACTATTACGAGATGGGACCAGTTAGTCGGACAGTTGATGCAAGGCTTCAATGAGTTCGTCGATCCAACTTCTCTTCTACAGCAATTCACTTTGATCCAAAGACATCCGCAAGAAGAGATTGCAGACTTCAATGTTAGGTTCACTCGAACCTGGCAAAGAGTCCCAGTTGGGCTTCGCCCAACCGATGAAGCCGTAGCGTACTACTTTCTTCGGGCCTTCAACCCTGATATCGGCCTTATGATAAGGTACTCAAATGTCAATACTTTTCCTAAGTTGTATGGGTTAGCCAAGAAAGCAGAAACGGACCTCATAGCCATGGGTAAACTCCCTCAAAGAATGCCAATGCCCATACTCCCCGAGTTCCTTCAAGCCCAGTATGCGAGCGCAGTCGCTCCGTAGATTTCTGCAATCCCTGCATACCCGATCTCATCCTGGAACCCGAATCCCGTTGTCTCATAGATCACCGCTCCACAGATACATTTCCCCACACTTTCAACTATGCCACCCACTATCACTCCAACATTTCCAATGTTGCCAGCACCCCTCCAACATCCTGCCTTGCCTTCGATACCAACTATGGCTTCTTTACCATCAGTTCCCAAGGCCGATGATATGCAAGCCAAGATACTGCAAGAAATGCAATCGTTAAATGCCATAGTGCAGACCTTGTCCAACGACATGACCATTGTCAAGAAGAAGCAAGCACAACAAGAGTTTCTACCAAGAAGGTCTTATCCCATGCCTGCACTTACCAAAGATCAAGCGGTCCATCAAGGAAAAGCTTCGGCAAGAAATGCTACGATAGATGAAGTCCCAAGCACTTTCGATCATGTATACTGGTGCTCTACATGTAATGATCCTCACGAGGAGAATACATGCATGTTGCATCAACACTACGTGCAGACACTAGCTAGCAGCGGTCAGGGCGGTCAAGTCAATGTCATCAGACAATTGGATCAGAACTTGTCCATCGGTGAGGAAGAGCCAGTCGCAGTCCTTACCAAGGGAGGTAAAAGGACGATAGAGGTGGATGCTACTCAGATGGCTCCCTTGAAGGTACATGCTCGATTTGAGAAGGGACAACCATCCTCTTCGACCTCAAGCGAAGTTCCTCCGCCAGCTCCAGTCAAAGAAAAGGCCCAAAAGGCCACTGTCGAACCACCTCAGGTGGAGACCAAAGAATAGGCTAAGGAGAAGCTCAAGTTTCCCTCGCTCACCAAGCGACAAAGGGTCGAAGCGATAGAGCAATATCGCACCAAGTACAAACCGAGAAAGGAACCTGAGGTGCATAGCTCCCCAGCCTACAACATTGTAGAAGAATTGAAGAGAATTCCAGCCAAAATCAGTTTGTATGATGCTCTGCAACTTCCTGGACAAGTGGACTTGCTGCAAGAATCATTGAAGAGGATCAATACAAAGAAGGCAGAGCCGCTCGCCTTGGTGCAGACCTTGTCCACGTCCATTACGAGGAAAAAATAGACCACCACCGTTCTACTTATCCTTACAAATGGAAGGATATATCGTGCATAATCGCATGATAGATTACGGAGCTACGACGACGATAATGCCGAAGGCGATATGCGAGGAAATAGGCATGGAATACACACGAAGCAGTCATGGAGTCCTCCAGCTGGACGGTAACCCAGTGAAGTCTGTAGGTGTCATCAAAGACATTCCTATTCGGCTACATAAGACACCTCAAATCATAGTCATACAAGAGGTGGTAGTCGTGGACCTAGAGCCCTACTTCAACATGTGCCTGTCAAGGGAATTCACGGCAAAGCTGGGCGGATATCTGTCCATGGACTACACTCATCTGGAGATCCCCTTCAAAGGGAAGAAGGTGAAGATCTATAATGAAAAGCCTTCTACGTTCCTAGTTTAGAAGATGTCCGAGGAAGAGAGTAGTGGCCCTGTGCATACGATCGCGGAGGAGCTAGAGCAAGTGGATCTAGTCCAGGAATCCCTCGCATAGTTATGTTGTGAAGATGAATTTTCATTGGCAAATTTCAATGCCATGATAGAGACTAAGGTGGGGTGCTACACCATCGCCAAGTCCGAGAAACCAGCCAAAATGGAGGGAAAGGTTTCTGCTCAAGAAGGACTATGGAAATTGTTCTTCGACGGTGCCCGATGCAAGAACGATGCTGGGGCAGGAATCCTTCTGATTTCTCCATCCGGTGAGCAAAAGGAGTATTGCTACCGATTGACATGGAGCTGCACCAACAATGCAGCAGAGTATGAAGCCTTGTGCTTGGGACTCAAGAAAGCTGACAAGTTAGGCATAAGGCATCTTCAAATCTTTGGAGATTCCGAACTAGTTTGCAACCAGGTCACCAATAGATGCTCTTCAAAGAAGCACTATCTTAAATCATACCGCAATAGGGTATGGGACCTATTCGACCAGTTTGAATCTCTCAATCTACAGTCTATTCCACGTGAAAAGAATCGACATGCAGATGTCTTAGCATCCATCGCAGCCCGATATTCTCCAATGGATGATATGGTGCATAAGCCGAAGGCTGTAAGGATGATCTATAGGCCCTCTGTCCCGGATAGAGATTTACACTAGCAATTTTTTGACAATGACGAGCAGATTGTCAATTTCATGATCCAAGAAGCCGCTACAGTCGAAGACCGAAGCCCTGATGAGGAAGAATACGAAGGATTGGTCCAGTTGAAGAACAACCACGTTCCCAAGGGATTGATCACGCTTGAGAGCCTTTTCGATCAAAATGATCGATCGCTCTCCCATAGGATCCAGATCAGCGTGCAGCAATATCAAGATTTAGAACTGGAACCTGGGAAAGTAATAAAGGTCGGGACCGATTGTACTTCAAAAGAAATAGAGCGAATCCGATGTTTGTGTAGGAAGTACCCAGATATCGTGGCTTGGTCTTATCATGACCTCAAGGGATATGATCGACAGCTGATCCAACATACAATCAAATTACAAGAAGGGGCCAAACCTTTTTGACAGAAGCAAAGGCCGGTTAATCCAAAGATCGAGGTCTTGATGAAGGCCGAACTGCTAAAAATGCTTGAAGCAAAGATCATTTATCCCATTAAACATTCTTCTTGGGTAGCGAACTTGGTCCCTGTTAGAAAAAAGAATGGAGACATCCGGTTATGCGTGGACTTTCGCAACCTAAATCATGCTTCCCTCAAGGACCACTATCCTCTCCCACAGATCGATCAGATCTTGCATTCGATAGCTGGAGCTCAACGATTCTCCCTACTTGATGGTTTCTTCGGATATAATCAAATCTAGGTCAGGGACGAAGACCAGCATAAGACCGCGTTCACAACCAAGTGGGGCACATTCGCCTACCAGCGAATGCCTTTTGGCCTCTCGAACGCGGGAGCTACTTTCCAGAGGGCGATGGACCTAGCTTTTGGCGAGCTTCTGAACAAGGTTATTGTTATCTATTTAGATGACATGACCGTCTTCTCCCGAAGGAGAGAGAACCACCCAGAACATCTTCAACAAATTTTCAAAAAATGTCGAGAATTTGGCATCTCAATCAATCCAAAAAAGTCTATCTTCGCAGTCAGCAAAGGAAAGTTTCTGGGACACGCAATTTTGAAAAAGGGTCTCACCATGGATCCCGACAGAGCCGAAGCTCTGATGAAGCTCCCAATACCAGCAGATAAAAAGGGCCTTCAATCTTTCTTCGAACAGATTAACTTCGTAAGGAAGTTTGTCCCAGACTTCGCCCAGGTTGTTAAGCCGATGTCTGAGCTTTTAAAAAAGGGGGCAGAATTCGTCTGGACAGAAGAAAGGAGAAAAGCATTCAAAGAAATCAAGGCCCGAATTGTTCAGGCACCGGTCTTGATCAACCCCGACTATAGTCGAGATTTTATCCTGTATGCAATAGGAGAACCTGAAAGCTACGCCGTGGTCTTGACGCAAAAGGGGGAAGATGGAGAGGAACGTCCCATTGCGTTCCTCAGCCAGATAATCAATCCCCATGAGGAAAAGTACAATTTCATTGAGCGTCAAGTGCATGTAGTAATGAAGTCTCTCAGGAAATTCAAACAGTTCATTTCTTAGAGTCGAACCACAGTCTTCGTCATTCACCCCGATGTGCGTAGTTTCATTATTCAGGGGGAACTGGGAAGCAAGAGAGCTGGTTGGGTAAGCAAAATCCAAGAGTTCGATATTGAGATCAAACCTACCAAACTAGTTCACGATCACGCATTATGTCAAGAGCTGGCAAAGAGCGCAACGACCGAAATAATAGACTATCAGTCGGATGACTTGCCAACAGGAGAATGCCTCGCTAATCAAGAAGAGGCTAAGAAAGATTGGGTCAACGAAATAGTGGAATATTTCAACACCGACAGATGCCCCTCACATCTGAATGCTTCGCAACGAAGACATTTTAGGATGCGGTCCGCCCGATACACTATGCGCCCAGAAGGCCTATTTTTCAAGAACATCGACGACGTCCTCCTCAGATGCATAAAAGACGATGATAAGAGGAGAATCCTGGGTGAATTTCATTCAGGACTATCTAGAGGACACTTTGCTAGAAGAGTGACGATGCTAAAGATAATCAAGGTGGGTTACTATTGGCCCACACTCTTTGTCGATGCCTTCTTTGTTTGTCGAAGGTGCGAGCAATGCCAGAGATTCGCCGGCCAAAGCAAAAATGCTTCGATGCCCCTCCGACCGATACAAGTGGAAGCCCCCTTTTAGCAATGGGGACTGGATTTCGTAGGGGCCATATCGCCAAACTCCTCTGCTGGGCACAAATTCATTCTGACTGCGACTGATTACTTCACCAGGTGGGCTGAGGCAGTCCCCACAAAACATGTCGATCAAGATACTGTGGTCACCTTCCTGGAAGGATTGATTACCCACTTCGGCATCCTCGAAGCAATTATTACAGATAATGGTCCTGGTTTCACAGGCACAAAGATCAACGAGTTCCTATATAAGTATGGGATATATCACAAGGTGTCTTCCAACTATTACCCCCAGGGCAATGGATTGGCAGAATCCACTAACAAAACCCTATTGAGGATACTGAGAAAGTTGATTGATCAAAACAAAAGAACTTGGCACCTCCTTCTGGATCGGGCTTTGTGGGCCGATCGGGTTTCTGTCAAAAGGTCAATTAAGACTTCGCCTTATGCTCTGGTCTATGGCAAGGAGGCCATCCTGCCCACTCACATTGAGATCCCTGCATTACAGTTGCTAGAAGAAGATGAAGCTAACCCGATGGAGGAACGCCTGGTCCAGCTACTACGACTAGAAGAGGAACGTGAAAAGGCCTACCAGAACTTCGCACGACATGCTGAGGTCACCCGAGAATGGTTCAAAAGGAAATCATCCGATCGCACATTCAAAGCAGGAGACCTGGTATGGAGGTGGGATTCATGGAAGGCCAAGCCTGGAAATCATGACAAAATGGATGCGTTCTGGGATGGACCGTTTGAAATAGTAAAAGTGAACTCGGCCAATTCCTTCATCCTCAAAGATGCGAATGGCCAAGTTTTACCAATCTCCGTCAATGGTCTACACCTGAAGACCTTCAATCGCTGAGGTATTTATATCGCTCTAAAAAAAAAAAAAATCTTGCATGTATTTCTGTATATAGGGTTTCAGTTCTTTGTCTATACTCTGTTCAAAAGATCGCGGAAAGCAAGCGCCTTCAACCGCAAAAGCTAGATTCCTAGCTTCGGCTTCACAAAGCATGATCGGGATCGCCTTCGGGGGGTTTTCGGTCCGAAGTAGCCAACGACGGGAAGTTCACCGCAAAACGTGCCTCGAGAAACGTGCCTACAATAGCCTCAAAAAGGGGTCAAAGCAAATGAACTCAATACGAAAGAAAAGGTACCAAGTGGCAGCGATTTGCGTTCTCGATATAAAATCAAATCCCCGAATTGCATGGCCCCGCGTACGACACCGCCATATGGCCAATCAGATGCCACAGCGATACTTTTGGGCTAGGCCCACGAAGTAATTACGGTGGTTGCCATAAATGTCGAAAGTTGCCCTCCGAAGCTATAAAATGCAGATGCCCGTTAAAGAACAACCCATTTGCAAGTGTGAGAGTCGAGTCTGCATTCTGTCACCTCGGAGAGCTTCTGCATCAAAGGCTCTGTTGTTCACCGTGATTATACCATCCCTTGTTTTGAGGTACTGAACTTTTCTACCTCACAAGTTATTCTACTGCAATCATTCGCAATGGGAAAGAAGAACCCCACTCAGAAAGGAAAAGTGCCAGAGATGACGGTTCCAGAGAAGGCAAGAGCCGTAGAAGAAAAGAAACAGAGACCTAGAAGGGTCAATCCTCCCCCACGCCCAGGAAAACAAGTAATGGAAGGAAGGGAAGAGTCCGATGATGAGCCCAGTATAGAACCGCCTGTCGATAAGTGGGCAAAAATCAGAGACCCAGAGCTCTCAAAAATCGTGGTCGAGCTTCGACATACCATCGACTTCATGCAAAGCAGACTCTCGATGAAGAACAAGAGGGTCGTGGCATATTATTCCCACATATACTGGTATCTAGTCCCTCCTACACATCACTACCCCGAGCTCATATACGCCATCGCTCAGAACTACCAACCACAAACCAGAGACAGGTGTTGGATGCCTTAGGTAAAAGGTTGTTTTCCATTCTAAAGGAGGATGTGCAGGCAGCATTCGCACCACAACAAAGGCCACCAAAAGGCTATACCATTCGCAATGTCAGCCTGAGTGAACAAACGGATAAGTTCACCTCTAATCCCTTCATTTTGAGCTTTTTGCATGAAAACCTCAAGAGCGGACTTCCTTTCGACAAGCGACCCTAGATGCCCCTACCCTTGGAGGCCTTCAAGAACACAGATATATTCTCCATCATCGCATGGGTGGGAGGCTTGTCAAGCGATACTTCGGTATACCCATGGCAGGTGTCGCTAGCCGAATGCATTTCCAGAGGAGAGTTCTACGCTCCCGATGCTTCGTGGCCAAACACCAACCCAGTTTTCTTCGATTGGGCAGAATGGGTGGCCCGAAATCTGCATGTGCGGTTGTCATCCATGAAGGATGCTAGCAAGGAGCTGCACTTCCAAACTTGTTATTTCTTGGTTTTGCTCTTCTTCTTTCATGTACATAAAGCCCTTCACCATTGTGATGTTTTGCCACTCGACAAGGATGGGATCCCTTTGCCTGTATATCAGTGGACCCGTCTCTTGTTGAGCTCGGAGTCCTATTACCCTTTCAATCAACAGTTTTTGGGACCTGCGATGCACATTCTGACAGAGTCTAGCCCTCGGGTGCCTCTCTGCCTTAGAGATAAAGTGGTATTGGAGAGAAGAGGGGATGTGTTTCAATTGACACAAGGGCTTGTGATCCACATTTTCAGCTTCACAAGGAAGCCCTTCTTGCTGCCCTTTTTCCCTTCAGAGTACCAATTTGCCCTGGAAGTTGCTCGACAAAGTGACGCGACCGACAAAACCTATGGCCACGGACGGAAGTGGGCACACACCTGTGACTTCCCCTTCAAGATGGGAGTGATTGAAGTCTTTGCTCTGAAGCAGAACATATATCTGGAGGAGAAGCTCGCCAATTTTGGTCTGCTTCAAATACCAGAAAGGTGGCTCTACGACCCGTTGGGGGTGATTTTGGTATAAGACTGTAATCATGTTTCAATTATCGAAGAATGATATTTGATAGATAATGCTTCTTCAATTAAATTCACTAAATCCATTAACTTTATTTTTGCTCAACAAACTAAAATTTATAAAAATTTAATAATAAAAAATATTAAATAATATATATTAACTAAAACATCATTGTTTCCTAAATTAAAAAAACTACTAACAACTTTAATACCTACCTATCTATCTTATTAATCACTTTATCAAAATTTGTTGGGATCCAAGCCTAATGGCATTTGGTGTAATGACAGTTGCCTTATTATTATCATTCATGTGGCTGTGAGGTCGATTCCTCTTATGTTTGCTCGAACAAACGCTGATATTTGTAAATATTTATTGGGATCCAAAGATTATAAGATTTCAATTAATAATAAAATAACTTGTATTCGTCTACTTCAGATAATTTATATGTTGAAATGATTTCTTTACTATATGTGCGTGCCAAGTTGAAACTTGTATTCGTCTACTCCAGATAATTTATATGTTGAAATGATTTCTTTATTATATTTGCGTTAAGGTTGAAATTTCTATTTTTATCTAAAATTTTAGTTTTTTTTTTGAAAGATTTAAGTTTTAACTACAATATATTTATAAGGGATAATTATGATAACTACAATATATTTTAAAGAAATAGGTTAGATGGTTCAAACCATGTCATACTTAAAAAAAGATAGGCTGGATGTCTACCAAAGTTAAGAATGGAGGTTTGATTAACTTCGGGTTTAATGATATGTAGCATCCAATGGTGTTATTAATTTCCATATGTATCATATTAAGGTTTTTAGAGTTTTTAAAGGCAATACTCAATGGTGTTACTAATTTTCCTTTATATAAAAAATAGTTAAGTTCCATTGGCTACACTCCGATGATATGTCATCGGTATGACTTGAGTTTGAATGGGGAGGACAACATTTCATCTCAATGTCTTGAGTTTGGTATTTTATCTCGGTGACTTGCTTGAATGGGGAAGATGACCCTTATTACTATGCCTTCAAAGTGTGTGGCCCCAAGTTGTACCACCTTTTATACTTCACATTATTTTAAAAAAATAGATAAGTGTCTAAAATGGTATGGTCATGTTTAAATTATTTTTTTAGTTATTATATATAGGATACTGTATAGTTAAAATTCTATTAATGACATGAGCTTCATTTAGGTAATTTACTTGAATATTGTATAATTAAAATTCAATTATAGTTTTATTTTGCACATCTTATGAAAATTGTGAGGATTTAAAATTTGTGGATCTAGAGTGAAGTTGGTTTTGCCTCAACCTCTAAGGTTTATTTAAGCTTTGGATGTATCCCCTTCAAGTGAAGTGTTGTATGTAGGCTGTGAAGTAGCCTATGGCTATCGATGTAGGCCCTTTTGGACCTCTTTCTTAGCCCCTCTCCTCAAGCGATTGTTTGCAGATATGGTTAAAAGGAAACATGACATGGAGGATATCTCGTTTAAAACTCAACCCTTCATTCTACCTTCTCTATTATGGTCAAGAAGCTAGAGAAATAATATTTATCAACAAGGGTTAATAGTCATCTCCTCCAGGCAGACCTACATCCTAAATTGGTGATATATTAGTCCCTAGTGGCGAATAACATTCTTTATAGAAGCAATCATAACCTAATTTGTAAGTTCATTAGTATAAGATCATCTTTAGGATTTATGTTCTCTTGGATCCAAGTAAATTGGGGGTCTCTTTGGGATGCCTCAATCTCTCTCATTAGCAATGACTATTATATAGTGAGCTTTTCTTCATAAGTAGATAGAGGCAAATCCTTTGAATCAGGGAGGAGAACATATGGTATTGCAAGAAAACTGCCATCAATAGCAAGTTTGTTGAGAAGAAAGTAGAGGATCAATCCACAAACTTGAATGTTAATCCCCTTGAGGAGGGTTTTAAATATCCAAAGAGAAAGAAGAATAAAAAGAAGCAATACGACACATTCCAACCACTTAGCAAAGAAATCTCAATAGATATAAAATTCTTAACTCTCTACTGGATATGGAGGAGGAGACCACCATAATGGATGAACCTCAAAAGGATAACCTTCCCCTTGTAAGGGTTGAGGAAACTACCCATCATGTTTTTTTTGCAATAATATTTGGGGGTTAACCACTTTGTGTTGATAGTTCCAGAGAAGTAAACCCTTGCAATGGTTGTGATGGATAATGATGTCTCAATGAAAGATAGAGATAAAGACAAAGATAAATACAGATAGAAACCTGACCTTTGTATCCAACAAGCGAAGAAAAGGTTAAAAACTCTCAAGCCAAGAGTGTAGGAACAAAATTGAATAAGGAGGAGCTAGCTAATGAGGGATACCAGCTAGCTAACCAAATAAAGTTCAAGAAAATTGACACTTACTGGAATCTTAGTTTTCAATGATTGTCCAATCTTGGAATATAAGAGGTCTAAATATCAGATCTCATAAAATTGTTGTTCAAATTTTAATTAAAAATCATAGATTTGATTTTATTCTCCTTCAAGAGACTAAAACTTCCATTTAGAGGATGACTAATATTGTTAAGAAGAATTAGATACAAGTTGAGCACATGGCGGTTGGATCCCAAGGGTATTTAGGGAGAGTGGTGACCTTATGGAATATTCTTCTCTAGATGACTTTAGATCACATTGTTGGTTTGGGTATCCTTACTTCTCTCTTCAAGAAAAAGAGCTCCGAAGATCTTTTGTTGGTTTCTAATTTCTATGGTGCTACAAATTTTGTGGAGCAACATCACCAATGGTCAGTTTTACAAGCTAATAGAACCAAAAAAAGGAAGTGAATTGGTTAGTGGTAGGGGATTTCAATGCTAAAATTGCTCTCAGGGATCAAGAAAGGGAAAATCCTTCTTTGGACAAGGGGATAGATTTATGATCTCCAAAATCAAATAGCTCAATTTAATTGATGTCCAACATGTGGGGTTTCTATATATGTGGACAAACAAACAAGTAAGACCGATAAGTAGGAAGGTCACGCTTAATAGATTTTTTATTTCTAAATAGATCTTTCTCTGTTGGTCTTTCAGAATGGAGATTCTTAACCACATTGACTCCGATCACTTTTTGATTCTTCTAAAACGGAAGTTGGGCCACAATCCCTCTAGACATTTTTTGTTTTGAGAATTTTTGGTTAGAAAAGGAGGATCTAAAGGAAAAAATCCTCTTTTGGTGGGAGGAGGGCCACCCTTCCCATGGGAGAGCTATGTATATTTTTTCAAATAAATACATCATGTGAAATATTGTTTCAAATTCTGGAAAAGAAGTAGTATATTTGATTTTTAGTCCCAAAAGGTTCCTTTCTTGGCAAAGATGGAGGATTTGGCCACCCACTTCAAGAATGGATTAGTCATCGAGGACCTAAAATATGAATATGAACTGGTCATAAAAGAAATTGAGTCCATAGACAATTAGGAGGAAATCTATTAGATAGAAAGAGCGAGAACCACTTGGTTGTTGGAGGGGGATCAAAACACAAGTTTCTTTCGTTTCTCAGCCTCGACAAGTAGACAAATGAATACTTTGCATTGCCTTCAAGACTTCAATGGTCAAGTGATGGACACCATAACAAGCATGCAATAAGAAAACAATAATTTATTTGAAAATATTTTTACCACTCGTGCTCTCCCTAATATTGTAGCACAACAAGAGATACTTAATTGTATCCTTCATATTATTTTAGTCAAGCAAAACCAAGCCATTTTTAGTTCGATGGATAAGGATGAAGTTTTACCATGAAATCAAAGAATTCTCTAGGGTTGATGGTTTTTAAATTTAATTCTCTAAGGATTTATAGGATGTATTAGGTGAGGATTTAACCAAGGCTATAGAATAATCTTGTTCAAACAAAACTATGCTTCAGTTTTTGAACCATACTTTCCTCACTTTGATTCCTAAAGTGGGACATAACTCCAACCTTGGAGATTTTTGTCTGATTGCTCTCTACAATGTGACCTACAAGAGGCTTCAGAAGATTATGAACAACATAATACCCTAGGAACAAGGAGGATTTATGGAGGGGTGTCAAATTCTAGATGGGGTTTGTCTAGCCTAGGAACTATTCACTGAATGCATCAATCTAGTTGAAGAAGCATGTTTATTAAACTAGACATGTCTAAAACTTATGATAGAATCCCCTGGAAGTTTCTAGATTACATGCTTGAGAAATTTGACTTCTCTCAGGAGTGGAGAGAGTGTATCATGAGTTGTGTCTTAATAGTTTCCTTCTCTATTCTCATTAATAGCTCTCCCTTGGCCCCTTTACATGCTTCTAGGGGTATTTATCAAGGAGACTATATTTCTTTGTTTCTTTTTATTATTCTAGCAAAAGGACTAGACAGATTCCTCCAGAGAAATAAGCAACAAGGACTTTCGGCTTGTGTGCAACTAGATGAGGTGATGCTAACTCACCTTCAATTTATTGATGATACATGGATGCTAGCATTTGGTAGGTTAGAATGTTCAAAGCCATCTTAAAAATCTACATGGATGCTATTGGTTAGTAGGTGAATGCAACTAAATCCAAGGTTATTTTCTTCAATATGGATAGAAGAATCCAAGATCATATTCTTATCATTTTGAGCTTTGCCTAGGGCACTCTTTCACTTGATTACCTATGGATTCCCCTTCATTTCAAGAGACTAAGGGCGGATGATTGGAAAAATTTAATGGATAGAATCATAGCTAAAGTTAATCATTGGAATCATTGTTGGCTTACTTTTGGAGGAACAATGACTCTCATCCAATCAATGATCCAAGCCATACCTATTTATAAATTCTTCGTCCTAGCTACCCTATGGGAGTCCTCAAAGAGTTGGATTTGCTTATGAGAAATTTTTTGTGGGATGGCCCAAGGATGGGTAAAAAGTGGTCTCTTATTAGTTGGGATAAAATATGTTAGCCTAAATATCGAGGGGTTCTTGCTTTCATAAATCAGCTTTAAACAATCAAGCTCTTGTCGAGAAGCTCTATTGGACATGGATATTCAACTAAGAGGTTTTCTTTAGCAAAGTCATCACTAGTAAGTATTTGGGTTTTATCCCCCATAAAGAAGTTGGTCGCACTCCTTTGAGGAGCCTTGGCTCCATTATTTGGAAGATCGTTAAAGCTGGTGAACAATTTGTTAAACTTGGTCTTTTTTGGAAAGTGGGGAAAGGAGATAAAGCTAATTTTTGGAATGATTCTTGGGACCAACATCACCCCTTAATATGTGTGTTCCTTGAGTTGTAGCCCTTATAATAAATCCTCAAAGGTAGAGGATGGATTAAGATGGCTTCCTACATTAATTCCAAGTAGATTGGAGATTTCTCTTTCTTTTAGTTGAAGAGGTTGGACTAATGGCCTATTCCTGTCCCTCTTCATCAAAAGATTCTTATTGATAATATCCTCAAGTAGAGTTTCCTTACAAGGAAATAGGAAGAGGATAAGATTTCTTGGGGCCTTGA
The DNA here is from genome assembly GCA_028583015.1 of Wollemia nobilis. Classification (NCBI taxonomy): domain Eukaryota; kingdom Viridiplantae; phylum Streptophyta; class Pinopsida; order Araucariales; family Araucariaceae; genus Wollemia; species Wollemia nobilis. The sequence goes on along the minus strand of JAQPPZ010017102.1, from coordinate 2,600,097 downwards.
AAATATAGGATTCTTCACTATCCATGATGGTTATAATGTTTTTCTCCCTCCTCCCCTGATACTACGGGATGCCCCTTGGGATAGAGTTTGGGTGGCAAAGGGTCAGCCTAAAATAAATTTCTTTTCTTGGAAATTGATGCATAGGAGTTGTCTCACCTATGATAGCCTTATGAAGAGAGGTTTTTATGACCCCTTCAAGTGCATCATATGTAATTCCCAGGAGGAGACACTTGATAATCTGCTTTTCCAATGTGAATTCGTTAGAGAGTTGTGGAAAAAGTGGATAGACCTCTGTAAGGATTACCTAAAATTTTAGCCGACTCTTGCTAATATCTAAGAGATCTAGGAATGAAGAAATAATAATAATATCTCCATTCATCTAGGATGGTCCCTATGCTCACGCTTCATCTAGTGGCACATTTGGCTAGAAAGAATTTCTAGAATTTTTAGAGAGGTGTTCAGTCCAATGGAGTTGGTTTGGAATAATATTACTACCAAGGTTTATAAAATTGTTAGAGCTCACCTTAGGGACCAACAAATCCAAGAGAATGAGTTGGGTCCTAAGTCATAGAAGTTGGGATCATGGCAACCCCCTCCCTCAATATGGGAAAAGATCAATTTTGATGGTGCAACTAAGCATAACCTAAGGGCTATAGGCATTGGTTTTATCATAAGAGAACTCAAGGGGAAGGTCATTCATTGGGATTTGGAGGGTCTTAAATGACTACTAATAATGAAGTTGAAGGATTGGTTATCACACAAGGTTCTCTCAATGCTTGGGAGAATGGGGTTAGAAAGATCATTGTTGAGTCCAACTCAAAAATAATGGTGGTGCTTATGGATGATATTAGAAATTTTAGACCAAAGGATAGGAGGATAAAAAACATTATGATCCAAATTAAATCCATTTGGCAGTAGTTCGAGGATGCCATTTCGATCCATGTTGATAGACAAAATAATGTTGTGGTTGAATTTTTGTTTAACCATGGTAGTGAAAGTTTGGTTGGTTGTATGTTGAATTCTAATTAGAATATAAAAAATTTTGAATGGTTGGAAGTGAACCAAACAGTTATTTTTTGGCCAAAAAAGACTTATGCAAGGATGAGGACGGGTCTAGAGTCCTTGATAAGGATGAGTAGTTCCTAAACTGGTATCTTTGTGAAGTCCACTAAGTCTTTAGACTCAAGTAGGGGTAGATATCTTAATCAGTGCAGTAAGAAAAATCTTCCATGACCCCTTGGGATTAAAATTTTGAGTTTTTTAGAGTGTACTCTAGAATATTGCATCCTTGATGTGCCCATTAAGATTAACTCCAGAGTGTACCAAATGTCTTCGAAGTACTGTAACTATTATGGATATTATTGTGAACAAGAATGATTTTCTTCTTGCCAACATGGATGCCAGTAAGAAAATGAGAAGTACCCGTGGGACAATGGAGGATGAATAGTTCTTGGTTGGGTTTTTGGCTACCTCTTGCAACACTCTTTGGCTCCTTTTGGGAAAACACTGGTAGTCTTTGCAGAATTGTCAAACCTGCTAGATTTATTTGATTCAACATAAAAGTGGGATCAGGCTAAGAGTCTTTGCTCTTTAGATGGTACTTAGTTTTTTATTATTTTTGGAGATGTTAATCCAAGTTTTATTCGGATTTTAGGGCTTGCCAAAAGTGGCAAACCTATGATTGTAATTTGAATCTTGCTCTTTTAATAAAATTTTTAACCTTTAAAAAAATACAATAGTTTTATTTTAATTTAAAAATTTAGTGATTTGCTTAAATAAGTGGATAGTTAAAGAAAAAATAATATTTTTAATTTAATAGAAAGAGTTTAATTTGTTAAAATATTAACTTTTAAGTTTTAAAATATTCATTTATTATTTATATATTAAAAGGTTTCATGGAATATTAAGATGACAATTATAATATAATATAGAATTTATAACTAATTACAAAACGTTTTTATTTTTTATATATTTAATACATATTTATATGTATTTTGTATAAATTTTTATGTTTATAGATATAATTAATAACAATTTTTATAAGAGATATATTTATTGCATAAAAGATAACCACTTGAAATTTAAATACATAGATAATTAAATCATAAAGAACGCAACTAATTTTTATGTTTCATTTTATGGTTTTTATGTTAATTACTATTGTTGTTTTTAAAAGATGTATATGGGTTTTATTGGGCCACTTCCATTAAAACATTAAAATATTACATTTGTTATTAAGTCAATTAGACCATAATTAGCTTACCCTTTTATCAAATATGTTTTCACCTCTCTTATACCATAATTTTTTCTCTATTGGATTTTTTATATCAATTAAATAAATAAAAACTTTGCCTATTGTCTTCTAAAATTAAGTTTATTAAGATGAAGATCAAAATTGTTATTGGTTAAATTATTTTTCATCATATGTCCTCTATAGATATGTTGTTATTTCCACAATATTGAATCTTGTTAGCAAATCTCCATTATTCTCACAGGTCAATCAATCACCAGGATAAAATAATATCTCAAGAATAACAATGAATCAATCCACAATAATGAATATAAATCTCACTAAATATTATTTAATATGTATCTACTATAGCAATGCATAAATGCAATGCTTATTCAATTACATATTATAGAGATTTTCCTTCAATATATACATACATAAGACTCTTCATATTTACAAGACTCTTGACCTTTACATTTACATAAACTCTTCTCCTCATACTCATGAAGATATAACTCTTCATATTTCCTAATACATAATAATAAAGCTCACGTATTTACATAAATATAGTTTCTCATAATTGATCATAACTCATCACTTCTAAACATGATACTTCACTCACATAACTCTCACTTACTAACATGAAACCTCACACACATAACTCCACACTTATTTTCATGACACAACCCACACTTAATAACATGACACATACTATAGACTCAAATATTAAACACACCCTAGACTAAACTATTTACACGGTCCTTGCATTAATATTTCAAGGTACCAAATAATGTAATACCTTTGACACCCCTGTCTATTATATTATTTGGTATGAAGGCCTTCTACCTTCATGTGCTCTTAGTATTTCTTTCTTTCTCTAATACTGGTGCTAATTTTGGTTCAAGTTTTGAATTTATCCCTTAGAGATGTCACCTATAGTTTTGAGGAAGTCTTCAAAGAAAGAGTTTTGTGTTCAATAAAATACCTCTTCTAGTATTGTTGTTTTGACAAAAGTTGATCCAATTTTTTTGTACAAAATCTATCACATCCAAACCAAATATGCCACTTTTGTAGGATCCAGAAGCTTCAAATTTGTTTAGTCTATTACTAAGATTGTAACAACCCACCAAAACCAACCTAAGAGAGATATACTATTTTTTTACACAAGTAGGTTCACAGAGAGTCCCAATATTATTTTCAATATTATCAAGGCTCACATTTGAGTTTAATGTCACTACAGATGACACTCAGTGGATAGGAGTGGCCAACATCTCATATTTTTTGGGTTTCACCTTACAAAACCTCACCATTTAGAAGGATGTGAATGTCAAAGTGGTCCCCCACATTTCCTATACATAGGGATTATCCTTTAAGGCCTATAACACTTAAATGGGGACATTAATTCCCTAAACTATCCATAAGCCCATCTTTGTAGGTTATTCTAGCGTAAAGCTTTGGTGCTTAGTTACCACACCTTCATGGGCTAACTAATATCATCACCACTCACATGGTAATGAGAATGGATACCTTAACCTCACTATTTAGGGTACCACTACAACTGTATCATAATTGATTCCATTAACTCAAAGTTGTGGAACACATGATCCTCATCTTTCAAGGTGTACCAATCACGATAATATAGTTATTGCATCATTGCAACTCCTTCCATATTCATGAGTGTCTAGCTATTGTATCACCCTTACTCCTTCTAGGACTCACCTTTACCTGGTTATTGCATCACCCCAACTCCTTCTAGGATTGGGTTCATTCTATGACTCAAGGTCCTAAAAGAAGAGGTCTAGTTCAAAGCCCAAGAACCCCTCCCAAGATTCATGCTTAAACAATAATTAACATCTCTCTCATGATTAAGCAAATAAAGTGCTATAACAAAAATAATGAGCATAGTTATAACACAATGCTAAATCTAAAATGAAATAGCTCATACATAACCACATTAAGCTAGTACAAAAGAAACATCTAGCTAGATTTTAAAGCATGAGAAAAGTAATCATAATGTTAACTTCTAACATAATGCTAACATAAAGCATCCACTTAGTTTAAAGCAATCTCATTAGATCAAGCTAGCATATAGATTTCCATTGCTTTTCATAATGACTTATTTTAAAGATATCAATACTAATTCATTTCTTTATTCCATCATTGCACAAAATCCAAATATCTTCTTGCACTTACAAATAGGCTCCAAGCCTTATTAGTAATGAAATAAAGATAACCAAGTTTTACATTCCAAACTTTACATTTACATAGCAACATTTCCTTCCCAAATATACTAGAGCAAGTCCACCCAAAAGTCCTCTACACCATCTTCTTCTCATGATCTTCTTCATGAAGGAATCTCCCCAAACTTAAGAGAAACTAAGGGATCAAGATAAATCTTAATGCAATGCAACTACAATGCTCAATGCATAAAGGCAAGCAACCATGCAATTACAAATTAAAAAACCAAGGAGATAATCTCTTACTTCTCTCCCTCTAATGATTTTCCTACCCACTCAAGTCTTAGGAAATTATTAGAATATTTTCCAAGAATCAACGCTCCTTCCTTATTTTATATTCTTATATTATTTAACCATTGGAAATTAAAATCTCCCTAAATTTCTCTACAAAAAAATAAGAAAATTATTCTTTTAATAAAAACTAAAGTATTATAGTTATTAACAATCCATTTCAAAGCAAATCTTATAATCATACTTTTATTCAATGCTATTCTATTGGAAGGAAAGCCAAATTAATTATTTAATAAAAAAAAACCTTTCTCTTCTCTATAAATTTTTGGACATCTACCAAGTCTAAAAATAACAAGACACAACAAATATTAATCATGGAGGTTGTTATAATTATAATGTGTACTTTACCCCTTGTTTTTCCTTTATATGTGTCACTTATTTTTTAGATGGTGACATGTGTCACCAACATTTAGCTTTATCATTTGCTATAAAGGTATTGTAATCCATTATTTTTTCTTGAGGTTTTTAGTTTATTCAAATCAAGCTATTGCCTATAGTATTTGCCTCCATGGTTGAGTTAAGTTTTGTTGTATCTTGTTATATTTGGACTTGGTAGAGCTCCAATATTTGGTATCATAGCATGTCCCCCTTCCTGCTTGAAATCTTGAGGGGGGATTACCTCTTTGGAAAATATCCCCTCCCTCTATTGGTGGTGCACTGCCTTTCCTTGCTTCAATGCTTAGGGAGTATGCTCTCCACTTTCTAAGTGGATAAAAAAACAGAAAGCCAATGGAGAGATATTCATGGCTGACCCTAAAACTTTAATGCTTGGATCCATGAATCTTGTCTGGAAAAATAATGGTTTTCATTATTAAAAAAAGAGTGTAAAAATGGGGACTTCCTAGGAGGTCACCCATACTAGTTCTAATCCAACCAAATGTGCTTAACCATGGATTTTTAATGAGATCCATTGGCACCATATCTAGTTTCTAAATTCTAATGGGATCCGCTAACTCATTATTTCTTCAGTAAACGACTACCTATTCTGGAGCTTAAAGACACCATGCTTGTACTGCAGATATTTACTAGAGAGCATAGACAAGCACCCAAACTTGCGATTGACCCCTTTACACTAGATTTGGATCGACCAAAATCACTAGGTGATAGATCTAGCCAAGAAATCCAACCTCATGATCGACTTCAGTCAATTTTTTACTATTAGATGTTAGCGTGATTCATGTTTCACGACATAACAAATATGAATCCCTTGGTAAATGCAGACCAACCTTTATATGTTTGAAACTTAATGGTCTCATTTTTTCCACCCCTACTATCAAGGAGCCTACGACACTAGCATACTCAATGTTGTAGAGTATTTTAGTTGGAGTGATAGGTACTACAAGGGCATCCCTAAGGAGAGTGCCACCACCACATCAACATACTACAACAATTGTTGCACTATTGTGGTGTTACCATATATAGCCCACCATCATATCAATCCAATGATAGAGTTTTCTAAGAGACTGGCATCAAAAAATATTCATGTAACATTCGTGTGCATATGTTATAGGTGCAAAATTCCATTCTAGCCTTTAAGGGTGATGACCTAAGAAAATGGAATCAAAGCCTTATTTATCTTAATCTCACTTCACCCATAGTGGTTGAAACTTCGAGCTCTTGGATGAAATCTCGATAGAAAGTACTTCTTGGTGCTAGAGCCTCCAATAACATGCCCTAAGGAGGGTTACTATTGACAATATTGTCACATTCCACCAAGGGGCAAAAAAATTAAGCTTTGTATGATATTTGTTTTGTTGAAAGTTTTCTTTTGTTTATAAGTTATAGCAATTTTGGTTTTCCTTATCGCCCCCTGGTGGACAAAATGAAAAGAAAAGAGCTTCAGGCCCGAAGCGCTTCAAATCATCACTTCGAGCGAGAACTTTGCCGAGAAAGCGAACCAAACACTTTGCACCCAAAGTACTCCCAACGACTACTTCGGGCGAAGAATTTTGCGAAGCGGCATCCAAGCAACTTCGTCGAAGAAGAAAAGATGTCCCAAATTAGCTAAGGCAAAGAAATTACTTCGGGCCCGAAGTATTTCTAAAACCCACTTCGGCCAGTTTTCACCCGAAGTAGTAGAGGTCAAAAAATGTTTCGGCCAAAACTCCCCTGAACCGCCATTTCAAATGACACTCATCCCAAGGCAGTTCGTTGACCAAAAATCCGTGCAAAGGTACCAGGTGGCAGCGATTTGTGTTATCGATATAAAATCAAATCCCTGAATTGCATGGCCCTGCGTACGACGCCGCCATATGGCCAATCAGATGCCACAGCGATACTTTCGGGCTAGGCCCACGAAGTAATTACGGTGGTTGCCATAAATGCCAAAAGTTGCCCTCCAAAGCTATAAAATGCAGATGCCCGTTAAAGAACAACCCATTTAAGTGTGAGAGTCGAGTCTGCATTCTGTCACCTCATAGAGCTTCTGCATCAAAGGCTCCATTGTTCATCGTGATTATCCCATCCCTTGTTTTGAGGTACTAAACTTTTCTACCTCACAAGTTATTCTGCTGCAATCATTCACAATGGGAAAGAAGAACCCCACTCAGAAAGGAAAAGTGCCAAAGACGACGGTTCCAGAGAAGGCGAGAGCCGCAGAAGAAAAGAAACAGAAACCTAGAAGGGTCAATCCTCCCCCACACCCAAGAAAACAAGTAATGGAAGGAAGGGAAGAGTCCGATGACGAACCCAGTATAGAACCGCCTGTCGATAAGTGGGCAAAAATCAGAGACCCAGAGCTCTCAAAAACCATGGTCGAGCTTCGACATACCATCGAATTCATGCAAAGTAGACTCTCGACAAAGAACAAGAGGGTCATGGCATATTATTCCCACATATACTAGTATCTAGTCCCTCCTACACATCACTTCCCCGAGCTCATATACGCCATCGCTCAGAACTACCAACCACAAACCAGACAGGTGTTGGATGCCTTAGGTAAAAGGTTGTTTTCCATTCTGAAGGAGGATGTGTAGGCAAAATTCGCACCACAGCAAAGGCCACCAAAAGGCTATACCATTCGTAATGTCAGCCTGAGCGAACAAATGGATAAGTTCACCTCTAATCCCTTCATTCTGAGATTTTTGCGTGAAAACCTCAAGAGCGGACTTCCTTTCGACAGGCGACCCTAGATGCCCTTGCCCTTGGAGGCCTTCAAGAACACAGATATATTCTCCATCATTACATGGGTGGGAGGCTTGTCAAGAGATACTTTGGTATACCCATGGCAGGTGTCACTAGCCGAATGCATTTCCAGAGGAGAGTTCTACACTCCCGATGCTTCGTGGCCAAACACCAACCCAATTTTCTTTGATTGGGTAGAATGGGTGGCCCAAAATCTGCATGTGCGATTGTCATCCATGAAGGATGCTAGCAAGGAGCCGCACTTCCAGCCTTGTTCTTTCTTGGTTTGGCTCTTCTTCTTTCATGTACATAAATCCCTTCACCATTGTGATGTTTTGCCACTCGACAAGGATGGGATCCCTTTGCCTGTATATCAGTGGACCCGTCTCTTGCTGAGCTCGGAGTCCTATTACCCTTTCAATCAATAGTTTTTGGGACTCGCGATGCACATTCTGACAAAGTCTAGCCCTCGGGTGCCTCTTTGCCTTAGAGATAAAGTGGTATTGGAGAGAAGAGGGGATGTGTTTCAATTGACACAAGGGCTTGTGATCCGCATTTTCGGCTTCACAGGGAAGCCCTTCTTGCTGCCATTTTTCCCTTTGAAGTACCAATTTGCCCTGGAAGTTGCTCGGCAAAGTGACACGATCGATGAAACCTATGGCCACGGATGAAAGTGGGCACACACCTATGACTTCCCCTTCAAGATGGGAGTGATCAAAGTCTTTGCTCTGAAGCAGAACATATACTTGGAGGAGAAGCTCACCGATTTTGGTTTGCTTCAAATACCACAGAGGTGGCTCTACGACCCTTTGGGGGTGATGAGAGATCATTTGAAAAGCAAGAACTTCCACATTTGTCCTTGCCCTAAAATTTTGGAGCAGAGGAATAACCCCAATGGCACGGACCTGGAGTGGCACTTAGAGGAGATAAGGACGTTGCCTCCTTGGCATGACTTCTATCCTATGGAGGTCGAATTCCACCCAAACTAGTACCCATTCCCAACTCCCGACTCCACTTTCTGGAGAAAAGTGAAGGATGATTTAAAAGAGAAGTTGAAAGACTGGGACGAGGAACAGTTAAGAGAATGGTGGATTATGAGAGTCCATCACTGAAGTATGAATTCTTATGGGCTTCTAACAATGGATAGGGAATTCGCAATTGTGTATAAGACCAATATTGGGTCTTGGGAACCCTTGTCCTTCGTCGACTTTGTTCCACTAGCCACCCCAAGTTCGGGCAAAAGCCCCGGAAGGACTGATAATGTCCCCAAAGGAAAAGCAACCAAAGCCGTGCCAAAAGCTTTACTACAGAGTCCATCCGAGGATCTCGAGACAACAATAGAGGAATCGGAGCAACCCCTCCAGAGGAAGAAAAGAAAGGAGTGGGAACCTACACAGGCACCCCCGAGCTTCCCAAAGCGATCGTGTATAGGCACTCCAAGCGCCCCTATCGAAAGATCAGTATTGGGCTCGACCGAAGCAAACAACGGAGGAACTCCACCAAGCACCAAAATGATCCCAAATGTAGATGTCATCAACATGGAGGAACTCATGGAAGTCATGGAAGCCGAGAGTATCGAGGCCCAAAAGGAACAAGGGCCAATCACCCAGGAGATCACCATGGCCGCTCTGCCAGGAGGGCACGTAGGTACATTCTCTTCACCTTATGCTCTAGTTGCTTGTAAGTCTACCTCGGTCCTAGCCGAAAGCTCTCACCTATCCACCCTACCTCCACAAGGTCAGTCACCTCCTTACACCGTGTCCCTAACTACTCCCCCCGAGCCTTCCATCCAGGACAAACCTGTTGAAGTTACTTTGCCTAGCCACACCGCCAATCCTTCGGTCATCAACCAGGGTGAAGCTAATAGTCCAGTACCAAACCTTGAGGCTCATTCCTCCATTGTACATAACGTGCTCCCACTCGTCGAAGCCCTCGTCACCCCTGTTGCCGAACCTTCGGGTGAGGCTATCCCCTTCAACTCTTTATATTTGTTCAATCCCTCGACTGTAGACCCAACCGCATTTGACTCTGAGCTGTCCTCAATACAAGAATCCCCCTTGGCCAAAAAACTCCTCCAAGCCCAACAGAACACAGAGAGAATGTTAAAAGAGGCAAGAAAGAGGAAAGGGCGCTCGCTCGCTCAAGTTGAGAAATGTGCCATCTTCGATTTTGAGGCGAGAAAGCTTCATAAAGTAAAGAATATACCCAAAGTCCAAAAGCCCCTAGATGAAATGAATCCAACGGACTATGAATATCAGGATAAAGAAAAGGACTTGGAACATCTAAACGTGGACAAGGAGTCGGCCTCTATGCACATTGGAATCGAGACCTTCAAGGCGCATGCCAACATTGCCAACAAGCACAGGTTCGAAGTCGAGAGTGCTAACATCAAGCTGGAGGAGGAGCTAGCAAGGGGTCGCTCCAAATTGGCAGAGGTCAAAGAGCAGTGCAAGCTGATGCAGAAAGAAGCACACGCCCTAAAACTATGGATAGCACAGCTGGAGTGCACAGCTGAGAATCAAGCACAAAGGCAGGCCAAAAATGATTTGAGGGCCAAGGAGCTTGAAAGTAAGATCTTGCAAGCTCAGATCTAGCTGCATGAGAAGGAAGGCCTAGGGCTACTTGATAGGAGCAAAATCAAGGAGATTCGCTCACATCTGCTCAAGAATTTCAGGTCTCAGGCTACCAGTGCCCTTTCAGTTTTAGCTTACACCATAAAGGCCCAGGTTGCCGCCATCGAAGGAGAACCAATCGTCGAAGTGGTCATTCAGAATGTCAGAGCCTGACTCAAGCTGGCCCTCAAGGTCCAAAATGCAAGGTATCAAGATTTGAAGCTCACAGCGATGAGTCGGATAGCAAGGGATTGGTCAACCGCCCAGGCCACAGTTCGTGCCTTTTTCTCCATAGCCAAGAAAGCGCAAAAGGCAAAAATCCTATTGGACGCATTCGAAAGTGAGAGGCACACATCAATGGGCTACTTTGAGGACCTTTCCTCCTTAGGCTTCTCGAGCTTCACGGATAATTATGGGAAGCCCTTAGCCAAGGAAGAAATCATGTCGAAGTGGCAGCAGTTTGAAGGTGACGTCTTGGAGATAGATGAGTGGGCCGAACCAATAACAGAGAAGCAGGTTACCGATTACATATTGAAATACTGTAGAATCGCCACCTCCCTAAACGATCTATACACTAGGTCCCAGCATGCAGAAATCGGGCAGATCGATAAGTTTCGCACATTGGTCAAATCCCTAGAGGATCAGGAGCTATTCACGAAAAGTGTCTGGTCTCAGATTCACCGAACCTTATAGACATTCGCGCTCGCCTGGCACCATTACCAACGGTCGAAGACATAGCAAAAGCAATGGCGACGGGAGGAGAAGAAGCAGTAGCGAAAGAAGAGGAGAGAGAAGAGGAAGAGGAAGGACAAGTTGTGGAAGCGTCCCCAGAAAAGGAGCAAAGAGAGGGGTCTGGAGGTAACTCTGGCCCAATGGATAAAAGTTGAGGGTTCTACCACCGAGACGAGCTCATTGCCCCGCGAACCACCAAGAATGTTGACAATATTGTCACATTCCACCAAGGGGCAAAAAAATTAAGCTTTGTATGATATTTGTTTTGTTGAAATTTTTCTTTTGTTTATAAGTTATAGCAATTTTGGTTTTCCCTATCGCCCCCTGGTGGACAAAATGAAAAGAAAAGAGCTTCAGGCCCGAAGTGCTTCAAATCATCACTTCGGGCGAGAACTTTGTCGAGAAAGCGAACAAAATGCTTCGCACCCGAAGTATTCCCAACAACTACTTCGGGCGAAGAATTTTGCGAAGCGACATCCAAGCAACTTCGTCAAAGAAGAAAAGATGGCCCAAATCAGCTAAGGCAAAGAAATTACTTTGGGCCCGAAGTATTTCTAAAACCCACTTCGGCCAGTTTTCACCCAAAGTAGTAGAGGTCGAAAAGTGTTTCGGTCGAAACTCCCCCGAACCACCGTTTCAAAAGAAGATCGGCCCGAAGCGTTTTCCCGACCTATCAACGAAGCAGTTTCACCAGCGAAGCAGCGAAGGATAGAGGGAGATCGACTTCGGCACTCCACACCCTCGAAGTAGTTTTGCAAAGTAGAAATCAGCAAGGTGCTTCCCAAGAACGCTTCCCAAGTTGGGCATTTTCTTGAGGCAGTCAAAGAGCCTCATAAATGCATATTTTCTTGCCCAATAAGCCCGTTGCTCATTTTTGGCAATTGGATACGAAGTATCAACCCAAGAAGAAGAGCCCGGCAAGCATGGCCGCCACTCGAACACCGCACCTGCAATTCAAGGACACCTAGGTGGCTCATTTAATGCGTCTTTCCTTGACTGACTTGGTCACCCTTACCAATTTTGGTAGCCGATTTGAGGGGTCATCTGCAGCATCAATGAGGAGCCGATTTCTCAGAGCCCGAAGGTGTACTCCGTCGTTTTTGTAATAATGATTCAGAGGGTCGGGTCCTCTATAAAAACCTAGGCTTTGCAATGTAAAAGGGGGGGAACTTTCTGCTAGAAAGTTGTTGTAACTTGATGTCCTACGTTTAATACTAAAGACTTTTGTGCTCTATTTCTCTCTTTTATGCTACCTTCTGTGCTTAATTCTTTTGTCTTTTCTCGTTCGTGTATTGAGACTCTGAATCTTGAATCTGGTGTGCCATCGGGGATCGAACCCCTAAAATTCACCCTGAAGGATACATAGGAGAGGAAAAACATCTTGTCGCTTTCCTTTATGTTGCCTGGTGGATCGAGGTTTCTGTTATTCCCTTATCTCAATCGTTGTTACTATGAACCCTGAATTCTAGCGAGAGAGAAAGGAGAACCCTACGAACCCATCTAGAGGATACATAGGAAGTTCGACATTTCATTTCTTTCATGTTGTTCTTGGTATTTCTTGCTGCTATTCGAGTTGTTAGCGAGTAATCGTGCTTCTTGTTCTCTCCCACCTTAAATCATCATCTCTAACCCTTACCCCTTTTTATTTCTTTTCCTAACCCTTACTCTGTTTATTTCTTTCCTGCACTCTTGTCTTAAACCCCAAAAGTAGATTAGTATAGGATCCGACCTTTCTCCGGAGATCGGCATGAGGGGCATCTCTTCCCCTCGACCTTTCAATGTTGGTCGCAGGTCCAGGGCGCGCAAACCCATCGAAAGTCCTTTCCTATGCAGATTTGATGACCAAAAGTTACCTACATCATAAAAATAACCGAAGAAGCTTGATTGTGCTTGCACTAATGACATCATGGAAATGCCATGATTGGGGTAAAATCCAATTATTGGACCAACCCTTAATGTTGGATCGTGATCATGCCATGTTGCACCTGAAGATCCATATTTTTGTCAAGTAACAATGGTTCAAATACTACATGCAAGTAGTGTTATTGATAAGGTCCAAAATACATTGTTGTATGACTATCACATCAAGTATTACCTATTGGGGGGATTGACATGAATTATTGTTGAAAAATAAATGTTGAAATAACCCCGGACACCCACGTGACAAGCGAGAATACCACTTAGCGATAGATTCGTGATGCTCACATGTTAACAATTGGAGCCTTTGAACCATGGACTTGCCATGTGCAATGTGTCCCATACCACCTCATCATCAGCTAGTGCCATAGTTATTGCTTCTAGTAGGCTGTAAACCTCACTTGTGAAAAAAAATAGAAAGACTTCTACAACTACCAATAGGCCACTACAACTAGTACATTCTGACATTTGTGGGTCAATATTTGTTCCCTCTCATACTGGGGCTAGATATTATATCACTTTTATTTATGATTACAGTAGGATAATTTGGATCTATCTCATTCAATATAAATGGCAAGCCCCTGATACATTCAAGAAGTTCATGGCACTTGCTAAAAGAGAAAGTGGCTATAAAATCTCCACCTTAAGGATAGGTAATGGTGGAAAATACATCTTCAAATATTTTTTCAGTATTTGTAAGAATCATGGGATAAGGAGGAAGTTTACAACTACTTATACACCTCAAAAAAATAGGATTGCTGAGAGGATGAATCAAACCATCACAAATAGGGCCAAATCTATGCTAGTTGTTGCATTATCAAACAAATTTTGTGAAGTTTTCCTTATTGTTGCATACTTGACCAATAGGTTCTATACTAAGGATTTGCATGTTATAACACTAGAGTAAGTATGGAGTGTAAATACTCCCTATGTGTCCCATTTCAAAGTCTTTGGATGTGATGCTTATGCACATATACCTCATCCGAAAAAAATAAATTTGGTGACAAGAGCCAAAAATACATTTTTTTTGCTATAGTGAAAGTGCCAAAGCCTATAAGTTATAAAAGACTATTTCTAAAAGGATTTTTCTCTCCAGGGATGTTACTTTAAATAATTATTCCCCACTAAATCCTTCTCCTATGACCCCTTCATTTCAACCAAATCAAGAAATAGTTGCTCCCTTGACATCCACTCCCTCACCTGATCCTTGCTCTTCCATCACAAGTCAAAACCTTCCTCAACATGAGGACCTCCCTACTCATGATCCATGTCCTCCTACCCATTCTACTTCTCCTCCATCTAATGATATTGCCACATCATCAAATCCTTTACCTAAGTGGGTTCAATCTACCATAGATGCATCCCACATAAGGGTTATGCACAGTGGTGAATATTCACAAATTGGGTGAATATTAGGATTTCCAAAATTAAAAATTGGCGAATATGAGGACCCTCGACATTGGTCCATTTGCCTAAAATTTTCAAGACCAATTTTTGCTTAAGGTCAATTTGCCATAATATATATCCAAACATAGGCATATTGATACTTGTTGGAAAGCTCTTTTCAAGCCTAATATAATGGTGGTGTTTTTATGAAGTTATAAGGTGATTTGATAGGTTAAAATTGGCCCCAAATATTACCTTAATTTTTAGGGCTTCAAATTCCCCAAATTTTGGTGTGAGGATGATTGATTTGATTTGCTTAGGATTAGCCTTGATTCGCCTTGATTTTTATTAGGATTCACCATTTTTTTACAAGTACATTTTGAGTCCAACCTCTTATGCATAACCCTGGCCCACAAACACTTGCTCACTTATATAGTTAAAGGGCCTTCTGCCCTAATACACCAAGTGAACTATACTCTCATGGATAAATTCCTCATCCAACCAGAACCTTCTAATTTCAAAGAAGCACTTAGTGATCCTAAATGGACTCTTGCCATGGAATAAGAATTGGATTCCATTGAATGGAATCACACATGGGACTTAGTTTATTCACGCCCAAGAAAATCCATCATTATCACAAAATGGATGTACAAGGTAAAGTAAAAATTATATGGTTCATTAGATAACTACAAGGCTTGCCTAGTAGCTAAAGGTTATAAGCAACAAGAAAGGATTGATTATGATGAGAACTTTTCACGTATGGCAAAAAATGACTATAATCCACATTGTTATTGCTTTAGTCGCTTAGAAACATTGACCTATATATCAAATGGATGTAAAAAGTACCTTCCTCAATGGTACATTGAAAGAAGAAGTGTATGTTGATCAACCTCCAAGGTACACAGTCAAAGGCCAAGAAAATAGAGTCCTTATAATGAAGAAAGCTTTATATGGGTTGAAGAAGGCACTGTGCCAAAATTTATTCTTATTTCATCAAATTTGGTTTCACTAGATTTGTAGTAGAATCTACTCTCTATGTGAAACATTGGAGGAACCGCATCATTTTGGTGACATTGTATGTGGATGATCTTCTTATTACAGGTGATGACACAAATGGAATAAGGTTTACTAAAGAGGACTTACACAAAAAAATTGTGATGATAGCTTTGGGTCTCCTTCAACAGTACTTAGGCATAGAAGTGTAGCAACAACATGGAAAGATCTTCATATCCTAGGATAAATATGTTCAGTCTCTTTTGGAGAGGATTCACATGTAGGAGTGTAAAACATCCCTTACTCCCATGGAAACTTGATTTAAATTGATCAATAGTGATGATGAAGAAAGGGTTGATGGCACCCTTTATAGACAACTAGTTGGAAGTTTGATCTACTTAACTTCAACTAGACCAGATATCACCTATTTAGTGGGTCTTGTTTCTATATTCATGCAAGATCCCAAGAAGAGTCATTGGATAACAACTAAGAGGATTTTGAGATTCCTCAAGGGGACCCCTCATCATGGTCTTATGTACACAGCATGTGATGACTTTTTATTTATTGGGTACACTAATTATGATTGGGCTAGTTGTATTGAAACTAGAAGATCAACTACTGGTTATTGCTTTCAATTGGGTTAGGGTACCATCTCATGGAGCACCAAGAAACAACATACAATTTCCTTATCTTTAGAAAAAGTAGAGTATGAGGCAACCAAGGAAGCAATTTGGTTGAGGCAACTACTTAAGGATATTGGGCTACTCATACCTGGTCCAACACACATATATTGTGATAATCAAAGTACCATTAAGATGACCAATAATCTAGTCTTCCATGCCTGAACAAATCACATTAAGATCCATCATCAATTCATTAGATAAATAGTTCAAGAGAACATCATACAGATGGAGTACATACCTACTCAAGATCAAGTGGTAGACATCTTCACCAAGTCACTTGGACTTCAAAAATTCTCCAAGTTTAGCAAAATGCTCTATGTATGTTGTAATGGAAGTCGACATTAAGGAGGGATGTTAAAATTATGTGTACTTTACCTTTTCTTTTTTTCTTGACATGTGTACATGACATGTGTCATTTGTTTTTTATATGGTGACATGTGTCACAACCTTTAGCTTTCTCTTTTGCTATAAATGCATTGTAATCTGTTATTTTTTCTTAATATTTTTAGATTATTCAAATGCTTAGAAGAATAATTTTAGTAACTTGTAAGCCTTTGTATGGAATATAGTGATATTATTTCTTGGAGCTATGACGACTTGAAGGTCTATAGTTAAGAGACCATCCAACATATTATAGAATTATTACCCAATGTCAAGTCATTCTGATAAAAGTAGAGGCTAGTGAAGATAGAAGCATTGATGAAACAAGAATTGTTGAAGCTAGTGAATGCAAAAATAATTTATCCAATCAAAAACTCAACATGGGTAGCCAACTCGGTCCCAAAGAAAGAAAAATGGAGATATCCACCTTTGCATGGATTTTAGGAACTTGAATAAGGTCTCACTAAAAGATATTTATCATCTACCCTAAATTGATTAATTAATGCATGTAGCTACCAGGGAAGAAAGGTTTTCATTGCTAGATATAATTTTAGGTTTCAACCAAATTTGGGTCAAATATGAGGACGCGCACAAGACTACATTCACAACTTAATGGGGAAATTTTACCTATTAGAGAATGCCTTTCAAATTTTCCAATATCAAATCTACCTTCCATATGGTTATGGATGTAGCTTTTGGTGATCTTTTGAATAAAGTCATACTCATATATCCCGATGACAAGATTGTCTTCTCGCATCAAAAGGGAAAGCACATTGAACATATTAGGATGGTTTTTAATAACTGCAAAGAATTCAAGGTTTTATTTAACCTAAAAAAATTAGTCTTCATTATCCACGAAGGCAATCTACTGGGTCACATGGTATTATAGGAAGGTCTATCTATTGACCCGAACAGAGTTAAAGCCATACTAGCACTTCCCCTACCTCAATTTAAGAAAGTCTTGCTATCATTTTTTGGGTAAATTCAACTTCATCCAAAAATTTGTATCTAAATTTTCTTAGGTAGTGAAGCCTATGACAAAAATGCTAAAAAAATATGTGGACTTCACTTGGATAGATGCTAGAAGAGAATTCTTCGCAAGCATAAAGGAAGCTATTACCAAAGACTTGGTATTAGATAAATTGGACTATAAGATATATTTTATTCTCTATGTATTTGGAGCAAAAGAAAGTTATGTTGTTATCTTGACTCAAAAAGATAAAGATGAGTGGCCCATAGTTTTTTTAAGCCAAAATCTACATGACCATGAAGAATGATACAATTTTATATAAAAGCAAGTATTTGCTCTCATGAAGTCACTTAAAAGGCTAAGACACTACATCTCTCATAGTAGAACACTGGTGTATGTAGTACACCCTAATGTCTAAAACTTTGTAGTGCAAAGAGAACTAGGAGAAAAATGATTTGACTAGATCACAAAGATACAAAAGTATGACATATAGATTAAGCTAATTTAATCAAAGAGAGAACACTATGTGAAGAGTTGGCAAACTCTACCACCTCAGACTCTAATTTCTTGATTGAACAAGAATAACACCATCAATCGAAAGAATCCTGGATGGAGTGAAAAACTTGGATAGATTATTTTATCTATTTCCTTGAGATTGGTAAATGTTAAGATGGAATTACAACCTCTCAAAGACATAGGTAAAAATTTCAAGCTATGAATTACAAGTTGATTAATGACATCTTGTATTAAAAATATCTAGATGGTGTATTGTTGAGATACATGTATCCAAAAATAACAGAAGAAATATTGGAGGAGTTTCATGCTAGCTTCTCAAGACACTATTCTAGAAAAACTACAGCTGGCAAAATACTTAGAGTCAAATATTATTAGCCTACCCAATTTTTTTATGCTTTTAAGATTGCTAATGCCTGCGATAAATATCAAAGATTCATTGACAGAAGCAAGCATTCGACAATACCCCTAAAACCAATTATTGTAGAAGAGCCTTTTCAACAATAGGAGTTAGAATTTATTAGGGTAATCAGCCCAAATTCTTCTATCAAACATACGTTCATATTGACAACTATTTACTATTTCACTATATGGTCTAAAGCAGAGGCAACTAGACACGTTGATCAAGAAATTATTATAGAATTTTTGGAAATATTGATTACCAAGTTTAGAATTTGTAAAATAGTGTTTGATAATATTGAAGCATTTATAAATGCCAAAATTATGGATTTTATTAAAAAGTATGATATCTATTGGAAAGCATCTTAAAACTATTATCCTTAAGGCAATAGATTAGTAGAATCGATCAATAAAAATTTGATGAGGATAATTAAGTGAAACATTGGTGATAATCAAAAGAGTTGGTATTTAATGTTCAACCAAGAATTATGGGTAGATAGAATCATATCCAAAAAGGCTTTAAAGACAATGTCATATGCTCTGGTTTACGATAAAGAAGCCATATTGCCAATTAACCATGAATTGCTTGATTTCAAGTATATTGACCAATCAAAATTGGAGGATATCAAGCCAGTTGAAAGAATATTGTTAGAGTTGTTGCTATTAGAAGAAAAAAAGAGAGCATATAATAACTTTCATCATCATAAAGCAACTATAAAGTGGTGGTTTGATAAAAAATCATCATTAAAATCCTTCAAGGAAGGGAACTTAGTGCTTAAATGGGATTCAAATCACGTAAAACCTAGAAATCATGAAAAGCTAGAATTATTGTGGTCTAGACCATACCTAATCTCAATAAGGAGAGAATTAAATGCATATGAAATTCAATATATGGATGGTCATATTTTGCCAATTTTGGTAAACAACCAATACCTTAAACACTATGCATAGAAGAGTGTGTCACTTATGTGTACATATGTAAATAAGACATGTAAATAATTGTGTAGTGGTGGTAGTGGTAGAAGCACCTTGTAAATAAATAATTTTTATTGGCTAGAGATTGTGCTTGGTAGCTACCAAATTTTAAACTCTAAATAATTTCATTGGTCCAAAATTTGGTAGTCTTGAAAAAGGGACATGCATTGTGAATGCTTACATGAACTTGTAGTTCCAAGACAATATTTTGTCATAGAAGTTGAGCACATGCAATCCCCAACATTTAATTAGCAATGACCATTTGTTGCAGGTATTAAATATTATTTAAGCAGGTCCAGTATAAAGAAATATGTATTATACGCATTAGTTTAAGAGGGGAAATTTTGTTGAATTGTTGCTACACTCTATGAAAGTTGTTGAAAGGCTTTATGAAACAAGAAGGTTATACAATTATTGGTGCTCATCTTCACAAGAAGCAATAAGTTGGTGCAAAATGGCTAGGGAAAAAATGAAGAGATTTTACAGAAACATATTCTAGAAATAAAGCAAAAAAGTAATTAAAGAAATAATAACAGCATTCAATGCACATATGACACACAAGATTTACCCTAGTTCACCCAATTTGGGCTAGTCCAACAAACAAGAGTCTATCCTCCTTGATATATTATTCTCTCTCTCTTGTCCCTAAAACGGGACATTACAATAATTATATAAGGAAACTCTTACAACCCTAAACCACCAAGTGGTATTAGGGTACCGTGGATACAACACCATGGGCTAAACCACCCACACCCACTAACCACCCATCAACCGTGGGAATCTCGGGGGTTGCTCCAAAAGTAGCGATAAAAGTAGGTGAAAAGTAGCGATAGAAGTAGGTGAAAAATTTTGGCGTCGGCTTCGATCGCTTTCATCGTATCCGAGGGCACCCCCCTACGCACCCCGAGCCATCACCTATTACGTAAGCACCTTTACCATATCCGAGGGTCCTTGGGGGCCTCCGGCCCCCCGGACCCCCCCTACCCGTCATATTTTGCGCTGTAGTGCCTGTCGTACAATTATTTTTTGACAAAGAATGAGACACATCCAACATTCTCCCACTTATTGAATACTTTGCCAGACCCATTTCAATTGTACATAATCTAAACTTTTCAATGCTTATAGCCTTGGTTAAAGCATCTGCAACATTTTCCTTGGTGTCTACCTTTTCCAGCAACACTTTCTTCTGTTCAAGCATGTCCCTGCAAAAATGGAACTTTGTATCAATGTGCTTCGTTCTTGAATGGTAAGCAGGGTTCTTTGCCAAAAATATGGCACTCTGACTATCACAGTTTATCTTCACAGCTCCTTGAAAGAACCCAATTTCAGCACATAGTCTTTGCAGCCATACAACTTCCTTACTTGCATCAATGGCTGCCATATACTCAGCTTCGATAGTTGAAAGAGTAACAACAGCCGCCTCTTGCTCATCCAACTAATGTCCCCTCCGAACAAATTGAATACATAAGCACTAGTAGATCTTCTCTTGTCCAGATCTCCAGCCCAATCTGCATCAACAAACCCTTCTATATCCAATTGTCTGTTTTCTTTACCTGTACCCTCATAGCATATTGTAAAATCAGAGGTGCCACACAAATATCTGAAAACCATTTTCACAATAGTCCAATGCTCTTTACTAGGTTTATACATATATCTACTCAAGACTCCCACTGCATGGGCAATGTCTGCTCTAGTACAAACCATGGCATACATTAAACTACCTACAACATTTGCATAAGGAATATGTGACATTTCCTCTACCTCTTCTTCTATTTTTGGACATTGTTCAATAGACAATTTTTCACCTAAAGAAATAGGTACCTTCACCGGTTTGCAATCCTGCATATTGAACCTTTTCAACACTGTCTCAACATACTTTTTCTGATCCAGCCACAACTTTTTGTTAGAGCGATCTCTTTTTATTTGCATACCCAATATAAAATTTGCAAGTCCAAGATCCTTCATGTCAAACTGTGATGCCAACTGAGACTTTACTTCCCTGACCAGTTTCTTGTTATTTCCAATTAGTAACATGTCATCAACATAAAGAACTATAATGACAATTACATTACCAATTTTCTTTGAATACACATAGTGATCAGCATTGCTACGAACAAAACCAATTCCTAAAACATAAGTATCAAATTTTTGGTACCACATTCTAGGTGATTATTTCAGTCCATACAATGATTTCTTTAACTTACATACCAGATCCTCCTTTCCCGCAACAATGAAACCTTCAGGCTGCCTCATATAGATTTCTTCCTCCAAATCTCCATCAAGGAATGCAGTTTTCACATCCAACTATTCTATTTCAAGATCAAATGCAGCATCCATAGCTAACATAAATATAATTGATGTTAGCTTTGCAACGGGAGAAAAAACTTCACCATAATCAATTCCTTCAACCTGGGAAAAACCTTTAGCAACCAGGCGAGCTTTATATTTCTCCACTTTACCTTCAACATTTTGCTTCTTCTTAAAGATCCACTTGCAACCTATTGCTTTCCTACCACTTGGTAATTTCACTAAATCCCATGTTCTGTTCTTTTTTAGGGACATCATTTCCTCATCCATGGCCTCTTCCCAACGGTTTGCCTCTCCAAAATTAACAGCTTCTCTAACTGTTCTAGGATCTTCATCAGTAACAGATAGTACAAAAGAAGTAGGAAAAGCAGATGGACTGTACCTTTTAGGTTGCTTCCTTTCTCGTGTTGATCTCCTTACCACAGGTGTATGAACCTCTTCTTCATCCTCTTCCAGATCCTCACCTGTATGCTCCTCTTCCATATCCTCATCTGTATGCTCCTCTTCTAGATCCTCTACTGTCTGATAGTTTTCCATGAGATCAAATTGGACCGTTCTAGGTTCCTCTTCTGTAACTACCTTCCTGGAATCACTGATCATCTCCCTAAACACCACATCTCTACTATACACTGTACTTTTAGTTTTTGGATTCCAAAGCTTATATCCTTTAACACCATCTTTATAACCAATAAAGATACATTTAATAGCCTTATTATCTAGCTTACTTCTTTTCTCCTTTGGAATATGCATGTATGCATCACATCCAAAAACTACGAGATGTGAAATAGATGGTTTCTTACCAAATAGAGCTTCAAATGGAGTTTGATCCGACAATGCTGATGTAGGTGACCGATTTCATAAGTAACATGCTGCACTCATTGCTTCTGCCTAGAATTCCTTTGCCAAACCTGCACCACTGAGCATACTTCTAGCCTTCTCCATCAGTGATCTGTTCAATCTCTCTGCAACTCCATTCTATTGAGGTGTATATGGAGTAGTCTTTTGTCTTGCAATACCACATTGCTTACAAAATTTCTCAAATATATTAGAACAATATTCCCCTCCATTATCAGACCTCAACACCTTAATCCTTTTATCAGTTTGATTGTCAACAAGTGCTTTAAATTCCTTAAATTTTTCAAACACTTCATCTTTGCTCTTAAGAAAGTAAATCCATGCATATCTTGAAAAATCATCAACAAAGGAAGCATAATACCATGATTTTCCAAGAGACGACATAGGAACAGGACCAAAAATATCACTATGGATCAAATCTAGTACCCCACTAGATCTTGTGGCACTAGATGGAAAACTAACCCGATTTTGTTTACCATAAATACAATGTTCACAGAACTCGAAATACATTGAGTAATTAGGGATACCATGAACCATACCTTTTGTGTATAGGGTACGCAATCCCTTTTCTCCAATATGTCCCATCCTTTGATGCCAAAGTGTTGAGCTTTTATCAGAATCAACCTCAGGAACAGTTGAGCTATTGCACTCATTTGTCATAGTGCTTCCCAATAACTTATACAATGTTCCAATACAAAATCCCCTTACCAACACCATTGATCCACAAACCATTTTGCATGAATCCCTGCCAAAACTGACATTCACTGTTGCATCGGCCATTTTTCTTATCGAAATCAAATTTCTAGCAAGTCTTGGAATATGCATCACACCTGGTAGGGTCTTAACCCTACCATCCTGCAAAGAAAATTTTCACTCTTCCACGACCCATGATTCTGAGTGGTGAATCATCTCCCAACATTACCTCCCCTCCATCATATCTTTCATATTCACTGAACCACCCTCTATGAGGAGTCATATGAAAAGAGGCACCAGTATCAATCAACCAATATTTTTTATCTGATTATGTGGAGCACGATGAGCAGGATGCCAGATATACATCCCCTACTTCATCAATGGATTTATTCATCTCTATGGAAGTCGATTCATCAGACTTTTTTCCAGACTCAACTTTCTTTGATCTGCAATCCTTCTTCATATGACTAGGCTTGCCACAATTCTAGCATTTTCTCTCAAACTTCCCTCGAGACTTGGATCTACCTTTAGACTTAGACCTATCACCATATCTAGATTTTTCCTTCTCCTTGGCATGCCCTCTCACTATTAGGGCTTCCTTAGATGTGCCCTCCATGGCTTTTCTCCTCATATCCTCAGATAATAGAGATGCCACTATATCTTCAAACTTCAATGTGGATGAAGTTGTACTACCAATTGCTACTACTAAGTTATCCCATGAATCTGGTAAAGAGCATAACAAAGTAATGCATTTATCTTCCTCACTCAACTTAATTTCTACAGATGTTAGTTGACTTACCACTGTATTGAATGCATTCAGATGATCTGCAACCAAATCCCCGTCATGCATCCTAAGATTGTACAGTTTCTTTCTGAGGAATAATTTGTTCACTAGGGACTTCGATTGATAAAAAGCCCCTAACCTCTCCCAGAGATCCTTTGCTGTAGCTTCTCTCGAAACATTGATGAGCACCGAATCCGCAAGACATAGTCGAATTAGACTCCTTGCTTTTCAATTCATATTCTCCCAATATTCATTGGAAGTACCCGTACATTTTGTTTTTTCTAAAATAGCAGCCCACTGATCTCTATCCATGAGCATATCTTCCATATTTAACTTCCATAGCTCAAAAATTTTGCCATCAAATTTCTTGATCTCTATCCTTGAATCATTTCCTGACATTTTTCCTTCAAACTCCTTCTGCGTAACTCCTACTCTAGAATAGGTTTCCTCTCACTCCTAGAAACCCTAGATCTTCTTCAAACGAATTTAAACCCTAGCAATAAAGGCATCCCCCTATGGCTAATAACCTGGCTCTGATACCAAATGAAGAGATTTTACAGAAACATATTCTAGAAATAAAGCAAAAAAGTAACTAAAGAAAGAATAACAACATTCAATGCACATATGACACATAAGATTTACCCTGGTTCACCCAATTTGGGCTAGTCCAACAAACAAGAGTCTATCCTCCTTGATATATTATTCTCTCTCTCTTGTCCCTAAAACGAGACATTACAATAATTATATAAGGAAACTCTTACAACCCTAAACCACCAAGTGGCATTAGGGTACTGTGGATACAACACCGTGGGTTAAACCACCCACGCCCACTAACCACCCACCAACCGTGGGAATCTCGGGGGTCGCTCCAAAGGTAGCTATAAAATTAGGTGAAAAGTAGTGATAGAAGTAGGTGAAAAATTCCGACGTCGGCTTTGCCGGCTTCGATCGCTTTCACCATATCCGAGGGCACCCCCCTACACACCCTGAGCCATCACCTATTACGTAAGCACCTTTACCATAGCCAAGGGTCCTTGGGGGCCTCCGGCCCCCCTGGACCCCCCCTACTCGTTGTCTTTTGCATTGTAGTGCCTGTCATACAATTATTTTTCGGAAAAGAATGAGACACATCCAACAAAAAAGAGGACAAAATTTTTAGAGGACTATAAAGGAGCTGGAGGATAATTTGACCAACATACATGACCCAATTATTTGTTAAAAGCAAAATGAAAAATCTTTTTAGAAGGGTCAGAGATGAGGGGAAATTTCAATTATAAGAGTTGAGGTTACTCCATGGAAATCATTCCTATCTAGATACATGCCTATGTTCATCCATCCTTGTCCTAAGCTTGTCAAAGTAATAGTGAAATACTACGACCAAAGACAATGATGATATACAATGCGCAGAACCAAATCCTATTCACCATCATCAAGGAGACACTAAAAAGATCATTTGCAATGGGCGATAAACCAGGTATAAGACTTAATCCCATTAACATAGTTGAACAAAAGGTCTATTTATAAAATCCTACTTTCATGTCATGGCTAAGGACACATATAGGCAAAATCCCTGAGGACTTTTCAAAGAACCCTATTAAGTTGGGAAACTTCAAGGATAACCTAAAAATAACATTATTTATGTTGCCTATAATTCTAGGGTTATATTTTTATGAATTTGTCTATGATTATCTATTTTACTTTGCCTATGTGATCATTAACATATGAAATTATGAGGGGACCACTGATACTAACCTTATATTCTTTTACTTAAATCCATAACCAATTGATTTTCCTAAAGCTAAAAGAGAGAAAAAAAAAAATACTATCTATCAATATACCCCAAGAGTTGCACAATATCAAGATTATTAAGGCAGATAAAAATTAGCCCTACTCAATGGTGGATTGGACTCCAACCCTTAGGGAAATATCTTCTTATTTAGTTTTTACCCAAAGGTTTATAGGTTTGTTGGTGTTTGAATTGACATCAATGTGAATTCGAGTTGTGACTATCATATGCAATGGTTTTTAAGAAGGTGAACACCCACTAATCATAGCCCTAACCCCAACATTGGATGGATCAAAATTGCTTTTAATCCAACCTCCAGAGTAGGCTGGTATACCTTGTCAACTAATTAGATGTTGACTCATTTAAGCTCAGTTAAATGTGTAAATATAGGGATAGAAAGGGGAAAAAGGTTTAGAAAGTAATGATTCAATAGTGGATGGATAAAGCTAACAGCATAGGCATCTACAGGGAACCTCTAACAACTCAATTTCTAGAAAACAACACTTGTGATTAACAACATTCAAAACTCAATAATCTTCAACATTAAAGCACATATGCATACTTCAAGAATTATTTCAAACATCTAGGGCATCAATAATCCAAATAGCAGAATTAGATTGATACTCTGACTAACAAAAATAGAATTATTTACAAGCATACATTTAGAAATGAAGCATTTCAATTTGCTCTAAGCTAGCAATCCAATATCAGTATAATAGACTAACCATAGCAGTAGTAGCAAAAATGACTTCAAAGATTGATAATCCACAAAATAAAGAAGACACAAGTCTGAGGTAAACATCCAAGTAATGCTCCTATTGATTTGTAGAAAGTGTACAATAGTAGGGTAAGCAAACACTTTAGAGCCAACCCTTGAAAGTGAGGGTTCAACCTCTATTTATAGTTTTGCATTAATTTAAAATATTTGAAAGAATAAGGAACATTACAAAGAAGTTGGAGTGCCAGATCAGCAAGATGTTGAGGTGGTAGCCTTCTATTTGATTCAAGAAAGAAGAAAATTGTGTAATCCTTCAATCTTCTACAACTTGGCTTCTGTAAGTCATTCATCTCTCATGGCTTCTAGCTGTAGATCTGGTTAATCTAAAATCAAGGTCATATCTTGTTCTTGCCATGGCTACCCTATCATAGAGCAATAATTGAATCAACTCATGAATCTTGATTCTCTATCACTTCATCTTCTTACTCACTTCAGCTCAGAAACAAATTGAACAATTATCTATTATCTTATGTCACATCAAATCTTGCTTTTATATATGATTTGAGCCACTTTGGATGTAGACCATTGATCTCCTATCGAATAACTAAGATTAGCTCATTTGAAATCTTAGCATGCTTCTTCGTGATCTTCAACACCTCATGACCTTTTCTACTTCCTCCTCAGTGGCATAGAACCATGTTCTAATCCATCATTTGAAACTCTTATTTGAAATGTTTGACTACTTTGACCATGGCCTGGGATAAGGGAGCTTTTATCATTGGAGATGTGCTTTTGAAACCTTGCTCTAGGTCATGAAATGTATAACCATACTATGAGTCACTCTTTTAATTTCCAAAGTAACAGCTTTGACCTTGCTAACCATGGCATAGAACAACAAATTAAAGTTTGTGGTGTAGAACCATGCTCTAAAGTGTGCGACGTAGAACCATGCTCTGAAGCACGCAATGCAGAACTATGCTCTGGCCTATAATTTGAATTATCAAACTTGAAATTTTGACCAAGTTGACCATTGTATAGAACCATGCTCTAAAGTGCATGGTATAGATACATGCATTGGATCACGCAGTATGAAACCATGTTCTGAACCTTTGAATTGCCAACTTGCCATCTTTGTCTATGTTGACCATGATGTAGAAAAATGTTCTGGGCTACATAGTGTAAAAACCTTTTTTCCAACCACTTTCTCCTTTTGTGCTCTGAGCCATGATTTGAAATATGTGAAGTACTCATTTGATTGAGTTGATCATGGTCTAGAGCATGCTGCATTGAGCCACTACCATG
This sequence comes from Wollemia nobilis, assembly GCA_028583015.1. NCBI lineage: Eukaryota > Viridiplantae > Streptophyta > Pinopsida > Araucariales > Araucariaceae > Wollemia > Wollemia nobilis. Next base: position 2,572,210 of record JAQPPZ010017102.1, on the reverse strand, counting down.
GTTTGGAGCACCTTTTGGGACTTAGAAATTTTTTGAAAGTTTTCTAAGTATGTGGCCTTTTTGGGCCTACATTTTGGCACCTCTTGGGGAACTTTTCTAGAAAAGTTGAGAACTCAGAGTCTTATCCTTTGGGTAACTGGAGTCAAAATATGGATGGATAGAATGGAATGAGTGGATGAATGAATAATGGGGAAGTAAGGGAGTGTGAATGAAATTGGATGGAGGGAAATGGAGGAATGGAAAGAACTCTAGCTAGCTATGATTTATATCTCAAGGTATAACTTCCCTATGACCATCACTCTCTTGAACATTTATGAAGATATTCAGAGAGTAACGGTTCACATGGAAGCAATGTGAGAGGCAAATATGAGCATGCCTTAGGATATTGCATCTTTATGAAAGGGATAAAAAAATATGTGCATCTTCAGTAGGGTTGCTCCTCTTTTAAAGGCTCCATGACATGACTTTCTCATGAAAGTTGCCTACTCATGCTTTCCTTGCTATCTCTGACTCTTGTCAGGAACAAAAACATTCACAAAACATGTTCCTAGGATCTCTTTGATAGCTCTAGTACTCAAAATTGTTTCAAATTCCTCAATAGGAGATCTTCATTCCATTTTCTCTTCTTCTTCTTGAGTTTTTTCCTCTACTTCCTTTTCTTGGATTTCCTCTTTTTCACTCTTTTCTTCTTCTTCCTCAACCTTTTCCTCTTCATCAGCTTCTTCTTCCTTGTCAGCTTCTACTTCTTCATCAACTCTTTCCTCTTCATCAACTTCTACTTCAAATAGTTGAATCATCTGATTCAATGTTTCTAAGGCTTGATCCCAGGCTGATTTAGTGGGATTGGCCATCTCTTTAAGTTGTTGATGGGTAAACTACAACTTGGTAGTTTCCTCATAGGACATGGAATATCCCTTATCTACCAGATCTTCCATTAAATATTTAAGCCTGGTTAAGTATTTTATCAACTGAGAAACTTGATCCTGATTGATTGGGTCCTCCCAAGCATCTATTTTAGACTCATCCTGCATGATTGATGTTATGCTGGTTTGAAGGTCTTCTTCTGATAAAAGGATGTTATTTTCATTCTAGAATCCTTCAAAACCATACTGCATCATTTCTTTGTTGGTATCTACCCTTTTATTATCTATCTATTAGTAGCCATCCCTTTTGGAGTAGCTTATTTTTCTTGATGATAATCCTGGCCACTAACCTTGTAGTATTCCATGCTTTATTTGGGATGGGCTTAGTAGTAGCATTGAATCTATTTTTAAATAACTTGTACATCTGTTCTGCTTGTATCACCATTGGTTGTAGTTCTTCATTAAACTTCTCCAAGTCTTCCTTGGTTGCCTACAACAAATGGCTAGCCTCATCCATGTAATCAATCATAGGCTAGATTTATGAGCATTTCTCTAGAATTTTAGACCATATTTGCTTTTTGATCTGCTTAACCTTGTCTTTAGAGAAACCTGTAACTCTAGCCTTTTCAACCTGAAGTTATTGTTTTAAGGCTTGTATCTCTTTGACCTGGGCCTCATTCTTTTTCTTTAGCTCCTTAACTTGCTCTTTGAATTTGATGGCCTCTTGGTATTTATTTTGCCAACTCTTGGCTTCATTTCTTACAACCTTCTCTACCTTTTTTTGATTGTTGATTATTTTCTCCAACCTTTCAATATTTTCCTCTAATTTCTCATATTTCTCCTTGCAAATATCACTCTGCACATAAATGGTCTCAAGATGAGCCTTAGCTATAACCAATTCATCCTCCATGGGAAATTGAGTAATATCTTCAGTATGCTCTTCCAGCTGATAATATTCTATAGTCATATCTTCCTCTAGGTTTTCTAACAAGAGGAGTGAGGGAGATAGTCATTCTTTTCCTAGCCATAGGATCAACAATCATAGTTCTCCTCCATCGAGCAACATTTTTAGAAGGTTGGGCTAATTTCTTACCCCAAAAATTTTGAATCTTCTGTGAGATATTCTTGACCTTCTACAAAGAAGCTATTGTAGGATGATTTGTAGGAGTAGAAGCAGTGATGAGTGAAGGGAAAAATGGGCTTGGCATATATGGAAAGGGTGTGGTAGTAATAATGGTGGAATCTATGCTTATTGTAGGGGTTGTAATAGGTGTTGAAATGGCAATAAATGTTACAATTGTGGAAGATGGTGGAGAAGATGGAAGTATTTGTTCCCTTATTGATATTTATGGTGATGATTTTGGAGGTGAAGGGGTGTGAGTGGGAGATGATGATACTGGGATTTCTTATGAATGAGGTGGAGATGGATTGGAGTGAGATGATGGAACCACTGGTGAGTATGGTGGGGAATTATGAGGTGGAGATGGTACCTTTTGTTCCTTTTGCTCTTGAGAATGGGAGGGAGAATTCTTTGGGGAAGGAGAAGGAGAAGGAGAAGAAGGGATATGAATCATACCTTCGCCTACCAAAGTAGACTATTGAAATATGTCATCCACACCTTGTTGTTGTGTCTGTTGAACTGGTTGCTCTATAGTTGTAACTTGAGTTTGTTCAACTATTTGTGTTTGATCCAATTTCTTCTTCTTACTAACTTCTTTCTTGGCCTCCCCTACTGAATATTTTGCCTTCCTCTTGAATACAATAGGCACTGTAGGCTTACCCTTTTGAGTATCATCTTGATGTTGTGTAGTTTGTAATGCAATCTCTAAAACTGGGGATGGCTTTGAAGGGACTATAATAGTAAATTTTATAGGAGTAAATACAAAGTTATCCTCTACTTCAGTTTTTGTTCTATCCTGAATATTCTCTATATTTCCTATTTCATATTTACCCAGACCACCACTAGAATATTGCATATTTTTCATCATTTCAACCCCCATAGTGTAATGCTGCAATTGTTCCTATGAAGGTTCAAAAGCAGATTGAGCTTCTTTAGTTACTGGTGGGGAATCCATTGTAGTTTCCTCAATATCTTGTTGTGAAGGTGGAGAGGGAGAAGCTGGAGGTGTTTGGTCTTTCTTTTCCTTCTTTTCTCCTAACTTTTTCCCTTTGGCCTTACCCTTCTCTATTTTCTCTATCCTTTTGTAGCTCAATGCTAAACTTCTACCATTCTTGGCCTTCCAAGTATTAATATGTTTGTCATATAACTCAGAGAAATCAATATCTTCTTGATAACCAAACCTAGATTTTATAGTGTCTATCTCTACTCTCATTCTCCACCATTCTATAATCTTGCCCTCATCCCAATGATGCTTTTCCTCCATTTCTTTGATTTTGGGTTCCTTCAGTTGGTGGGTCTTCTTATTTTTAGGTTCATAATCGACTAATTGTTCATAAAAGTCTCTCCAAGGGGGTAGTTGTTCCATATTTCTAACATTCCACTCTAATGGAGAGATTTCTTTATTATTTTTATGCTTTTCAACTTGAGGCCTCAAAGTCCTTTCAAATTTAAGGGCCCTCTCTCCATTGAGGTCAATTATCTTTTCCAAAAATTTATTATCTAGGTCATATCTCCATCTTTGTGGAAGATACATAAGACCAAGTCTTTCTAAATACTAAGTAATCTGCTCATGTTGACCCTTCCTCATCACTGTAATATCATCCACATTGTGAGGGTAAACCATTGTCCCTTTTCTTCCTTTCCCAGTGCCAAAGGTGACATTGATGTAGTCAGCTTATCTACAATATTCTAATGCCAACATTCTACTAGTGATAAAATGTGGAAGCAAAAATGGTTTCTCGATGAAGCCATAGAGTCTAATGACTATACCCTCAATCAAGATATACCAATCTCCTTCCTCAACTTGCTCTGTTTGCAATAGTTCTTTAGCTAGAGGAGGAATTCTGGGATATTGGCCATACATAATTTTTAGGGTAGGCCCCAAAAATTCCATATTGAATCTATAGTAAGACTCAATATTCCTTAGAAGACTTGTCCATGTGTAGATTGGTATAGGATCTCCATTATCATTTTTATCTATTATTGGGATCCAAGGCATCTCTTGCCTTACAACACTAAGGAACATCCACACCAAATTAGAGTAATGCTTGAAAGAGGGGGCCTCTAAACCTTTCTTCATGGTTACCAATTGCTCATGCATTCTTTTGGAGAGGAAGGTTAGCCAATAAAAGTAAATTGGTCTATTATTGTCATCTCCCATAGGTATTCTATACATATTTTTATTAGAAATGTAGTAAATTATAGCTATCTTCCAATATCTTACATATTAGTCAGAATCTAAACTTGCTAGGCATGCTAGCATGGTAAAGAGTTCTAGGTAGGTAAAATGCTCGATGGCAATTGGGGTTTTGGGTAAAGTATCCCTAGATTTTATAGTTTTAAACTGGCTATAAACCCATTTTCTAAAATGCTCACCATTCTGAGGATGACCCTTCAATGAATAATACTTAGCTTGGTCCTACGGGTCGAAGGGTTTGGGATTTATAGGTGGGTCTCTACCCATAGCAAAAATGTCATGATAAGCTTGTGTAGTTATATTGAAAAGGGTTTTACCTTTGGCTATTTTTATTACTTTAACCCTAGGGTCATAGAACTTTACTATGGCAAATATCAATTCTGGATAGGGATGAACAGAATCACAGATATAAAATGATAAGAGAGAGTAGATGGTACAAGTACCTTGAACTGTCATTGGTTGTACTTGCAAAAATTTATTATCAATTTCTTTCCTGAGTCTATTTCTCATTCTCCATATCATTTTTGTATTAGCTACTACCTCTACTTTATCAATATAGTGTAAAACTTCACCACCTTCATGCTAGGTAGCTTGCTTTGTAGCTTTTGGTGCCATTTCTTAAAAAAATCTGTAAACTGATATTCTAAGTCACTCTACAAATTCATTTCAACTAGTTGTTACCACTCTTGAGGACTTAGCACTATTTGTGAAATGAAACTCAATTGAATTCTAGCTTTAAATATTTTACATGCATGCCCTCCACCATTAATGTGGTAGATGAGCCACCACTTAGACACACGCTTCAAAATTCAAATTGGCAAAAAAATGGTGCAACTTGTGAGTGATGCCTCATTTGTTGATTGGTCATGGCCTAGAACATGTCATGGCTCACAACCAACTTTTATTTTATTCTTTTTTGGTGCAACACAACACACAACAGGATAGCACACAACCTTAGATTTGACTCTTTTAACTCCTAGTTGGGAACATGTTATGAGTCACTGCCTATGTTTTTCTTTTTTCTCTGTATAGAAAAGCTAAAAGAAAGATAATATAATACAAATATGTACATATATTACATGAAAATGAATTTTTTACTCAAAGTACAACTTCAGATGATATCCATTAACCGGGATTGGTTGTAAATTTCCTTCTTGATCTTGAAGTTGGAAAGCATTGTTCTCCTTGACCTCAACTATCTTGAATGGACCATCCTAGAAAGAATCAAACTTTTGGTGATTGCTTGGTTTGGATATTTCTACATTCCATCTTAGGACTGAATCACCAACCTTGAATTTTCTGAATCTGGCTTTCTTATCAAACCATTCTTTGGTGTCAATGGAGTGCTTCTAAAAACTTTCATATGCTTTGGTCCTCTATTCTTCCAACTGTAGGAGATGCATCAATATTATAGTATATCTCCATATGAGTAGGCAAAATAGCTTCTTTCCCATACACTAATGCATAAGGGGTTGTTTTGATTGATTTCTTGATAGTAATCCTATCTGCCCACAAGGCCTATTCTAGGAGAAGGTGCCAACTTCTTTTGTTATCTTTCAATGCTCTTTTCAGGATTTTGAGTAGATTTTTGTTAGTGGATTCTACTAACCCATTCCCTTGAGGGTAATAGTTAGAAGAATTATTTAAGCATATGCCATATTGACTTGCAAATTCTATGTACCTTGCACCTATGAAATATGGACCATTATCACTTACCAGGGCTTTAGGGAGACCAAACCTTGTGATCAAGCTTTCAAAAAATTTGATCACTACATCTTGATCTGATATTTGGGTTGGAATTGCCTCTACCCATCTGGTAAAGTAGTCTGTAGTAGTCAAAATATATTTATGACCTACTAAAGAGTTAGGATTTATGACTCCAATGAAATCTAATCCCCATTATTGGAAAGGTTCTTCTACTTGGATAGGCTTAAGGGGGAATGAAGTATTTCTATTCCTCCCTACATATCTCTGGCACTTATCACATGCTCTTGTTACTTTGAAAGTGTCAGCAAATATAGTAGGCTAGTAATAACCTACCCTTATAATTTTCATAGCAGTAACTCTTCTTGAAGAATGTCCTCTTGATAATCCTTCATGAAATTCTTCAATGACCTTCTATTTTTTATTATCTTTCAAACATTTTAAAAGAACTCCATCAAGGTTTCTTTTATATATTCCCTCAAGTAAAAGGATATATTTCAAAGCTTGAAGTCTATACCTCCTTCTTTGTGAAGCATTAATATCTTGAGGGCATACTCCTATTTGGAAGTAACTTGTCAACTGATCAATCCAATCTGAACCTTTTAAAGAACTATCCCACTCTATCCAGATCTTGATGGTTGACAAGCTGATATCTGGTCTGAGACTACTTTTGTTATCATTCCCTGATATAATGCTCTACCTCTGACTAACTTTGTAGGATGGATTTCTACATCATATTCTTGAATCTTAGTAATCCAACCAACTCTCTTGTCACCCAACTCTCCTTGTAAGATGAAACTTCTGACATCTGGATGTACCACATAAATAAGAGTTTTACTTTGAGCCAAGTATTGTCTGAACTTCTTCAATGATTTCATGATTACAAATACTTATCTCTCAATAAAGTTATATTTAGTTTGGTACTCATGAAGAGTCTGACTCTAAAAAAATATAGGGTGTTCTTCTCCATCATCATTCTTCTGTGTTAGTATTGTTGCATAACTCTCCTTAGCTCCATAGGCATATAAAATGAAATCCTTGCTAAAATCAGGGTTCACTAGTACTGGGGTAGTAGCAATGGCTTGCTTGATTGCCTCAAAATCTTACTTCCTTGTTTCAGTCCACTTGAACTCCATATTCTTTTTGAGCAATTCTAAAATAGGTTTAACAATTTGAGCAAAGTCTAAAATGAACTTCCTCACAAAATTGATTTATCCAAAGAATGATTGCAAGGCCTTCTTATTCATAGGGAGAGGAAGAGCCAGTATTGATTTTACTCTATCAGGATCAATTGACATCCCTCTTTAGAGACTACATGCCCTAATAATTTTCCCTCATGGACTGCAAAAAATGACTTCTTTGGATTTAGGGAGATGCCAAACTCTCTATATTTCTGAAACACTTGCTCCAAGTGTTCCAAGTGAGCTTGTTTTTTATGGGAAAACATAATCATATCATCAAGGTAGATGAGAATGACTTTATTGATCAACTCCCCAAAAGCATAGTCCATGGCTCTCTGAAAAGTGGCCCCTGCATTAGATAAACCAAAAGGTATTCTCTGATAAGCAAAGGTACCCCACTTAGTAGTAAAGGTTATTTTGAACTGATCTTCATCCTTCACCCAAATCTGGTTGTATCCTGAGAAACCATCTAATAGAGAAAACCTCTCAGCCCCTACAACAATCTACAAAATTTGGTCAATCTGAGGAAGAGGATAGTGATCCTTCAGTGATGCTTTGTTCAGGTTCCTAAAATCAACACATAAGCGGATGTCTCCATTCTTCTTCCTGATAGGGACCAAGTTAGCAACCCATGTAGAATGTTTGATAGGGTAGATAATATTTGCTTTTAATAGTTTGAGCAATTCCTATCTCATTATGGATTCAATCTTAGGATTCATAGGTCTCTACTTCTGCCTGAAAGGCTTTGCATCATCTTCCAGCTCAATAGTGTGTTGAATGATCTTTTTATCATATACCTTAAGATCTTCATATGACTAGGCTATAATATCTCGGTATTTGAGGCATATGGCCTTAATTTCCTCCACTTATTTTGGAGAATAATGAATGTCAATCTTGAGTTTTTTATCTTTTTCTACTTCAATCTCTTTATAGATCTCATCATTGATTTTCATGGCTCTTGATTTCTTCCCATCTTCATTATCAAAGAGGCTTTCTAGTGTAATCAAACCCTTAGGGATATAATTGTTCTTCAATTGTATAATATCTTGTTGATCCATTTCTTGAGGGAGATCTTCTTGCACATTAGATAAGCAAGCTTCTCTTACTAGAAAGTCAATGATCTGATCATCACTCTCAAAAACCTGCCAAAAAATCTATCTGTCTAGTACTGTAGGCCTGAAGACTAATTTAACTCTTTTGTCCTTTGTTGATCCAAGATCTGAAGAAGGGCTAAAATTAGAACCCTTAATGACTAAAGCATCAACCAACATATTCTATTTTCTAGGAATAGAGTGGATGTTTAAAGCATCAAAATATTCCATCAAATCCCATACTCTATTCCTGTATGATTTCAAGTAATGGTGCTTGTTGTTGCATTTCTCTATGACTTGATTAACTACTAGCTCTAAGTCACCATATATATCTAATATTTTAATTCCCATACTCTCTGCTTGCATTAATCCTAAACATAGAGCCTCATATTCTGCAACATTATTAGTACAAGACCATGTCAATCTATAAGCAAAACTTTTTATACCTTCTGAAGGGGATTTCAAAGTTACACCAACACCAACCCCATTTTTGCATCTTGCCCCATCAAAATGCATTGTCCAAATTTTTGACTCTCTTAGTGACTGATTAGATATGGTAAGGGTTCTTTTCTCTATTTTAGAAGAAATGTTATAAGTGCCCATACCTATCCCAAAAAGGTTGTAATCCTCTCTAAATGGCAACTCATCTTCCACTTCTAACTCTTCAAAGCTCTCTACCAATTCAATTTCATCTAGATCTGAGAGGTTACACATGTCTTCTTCTATTTTTTCAATATGATAGAACATAGGATTTTTAGGTGTTATCCTTATTCTCTTTCCTTTGTATGGAATCATCATGCTAGAGTAATCCAAATACATATAACCTCCTAGCTTAGCAGTGAACTCTCTGGAAAGACATAGACCAAAGTAAGGCTCTAGGTCTACCACTACAATTTCTTGTACAATAGTAACCTTTGGAGCTCTATGTAATCTCATTAACACATCCTTAACCACTCCAATGGTCTTAACTAGTGTACCATCCAACTACAAAACTCCTAGATAGGAATGAGTATATTCCATACCCATTTCATCATAGACTACTTTGGGCATGACTATGGTTGAAGCCCCTGAATCTATCATACAATTGTGGACTATCCAACCTTCCATTCTCAAAGAAATATAAAAGGGAGGGGGTTTGTTTTTTAAGGTTGCAGGAGTCATCTTCTCCTTGCCATAAGGTATGCTAAAAATTGTGGTAGTCTATTTTTCTTGAGAATTCTTACTTAAAGAAGCCTTGAGTAGATCAATATGACTAAGGATGAAGAGAGTGTCATAGAGACTTGCTCTAGAGGGAGTCCTCTTCATCTCTTCCACAATATTAAACTCTTACTTTTCCAAGTGGATTTTCTCATACTTCTTCTCTGGTTCACCATACTTCCTCTTGTATTGTTGTGTAGCTTCAATTCTCTATCTCTTAGTAATGGAAGGAAATCTCAGCTTTTCTTGTGCTTCATATTTGGAACTTATTTGTTCTTTATTATTTTCCTTCTCATACTACTTTGGAGCACTCATCCCCTTTTCTTGGCTTCTAGGAACTGTATCTCTCTTTTCAATTGCTTGTGGAATTGGGAACTTATCATTATTTTGTATAGGTGATTCTCTTTTTTTCTAAGAGGGGACTTGAAATTGACCCATATTTTATGGATCAACCTACAATATCTTCTTTCTGAAATCTGGTCATGATAGAAACTATTTCTTCTTCATAGAGATCTTGTTCGACCATAATTTGTTTCGGCTGCCATATCATGTTGACTCTTCCTTTTTGATTCCTCTCAACTTTCTCCATGGCCTGTTGCACATGGTGTTGGTACATGACATAGGTATCTGAATCATGAGGATCATTACAAACAAGACACCAAACATTTACTAGACTGGTCTTAGGGGTAAATTCTTGATCTTCTTGATTTGTGTTAACCCTAGGCCCTATATTATTATTAGTACTAGGCTTCTGATCCCTATTAATGTATGGGAATATTCTCTATTGAGACCTCTCCATATCTCTCTTTTCCATTGCATTCACCTTGTTATTGATTATTTTCAAGGTATTCTGAATATCAAGCAACAGGGTGGATTCTTGGGGAATTTGAGATGGGAGTGGTGGAAAAGGAATTGAAGTAGATGTTGTTTTGGGAGAAGGAATTGGGGCCACTTGGGGAAGTGGTGATGACAAGGAAGGTGGATCCATATATGAAGATGTAGCTACCTTAGCTTGAAACTGAGGGATCTCAGAGCAATATGGCATGACTATCTTTGGAGGTAGCCTTCCTACATTAATTAGGATATTTTTTGCCTGTATGACTGCATTGTATACTTGAGGAAAGGTAGATACTCTTGACTATTGAGTTTGTAGCCCTAGGTCTGACCCAAGGGCTCTGATGTAATACATGAAAGCAAGGGGAGTAGTTGGTCTAGCTTTAGGAGGTATCCTTTTCCATGTTCTACTAAACCTTAGGTTAAAATCAGAGACTAACTCTTGTTGATGTTTCTGCATAGATGTGAATTGGTTTAGGAGGGAGAAAGGATCAGTAGATTCATTAAATTCTTCCACAAAAGGACCAGCTAATGCAGCCCATGAAGTGATGTTGTTGTCTTCAAGGGTTCTAAACCAATGTAAAATTTTTCCTCTAAAGGATAGGGCTAGAAGCTTGATGATGACATCCTCATTTCTAATATTGTGGATGGTTGCTAAGTTTAGTATATCTTGACAATGCTCATAAGTAGTTTTACCCATACCATCATACGTAGGTATAGCTTTGGATATAGCTTGGGGAATATCATGCATGAGGGTGAGTCCTAAAGGACCAATGGTATCCCAATTAGGGTATTTCTGTGGAGCTTGATTCTAGTTTACATTCTGCTATCCAGCCATGTTTACTAGGGTTTTTAATGGGGTTTGACTTGAGGAGAAATGGTTTCTTGATGGTATTTGAATCTCTTCAAAGGGTGAATCTAGGGATAAGCTTCTTGTATGCCTAGATCTTCTTGATGGTAGCTCAAAGAATGGAATAGGTTCTTGACTATTCCTAGCAGAAGACCTGGTAAACATGAAAGAATGAGCTACTAAAAGGGCTTTCTAGGTTCTTGATCTCAAGGAGTCACCAAGTGAATTTGCTTCCACCACTTGGTGAGGTCAAGACAACTCACTAAATCTTGATTCCTCTAGAAAATGAAAAATGATATCTAGTGGGTGAATGAACGTTCTATAAATAGGGTCCCACTGAGCGTGCCAAAAATTGTTGGCATCTGAATTGACATCAATGTGAATTCAAGTTGTGACTATCATCTGCAATGGTTTTTAAAGAAGGTGAACACCCACTAATCACAGCCCTGACCCCAACATTGGATGGATCAAAATTGCTTTTAATCCAACCTCTAGAGTAGGTTGGTATACCTTGTCAACTAATTGGATGTTGACTCATTTAAGCTCAGTTAAATGTGTAAATATAGGGATAGAAAGAGGAAAAGGGTTTAGAAAGTAATGATTCAATAGTGGATGGATAAAGCTAACAGCATAGGCATCTACAAAGAACCTCTGACAACTCAATTTCTAGCAAACAACACTTGTGATTAACAACATTCAAAACTCAGTAATCTTCAACATTAAAGCACATATGCATACTTCAAGAATTATTTCAAACATCTAGGGCATCAATAATCCAAATAGTAAAATTAGATCGATACTCTAACTAATAGAAATAGAATCCTTTACAAGCATACATTTAGAAATGAAGCATTTCAATTTGCTCTAAGCTAGCAATCCAATATCAGTAGAATAGACTAACCATAGCAATAGTAGCAAAAATGACTTCAAAGATTGATAATCCACAAAAGAAAGAAGACACAAGTCTGAGGTAAACATCCAAGTAATGCTCCTTCTATTGATTTGTAGAAAGTGTACACAGTAGGGCAAGCAAACACTTTAGAGCCAACCCTTGAAAGTGAGGGTTCGACCTCTATTTATAGTTTTGCATTAATTTGAAAGATTTGAAAGAATAAGGAACATTACAAAGAAGTTGGAGTGCCAGATCAGCAAGATGCTGAGGTGGCAGCCTCCTGTTTGATTCAAGAAAGAAGAAAATTGTGCGATCCTTCGATCTTCTACAACTTGGCTTCTACAAGTCATTCGGCTCTCATGGCTCCCAGCTGTAGATCTAGTTAATCTAAAATCAAGGCCATCTCTTGTTCTTGTCGTGGCTACCCTATCGTAGATCTACAACTGAATCGGCTCATGGATCTTGATTCTCTATCACCTCATCTTCTTGCTCTCTTCAGCTTAAAAACAACTTGAACAATGATCTGCTATCTTATGTCGCATCAAATCTTGCTTTTATACGTGATTTGAGCCACTTTGTATGTATACCATTGATCTTGCTTTTATTTTTAACAAAATACTACCAAATTATGGATTTTTTTAAACTATTACCAAACTATAGACCCTTTTCTAAATTGCTACAAAATTGTGGGTTGGATATTTTGACACTACTACCAAATTGTAGCTACTACTTTGTAAATTGCTACTAAACTGCAAACGACTACTCTACAAACATTTTCTGGATATATTTTTTAGATTGTCTAATAGACTACAAACTTTTTATTGTATTGAAGTAGTGGAAATTGTTGCAAAAATTATTGTTGACAATCGTATGGCACTTATGTGGAAACTTTGTAAATGAACTGGGCCCTATACTATGACTTCCAAATGGATTGTGGTAAATATCATTGACCACAAAGGCTATCTAAGTAATTATGACTCTCTAATTTCCAACAATATTTTTCAAAGAAATAATTAATGAGAAACCAACCGCAGTTTTACCTCTAAACAAATTCTCTTTGTATACTCTCATAGGGTAAAAATACTACTAACAAAGTGTGGGGCCATTAACCCTTTTCACTGGTGATACACTCAAACAAATTACTCTAGGGTTCTTGGGGTAGTCCTTAGAATGAGTTTTAGGGTAAATATAATTCCAAGTACTTACCCCAGTTAAGCGATTAGGACTTATGCTTGATCCTACAAGAGGTTATTAACCTAATCCAAGCACTTATTATGCACCAAAATTTAGATCCAATAGTGAATAGATGGTTGAAACTTCTATAGTGGAACACAACCTTGTAAATTCCTATGGTATTGAAGCTTCTACAATGAAACACAACCCTAGAAAGTGCTTTGATACCACTTGTTATGAACCTCCTTTTCTCATCCACATAAATCATTAACAATTTGTAGAAATATTAAATAAATAATAATGAATAATCCACATAAATTAGTACAAGATAAAATATGTAAGTTACTTCAATATTTTTAATTTTTAATTTTTAAATGAAACCCTTAAGGTAGGAAAACACTGTACAATTTTCCTTATTGGAAGGAATTCACTTCTTATAATATCTCAATATGAGATCCTAACAATACAATATTCTTCTCCTCATACCCCTATATGAGCCTTTTTCCTACATTATATAATGTTCAACTACCTACCACTACCACTTATCCTTACATATGGGATAATTACATTCATTATAATGTTATAATATTAAATATGATATTAAATACTTATCTTAGATACCTAACATTGATTGTTTGTAAAGCCTCATTTTTTAAAAATGATCTATTATTTCTCTAACCATTCTTCAATTCTACCATTCATCACCATGTATTTGCCAAACATATTAAGAATCCATTGCCATAGTTTCTAGACTAATGAGCAGTGTCGCAAGAGATGGTCTATACTCTCCTTTTTATAAAGAACACATTGTGAGGGGCCATGAAAATCCCTTTTTATAAGGTTATCCCAGGATAAAATTCTTCTATGACCTACTAGCTAAACAAACATTGAATTTAAGAATGCTCAAGCTATCCCAAATATCTCTCCACATGCTTTTGGTATTTCTATTTTGTTGATGCTTTGTATTATATTTGCTTCTTGTTGTATATTCTTCTTAGCTATTCAACTCCCAAATCAGCTTATCCTTGGCTCCCCTTGAAATAATCATTATTGTTATCTTTCTACTCAACTACCTCCTAGCTTTAATGTTTTGTATACTTGTAAAAAATATTATATCTATTTGTATCTTCTTTCTTGACCCTTATACATAATTTTTGAAACCCTATCACCATATGTGTCTTGAAGTAATCTCATCCATGGTTTCAAAATTGAGTGGTTTTTAATCACATCAAGTATCCATTCAAATATAAGTTTTATCTCTAGTTCCTACCGCTCATCTTATACCTTTAATCACTAGATCAATTGACTTTTTAAAATTATTCCATAGTGCAAAACTATATGTTAGTGATAAGGCAATAAATATTAAGCTTGTGTCATTGTGCTCAATGTATTTACTTAGAATAATTCTTTCCTATTGTCTCTAACTATCTCTGTATAATCTCCAAATTACTTTTCCCCTAAGAGCTAATTTTGCATCCATAAAAACTCTTAAACCAAGACCTCCCCTAGTTTTATCATCATACACCTTGCTCCATTTCACTTAAAGAAATTACCTTTTATCATGTAATCTTGATCACATAATATAGATTAATTTTTTTCGATTGATTTAGGCATAGTATACAAGGAAAAATAAGATGTTGGAATGGTCTGTAAGAATGATTTAATTAGTTGAAATTTTCCTGCTATTCATAACATCTACATTTCCATGTTGGTAGTTTATTTTAAACTATACTTATAATTGGATTTCACAATTCTATTTTCATTCTCCCCTCAAATAAGGACATCCCTAGATAAGTTGCTAGCAAATTTTCCTCCTCCATTTGAAGTAACCTGAACATCCCTACTTTGATTCTAGCTAGAGTGTTTAAAAAGTAAATTTTAGATTTTGTCCTATAAAATTTCTACCTTAATGCTCTTTCATATTCCTTTAATAAGTTATTCAAATCTCTAGCCTCATTTATTATTACCCTCCCAAAAAGGGCTATATCATTTACAAACTGTTGATGGATGATGTTGTTGATGTTATTACTAGACTTAAGTTCACTTATTAGCCCATCTTTGTTATCCTTCTTCAAGCTCCTACCCAATACCTCTACCATAATAATGAACAAATATTGTGATAGAGTATATCAATGTCTAAGACTATCTTGGATTTAAATGATGCTATTACTAACCCATTGACCAACACTAAATATGATACTATAGAGACACAAGCGTTAATCTATCTGGCCCATTTTTTTCTCAAATCCAATCTTTTCTAATATTGCAAAAATAAAATCTTATTTAACCCTATCATAGGCTTTACTCATATCAAGTTTTAATATCATTGCTCTCTCTTTTCTTGAAGCTACTAAATGCATAACTTCATGAGCTACTATGATCCCATCCAGAATCTATCTCCCTTTCACAAACCCTCCTTGCTCCTCTGAAATAATTGTCTAACAATGACCTTAATTGATTTTCTATCACTTTGAAGATTGTCTTATAATCCATTTTACATAGGCTTATGGGCCCAAATGAATCAAACAATTATGCATTTTTTTTTTAGAATTAGGGTAATATATGTTGCATTTATTTAATAAGATATGTACTATTTTACCCTAGATTGTTCCACTACCACCAATAAATAATCCTTCACTATTTCCCAATTATACTAATAAAAAGTTGTACAAAGCCCATCTAGACCTAGGGATTTATCCTTATCATAAGAGAAAAGAGCTAAATGAACTTCTAGAGTAATAGGCTCCATTAGTTTCCTATTATCTTCATCTGTTATAACTTAAGAAACTTATTGTAGTAGTTTATCATTAATAACTTCAAACACCTCTGTATCGCTCCAAATTTTTTGCATCCCTACCTTCAGGCTATTGGATCCGCGCCCGAAGGAGGATGGGAAAAGGATGGTGCGGTACCTCGGACGAGAGGACTTCACGAAGGTCCCGCCTCTCAAGGGAGGTGTATTTTGGTGATTTTTCGACGGATGGTGGGTTCACCAAGAAACATTTGGCGGCGGTTTCCACGCCTAGGTTTTGGAATGTGTTTAGATGAGTTCGTTTTATCCTTTAAGCATTCATCCTAGGTTTGGCCGAATGAATCTAACTTAATCTATATGAAAATGCAACTTTCAATGAATACAGAAAACAGATTTTGAAAGCAAAAAATAGAGAATTTACAGGAGGAAAATGGGGAATACCTGATCCGGATGTCTGAAGAAGATTCTCGCGGTTGATGCAAGCCGGATCGTCCGGAATTCTACAGAATCGCCTGCAATCTGACAGAATCATCCGAAATCTGACAGATTCGTCTGGAATCTGACGAATCGTCTGAGACTGATAGAATCGTCTGAGATCTGACGAATTCGTCAGAGACCTGCAAAACAGCAAACAGATGCAAAATACAAAAAAATTCTATTGTGTAGACAGAGGTAAATTACATAAAATTGCAATATGAATACTGAAAAATATTTAAAAACAGAATTTAAAGCAAATTACTGTACTTTAATGGCAGATTATGAGCTTAACATGCAATCTAGACTAGATGGGTGAACTCCAGATGCAAAATAGGATAAAAACTAAATAGATTATCTAATTTGCAAAACAAAATAACAGAGACAAAGTTGAGAAAAGCAAACTCCAGGCACTGATTGCCTCGATGTGGACTGCAGTCGAGATCGTCTCGCATCAGTACGAAATCGTCTCGAATTTGATGAGATCGTCTCCGATCTTGACAGGTTCGTCGACGACGATGGGTGCTGGCTCCGGCTGAAAATCAATGGTGTACCTGCAAAAAAATGGCTATAGGACTAGTGCAAAAGATAGATTATGATGTTTTAGTACAGAGGGATTCAGTTTGCAGATAAATTCAGCCAGGGGTTGGGGAGGGAAAATCTTAGAGTTTAAATAGGCTTAGGGAGAGTTGTTGGGAGGTTGGAGATCTTCCCAATTTGGGAGATCTCCAATGGGGGAGGGTCCCAACGGCGCAGACACGCTTCGCCCGGATTGGAGACCCGTTGGAACGGATTCCAACTATGCAAATTTGGTTTTGCGACAAAATCGTCTGGACGTTCTAGTCCAGACGAAATCGTCAAACTGGGGCGATATCGTCTGATCGGCGACGATATCGTCCAACGGTCAAAACAACCTCTAAAAATGGCACGAAAAAAGGGGAAACGGGTTTCTCGGCGGTTAACGGGCGGTTTGGGAGGTTAAATTTGAATTTAAATTTATTTACTAAGGTGAATGTAATTATTCCAATTTTACTGCGCCAATTTTAGGGTGCTACATTTTGCCCCCTCTTTAGCGAATTTTCCGAAGAAAATGCGTTAAAGATGAGTTCTTCTCGATCTACGAGAAAGCAAAAAATTATACCCATTTTTAGGCGACGATTCTTGGTCGAATCGTACGACAGCTTACTATGGTGCCCCCTCCGTGTTTTTACCCAAATCGAACGTTTGAGGTAAAAACGCGGAAAAGCAAAAAATTATTGAATTATTTTGAATAAAATGAAGAAAAATAGGGTAAAACCCTAATTCATTGTTACTGTTCATTTTTACCGTTTTTAGAGCTCTGGAGCAAAAATGGTGGAGACAGCGCACAGATCTGCAGAGGTCCGACGCGGTCTACGGGTAAGGGTCTAGACTGAACTTAGATTGATTTAATTTGATTTTACATGCTTTTTAGATGGATTTTTAGGTGAATTTGGAGCATCGCGGCCGTTTTTGGCCGTCGACGTCGTCGAGACGAAATCGTCCCGATTTCGACGAAATCGTCTCAATTTCGGCAATTTCGCCCCAGGGCGAAATCGTCGAAAGGGGGACGATTTCGTCAAATTAGAGACGATTTCGAACTGCGAAATCGGAGACGATTATGCTCAAATTGGGGACGATATCGTCCAATAGTGGGCGATATCATCAATTACATGAAATTGAACTTTAAGTTGCATTATTGATTTACTTGAATTGTTATTAATGATTGTTTGTTGTTTTGTTGTTTATGTTTGCAGAGAGGATTACTAAAAAGCAGAGAGTGGAAATACGGCGGATTGAGAGACGACTTGGCCGCTCTCACCCAGGCAGAGCGGGATCCGCGGCACGAGCCGGATTGCAGCATGTGGCAGAGATGCCGCAGGTTTCCACGGACATGGGGCTACTGATACCCTAGCAGAGAGATGGTATCCGGGGTCTTCCTATTTTCGGTTACCGACAGGGGAGATGACTCCCACACTGGAGGATGTATGGAGGATTTTGAGAATCCCCATACAAGGACGGATGATCACACCGACGGCCAATCAGGGCCACGCGATGGGACGGCTGTGTGGTGACCCGAGCTTCGCCCTGGAGAAGGGCGGAGTTAATATCGAGGCACTACGCCAGATGCCTGGGGCATCTAGACTCACACGGGTTTTGGTTGGGGTAGTTGGTGGACTTTCTTGTGCCACCAGAGCGGGTGCAGGGTGTCGTGGATGCTGGCAGATGTGATCTGCGACATGCGGGACCACGGCTACAGGTTCTCATGGGGCAGCTTTGTACTATGCCGGCTGTACAGGATCCTTTACGGGGTCGTGTACAAGGGCGGGCGATGTCTGGTTATGACATCGCTTCTACAGGTTTGGTGCTGGGAGCACATTGCGGTGCGGAGGCCGGTAGGGCTTCCACTGACAGGGGTAGACGGGGAGAGGCCCCGAGTCTTCTACTGGTGGCTCCGGAGAGGGTCACAGTGGCGGATAGACCTTTCGATGTCCCGGAGACTGCTAGATGATTTGGTCCCAGACCAGATCACCTGGAGGCCGTGGAGGCAGCATCCAGGGTGGGCAGAGGACGGACAGGAGCTGGCTCGCATCAGGCGAGTCTGTTGGCTGAGGATGGAGAGGGGAGAGGTGGAGCTCCACCGCTACGACCGAGTTTTGCGATAGTTTGGTCTACAGCAGGGGATCCCATCTCTCGGGGATTATGAGTTTTCCCGGACCGTCCGGGATAATACTACGATTAGCGGGGCTCCGGACATGCAGCGATTCTGGAGCCGGGACTCGGATGATGCCCCCATTCAGCCAGTGGATGGGGACGACGCAAGAGTAGCCGATGGCTACGATGCCTGGTACGCAGGCATCCGCCCTCCTCGGATGACGAGGGCACAGGGTCCGATCCACGCAGTCGTGCGTCGGATAGGGAGGCGGTGCCAGGCGGCGATAGAGGCAGCCCAGGGTCACGACGGGAGAGAGCAGAGGAGACCACAGGCACAGGAGCGGCCACGACAGAGAGAGAGGGAGAGGAGGGAGGCGAGACCCCCATCTCCACAGAGGCCACCATCGCCCGATAAGGGCAAGGGCATGGATACAGGAGAGAGTAGCGAGATGGCTACTCTCCGGGCAGAGAGGGATCGTCTGCAGACTCAGGTGCAGACATTACAGGATGCAGCTGCACGACACCATGCTGAGGTGTCACAGCTGCGAGACGAGATTGCACGCCTCAGGGCACGGGGCGGAGGGGCGAGCTCAGGAGAGTTGACACGGGCTATCGCCCAGTTGACTTTCTATCAGACACTGTACTATCAGCTGGTGCCGACGGAGGATAGACTACCCCTGCCAGCTAACATCGCAGATCCGATCAGGATCGGGTCATCTAGGACCACGTCCCGATCGAGGACTAGGACTACTCAGACTACGATGGGGCCACCTCGTCCACCTCACGGCGGGGGAGGAGATGAGGCAGAGAGCTCGAGGGGATCTCGAGGCTAGAGAGCTGGACACTGATGTTGACATTGTACTATATTTGTATTGATAGAGGATTGAGTATGCCGAGGTACAGATTGTGGCATACCAATCCAGTTTTGATGATGTACATATGTTGATATATATATATATATATGAGATATTTTTGATCATATGACTAGTGTGTTATGATTTGTATGATGCTTTTAGATGTTGTAATTGATTGATTTTGATAATTCATTTGAGGATTCATGTAATTATGTCATTGGGAATATTACGATTTGAATGTCATGCTATAAAATATTTAAATGAAATAATCTGATGTAACAAAATGGTTGTTTGTAATAAAAATGTGATAAAAATAAAAAGAGACTTCTAACAATAATTTCAAAGGACATTGTCGCTATTATAGACCATTTCACGGAGTCGCTGCTCACTCGGTCGTCAAGCTAATCCCATTGTAGAAATATTGTTAAAAGGAAAAGAGTGCTTAAGAGACTGTCTTAAGACTTTGATGTAATGATGCAAATGATGATGATGATGGTTGGTTTGTTTTCAGATTTTCATAAAAAATATTTGTGCATGGAATAATGTTTTAAAATGATTTTTTTTTTTTTAAAGATGTTTGCTAGGCATAAATTCCTAAGTGTGATAAAATTTTTAGATAATTCCCTAGGAATTATACCATCATTGCAAAATTTGAAGGTTGACATAATGACATGAAATAATGAAAATGTGTTTGCTTTTGAAAAAAGCATAATTTGTATAAGATGAAGTCATATGGTTTTTATGATTTTTGATAAATGGGAATAACAATTGTTACAATGGCTTGCGCTAGGCATAGAATATGTAGGTATAGACTTATACCATCATCGCGAAAATCAAAGAAAATAGTTTTATTGCATGGTTGATTTTTGATGAACAGAAAATATGAAAATGAGGACTTGCGCTAGGCATATAATTTCAATTTTGGTTTTGAAACTATACCATCGTCACGAAAGTCGATATGATATGTATGATATGTTTTGAAAGAAATTTGTGATTTTTCTATTATATAGTTGTCTTTATGAAAAATAATTGTACTTGATTATTCCAAACAAGTTGCAAAAATAATATTTCAAAGTATTTTGAAGACAAAAATTAGATTTATAAGGAATCCCATGTGCATATGTGAATTCATTTCCAATCTTGATTTATCATAATGATAGACAAAATCTCTCAAATACAAATGTGTGTGCAATTGTATTGTTCATTTACCAGGTTTGAGCAAGATACTATGATACAAGTGATTTGAAGAAACCAAATAAGTGTTCATTAACCATGATGTAGATGCATATAACCATATTAGACTACTATGTAGATCGGATTATCAAGAGCTAGCTAATCCATAAGCGGACATAGGTCCGTACAAAAGAAGGTCGCTAATGTGACAGACATATCGCCACGCTAGGAGTTACCCAAGGCCAAGCAGGTTGGGCACAAACCACCTGTTATGGGGCTTACCTCACAATTTTCGAATAATTGAGAATTCCAGGGATTCAAGCTCATCAACCCTTCTTTTCTTTTCAAAGGGTAGGGAAAGGGATTTTATTGCTTTCTTGCTTTCTTTTGAACTTTGTTTCTTTTTCTTTTGTATTTCTTTTGCTTGATAATGCTTGGAATATTGCTGAAATAACATTTTTCTTTTCTCTTTTTTCTTTCTTGAACTTTTTTTTTTTCTTTTTCTGTGCTAGGGATACTTGCTCAGATTAGCTGTAGAGCAAGGGATTTTTATTCTGGGTAGGGGTGAGCTTGTCCTTTTGCCAATTCTCAAAGATTCTAGACCATGTGCATGATAGGATAGCAGGGGAAACTTTTCACCCAAGAAATCAGTTCTACTATGTAGCAAAACATGGAAATTACAAATATAATCATTTTATTGTGAAAAGATGTGCTTGGTTTAAGTAAATAACAAGATCAATTCTCTATGCTCAAACTTTATTTAATTGAATTTTGTGAACTTTGATATAAGAGAGATTAGTAATCATGCCGGATAAAATCAAGATATTTATTGTTGTGAGTGTGCAAGTGAGGGATGCCAAATAAATGCTAATTGTATCCAAAATAAGTTGAAACATATAACCGCAATAATTGTAAGAAAATATATATAAATGATTTTTGAGAAAGTTTGGAGAATGTTGACTCTCTCTTTCTTCTGTATATTGTTTTGGTTTCGAAAGAGTCAAGCATATAGCTGTTTTTAGATTTTTATTTAGATTTTTGTTTTTGAGCAAAAAGAACTTAACAAGTGCTTTAAATAAATGCAATAGATAGTTTTTGAAGATTTTTGGAGATTTATGAATGTTTTTGATGTTTTTTGAATAAATTGAAAGAAATACAAGATAGTAATTTTGAACAAATATATACATGGATGAAATGACCAAATTTATGCATAGTAACGTTTAAGATGCAAAATATTCATGGGTTCTTTAAGTTCTTTACCATCTAAGGTAGATAATTTATATGCTCTTGATTCAAATTTAGCAAGAATAATGTATGGTCCAAGCCAATTGGGCTCAAATTTACCTTTAAGGTCCTTAGTTGCATTTGTATTTTTTTTTTTTTGGAAGATTTTGAGGATTTTGATTTTTTTGTATTTTGATTTTAATTTATGAATTGAAATTGGTGGTATATACAAGATGATCTATATACACTATACAAGGTTATTTGAGTATAGCATGTCTAAGGTTGCTTCAAAATCAAAGGAGGTTTTGAAGGATAATCTGGTTGAGGTGAAGGTAAGAATAAAAGGTGATGAATAAAAGGTAGTGATAACAAAAGCTTTGTTATAATGTAGAATAATGTAGCAAAAGATTTGACTTTTATATGTGGAAAATTGATCATGTTACAAAATAAAATGTCAGAAGGATAAGAAAGTTCTTCATTCTTATCACTATCTTCCAAGTCTTGATAAGATGGAGAAAGTATATGTGAAAGATATGCATGGATGTTATTTGGTAAACAAGGATGATCATATATGGATGAAGAAAAGTGATGGATAGAAGATAATTGTGATAATAGAGAATGTATAGAACTTGATGTTTCAATCGTTAAATATTCTTCAAATGGTGTTGGGTCACCATGTATGGTAACAATTTTATTTGCAATTTCAAACTTCAAACATTGGTGAAGAGTGGAAGGGACAACCCTCATCGTATGAATCCAAGGACTCTGGAGAAGTAGGTTGTAAGGTGAAGGACAATATCCTACATAGAATAAAGTATCCAGGATCTTGGATCCAATATTAAGGGGAAGAATTATAGTACCTTGAGCTTCTTGAATTTCATTGTTAAAAGATTTTATAAGAACATTTGATTCATTAAGATCTTCTTCCTTTGTTTTGAGCTTTTGGAATAATTGATAAGTGCATAAATTAAGAGAGGAGTCATTATCTACCATGATAGCTTTAACAAGTGTTTCTTTACTAGATCCGATAATGTAAAGATAGGAGTCTTCTTGTGGAGTAGAGGAAGGAATATCCTCATCATAGAATGAAATATGGTTAACCTCAAGAGGGTTTATACCATTAATTATGTTCTTAGAGAAAATATGATGAGGAACAAATTGTTGGCTAGGTATTTTGAACAAAATTTCCTTATGAGAAATTTGTAATACTTCTAAAAGGGATATCTTTGCTTGAGGATTAATCACTTGTTGTTGGTTATCAAAGTGGATTTCAGATTGAGATTTTGATTCTAAAGATGAGCTTTCTATGCTTACATTCCATTTTGGATCATTCTCTAGAGCCAAAGATAGTTTTGAAGGTTGGTCAAATGAGGAATCCATCTCTTGAATATCGGATTGAGTTGATTGAACTTGAGGTTGCTCATTTGTAGTTTTTGTTACAATATTAATAATATCATCATGATGGGACACATTAACATGCAATATTTGATTGGTTTCTTGTTGTTGATAATTGAATAGGGGTTCTTGGGAGATCCCCATGTCTTGATTGATTATTGGTATTTGTTGTGTAGGAGTTTGATTGTTTACCTGGAGATTTATCATCAGTTGTAGATTGTAATTCCTTTATATTAAAAAGACCCTTATCAATCAAATCTTGAATTGCACATCTTAAATCTTTACAATTTTGTGTCATATGTCCATCTACTCTATGATATTCACAATGTAGCTCAGGTTTAAACCAATCTGATGTGGTATCAGGTTGTCTTATGGAAGGAAGTTCAATCTTATTTGTGTCAAGTAAATACTTGAGAATTATATCCATTGGTTGATTGAGCTTAGTAAATTTACGTGATGAAGGTTTTTGAGAGGTTTTTGATAAATGCCTTAGGAATTTCGTCATAAAAGGACCTAATGGTTTCTCACCTCTACTTTCTTTATTATGGGTAGAATGATGACAGGAAGATTGCGAAGTAGGAGGTGAGTGCATGGTAGAATTGGAAGAATAAGTATTTTCTTGTTGAAATGGATGTGTTGTATTGAAAGAAGAGTATTGAAAAGGTGGTGGAGGATTATATGTGGATTGATAGACATAATATGGATATATGGGAGAATAGATAATATCGTTATGAAGAGGATTGGCAAAGGGATTGTCTTGTTGGGTTATGGATGAAAAATAAGAAGAGTGTGATGGAGGTGATGTTGAATAGGGATGAGGTTGGTCATAATCAACAAATGTATTTGGCTGAATTCTTCCAACATTACTGATGGGCTCATATTGATTTGAGTAAAAACTCATGGTTTCTTTAGTACTTCTAAAAGTAATATTTAGCATCTACTATTTAGAATTGAATCTAAAACATACAAACTTGAAATGATGATTTTGTTTTTGTTTTTCTTGTATATATATATATATATATTTTTTTTTTTTGTTTTTGTTTTCAAAAGGTTATGATGCATTCACGTCGGGTTCACCAAAATGTATCGCTCCAAATTTTTCGCATCCCTACCTTCAAGCTATTGGATCCGCGCCCGGAAGGAGGATGGGAAAAGGATGGTGCGGTACCTCGGACGAGAGGACTTCACGAAGGTCCCGCCTCTCAAGGGAGGTGTATTTTGGTGATTTTTCGACGGATGGTGGGTTCACCAGGAAACATTTGGCGGCAGTTTCCACGCCTAGGTTTTGGAATGTGTTTAGATGAGTTCGTTTTATCCTTTAAGCATTCATCCTAGGTTTGGCCGAATGAATCTAACTTAATCTATATGAAAATGCAACTTTCAATGAATACAGAAAACAGATTTTGAAAGCAAAAAATAGAGAATTTACAGGAGGAAAATGGGGAATACCTGATCCGGATGTCTGAAGAAGATTCTGGCGGTTGATGCAGTCTGGATCGTCTGGAATTCTACAGAATCGCCTGCAATCTGACAGAATCATCCGAAATCTGACAGATTCGTCTGGAATCTGACAGAATCGTCTGAGACTGATAGAATCGTCTGAGATCTGACGAATTCGTCAGAGACCTGCAAAACAGCAAATAGATGCAAAATACAAAAAAAATCTACTGTGCAGACAGAGGTAAATTACATAAAATTGCAATATGAATACTGAAAAATATTTAAAAACAGAATTTAAAGCAAATTACTGTACTTTAATGGCAGATTATGAGCTTAACATGCAATCTAGACTAGATGGGTGAACTCCAGATGCAAAATAGGATAAAAACTAAATAGATTATCTAATTTGCAAAACAAAATAACAGAGACAAAGTTGAGAAAAGCAAACTCCAGGCACTGATTGCCTCGATGTGGACTGCAGTCGAGATCGTCTCGCATCAGTACGAAATCGTCTCGAATTTGATGAGATCGTCTCCGATCTTGACAGGTTCGTCGGCGACGATGGGTGCTGGCTCCGACTGAAAATCAGTGGTGTACCTGCAAAAAAATGGCTATAGGACTAGTGCAAAAGATAGATTATGATGTTTTAGTACAGAGGGATTCAGTTTGCAGATAAATTCAGCCAGGGGTTGGGGAGGGAAAATCTTAGAGTTTAAATAGGCTTAGGGAGAGTTGTTGGGAGGTTGGAGATCTTCCCAATTTGGGAGATCTCCAACGGGGGAGGGTCCCAACGGCGCAGACACGCTTCGCCCGGATTGGAGACCCGTTGGAACGGATTCCAACTATGCAAATTCAGTTTTGCGACAAAATCGTCTGGACGTTCTAGTCCAGACGAAATCGTCAAAAATGGGGCGATATCGTCTGATCGGCGACGATATCGTCCAACGGTCAAAACAACCTCTAAAAATGGCACGAAAAAAGGGGAAACGGGTTTCTCGTCGGTTAACGGGCGGTTTGGGAGGTTAAATTTGAATTTAAATTTATTTACTAAGGTGAATGTAATTATTCCAATTTTACTGCGCCAATTTTAGGGTGTTACAGCCTCCAATATTAGAATATTCTAGTAAAAAAATTGTGCCTCCTTTTTTATTTCACTTTGCTCTTCAATCCAAACCCCTTCTACTAATTTTAGATGTTAATTTCACTATGCTAGGATTCCCCCTATCGCTCCTTCAAAATCCATAACATCCCATTCACATCTTGCCTATACTACTTTCATAGTTTTGGAAACTTCTTCCTTTGTCATTTAGTTTCTTGGATACAAAGAATATTAGAATTATTACTTAAACAAAGGTCCCTAATACACCTATGCTTTGAGGGGGCATTAGCACCCCTTATATTCCATGAGATGGTAATCATGTCTCATTAAGGGCTACTGGCCCCACCTATGAATTACCAATATCATTTGGTTGTTGGAAAAGAGAAATTCAACCAACTTAGATTGTGTTCTTTTCTCTATGTTTGCTCTTGCTTCCCTGGCTCTCGCTTGATAATTTGAGGGTTTTTATCTTTTTGCCTTTCCTTTATCAAAAGTAGGTCTTATTATTCTATTCCTCAATATTCTTTCACAACTTTTATTTTCATTAGATTTATCCTCTCGTGGTTGTACTACAAAAGCTTTTGACTTGTCATGCTCATTTTTTGGTATTTCCTTATTAATGGTAGAGGTATTAACATCTAACACTACATTTTCTCTACCACTTTTCTTCTCCTAAATGGTGCATGGTACTTCAAGAGAGTCTTCAAAATATAATGAGACACATTCCTTAGGTTCAGTGGGAATGTTCATCCCTAAATCAGGATCATATTGAATAGACTATTCCTTGTTAATATTTTGATCATGTTGTACCATGTCCTCTAAGCTTTGATCTACTTTTTCTTCATAGGTTAAAACCTTTAGACAATTGGTATTTCTTCCAATATCCTTCCTTACTAGCTTCCATTATTTATTTACTTTCATCTATCTAGACATTTTTTTTGGAAGTTGAAAATCATCCTCATCCATATTCAAATATAAGTTTCTCTTGTGATTTTCTAAATATGTTTTTGTTGGACTCTTCTTAAGGCATGATCTCTCGATATGCCCCACCTCATAACATCTTCTACATCTAAAAGATATGTTTTTATAATCTATGGTTTGGATTTACAACTTACCCTCATACTTAATAATGACTGATTTTGGTAAAGGTTTACTTATATTAATCATGATCAATATCCAAGCATAAATAGCCAAGACCATCTTTTGTAGTTTATGAAATCTCAAGGAATTCTCCCAATGTGTTGTCTATTTTCTTGAAGGCATCCATTTCCTAAAATTCAATGGGCAACCCATACATTCTAACCCAGAATGGTACTAAGGATAGATTTATATTTTTAGGTGCAAAGCCTTCATACCAACGGGTAAGGAAGAGTCCTACTCTTCCCATAAACCAAGGACCCCCTTTTAGGATTCTATCTCTTTCCTCCCTGGAAAAAAAAATGGCTAGAAAGAAACCTTTGAGAAGAAAATATAGACTCACTTTTGGAGACTTCCAACTCCTATCAATCCATTTTCTCAAGGTTGAAACCCTTGACCAAGACTTATTAAATTTACTAAAAACTACCCTATCTTTGAGCAACAAGTATAGCTTCTCTATGAGGTCCTCACTAACCTCTACTACTAAGGATGATTCTAAGGATTTAATTGTAAATCGGTCCATAGGAAGGAAACTATAACTCAAAATCTACTAAAATTTACTAGTATATCCTATAACAATTATATTATTTGAAAATAAACCTATAATAATTTGCTTGCAAAACTTCTAAGATAATGAAGAGAAAAAAGAAACTTAGCTAAAATATTCTACATCCAGACAAAATATCTTGCCTCATTGATGCCCTGGCCCTCTGTTGCTCCTCCCATCATCCGAACCCTAGCTAACAAATATCTGCAATTTCATTTTTCATGACTTGAAAATTCGTCATTGCCCTTGTTTTGGATGGTTGACTTCACAAGGTCATATCTCCCTCAATACCTTTCAAATTCCTTCATATGACCACTTAATTTAAAGCTCTCAAATAATGTGGATGTAACCAACTCCCCTATGTATATAAAAAAAAAGCTCTTCAAGTTCTGCACAAGTTTATCCAAGAATCATCTAAATTGAACAACCCTTTACAACAAAACAACTCCTAAAAGATGAGATATTTTTCAAGAAAAATTTACCGTAACACTGTCCTAGTTTTGAACGATTGTCTTCACATGGTCATATCTACCTTAATGTTGTTTGGTTTCTTTCGAATGACCACTCATTTCAAAGCTTTTCAAATTACACACAAATTGGCGTAAGAATCGTTTGAATTAGACAACTCTATGCAAATATATGGCTCCTAAAAATGACTTGTTTTTAAGAAAAAAAATTGTCATAGCTCTATTGATTCATAATTTCCTCCCCCACAACGTCTTTACATTTTCATCAAAAATGATTCAAATTCAAATTATTGAAAGATGGTCTATGTTTGTCTGACAAGGACAAAACAATGGTTAGGACTTTGACATCTCTTTGAAGAGGTCCAAGGTTCAAACCACGATGTATCTAGAAAGGGATAGGTTGGATGGTAGCGACCGAGTGTTTGCCAATTGGCTGCCCTAGTTTAATGCCCTAGAGGATCAAGGTCCCATTGACTTTGTCTAACCTAGCAAACTAAAATTTATAATGATAACATTAAATGGTACTACCAATTCCTCTATGTATTAAAAATAAAAAAGATGACTTATGTCATAGCTCTAATTATATTTTATTATATTTTACATACTTCACATCTTCCTTAAAAAGGATAGTTAGATCAACCTTCTTATATGCTAAAAACAAGGATAAAATAACACAAAATGTTTATTAATGCTACGCCTCTACCTTTGGTCTACCTAATCTCGTGGCTAATAGAAATCATGAAGCGTGGATTTAACTGTTTCTACATGAAACTCCTTGGTAACATCAACTACTTATTCCTCACACGGAATCCAAGGGTATACTCCACTCAAAACGCTTATCGAGCATGCATGATCCTTTCATCTTACGACGCTTATGTTCTCCAACTAGCAAGGAGCTGGTCGGATGAATTGATCCTAAACGCTCGTGATTATATGAACCGAGTTCCCAGAAGTCTCCGGATATTGCACACAATTCTTTCTAGAACGAGGTGAGTGACAGCATGATGACAAACATGTGCTAAACAACCGCGGAAAGGATCAGGTGGCGTGCAAGCCCAGAATCCTTGCAAAAAAAAAAAAAAAAAACTAGTTCAAATGAATTAGGTATGCGCGCAAGTCGTAACACTCTAATAAAATTCCTGATGCCGCCATTATCCTGACGTGCGAATCTTATTGACTGACTATTGGTAGACAAAGTCCAGCATCCGCCAAAAAAACGGGCAAACGTTTCCAAAATGCGTATTGGATCGCTTTCCGCTACCTTTACAATAAGATTAGCACCGTTGATAACGAGGGAGCGTAGGGTCAACCTTGGCAACACATCTTTTCTAGGTTACTTAGAGATTTTATAAACCCTATTTTGATTAAAGATAAAGTCAGAATTTCAATAGTTTAAGAAATCAAATTAAGACAATCAAGTATTTAGGGAATTAAACTAGTGACTAGCACTAGGTTATTACTAACCGGCCAAACTAAGACAGCCAAGTGTTCAACAAATCAAACTGGGGCAGCCACCCGCCATAAGTAGTCAAACTAATACAACAAGTGTTAAGGGAATTAAACTAGGACAACCACCAGCTAGAACTAGGCTGCTAGCAACCGGTCAAACTAAGACAGCCAAGTTTTCAGCGAAACAAACTAGGACAGCCACCGGCCAGAACTAGGCTGCTACCAACCGGATAAACTAAGATAACCAAGTGTTCAGGGAATTAAACTAGGGCATCGGGTAAGAACTAGGCTGCTACCAGCTTGCCAAATTAAGACAGCCAAATGTTTAGGGAATCAAAATAAGGCAGCCGATCAAATTAAAGCAGCCAAATATTTAAGAAATCAAACTAAGATAATTATAGACCAAAATTAAACTGCTACTAACCAGCTTATCTCTGAATCTCGATCAATAAATATGTACCAAAACAGTGTAAAACAGGGGACAGGAAAATGGAGTAGGTGGGATGGTTAGAAGCCAAGAACTTGTCACACAAAATCCATTTTCCTACACGCAAACGCCGTGCCCGCTGACGTGGCAGTTGCGCAGCCGACATAGTGGGGGAGCGTTTTCTTCTTGCTTTCGTTGCAATCGCCGCGTTCGCTGTCAGCGCGCACGCGGTTCGTCTGCCACATCCGTCAACGTTTGCTATAGCTTGCCGTGTCGTGCCCTGCCCGGCCCTTTTAAATACGTTGATTAAACATTGCAAGTCATCCAGCCAGTGTTCGAGTCTTGTCCCCTTCGCTCCGCTCCTTTCGATTTACACTTTGCATTGTATTTCCTGTGAGCAGAGCATCACAGCCAGGTTTTAGCTTTCTGTCCATCACAGCCAGGTTTTAGCTTTCTGTCCAAGTGAGGTTTCAGGTTTCAGGCCATGGCAGATACACAGAAGGTTTACCCGGCGAACGAAGATGTGGAGAAGAGCCCGCCGCCGAGCGCTCCTCTTGCGCCAAGATCCAGCCTGGCGTCGGAGAAGGGGGACCCGAACGACGCTTCCAAGAAGAATCATGTTCAGGTGATTTTTCCCAAGGACCAGGTGATTCCACCGCGGACCGCCCCCCGGTACTACTCACGACCCCCGAAGCGCCGCAACCCCTGCTGCCGCTGCATCGCCTGGACCTTCTGCTTCCTCTTTCTCCTCATCGTAGCCATAGTCGTCGCCGCCGGCATCCTCTACCTGGTTTTCCAGCCGCGGATTCCAAAATACACTGTGGAAAATATCCAGATCACCGGCTTCAGCGTCAACCAAAGCGACTTCAGCGTTTCTTCTCAGTTCGGGGTGGACGTGAGAGCCAGGAACCCGAACAAAAAGATCGGAATATACTACCTCGGCGACAGCTACATCGCGGTGTTTTACACGGGCACGGAGCTCTGCCGGGGCAGCCTGCCGGCGTTTTACCAGGGCCACAAGAACACGACTAACATGAACGTAACTCTGACCGGCAAGAACGTGCAGATCACCACCGCGATGGTGTCGGCGCTGCAGACACAACAGACCGAGGGCAGTATTCCTCTGCGATTGAAGGCGGACGTCCCCGTGAAGGTCAAGTTCGGGAAACTGAAGACGATGAAGATTACTTTCCGTGTGCGCTGCGACCTCGTAGTCGACACGCTGCAGGCCAACGCTAATGTGAACATCAGTACGAAGAAATGCAAGGTCAGGCTCTGAGGAGATCACCGACCTTTATGCAGACTGGTTCGTAGTCTTCTTTGCAGAGGACGGGTAGGCACGCAGGCAGGCAGGCACACAGTTTCCGTATTCGATTCGTAGATAGAGCGTGGTTCATTTTTTTACATTCATTTCCTGATTTATTTATTATTAGAGTCACATTTTTACATTTTTACCTGTACACTGTTTTAGCCCTGCGTATATACATTGATATCCGTGCGTATATACATTGATATATATATCTATATATTTTTGTTTCGTTGAAACGCTATTATTTCGATTGTCTATTCAATTTTTTTTTCTTTAACAAAGCTCTTTCCCGAAAACCTTAAATTTGTCTTTCAAAACAAATGTCCAAAGCAATCTTACATGAATATATAAACTTTTTCCAAAGAGTGTTCAAATGAACTGTGATTTTCCATTTATAAAAAAATTTAAAATTTTATATAATAGTTTGAAAAAAATTTAAAATTTTATATAATTTTTTACTTATTTATAATATAATATCTCACACAAACATAAAACAGAAACATACAAACTCTGTTTTTTTAGTGAGTTCTAGATATTTGGTCGATTGTCTATAGTTCTTTTTACAACTTTTGTTTTTAAAAGGTTATGAAGTTAAAATGATAAAAAATCATTTTTTATGTAAAGGAATTGGAGAGCAAGTAGATAGTTAAAACTCTTAAAAAATTCAGGTTCAAATCTTTCCCTTCACATGTTGTGGATATACTATATACAAAAAATTACAAATTAAAAAAAATGATAGAAAATCTACTTATGGGAGTATGAAAAAATTAAAACACTCAAATTAAAAAAAATCCCCAGTTCAAAGCTCTGTTTGAATCGGTAGAAAGGCATGTAATAAAATTAAAAAAAATCCCCAGTTCAAAGCTCTGTTTGAATCGGTAGAAAGGCATGTAATAAAAGTGCACATGGTAGTCATGTTCCGATTCACCCGCTCACAAAGAGCCTAGCATGTAATAAAAGTGCACATGGTAGTCATGTTCAGATTCAGCCGCTCACACAAGGCCTCAAGCGGCGTCATGTTCAGATTCAGCCGCTCACACAAGGCCTCAAGCGGCCACGCCGCTTGAGGTTTGCATGTGGAATAAGTAATACGAAGTACAATTTAATTGGAGTTTTTTTAGAGTTATATTTTTTTGGGTTTTTAGGTAATTTTTATAAGGTTATTGAATAAATTATTATTTTAAAATTAAAATTTTATTATTAAAATATTCTAACAAAAATATAAAACATAAATCTTGTTCTTCTACTGTGTATGATTGATTGCAGATTCAGTGGTACCTAGACCTAATTCCTCTTAGCTCCTCTTTTGATTTTGATTTGAACTTTGTAGGCAAAATATAGTATCAAAATTGTGACTGCTTATTACATTTATTGTGGATAAATTTTCAACCTTCACATCAAATTTCTTTATTTCATAAAGGAGAACTTTATTTTTAACTTTTCAAAGGGACAATTTATCTTACGATTTACCTTTTAAACACTTACAATAAATAAATAAAATTAAAAAATAAGTATTTTAAAATTATTTTTAAAAGTCATAAGGATGTTTACATCTTTTTAGTTAGAAACCATTTTTTTTTAGTAGATTCAATTTTGTAAGTTTAAATCTTGCTTCTTGTGTCATTATAACCTCCAATTATACCTAATAAATGTTTTAACACCCTACTCACAATCTTAACACCTTCAAGATTCTAATATCAAAAATTAAAATTAACACATTAATATTATTAATTTTAAAAATAAAATCTTAATCCTGCCACCATCAAGATTCTAACCTCAAAAATTTAAATTGATGTATTAATATTATTAATTTAAAAAATAAAATAAAATAAAATCTTTTTGAAATATATATAAAAAGTAAAAGCTAACCAAAAAATAATACAAGTTAATATATATATATATATATATATAAGACAGGTATTAAAAGAATCGGTAACTCCTTATAATTTGAATTCTACTCCTTGAAATAAAATAGAATGAAATATTTTAAAAATATATATATTAATGAGCTAAAGGAAAGGCAACTCTTTACAATTTTTTTATGCTTCTTTGAAATCTTGTTCCTTACAGTCATCATTAATTTAAGTATTTTTTATTCAAGTTATCTTGTTTTTATATATTTATGTATATTAAATAAATTATCTATTTAGTAATATTGTTATTGTGAAATGTAAATTAAAAATAATTAATAATATATCAATTAAAACGATAGTTTTTCAATTTGATCTCAAATGGTTGAAACAAGTATTCTTTCTTTGAAAACATTGGCATAAAGGTGTTGTGTGTAAACAATAAGTGCTTTGGCTTCAAGTATTATTTACATTGATATATGTTTACTAAAAATAATGGTGTTGGGAAAATGGTGGAAAGTGAAGAGTTCCACATTGCAAACAAAGGTTTTGATCCCATAGGTGACACATTATAGAGTTAGAATGGAGTGGTCATAGACCTAGGGTTGTGTTTAACCTTATTATATATAAACCTATGTTCATGTTCTCTTTAAGATTTGTCCCAATAGCAAATTCAATGATTGACAAAAGATTTGTCCCAATAGCAAATTCAATGATTGACAAAATATTTGTCCCAATAGCAAATTCAATGATTGAAAATACATCCAACCATTTTAATTAATGGGTTAGGGATAAATAGTAGGGATCAAGGAGTTTCGCATTATAAAAATGTTTTAATCCCATGAGTAGCCTCCTCGTAGAGTTATAAGGATACTTGGAAGCTGCAGGGATCTTATGGTAATGCATAAACCAATGGTCAAGTGTATCCATTTAATAGATCCAAGTCTATATTCATGTTCTTTAAGCTTTGTTCTAATGTTTAATTAGGATTTAGAAAAGTACGTCAAGCTAATATCAAGTGATTGAAATGAGTTATCTTCAACAAAAAAAAAAGGATCAAATTGTTGGAATATGGGCTGTTAAGCTTCATTTAAGGCCACAATTGAATTTTGTATTATATTTGTTATATAGTCATATGAATCCTTAAACACCTTTTATATATGGGTTTATCAAAATAATTTAATAACAAACCTTAAGGTCAAATCTTTAACCTTGACCTAAGATCACATGTAATTCAAGTATTTGAGACCAACCATTTATTTATTGGTTGGAGTGCTCATTCTTTCCTTTATTGAAATTACGTTGGTATCTACAAATAACCTTCATATTGCTTTTTGTTTATCTGTGAGTTGTTATTTTATTTTGGGTAGTGTGTTGATTCTATTCATTTTTGGAAGTATTGTTTAAGTCTAACATGGTATTAGAGCGGGTGTAAATCTCTATTACTCAACCACAAGCTTTCAACAAACTCTCCTCCAATAGTTCTATAAGCAATGTGATTTTTGAAAGCATTCTAAGGAAGCTTCGTGCATTGTTGATAGTGTCTTATGGTTGTGTGCCAAAAACCTAAGTGGACTTGGATCACAAGGTTCTCTCTGTACCATAAAAAATCTATTGCTTGAAGATAACTATTCACCAAGAGGTCTCTTTTTTTCTATCTTGACATTCAATATTTTTTGTGACTAGATAGATTCCCTAATTATTGGATTGATTTTTTTAGGTTTCTAAAACCCTTATTTTCTTTATGGATTTAAAAAATCCACATCCTTCTCTACTTTGGCATTTTTGGTATTGATGTAATATAGATGATATAGTAGTTTGCACGATTGTTGAAGGAGAGAAGAGGTTGAACATTTTTTGGCCACCCCAAAATATTAGAGAAGTCATGGGAAGAATTTTGTGCATCGCAAAGACCTCAAACTCACTTGACAACGTTGTAAAAATGGTCTACAATTTTTATGTTGCTTTGGTAGGAGAAGATAACTTGATTGGTTGTATTCTAAAAATGGTTGTATAAGGGAAACAATAGGAGATATGGATGAATCATCAACTTTTTTGATTCTTTGGAAAATTTCAAGAAGATTGTAGTTCAACACTTTTTACAATTATATCACCACGTACCTATTTTGACATTAAAAAAAATCACTCTATTTTTTTAATTTTAAATGATAAATATTCTAAGGAGTATTTTTTCCCTTTGAAAAAATCTGATGTTAAGGGATGTTGATGGGTTTCGGACATAATGGTTATTTTTTCCATGAGCCTTGGTGGAACGACTTGAGCATGCTTGGTAAAATATCCTCAAGGAGGAGTTCATGTGTTTAAACCATGATAATCTTTGTGCTTTGATGGTGGATGCATGGAGTTTGGACAAGAAGGAACAATCATTTTGCATGGGAATGTGTGAGTGTAGGTGCCCTCCCACTTGACCCAAACCTCCACTTCTTATACTAGGTGTGCATTGGCATGACTTGGTAGAATATTTTTTTTGGAGTGGCTAGCATATATATCCTAAGACTTTAAGCAATAGGAGGTTGCAAGTTTGACTACTACACATTTCTATTTGCTGAGGACTAAATGGATTTGACAACATGGAGGATGCCTTATTTTTTAGATGACCCTATGGGATTTATGTGGATGACCACATGGATGCTCAATAATTCTTTGAGGGTCATGTGAGTGTTTACCTATCACATACTTAAAGACTTTAGGTCAAGCATTTGATACTTGGTTTACATGCATATATGGTTTTTTGGTTGCTTAAGTGGATGGAGGACCAATA
Source organism: Wollemia nobilis (assembly GCA_028583015.1). Lineage (NCBI taxonomy): Eukaryota > Viridiplantae > Streptophyta > Pinopsida > Araucariales > Araucariaceae > Wollemia > Wollemia nobilis. Next base: position 2,536,056 of record JAQPPZ010017102.1, on the reverse strand, counting down.
CCCCTAGCTCTTGGGTTTAAGATCCTACCCAAACACTTTACTTTGTATTGAATTTGTGGTTGTGTCCAGTATGGCACTATGGATTGACATGGTGCTTTGGTGGAGGTAGTTAAAACTAATTTTTAATTATATAAGGATTATAGGCCAATTGTTCAAAGTCACATCATACTCATTAATTCCTTCTCTTTCCAATCACTCAACCAATTAGAAGTAGACTGAAGAACATAAGCTTATATTGAGACAAGGGGGGAGGGGTGTGAATAGTATAAGACCAAATTTTACTTTTATTTCCCAAAAAATATTATCCAATAATATTAATGACATTATCAATAGCAGTAATCAAAGCAATGCACAAATCATCACACACAATAGAGACATTAATTTAATGTGGTTCACCCAATGTGGGCTACTCCATAGAGAAAATATTTCCACTAAAATTTTCTCAACCAATCTCTTGGAAATCACTTCCCTATTACAATGATTATCAACCTTTGTCCAAAGGAGACACCAATCCCATATGCTTTGATTTGTGGATTTCTCTCCATAGGAGAACTCTTTCTCCTTTTCTCTAGTTTATGGAACTTGATCCAAGAGACCTCTATCTCCTCAACTAGTTTGTGGATCTCTCTCCACAGAAGAACTCTATCTTCTCAACTAGTTTATGGATCACACTCCATAGGAGAAATCTTTCCCCTTGCTCTAGTTCATGGATCTCTATCCATAGGAGAAATCTTCCCCTCTACTCTCGTTGATGATATTCTAGAAGACTTCTATCCCCACTGCTTTGGATTTTGGATCTCTCTCCATAGAAGACCTCTATCCTCACTACCCTAGCTTATGGATATCTATCCACTGGAGACTCCTGTACTCTACTTTATCACCTCCAAAGCTTGTTCTCAACTCTATCTCAGATATGCACCAAAATCTATCCCAAGTGTAGTACAAATTTTCTCCAACTCTATCTCAGGTCTAACACAAATTTACTGACAAATTTGTACCAAAATATGTCCTCAAATATATCCTCAAGCATTAGCACAAAGCGTGATCCAATCATAAATCGACTCTGCTTAGATTCACCTCAAGCCTTAACACAAATCTTGAACAAATTAATCAATCAACTTTGCTCGTAAGTCTTCACAAAGACTTGCTTCAAATTTACCTTTAAGTCCTCTCAATAACTTGCTCAATCTTCTCTCAAGTCTTCATCAAGACTTGCTTCAAATCTACCTTCAAGTCCTCTCAAGAACTTGCTCAATATGTTCTCAAGTCTTCACCAAGACTTACCTCAAATCTGCCTTCAAGTCCTCTCAAGAACTTGCTCAATCTGTTATCAAGTATTCACAAAGACTTACCTCAAATCTGCCTTCAAGTCCTCTCAAGAACTTGCTCAATATGCTCTCAAGCCTTCACAAAGACTTACTCAAATCTGTCTTAATACATACTCAAAACAACTCACAAAATATGCTCAATCAATCTCAAATCTTGCACACAATGCTATCAAATGCTTTGTCTAATATTCAAGGTAATTCCTTTAACTTGAAACAATTTATACATATTTTATCCAAAATTTGTTTAACCTTTTGAACATATAGAGAATGGTGTACTCTATCAAAACTCAATATATTCCACTCAATCATTAAGTCTATTGCTTTCACAAATCTGATTTCTAATGTCTGCACATTCACTTTCAATATCACTCAAATCCAATGCTCAATAATTTCACTCAATCATTCAACCAATAAAACACAACTTGCTCACTAACCCTAAACAAGTGTTTTCATACTTATTCAAATAAAGTGCACAATGTGGGTTTCAATCCTAACTCAAATAATCCTTAATATTTATCTCAAATGTTCTCTAAACATTCAAAAATGAAGCATATAAGAATTCACTCAAATATTTCCAACAATCCTTATCAAACAATCCTTTTTACTCCACCTTATATTTTACAACATTCATTCCAAAATTTCAACCAAAATATGATGTTCCCATACCTTTTTTCTTTGATGGAGATATGTCTTTAAAACATGTTTTACTCACAACCAAATCCTCTTGCCAATTCTAGGTTAGATAGCAACAATTTATCTCAAAATCTCCACAAGAATATTTACCTCAACAAATATTTCATCATACAAGAAATACAATAAAATATCAAGTTCACAAATAAACCTTATCACTTCTTCACTTTCAAAATAATATTCAACATATTTCAAAAATAAAGTTCCTTGTTCACACCTTATTATCTCCTTTTCTTTCAAAATAATATTCAATACATCAAAATAAAGTTCCTTGTTTACAACTTATAATCTCCAATACTTGATTTAATTCCTAAGCACCCAAAATAAAATATTTAATTAACACACCTTATGACTCCCTAAACAATTCCACACATGGTCCTTTTAATATCATGTGGCCTCAAATTCAAATCACGTATTCCAAGACCATAGAAGCACATAAATTAAAAAACATACCTTTTAATATTCTGCCTGTGAAAAATATTGCACAAGTCTCAACGACTAGCGCCTAATCTCGAACCAAGGACCTTAGCCACCACAATGCCCTAGCCCAAGGCTAGGCTGCCACTTGGGCTACATGTCCACAAGAGAACCAAAGGACACTTTGTCCTATACACGTCTTATTCTCACGAGTTTTGCCAAAAACGAAAAACTCTTTCCTCCTTCACAAAAACCAACTATGTGGGATTCAAAACCGAGACCAACCCTTCACAAGTACCTTAACCAAGCCTCAACTACCATCTGCGCTAGCCAACGCTTTGGAATTATCTTTGCACTCTCCATGATTTTCAACGAAATCCTCCTTGAATAATTTGCTTGAATTATCCCTGGTCTTTGCCCCTCACGAACGATGCGCACGAATTATCTCTTCCACATGGGCATTCTAATATGATCAACCTTTGGAAATGAAAAATCATTTCCTTTAAATACTCTTTCCTTTGGTTTAAAAAACATTGGCCCTCTCTTGATTTTGAATTCAAATTCGATTTGAAACTTTGGCACCATAAATTATTTTAAATTAAAATTTTAACTTTTGTTAAAATATTTTAATTTAAATAATTTAAAAAGAAACCTTTGCAACCTTTTATAAAATATTAATAAACCTTTTCCAGGATATATATTTTTTAATGATTTCGTGGACATTATTATAATATTGAAAAATATTATAATAATACTTGTCTTTCCTTTTAAACCATGGCCTCTTCTTTTTGACCAATTTGCTTGCTTTTGGGATGAACTTTGCCTTGATTAATGTCAACCATATCAACCATAGAAAAATATTCCTGCCATACAAAGTGCTCTCTGACATCAAATATTTTGACATCAATGACAACACAACTTACTCAAAATTTCCAAAAATCTCTCCCTTTTTCATTGATGGGAACCCTTTTTCTTAATCATTTCTTTTTCCATTTTCCAACTCTACTCCCTCTGGGAAATTGCTTCCCCTAACTGAATGCTCTCCCCCTAACTCAAATCTCCTCCCCTTTGACATCAATGGCAAAGGGACTCCTTTGAGGCTAAATATAAGACTCTTAGCTCAACCCCCTCCCCACCTCATCTCTTTGAGGTGATTAATTTTGGGGTGGGAGTAAAATTACTCCCAGCATACAACATTATTTTCCTTTGTCAACCTGCTTTCTCAACATACCCTTTTGGTTCCTTTCCTTGTTCTTGATTGTCTCTGAAAGCTCTGGAAACTTTGTTCTGCACCACTTGGCCATATTCCCAACATTATTGCACTTATAACGCTTAATTTTGTGGTTCCTAGAAGGTGAAAATATCTTGAAGTTACTCCTGGTGAAGCCATACCTATTTCTATCATGAACCTTGCAATGAATTGGTTTATGACTAAATTGATCCAAGAGACCTATATCTCCTCAACTGGTTCATGTATCTCTCTCCATAGAAGAACTCTATCTTCCCAACTAGTTTGTTGATCACACTCCATAGGATAACTCTTTCCCCTTGCTCTGGTTCATGGATCTCTATCTACAGGAGAACTCTTTCCCCTTTGCTCTGGATGATGATCTTCTAGAAGACTTATGCCCCCACTGCTTTGTATTGTGGATCTCTCTATAGAATATATTTGTCCTTACTACTTTAGCTTATGGATCTCTATCCACTGGAGAATCCTATCCTCTGCTCTATCACCTTCAAAGCTTGAACAAATCAAATTTAGGTCTAGACTCATCGCAAGTGTAGTAAAAATCTGCTCTAACTCTGTCTCAGGTCTAGCACAAATCTGCTCATAAATTTGTATCAAAATCTATCCTCAAATATGTCCTCAAGTCTTAGCACAAATCCAATCACAAATCAACTCTACTTAGATTCACCTTGAGCCTTAACACAAAGCTTGAACAAATCAATCAATCAACCCTACTCTCAAGTCTTCACAAAGACTTACTTCAAATCTACCTTCAAGTCCTCTTAAGAACTTGCTTAATATGATCTCAAGTATTCACCAAGACTTGCTTCAAATATGCCTTCAAGTCCTCTCAAGAACTTGCTCAATCTGCTCTCAAGTCTTCACCAAGACTTACCTCAAATCTACCTTCAAGTCCTCTCAAGAACTTGCTCAATCTATTCTCAAGTCTTCACAAATACTTACCTCAAATTTACCTTCAAGTCCTCTCAAGAACTTACTCAATCTGCTCTCAAGTCTTCACAAAGACTTGCTCAAATCTGTCTTAATACATACTCAAAAAAACTCATAAAATATGCTCAATCAATCTCAAATCTTGCACACAATGCTATCAAATGCTTTGTCTAATATTCAAGGTAATTCCTTTAACTTGAAGCAGTTTAGACATATTTTATCCAGAATTTGTTTAACCTCTGGAACATATAAAGAATTATATACTCTATCATAAATCAATATGTTCTACTCAATCATTAAGTCTGTTGCTTTCACAAATCTGATTTCTAATATTTGCACATTCACTTTCAATATCACTCAAATCCAATGCTCAAGAATTTCACTCAATCATTCAACCAATGAAACACAACTTGCTCACTAACCCTAAACAAGTATTTTCATACTTATTCAAACAAAAAGCACAATGTGGGTTTCAACCCTAACTCAAATAATCCTCAATATTTATCTCAAATATTCTCTAAACATTCAACAATGAAGCATATAAGAATTCACTTAAATATTTTCAACAATCCTTTTTACTCCACCTTATATTTTACAACATTCATTCCAACATTTCAAACAAAAGATGATGTGCCCATACCTTTTTCCTTTGATGCAGATATGTCTTCAAAACCTGTTTTCCTCACAACCAATTCCTCTTTCCAATTCCAGGTTAGATAGCAATAGTATATCTCAAAATCTCCACAAGAATATTTACCTCAACAAATATTTCATCATACAAGAAATACAATAAAATGTCAAGTCACAAATATACGTTATCACTTCTTCACTTTCAAAATAGTATTCAACATATATCAAAAATAAAGTTCCTTGTTCACACCTTATAATCTCATTTTCTTTCAAAATAATATTCAACACATCAAAAATAAAGTTCCTTGTTTAAACCTTATAATATCCAATACTTGATTTAATTTCTAAGCACCCAAAATAAAATATTTAATTAACACACCTTATGACTCCCTAAACAATTCCACACATGGCCCTTTTAATATCATGTGGCCTCAAAGTCAAATCACGTATTCCAAGACCATAGAAGCACATAAATTAAAAAGCATACCTTTTAATATTCTTCTTGCAAAAATATTGCACAAGTCTCAATGACCAATGCCCAAGCTCGAACCCGTGACCTTAGCCACCACAATGCCCTAGCCCAAGGCTAGGCTATTTCCTGGGCTACACGCCCACATGAGAACCAAAGGACACTCTATCCTATACACGTCTTCTTATCATGAGTTTCACAAAAAATGAAAAACTCTTTCCTCCTTCACAAAAACTAACTGCGTGGGATTCGAAACCGAGACCAACCCTTTGCAAGCACCTTATCGAAGCCTCAGTTGTCTTCTACGCTAGCTAACGCTTTAGAATTATCTTCGCACTCTCCACAATTTTCAATGAAATCCTCCTCGAATAATTTGTTTGACTTATCCTTGGTCTCTGCCCCTCACGAATGATGCACATGAATTATCTCTTCCACATGGGCATTCGAATATGATCAAACTTTGGAAATGAAAAATCATTTCCTTTAAATACTCTTTCCTTTGGTTTAAAAAATATCGGTCCTCTCTTTATTTCGAATTCAAATTCGATTTGAAAATTTGGTATCATAAGTTATTTTAAATTAAAATTTTAACTTTTGTTAAAATATTTTAATTTAAATAATTTAAAAAGAAACCTTTACAACCTTTTATAAAAGCTCAATAAACCTTGTTCAATATATATATTTTTTAATGATTTCTTGGACCCAATTATTTTAATATTGAAAAATATTATAATAATATTTGGCTTTCCTTTTAAATCATGGCCTCTTCTTTCTAAACAATTTTATTGCTTTTGGGATGAAATTTACCTTGATTAATTTCAAACATATCAACCATAGAAAAATATTCCTGCCATACAAAGTGCTCTCTGACATCAACCTTTTGACATCAAGCCTTTTAACATCAATGACACCACAACTTACTCAAAATCTCCAACATAGACATGGAATATAAGTGATAATTTTTATTTATAGAAGGTGATATGTAGTAGTCTACAACTCATAAACATATTATCTAGTGGTTTGCACGATTAGAATCCTAGTGGCACCCCTTTTCCAGTTCAACAACACTTAACAAAAGATGGTTTCCTAAAAATCTATCCAATAGGTAGACCTATGAACATATAGTTGGAACCCTCTTGGTTACCTGACCAATAACAAATAGAAACATCCAATTCATCGATTTTTATTTGTATGAATTGAAAGCTTTTAACTATATATTTTTTATGATTTTTAGAATAAATTTTCTAAGGTCATAACTTTTGCATATGAAAGAATTTTGTGTCTTTTTTCAAATTGTACAACTTTTTTAACTCTTCATAATGACAACATTATTCCTAGTATAACTATGTATAGGAGACTATAGTTTTTTAGAGATTCCATGGATCAATATGTGCCCTTACACAATGGACCTAACTATGCTACCTAGAAAATCAAGATTGAAGCTCTAATACAAAGTAAGGGGCTCCTCAAAATATGAATAAGGACCCTACAAATACTAATTCTAAAGAGGGAAATTAGTTACACTATGGAAATAAGGAGGAATCCCATTGTGTAATTGCCCTATATGTTGGCATAATCTATGACAATCACATCATCAACATCTCAAATGAAGCTATTGGACAATTTCTAGTAGATGTGTGACTACATTGATTCTACCCATATTAGTAGATTGGAGGTAGAACTTGTCACTTTGGATACAGACAAAAACTATTGATGAGTATATCAACCAATTAAAATAATTATAAGAATACATGTACTATTGGAGGAGGTACCAATAAAAATAAGATTGGGATGTTCTCAAGATAATGTTCACCAATGTTTTTGAGATATATGAGATAATGGCTATTATAATTGACATGCTTTAAGTATATTTTTCCAATAGTCCTTTTTCATCTCTTGATGATGTATTCAAATACCTTATTCATCACTAGGTTCGATAATAATGACATAAGAGTTGTTCTATTACCATATAACCTCATGCAAAGGAAGTGGCTAAACCAAACATAAAAAAGAAGCTAAATTAAGAAGATAAGAAAACCAAAAATGATTTTAAGAAGCCAATTTATATTTTGGAAAGAAGGAAGTACATAAGATAGAGTTTTTTCCAATATAAATTAAGGAGCATAAAGAGCCATCTTAAAAGGGGTGCTAACATTGCTCTTTTATTTGCCAAGGTTAGGATGACCATGATGGAAAGAAATCACAAACACATGTAGCTCTTCACTTAGCATATTGAACATTCACCTCTTCCAAAAAGTGGATTGTAGACTTAGGGACAACCTGACACATGACTAAGCATTTCCATTTGTAGCATGATTCTAGTGGACAACAAAATGAAGAGAATTTGGTAATTGATTATGACTCTTATCTATAGGTAGCCAAATATGGTGATTTAATAGTTGGTTCCTCATAATTTGATAAATTTATTTATGTCCTAGGTGTGGGCCCTAATATTCCTTTTATTTATCACATCTTCCATACAAATAAGAAGGTTGAGTTTTACCTAAATCAATGGGTAATTAAGGACATTGATGATGGCTTTAAGATAATTTCTTCAAGATGTTATAATTGGTCTAATCAAATATATAGTGTTCATCTTCTTATTATTCCTCTAAGAAGAAATATTATGTGAATATGGTGGCACGGGAAAATGATACTAGCAAGTGATAACATTACATGCATGGATATATTGGCTATGGATCCTTAAGGTACATAAGTTGACATTCGTTGGTTGTTGGTTTTCATCCTTTCTCTTCCTCTAGTGGAATTTGTGAGGGATTTATCTTGGCTAAGCATCATAAGGAATCCTTCCCAAAAGGGACAATGAGGCATGCGACAAAATGCTTAGAGCTCATTCATAGTGATATTTGTGTATCCATGGGGTATCAATATCTATCAAAGAATGAGTACTTTCTCAACTTAATTGATACTCCTCTAGATATGTTTGGTTGTACACCATTCACATAAAATATGGATATTTATAAACTTTAAGGCCTTTAAGGCTCTTGTGAAGAACTTATTAGAAAGGAAGATCAAGTGCTATAAGAATTATGGAGGAGGTGAATATGTTAGTCATGCCTTTGATGATTTTTGGATATTCATGGTATTTATTTTGAGAGGACTATTCAATATAATCTAGAGTAGAATGACATGATCAAGCTAAATAATAAGGTAATCATGGATATGGCTAGATGTATATTGCATGCTAAGAAAATGAAGGTCAATTTATTGGGTAAAGTAGTGACTGGAGTAACTCACATCATGAATAAGATTTTGAATTAAGATGTTCAAGGTATGACTCCTCTTAAGAGATTAATAGACAATAATCTTGATATCTCCAAGTTCTATATCTTTGAAACCCTTGCATTGGATCACATTCATAAACATATATTGAACAAGGTTGATGTTAATATCCATCATTATATTCTTATGGGGTATTCTAATACTTCTAAGGCTTGTTGTTGTTGGAATAAGTGGAAGTGGACAACTATTTTAAATCACAATAATAGAATAACTGGTATTAATTTCTCACCAACCATAACTTATGTACAATATGCATATCTATACAATAATGTGTCTCTTAGTTTCAAGAGACTCTTTGGTGTTTTCACCCCTTGGTTTTTCACCTTCAACTTTATATTTTCATATTCTCTCATGCTTATAGGAGATGTGACTATCCAACATCATATGAGGTGAAAATATTAATCATCATCTAATAATTATAAAATATCAAATAATGTAATAATGATTAACAATTGCTTATATTATCGTGTGAAGTGATTTGTAATTATTCAAAGGGATGTGATCTTTAATTAAGTGTTTCCATCTACTCCTTTTGTATGACTTATTATATTTTTGGCTGATGATTCTCTTCTAGTGGTTCATATTCCTCCTATTAGATTCTCATTAGTTTTATTCTAGTTGTTCAAGCTTGTCATCCTGCTAGTATGAATTCATCAATAGATTTCACTAATATGGATCCTTCTCCAAAATTTACTCTAATTTTTGGTCCTATAATTAATGACCTTGATCCTTCCATACCTTGTGTAATAGTTTTGGATATTGAGGTGGATGTTGGACTTAAGATTGATACTCTAGTACTAACTTCTAATGCTACTTATTTGTAGGTTATACTATAACCTTACACATATCACTCGATGTGCAAGTGGGATTAAAGTTTCTTTTAAGAATCTTGACCCATTCTATCTCAAGAGCACCATTGGAAGGCCCCATCGTGGGCATTCATCTTGAGAGTTGATGATTTTGGAGATAATTTTACTTATTCTTAGTACAATGGTAATTTATAGTGGTAGGATGTTATGCTTTTCATATATGAGTCTTTGATAGACATGAGATCTTGTTCCTCTTCTTTAAGGGAAGAACATCATTGACTATTACTAGATTTGTAAGACTAGGTACACTTTTGATGGTCATGTGGAAAAACATAAGGTACTTTTTGTTGCTAATAGATTCTCTTATAAGGAGGGAGTTGGCTATTCAAATATCATTGCCATGATTGCACAAATTGATTATATTTATATGATTATTTATTGTTGTTTCTTATGGATGGGAGGTATGTTAGATGGAGGTGAAAAGTGACATTCTTCATGAAAATATTTAGGATAAGATTTATATGATATAATCGCCTAGTTTTATGCTTGATAGACCTACTTCTTAGTGTGTAGTATGAATAAGTCCTTGTATGGTCCTTAAAAGGCTTCTCATTCTTGGTATGAGAAGATTAATTATGTCTTACTCAGTTGTTCCAATGATGTGGGACAAAACATGTGTTTACATCAAGCATCAGGATGGTAATATTTTGGTGATTCTGCATATATTGATGATGTTCTCATCATAGGAAAATCAACATCATTGATTTTATGATATCAAATCATGGTCTTACAACACTTTTGAGATGATAGAGTTGGGACTCCATCACTATTTCTTAGGGATTCAAATCAATTAGTCGCCTTTTAGGAACATTGTTTATCATCTCAAGTATATCTTGGTTTTTCTATAATAGTTTTGGATAAAGGACTACAATCTTGTATATACCCCCTTTGCTTCTAGTTTAAATATTTAAGTAGATTAACCTACCCCTTTAGTGGATGCCACCATGTATCAATTGTTTGTTAGTTTTTATCTCACCCATACTTGATCAAGCATTGCATTTGTTGTTAACTATTGCTCTAAGTATTTATAGGCACCCTATGAGAGTTACTAGACAATGATCAAATGATACTTCAATACATCAAATGTATTTATTAGATGGGTATTCACTTTAGAGCATCTCCATTTTGACATGATTTTCTAATGTATATTGGGATGATATTTTGTATGATATTCCACTATAAGATTGATATTTTAACTTTGGTTTTGGGATACTATCTTAGTGTTGTAGATGACAATCTACTATATCTATCTTCTACAAAAGCTAAATATATGTTTTCAATGAGGCTTTCCAACACCTTTGATGCAAGGTTATGCATAGTGGCTATTTTCACAAAATTGGCTAAAATTAGGATTTTTAAAATTTGGAATTGGCTAATATTTGGGACCCTTGACTAGGGTCCATTAGCCAAAAATTTCTGGGTGCAATTTTTTTTTGGGTTGATTCGCCCCAATTTTATAATAATTTGACCATTTTAAGTTTAAATTTTCAACATTACCCCTAATAATAGTGAACCTTCTACACATATTTCGAAACTATTCACCTAGATTTTGAAACCAATTCGTCAAATTTTTATAAATATTTTTTGGGGTTGACCCCTTACGCATAACCCTGCTTTGATGGATGCTCATGATTTTGGAGTATTTGTATATTACACAACACTTTCTAGTCATCCTAAGTTATGATAATTAGAGCTTCATCAATCTTGTTTATAATCTAGTGTTTCATTATTAGACTAAGCACATCAAGGTGTGAATGTAGTATGTTCATTGTATTCATGCCCATGAGATGATTGATCTATTCTATGTGTCATTAGAAAAGTAAATATCTTGACCAAGATTATTTCCAAGGTTTATTTTATGTGATTGTGGTAGAATCTTGAAGTAGGAGAATTTCCCTTAGGGGGGATGAGTGATAAGGGTTTAAATCCATGTCCCCTATTTATCTTAAGGTGGGGTGTTGGAATATGTGGTATTAAGCTTCACTTGAGGCCATGACCAACTTTTGTATTATATTTATTGTATAACTTTATAGGACCTTGTGCATATTTTATGGGTGGGTTTATTATAATATTTTTTAATAAGTCTTATAGTGGGTTCTTTAAACTTGACCTAAGGTCATATGTAATTCATATATTTATACCCCTTGAGAAAAATAATTTATTTATTGGTTGGAGTGTTCATTATTTCTTTTAGTGATATTATTTTTTTGTTTATGGGAACCCTCATTATTGATTTTTGTTTGACTTGCTTGAAAAGGTAATACAAAGTTACTAAGGTTCCTTGATCTGGTTGACCAAAGTGGAGGTCTTATTAGTGAGGATGAAGTAGAAGGGTTTTTACTTGTATCCATATTAATAGGAGTATAACATTGGTCCTTATTTAGGTGAGGCTATGATGGGTTTTATTGGTGTCTTAATCCAAATAGGTAAAGTCAATTTCTTTGCTTTAGCTTCCTTTCATTGGTATTAATCAATTTCATTTGCTTGATCTCTTTATCTTTGTAACACAATTTAGATCTTGTATTCATAAGAAGTAAATTTACTCTAATATGTTTGTAGTTAATGTGTTTAGTTGACCCTTATTATACCATTCTTCTACCTACAAAATATAAAATCACCTTTAAATATGTCAAATAAATGGGCAAGTGTTAACAAATTGTTTATTAGGAAATTGGAATGACTTAAGGTGAATAGACAACACCAAGCCTTAGAGAAATTTTCCTGTCAAAAACACCAAGGTTGAACCTACATCAAAAAGAAATTATTGGCAATGATAGTGAATCATTAAATTTGACGTTGAGTTTCTAACATGAAGAATTGCTTGTGAGTGAACAATTTCATTGATGGTTTTATAGGTGTTGACATATCACTGATTTGTCAATGAATTGCATGCAAAAATACATAAGAAAATTTTAGATTTTTTCTAAGTTCATGTGATCCCTTAAAAAATATGTTTACAAAACAAGAAGTTTTTCAGATCAAAGGTTAGATTCTTAGGGTTTCATCAGTTTTGGATGGGTTTGGATAGTTTTTTAAAGTGTAATTTGACTTATGGTCAATATCAAGATATATGATGGAATATTCTATAGGCCTAAAAGCAATCATTTTATAATGTATTTAATTTATTGTAGTGTTTTATTATGTAATCCCTATGGGTCATGGTTAACATTACTATAGCTAAATCTACCTTCTAAACATGTGATTAACTTTTAAGTCTTCTTGTTTGTCAACTTAAGTTAAACTAATTTATGTAAATATGGTTTGGTATTAGTAGAAATACTCCCCACCACTCCATCCATTATATCAAAGTGTTGTAACTCTTATCTATGGATAGTAAAGTGATTTTTTATGGTGTTTATATTGTCAATTATATCTTTATATCTTTCATATTTTTATGCTTTTTGTATAATATTTGAGTGGATGGAACACTTTTGTTCATTCCTGGAAATAGATATGAGTTCCAACATGATATGAGGATGGATATGGAGAAAATTCATTTTGTCATACAAAAAATTATATTGGAGCCTCTGATCCTTCTTCCACGATTTGGGACAAATTACTCTTTAATACCTCATGAACATTTTCAACACAAGAGCAAAAGGAAAAATATTCTTTCATGAATATTCACTTATTCTTTCAAATTTTCCATTGCCTTATCTTTTTTTTTATTTTTTTGTTGAGGTTTATTTGTAGATTTAAATTGAAAATTACATTATGAATAATTCCTCTATTCTTTACTGTGGACAAGGAAATGTCCCATTTCATTAAACTTATTGAATGTTATAACATAGATTTTACATGTGCCTCTTGGGATATAATAATGGTCTTCCAATATGGAATATCTCTTCACAATACAATCTTTGGCACTCCTTTGTCTTCTTGACCACCTCAAGAGGGGTGGGCTTGCATACCACCACTGGTTGAGTAGAGTCTCCAAGCCTACAAAACCAAATCAAATGTTAGTAGCACTTGTTAGGTCCACCTAAGTTGGATCCAAATTAAAGTAATAAATATAGCTCAAAATGAGCTTAAAATAGAATATACCTAGTTGCTCACCTTTCTGAATGATCTGTTGTGATGTGGCTAACTGGAACTTGGTTTCAATAGGAACCATATTTGTTAGGACAATTTGACTATAAACCATCCCTGTCTGGATGGTTTGTGCTATATGGAATTTAGTTAAATTTCCTTTGGTGGGGACCTTCTATAGGTTGTCAAGTAGCTTTTCTCCAAATTTGGTGGTTATTGAAATCCATATTTGCAACATGTTCATAAATCAAGGGCGTAAAAAAATAGGTACAATATACTATCCATGGTGCTCACACAAGCAAAAATGGATTCTCACAATGCATACAAGTGGGGTCTTGTTGGCATTTTTGCCACATTGTTTTTGTTGTTGTTGTTCATGCAAAAGAATGCTCAGATTGTAAAGTTACTCACTCCTCTGTTTGTAAGTGAAAAAGCAAAGGTGTCGCGATTTCGTGACATGTCGCGAAATCGTGACCTGTCGTGTTTTCGCGACGTCCGTACCATTAAAAGAGCTAAGGAAAGAAAATGTCGCGATATCACGACATGTCGCATTTTCGCGACCTGTCGCGTTTTCGCGGTCAACGCAGTCAAAGGCAGCAAGGAGGTCAAACTGTCGCGATATCGTGACATGTTGGAGTTTCGCGACTTGTTGCGGTAAGAGAGCATCAAAATGAAAAGTTGTCGTGATATCGTGACATGTCGCGTTTTCGCGACTTGCGGTGGCCACGGAGCAGAGTGATAGAAAATGTCGCGATATCGCGACATAAAGTAGCAAAGGGCAATGTCAATGAAAAATGTCATGATATCGCGATAGAAAAGTGAGAAAGGAGCAAATGGTACGGAATGGCACGATATCGCGACATGTCACGTTATCATGGGAAGGACTGATAGATAAACACAAGGCATGAAAGATGTCACGATTTTGTGACATTTTTGGAGATGAAGTCAAGCAAGAGGAAGACGTCGCGATATCGTGACAGGAAGCGACAACGAAGAGAAGCGCAAGGAAGTGTCACAATTTCATGACATGTCAGGGCAGAAGGGCCAAGTGTGGAGAATTGTCGCGATATCGTGACATGTCGCGTTTTTGTGAGGAGGAAGCGAGGAGGCAGCCAAATTGTACGAAATGTCACGATTTTGCGACATGTCAAATTTTTGCGGCCTACAAGCATCAAAGTGAAAGAAGATAAAAAATGTTGCGATTTTGTGACATATTGTGGAGATAAAGCCAAATGGAGAAACATGTCATGATTTCGCGACTTGTTGAAGACCGAAGAGCCAAATGGAGAAAACATCACGATATCGCGACATGTCGCATTTTCACGACCTGTCACATTTTCGCGAAACAAAAGCTGACAAGTACAAGGCAAACAGAAATTGTCACGATTTTGTGACATGTCACATTTTTGTGATGCAGGAGCCAGAAGGACAATGCCAAGTATGAAATGTCACGATTTCACGACATGTCGAGGAGACGAAGCTAAAGGGAGAAAGATGTCGTGATTTCGTGACATTTTTGGAAACAGAGACAGGCAGGAGAAAAGTGTCGTGATTTCGTGACTTGTCTCACTTTTGCGATGATAAAACAGGAAGAAGCAAGAAGACAAAAACATGTCATGATTTCACAACATGTCTTGTTTTCATGATGCGAAAGCGTGAATGGAGAAAAATGGTACAGACGTCGCGATTTCGTGACATGTCCCATTTTTGCTACTTATACAAAAGAAAAGGACATAGAAGGAAGAAGATGTCATGATTTTGTGACATGGTGAGTTTTCGTGACTTGGAGTAGCAAAGAAGCCCAAACAAAGGAGAATGTCGCAATTTTGTGACATGTCAAGAAGACAAATCTAAACGAAGAGAAGACATCGCGATATCATGACATGTCACATTTTCGTGACTGGTGGCAGAAACAAAAGATAGTAAGGTAAAAGTGTCACGATTTCGTGACATGTCGCATTTTTGCGACCAAAGCAATAACAAAGGCCCGATACAGTTATGTTTGCATTTTCCTTTAATATTGCATAGGAGAATGTGAAGAGAATATAAGGATCAAGTAAAATCTCTCCAACTGATTTTCAGATCGTGGTCAAAGAAGCTCAAAGATTAAATGTTGTTGATTACCGATGTGCACTAGATGGAAGAACCTGAGGCAATTTTCGATGCCATAAAACATTAAAGATGCCTCCAGCATTAAAGGTTCTGTTCGTGGTGTCCTAAAATTTTTGGCTTGCCCTGATAATGGTCATTTAATGTGTGTTTTCTCCAAGGCAGATTAAGGGGGATTGTTTCTCTTTTCAAGTGCCTATTTTGTGGACCTCTTCTTCGAAATCTGTTGTATGTTTTAAATGCTGTGATGCAAAAGAGAGAGGGAAGACCTCTATAAATATTCATGTATATCTAAAGCAAAAAAGGTTAGACATTTTTACAAGAAAACTCTCTAAGTTCTCTACATCAATAGAAGAGACTCGACTTCTAAAATTTGCAAGCATTCTTATGTGTGTGATGTCCCTCTGTTTTACAAGTCATTTCTGTTTATGCTCATGCTCTTGCTATTAGGTTTTGAATTCTGCATGTTGAATTCAAACATTGTTGGTTAGTGAGTATATTTTGAAATGCGATCTGGAGGTTATCTCAACAAAGGTGTGAGTTCAATTCTGTTGCTTTTCCTTTATTAGATGTTGTCATAAAATTTGGTGAAATTCTTGCTGTTAGTCTGCCCCAAATTACACACTTCGGCCTGTGGCCATATTTCCATCTCTTTCTTGTTATTTCCATTCCTTTCAGCATTTTTCCCATTTCTTTCCTGCATCCTTATCTTCAAAACCAGTTTAGAGTAGTTTGGGAGCCAGCCCTCTCTAGAGATTGGCCCGGGAGACTTCTCTTTCTCTCGGCCTTTCAATGTTGGCCAAGTCTAGGGTGCATACATGTACAAAATCCTTTCCTGTGGCAGATTTGTGACCAACAGGTCTATAGTATTTTTCGTAGAGTTTATCTAAGCATAATCTCACTCTCTTCAAATAAAAGGAAATGATGGACTATTTATATATTTTTGATAAAGGTGAGGGGTGGTGATGTACAGGTGAGGTGGCATGGTCAAAGGTGCATGTGTGCACCATACCTCATCAATATTTATGGATGGAGGAAGTCCTCATCCTCCCATATGCATTAAATGAGCATGGGTAACCATACCTCATTAATGCATATGGATGGATAAAGTCTTCACCTCATCCATGTGCATTAAATGAGCATGGGGGGTGTGAGTGCATGGGGATGTGAAGAGTAGGGGGTAGAGTAGACTAGGGTGATAGGGTAGACTAGGGTGGTAGGGTAGACTAGGGTGGTGTACACATAGGCTAGGATGATTGGGATAGTCACATGGTGACCATGGGCTAGGTGTAGGATGGGGCTTAATGGGGCAAAGGTGCTAAGGTGGGTAAATTAATATTTTAAGGTGACAATGCCAAATAATTGGATATTTTGGGGTAATTGCAAAACAATTAAACATTAACATTGAACAAGGGATAATGTGATATTTTTAGGTGTCTACATTTACAAAATGAATTTAACATTTTTAAATGAAGGGTTGTTTTGGCATTTTGAATTTAAATTTTATATTTTTTGCATGTGTGTACTCTTATTTTAAAATTTACACGTTTGATTTACACTAGGTGAAACATCCTTATCTAAATAAATAACATGAATGCCTATGCATTTGTAATACGTGCTAAACTGGTTAGAAAAGAATTGCTAAGGCACTTTACTTAGAGTGGTCATGGGCTCAAAACAAGACCTATATTTTTGGTGTTTTCTATGTAGAGATAACATGAGAAAAAATGTCCTTGACCTATAGAACTATTAGGTGTGGCAAGATGGAAATATGAGGAACATTGAAAACATAGGGACAAAAAGTTAACTAGTTCAAATCCAACACACCTCTATTTAATTCCATATTTTCTTATTTAACCAGGCTAGATGATGGACTTCATAAAATATCTATGGCTTCCTCTTAACCATGGTTATGTATTTATTGGTCAGTAGGATATTTTAAAGGCCCAATAGTCTCATTTTTTAATTCCTAAAATTGTTATTTTTACCCAAAGGATATGGGGAGGGGAATGTATTTTGTAGAAAGTATTATCCACCAGGTCTCAATGGAAGCACTAATTAATTATATAACACAAAGTTTTTAGAAGATGATCGACCTAGGTTTGACTCACTATGAGATTTTGGCACCTTTGTATGGAAGATTAATTATCGATGTGGCAATCAACATGGAACCTTTGTGTGCCACAAAAACCTTTTTTAATCTATTTATGTTTTCTAAAACAATTAAGAAGTGATATTTTTTAGTTTACAATGCATCAATGACAATCGGATGACATAGAATAAGTGGTTGTCACCAACATATGAGAAAATAACACATGGCAAGTTGGGACTGGATACATTTTTTCTAAGGTTAATAAAGTTAAATTTTTATATTTTTATGATTATTAGAAAAATACTTCTAGATCCCATAACATTTGTATATGAATTATCTATTCATTGGTGATATCAACGTATGGACATATTTCAATGTTAGTGGTAAAATTATATAGAATAGCCCTCAAGTCCTATATCCATATTTAAAAAAAATAGATTTACTATATTCTATGCAATTTGAATGTTTGGTTTACTTTTTTAGAAGATGTAGTTGGATTTGTGATAGTTATAGAAAATTCCTTCTTCTATTCTTTGTCTAGGTACTCTTTGAAGTTATTAATAGCTTTTTTCATAGTTAGGTTCATGAAAAGCCTTCTTTGATAATGGAAATTAGGTGGCCCAAGGGTAAGTTGAAGTATTCAAACAAGGTTATGTATGTTGTAAAGGAGAAAGCTATACCTCCAAGTCCTACCTTATGTGACTATAGAATATTTAAGCAAAATTATTTTAGAGTTGGTGATTTTGAATTCTCTTCCTGATTTGAAGTCTTAGTAGACATGTTCATTTAGATACATGTGGGATTATATAATAATGGTAGTGGTAACTTAGTCTAACCTAAGGATATTCTTATGTAAGAAACACTTTTGCAGCAATAGATTTTAGATGGTGAGGGGGATTCTGATGAGTCTACCTTAAGTGTGGAAGCCCACTAAAGCATCCATTATGGGGGATATATTATTGTAACTATTGTTTTCTCTCCTTAGAACCTCAATTCAAATTATGAAGGGGTGTTGAAAGCGTAATATGACTTATGGCCAAGGTCAATATTGTATGATGCAATCTTGTATAGGCCTAAAAGCAATCATTAGACAATGAATCTGATTTATTATGTAATCTCTATGGGCCATGGTTAAGCTTGTTATGGTTAAACCCACCATATAAAGATGTGATTAACCTTTCACCCCTCTTGTTATGTCGACTTAGGTTAAACTAATTCATGTAATTAAGGTTTTGGTATTGGTATAAATACTCCATCCACTGTATCAACGTGTTGTGATTCTTATCTATAGGTAATATAGTGATTATTTATGGTGCCTACGAGTACCCACTATATCTTTATCTCTTTCACCCTTTTTATATTTTTTATATAATATTTGGGTGGATGTATTACTTCCATTAAATCTTTGGATGTAGGTGTGAATTCAATGTGGGTTTCTAGGATTTGGTCATCTACAAAGTTGCCATTGCACTTACTTTGGAAAAGTTTGAAGAAGTTTTAAAAATATGTAAATCTAGGATGAAGATGTAAAACTATTAGATTCAAGCAAAAAATGCATCTATATGACATGTAATTTCTTGATTTTTTTATATTGGATATTTTAAACAAACCCATTTTTAGATTGAAAGATATTTATATTAGGCTTGTGTAGATCTAAGAAATAATATATGGATGGGTAAACTTGATTTCATACAAAACAAGCTTACAATCCTATAGAGCATTCCAAAAGCTATTGTGCACACATGGTAGCTATTTATTTGTGGCACAAATCAAATATTTTTGGTAAAAAATATGGATTCATCCCACCTAACATGCCAAAAATATCAAGGTCCGAGGTGTAGACCAATTGGTTCATCCATACCCCATAAGAGGGGCGAAGGTCCAAGGTTCAAATCTAGGGCCTCACCAGACTGAACGCTTGTCCCTTTCCTAGTGCTTTCAGTAGCGTAAAAGGTTTAAAATGTTTGTGGCATGGTGGTTATAGGGGCGGTCTACGCGAAGATCTGTGTGGCGGCTTTCGGGGTAGATAGCGTAGAATACTGTGGCGGCCATAAAAGCTAGATAGCTTGCTCGGATTTGTGGTGGCTATCGATTCCACCATGTTAAAAAAAAACATACCAAAAATATTGATCAAAAGAAATGTTTGATTGGATTCACACTCATAATTTTGCATAAAATAATGGAGGTTGGGAGGTTAAATTACCTCGACCTCTAATTTTGGGCCAACTCCCCACAAATATAGCTAAAATAAATGATTATAAATGCTAAAAATTAAACTTGAAAAGATAAAATTACAAGGAATCAAAACAATGTGCAAGAAAATAATATAGTCAAAACCATAATAATATTTGTGTGTGACTAATTGGCATATCTAGAAGTAACCAAATAATGTGAATCTAATTGAACATTTGTGTCATATAATAACAATAATAATAATAAAACTAATAGGAGTTGAAAAGGTAGTGCCAAAACTACCATACACTCATGGATCAAGAGGTGAAGAGATAGGTGGTTCACAATCACCATATATAACCTTTCCATTAATTGTAAATAATTTTTAAAAGTATAACAAAAACATAAGCATAGCTCTAATATTCTAAAATGGATAAAATATCCTCACAAATGAACCTATGGATCTTATTTATAGTAGGGATTTCACCCTTCTCATTTGAGTAAAATCAATGGAATTTTAGATTTATAGCTAAAAGATAAAAATATTGCTTTTAGATGTTGCATCAAGATTTGTGTCTCAAATTTTTAGTGCTCATGGAGGTTACCCCTTGCGTGTGGTCATGAAGATATCTTGTGAGGTTTGCAAACTTACAAAAATGGCAAAGGTGGAGTTGTACCTACTATGAGTATAATGCTCACTAAGATGGATAAAGAGAAATAAATATACCTACTAGGATGTATGCTCACAAATGGTCGAATGGAGGCTACCCCTCACTCGTGACCATGAAGTTAATCCCATATGGGGTGTGTTATGTGTGAATGATGTACCAAAGCAAGTACTACCCAATAGGGGTGTGGTGTGTGTGAAAAGGTGTATGAACAAAGCCAAATGAGCAAAAAAACAACCATATTCCTTGACTTGGAGAGATATAAGCAAATAAAATTTTCAAGATCAATATAAGAAGAAAATGAGATGGGTTGATGTAATTATGGAAATGCATGGAGATGAGCTCTAGGTTGGGTATTCGCTAGGCATCATATCCATAGTGAGAGTGCAATGCATGCGAGCTATGACTAGGTGTCATCACTTTCCATTGTTGTGAAGTTCCCAAAAATCTATATGAACAGACAATCATGCAAATATGAACAAGCAACAATGCAATTGTATGACAAGCAAATGCAAGGAATAAAATTTCAAAAAAATTATACAAAATATGATAGGCAATCATGTAGTATGAACAAGCAAATCAAATGCAAACTAGGTGAAAATGCAACACCATGCACATTTTTTTGCTTTTTTTTGGAAGATGAATTATATTTATTGGTTTTTGAAGTTGGCACAAATTCTGAGTGTACCACTTATTTTAACAAACATGATGATAGTGCAAGGATCTAACCCATCAAAGAAAGGATTGTGATGGAGGGTATCTTCATTATTATCATCACAAAGGGGATCACCCACAATACCTTCTTTGAGAGAAGTTGCATGAAAGTCAGTGTAAACTCCAATTGTACCATCCTTTTTGATGAAAGGAGGAGCAATTCCTAACTTTGCAAGATCTCTATAATATAGAGGAACATGATCTTATCGAGAATGAGAGGACTCAGATGATGCAACACAAGGAATAGACCTTTCAAAGGAGAAACTATTCCAAGAGATATCCTTATGAGCTATGTCACAAGGGGTACTTGTTTTAGCACACTTCTTTGGGATCATACTAGACTTAGGATGCCTAGTGGTTACCATATTGTAAAACAAAATATCTGAGGGATAAGGGGTCCCTCATCCTCATCACTCCATTCTAAGCTTTAACAATTTAAATGTTCAACATAAGTAATAAGATGATCATCATTATCAAAGGGTAAAGGTTGGTTTTTATTAGGAATGTAGCCTAAACCACACCTCCCAGGCCAAATCTCTACTTCCAAAGGCTCTTGAATACCTTTCTATCATGGCCCCAAATATTTACCTACATATCCCATGCTAGATATAATTTTATTGGGAAGTAGGTAATCATTGGACAAGTAACAATGGATAAAAGAATGCTCGATAGGACAAGGGTTGCTACCGTGTATATTTTCCTTGAGGGATGTACTTGCAAAGATAAAGGTACACGTTCCAATATGTACAACTTCACCCTTATTACAAGGTAAACCCATAGTTCTTGGTGAAG
Organism: Wollemia nobilis; assembly: GCA_028583015.1. Classification (NCBI taxonomy): domain Eukaryota; kingdom Viridiplantae; phylum Streptophyta; class Pinopsida; order Araucariales; family Araucariaceae; genus Wollemia; species Wollemia nobilis. Next base: position 2,513,595 of record JAQPPZ010017102.1, on the reverse strand, counting down.
GTGGTAGCTTGGCAAGATCCAAAAGAGGCTCTTGAAGAAATGAATTAACTTGATCCTATGATGAAACATTGATAAGAGGTTCCTCACTCACTTTTAAATTTTCAAGTTGCTTGGTTATGTGAGATGAGGAAACTAAAGGATATAAATTGAGATTAGATTGAGCTTGCTCAACCATCGAACAATATTCGAATGGGTGAGGATCACTCGAAATGGTGACCAATTGGTCTTTGAATTTGAACTTCAAATATTGATGGAAAGTGGAAGGGACCACCCTCATCGCATGAATCCAAGGACGTCCGAGAAGAAGATTAAAATATGCAGGACAAGACACCACATAGAACAAGGTATCTAAAATCTTAGGTCCAACCCTAAGGAGGAGAGATATAATACCGCAAGCATCTTGGGACTTGAAAGTTTTGATGATGATATCAAACTTAGTTAAGTCTTCCTCTTTTAATCCAAACTTTTGGAAGAATTGATAAGTGCATAAATTGAGAGAAGAACCATTATCAATCAAAATACTCTTGATGAAATGTTTTCCTAATAAATGCAATGATGTAAAGGGAAGAATCCCCTCATAAGTCTGAGGAAGGTATATCATCATTTAAAAATGTGATGTGATGTATCCCAAGAGAGCCTACAATATTAGCCATAACACTAGGGGAAATGTCTTGAGGAACAAATTGTTGTTTTAGAAGTTTCAACAAAGCTTCCCTATGAATAGGAGAAGTTTGCAAAAGTTCTAAGAGAGAGATCTTAGCTGGGGTACTAGCTAATTTTTGTTGAATGTCAAAGGAGACTTTAGGTTGTGGCTTCAACACTAAAGGTGGTGTTTCTATTCTCATGCTCCTTTTTTAGGTATTCTTCAAAACTAAGGTGGGTTTTGAAGGTGGGTTGGATGAAGGTAGGTTGAGTTGGTTGATTTTTTTCTTGTTGCCTTGTAGTTATTGCTATCATACCAACCATATTATCATAGGGAGGTGGCACATTCCGATATGACACTTTATTAGTTGACTACCGACCATGCTTGGGGAGGGGATCTTGGAAGATTCCCATGTCTTGATTAGTTGTGGGTGCTTGTTGAGTAGGAGGTTGATTGTTTGTTGGAGGATTGGGTTGAGAACCTTCTATGATAAGTTATCCTTCATAAATTAGGTCTTGAACCACATGTTTCAACCTCTTACAAGAGTTTTTCTAGTGCCCCTCCACTCTATGATACTCACAATGCTGTCCAAGTTTATACCAATAAGTCGTGGTATCAGGTTGCTTTATGGGAGGCAACTTGAGCTTATTAGCTTTCAAAAGTTGTTGGAGGACCACATTCATAGGTGTGTTGAGTCTTGTAAAATTTCTTTGTGGGGGTTTTTGAGGTTGGTGAAGCACCATATTTTGTAGGGTGTTAACAACACTGTTAATAGGCCTACTATCTATTACCCCATCACCAACTACATGCTTGTTCTTATACTAATTTTTAGTGGTCCTATCCTCTTTTATCTTAAGTTGACCTCTTCTGATAAGGGCTTGCTCTACCCTTCTTGCTAGATCTATAGCTTGGTCAAAAGATGTGATAGTTGTTGTTTCCAACTCATAAGAGATATGTTCTTGTAAGTTTCTAATAAATATCTCAAGCATGTCTCAAGGAGGTAAGGTGTATCTCAAGCATCCAACTAGACTCCTCCAATGAGATAGAAATTCTAAAAAACTTTCATCTTTAGCTTATTTCAACATATAGATATCTTTCATAGTCACATTATTTTCAACATAAGCACCAAATTGTTGAACAAACATTTTAATTGTCTCTTCAAAATTCCTCAAAGAATGATTGGGCAATTGATAATACCACTCTAATGCCATACCACCAAGGCTCTTAGGGAATATCTTTAGTAACATGTCATCATATATGATATCATGGCATGTTGTCCTAAACATTCTTAAATGCTCAATTGGATCTTTTGTTCCCTTATAGATAGGTAAAATCGACATTGGAAAATGCTTAGGGTAGGGCCTAGAGGAAATAATAGGGTCTAAAGGTTGATTGCACATTTCTCTATAGTTGTAGGTGAAACTAGGCGACTGAATCATGTCCACTCTCAAAACTAATTGTTTCACCATATTAGTTAAACTTTGCACTTTAGGATTATTGTTGTGCAATACCCTTAGGTTCCCTAGGGGAGGGGTATAGGTAGGCTGTTGAAAGGGAACTTGGTTCATGTTGGAGGTATTGACACTGTTATGGTATGGGTTATGATATGTGGTATCTTGATGTGGAGGATAACTAACATTTGGTGGAACAAAAGCATGAATGTTGAGATTAGTTGAATGAGGAGGAAATTGAACATAATCTTGAGATGCACTACTAGTTGGAGGGACTTGTAAAACCCTTCCAACATTGGTGGTTATAGTAGTAGCATAAGTTGGGTTATGAACAAGATTACCATGATGTGAAGATTCAAACAAGGGGTTGTTATGAATATTCCTAGGAGATATGGTAGGAGGAGGAGGTACCTCACCTCTTTTGAGCTGGGCCTCCTCATCCATAACTCTAAACAAAGTCTCTCTATGGTGTTTTATGAAACCCCATAAATGATCAACTGATATAAAAGTGAAGCCACCATTAGGCCCCTCAAAGGGATCATAATTAGTATCAATTTCAACATATTCTTTCTCTTCTGTATCAAGGTTAGGATTCTCTCTATCAACTTGATCATCTTCTTGAGGAATTTGATCATATTCTAGATGCCTTCACTGAATTCTAAGGAATGGAGCCATTAGAAGAAGTGAAAGGATAGAGGAGAAAACTAAAGGAGAGGAGAAAACTAAGGAAAGGCACACAAGAATATTCTTAAGATGTTTTTAATATTTTTTTATCTAAACAAACATAATTAGTGGTCTTATTTAAAGTTTTCTAATAAAATACAAAGGAAGATGCTTCCTATCTTGGCCACTAAGACGTGTGCTCACGTTGGGTTCACCAAATATGTAGAGGGGGAAAATTGCCCTACCGCGTACAATTCTCAACTGGATCTATTGGGAGTCGAGGTGAACTATGGGGGTGTGTTATATTCTCTACACTTGGGGACACAAAAGGATGGGTTCACTAGGAATGATTTTAGGACTCGCTCCAATTTTGGGGTGGGAATGTTTTATGTGTCAATTAAGCATACACCTATTGTTTGACCTTTCTAAACTAAACTATGAGAATGAAAGAATAATGCAAGACACACAAGATGCAAGAAGACAAGAACTAACCCTAGTATGATTATGTAATTCAATGATGTCTAACCCTAGGATTGCAAAATAAAGTCTTTGATCAAGGGTCCAAGGGAATGCACAAACAATATTAAAATCCTAGATGCACACTATATGCTTTTATTCTTTCAAATGCCTAGAAATTCAATCAAATATTTTCCTTTACTTGTAATCTAGGTTTTGGATAGAAATGAATAAAAGAAAAATACCAAACAACCTAAAGATATATTAGGGAACTTATCTAATTTGGTGGTTGATCCAAGATTTATCTTACATCAAAAATATCCAATGGTTTTAAACCTACAAAATAACTTCACAAACCCTAGAAAATTTGATCAACGTTTGGGGGCTTGCTTAGGCTACTATAAGACTGAGCTTGGAGGCACAAAATTCAAGCCCCCTTGGTCCTTTTAGCTGATAATTCAAAAGTAAAATGATCTTTGACCTTTGGAACATGCACAAACAAAGTGAAATAGATAGATAACAATGAAATATAATGTAGACAGGGTGGACACAATAGAACACTAAAATGCAAATGCAAAATTAGGGTTTTGGGGTGTGAAACTTGCCCCCAAGCCCTAATTTACAAAATTCATGCCTTGTAAATAGGGATCATGAATCTGGCTTACCAAATTTAGATCCTATATGTGCGAGGTATGAATTTGGTTTAGATGCCCTTTTCGGGCCCTAAAACAACAAAAAATAGAGTGTAAAACAATAAAAATAGACTTGCAAATCAACTAAAGTAAATGCAAAACTTGATGAGCTGATGGAGAAATCAAGGAGAAATGAAGAGGTGGAAGAAGCACTCCAAGAAGTTTGATCTATCCAATCACCAAGGCTCCTCCACTCAATCCCCAAGGGCAGCCAACACCAAAGCACAAAATAACAAAACAATGACTTGCAGTAGAAGGACACTTGTTAGCATGAGCAAATGAGCGAGTCAAGAATTAGAATCTCAAGAATAAATTGTTGGGGTTAAAGAGAGAATCCAATCCTCTATTTATAAGAGGTTTGGAGGGTAAAATAGGTGGGAAAACAAAATTTCACTACGAGCAAAGACCAACCCCAAAACAGGCCGACAAGGGAGGGTTTAGTTACAAAAATCCTTAGAATGCCAAATTCATGCCTAGTAATTACAAGGCATGAATTTGGCAAGCCAAATTCATACCCCATATGGACTGAGTATGAATTTGGTAAATCTAAGGAAACAAGGCAAAGGGAGAAGGCAAAAGGGTCCCAAATTTGCACTTAGCAAGTTTGGGTGGCTGACTAGGGATCTAAGGAAGAATTGACTCATTATGATGGGTCAATTTTCCATGTCTATACTACCAAATTATATGGTTTTGTGGGGTGCTTGGTTGAGGAGTGATTGTAGTTCTTCATATTCATCACCCCATTGAGAGTTATGTAGTGATTTGGGATAGGTATCATCACTGTCTTCTTCTAATAAAGGTGGGGGTTCATTTTTGCTAGGGATGAATCCAAGTCCACATCATCTTGGTCAAGGTTTGGCTTCTAGGGGATCTTTGATTCCCTATTCATAATGACCTAGACCTTTACCTTGGTATCCCATGTTGGTTAGCCTTTGTTTAGATATAGAGAATGAGGATGATATGTAAAACACGATGTATTCTTGTTTACTTGGCATGAAATTGCACCCTTGAACCCTTTCATCAAAGATGGTTCCCCCATAAATTAAAGCATAATTCCCTACTTGGAATTAAAGTTCTTTCCTATTTGGCATGCCTATGTCATGAGGAGATAGGAATATGCTTACCAATTCTATGAAGGGATCTAATTTTTTATGGATTAAATTGACTACATCATTGGGAGAGTATGATTGGGGAGCATCCTCTAGGTTTATGAGGGGTTCTTCTAGTATTTCCTTCTCTTTTTACATTTTAGGTTGATTAGTCGATAATGCCTATTGTACAGAAGTATAGAGATTAATCTCTTGTGTATCGATAGAGTTGCATAAGGTAAAAGGTTCTAGATCTCCAGGTACATGGATAATCCTACCTTGATATTCATATTTGAGACATTGATCATTTATGTAAGGAAGAAGTACTGCCTTCCAAGGAGCATGTTATATGTTACATCACATGATATAACATAGAAGAGGGTGTTTAGGATACATGGCCCTAATTTGATAGGTAGGTTAATGGCGTATGTTACTTCCATTTATTTATTGTCAAAGGATCTAATTATGAGGTCAAAATTTTATAAATCATTTATGCTTAAGTTAAAATTTTGTAAAAAATTGACATTACATACTTTTAGAGCCGACCTATTATCCACTAGAACTCCTTGGATATGTTTATTGCCTATTTGAGTTATGATGTAAAGAGGTGAGTCTCTTGATATTATTTCAAGAGGCGTATTTGCCTCATGGAATTCTAGGATACCATTGTTTACTCCAACAAACCCAACTATATCAGTGATGTCATTTGAAGACATGACTTGAGGGACTTCTTGTTCACTTAAGAGTTTCAAAGCTATAAAATTGCAAATTCTAGAACCAAGGAATGACCATAAGCGTAAACCCAAAAAACATAATTAATACTAATATCATTCACTTAGCCAATATTATAAATAGGCAATCATTCATATATACATGTTTTGAAATGAAGTTGAACCAGAGGCCAAACAATAATTCTTTTTATATTTCTTGAAATGCAATACACTTTCATACATATAGATTGTAAAAGCTTAAGATTTGACCTTTTTAACTTGTTACATTTAGGTATATATAGCCTTTTACAATTTGTGTTATCAAGACATCATTGCTCTGAATGTGGATTGTGTTTTATTAAAAGCCTTGCTAGCTTGTATATGTGCTCAATGATATGTTTGTTGTAATTGACTAGTTATAACCTACTGACGTTATATGGATATGCTTCATCTAGAGAAGTAGTGGATTTTGTTGTTTGCATTTGGTTTTTTTATCCTTCTAACATATTTTGTTGATCCACCATTAACATCCACACATGTGCACCAATAGTGGGTAGTGTCTCATATTCTCTAACCAATTATCTTATCCAGCTGGAGATGATGATGGTGATTACCCTCATATAATTGCATTGCTATCAGATGCTAACCTTTGCACTATGCACGCCTCTACTTGCATGCTAAATGCTAGGGGCCTTTTGATGAAGGACATTTTTTTTTGTCGAGTTTCTTATCTCATTGAATGATAAAGTTTTAGTACCCAATTGTCTATCTCCTAGGTATAGGATTTTTGGTGGTCACTAGACTTAGACAAATTTATCTTGCTACCATTTCACTACTCAATAAATTTTTGGTACCCCTTTGCTAGATGACCAGGTACATCATCTCCAACATGCTCCACACTTGGATTATTTTTCACCTTGATTTTTACCTATCGATGGGTTTCATGTACCTATTTTGACCTTCACAAGGTACCATTTTTCTGGTGGCTTGGGTACTTGGTGAAATGAGGCCTTTCATATATTGAGGATTTCCATATGATGGGCTATTTGGAACTTACTCTTACTTGTTTTGGTGTAGAATTTTTGGTGCCTCCATGACTTCATCTATCTTTGCTGATGCTAATAGGCAACATGATTTTTGTACCCTTGCTTCCTCACTATGGGAAAAAAATATCTAATGCTCTTAAGACAACCAAATTTCATCTTCCTTTTCTCACTTTGCTACCAGATGTTGGATATGTCTCATTCTTTGCCGAAAAAGAATTGTATGACAGGCACTACAGCGCAAAAGATGACGGCCCTCGGGATTCCCACGGTTGGTGGGTGGTTAGTGGGTGTGGGTGGTTTAGCCCACGGTGTTGTATCCACGGTACCCTAATACCACTTGGTGGTTTAGGGTTGTATGAGTTTCCTTATATAATTATTGTAATGCCCCATTTGAGGGACAAGAGAGAGAATAATATATCAAGGAGGATAGACTCTTGTTTGCTGGACTAGCCCAAATCGGGTGAACCAGGGTAAATCTTGTGTGTTATATGTGCATTGAATGGTGTCATTATTTCCTTAGTTATTATTTCTGCATTATTTCTAGAATATGTTTCTGTAATTCTCTTCATTTGGTATCAGAGCCAAGTCATTAGCCATAGGGGGACGCCTTTATTGCTAGGGTTTAAATCCGTTTGAAGAAGATCTAGGGTTTCTAGGAGTGAGAGGAAACCTATTCTGGAGTGGGAGTTACGCAGAAGGAGTTTGAAGGAAAAATGTTAGGAAATCATTCAAGGATAGAGATCGAGAAGTTTGACGGCAAAAGTTTTGAGCTATGGAAGTTAAAGATGGAAGATATGCTCGTGGACAGAGATCAGTGGGCTGCTATTTCGGAAACAACACAACCTACGGGTATTTCCGATGAAGATTGGGAGAAGATGAATCGAAAAGCAAGGAGTCCGATTCGATTGTGTCTTGCAGATTCGGTGCTCATCAATGTTTCGGGAGAAGCTACAGCAAAGGATCTTTGGGAGAGGTTAGGGGCTTTGTATCAATCGAAGTCCCTAGTGAACAAATTATTCCTCAGAAAGAAACTGTACAATCTTAGGATGCATGACGGGGATTCGGTTGCAGATCATCTGAATGCATTCAATACAATGGTAAGTCAACTAACATCTGTAGAAATTAAGTTGAGTGAGGAAGATAAATGCATTACTTTGTTATGCTCTTTACCAGATTCATGGGATAACTTAGTAGTAGCAATTGGTAGTACAACTTCATCCACATTGAAGTTTGAAGATATAGTGGCATCTCTATTATCTGAGGATATGAGGAGAAAAGCCATGGAGGGCACATCTAAGGAAGCCCTAACAGTGAGAGGGCGTGCCAAGGAGAAGGACAAATCTAGATATGGTGATAGGTCTAAGTCTAAAGGTAGATCCAAGTCTCCGGGGAAGTTTGAGAGAAAATGCTGGAATTGTGGCAAGCCAGGTCATATGAAGAAGGATTGCAGATCAAAGAAAGCTGAGTCTGGAAAAAAGTCTGATGAATCGACTTCCACAGAGATGAATAAATCCATTGATGAAGCAGGGGATGTATATTTGGCATCCTGCTCATCATGCTCCACACGATCAGATAAAAATGATTGGTTGATTGATACTGGTGCCTCTTTTCATATGACTCCTCATAGAGGGTGGTTCAGTGAATATGAAAGATATGATGGAGGGGAGGTACTATTGGGAGATGATTCACCACTCAAAATCATGGGTCGTGGAAGAGTGAAAATTTTGCTGCAGGATGGTAGGGTTAAGACCCTACCAGGTGTGATGCATATTCCGGGACTTGCTAGAAATTTGATTTCGGTAAGCAAAATGGCCGATGCAACAGTGAATGTCGGCTTTGGCAAGGATTCATGCAAAATGGTTCGTGGATCAATGGTGTTGGCAAGGGGAGTTCGGATTGGAACATTGTATAAGCTATTGGGAAGCACTATGACAAATGAGTGCAATAGCTCAACTGTTCCCGAGGTTGATTCTGATAAAAGCTCAACACTCTGGCATCAAAGGATGGGACATATTGGAGAAAAGGGATTGCGTACCTTGTACACAAAAGGTATGGTTCATGGTATCCCTAATTACTCAATGACTTCTGAGTTCTGTGAACATTGTATTTATGGTAAACAGAATCGGGTTAGTTTTCCATCTAATGCCACAAGATCTAGTGGGGTACTAGATTTGATCCACAGTGATATTTTTGGTCCTGTTCCTATGCCGTCTCTTGGAAAATCACGGTATTATGCTTCCTTTGTTGATGATTTTTCAAGATATGCATGGATTTACTTTCTTAAGAGCAAAGATGAAGTGTTTGAAAAATTTAAGGAATTTAAAGCACTTGTTGAGAATCAAACTGATAAAAGGATTAAGGTGTTGAGGTCTGATAATGGAGGGGAATATTGTTCTAATATATTTGAGAAATTTTGTAAGCAATGTGGTATTGCAAGACAGAAGACTACTTCATATACACCTCAACAGAATGGAGTTGCAGAGAGGTTGAACAGATCACTGATGGAGAAGGCTAGAAGTATGCTCAGTGGTGCAGGTTTGGCACAGAATTCTTGGGCAGAAGCAGTGAGTGCAACATGTTACTTGCGAAATCGGTCACCTACATCAGCATTGCCAGATCAAACTCCATTTGAAGCTCTATTTGGTAAGAAACCATCTATTTCACATCTCAGAGTTTTTGGTTGTGATGCATACATGCATATTCCAAAGGAGAAAAGAAGTAAGCTAGATAATAAGGTCGTTAAATGTATCTTTATTGGTTATAAAGATGGTGTTAAAGGATATAAGCTTTGGAATCCAAAAACTAAAAGTACAGTGTATAGTAGAGATGTGGTGTTTAGGGAGATGATCAGTGATTCTAGGAAGGTAGTTACAGAAGAGGAACCTGGAACGGTCCAATTTGATCTCATGGACAACTATCAGACAGTAGAGGATCTGGAAGAGGAGCATACAGATGAGGATATGGAAGAGGAGCATACAGGTGAGGATCTGGAAGAGGATGAAGAAGAGGTTCATACACCTGTGGTAAGGAGATCAACACGGGAAAGGAGGCAACCCGAAAGGTACAGTCCATCTGCTTTTCCTACTTCTTTTGTACTATCTCATTATCGATGAAGATCCTAGAACAGTTAGAGAAGCTATTAATTCTGGAGAGGCAAACCATTGGGAAGAGGCCATGGATGAGGAAATGATGTCCCTGAAAAAGAACAGAACATGGGATTTAGTGAAATTACCAAGTGGTAGGAAAGCAATAGGTTGCAAGTGGATCTTTAAAAAGAAGCAGAATGCTGAAGGTAAAGTGGAGAAATATAAAGCTCGCCTAGTTGCTAAAGGTTTTTCTCAGGTTGAAGGAATTGATTATGGTGAAGTTTTTTCTCCCGTTGCAAAGCTAACATCAATTAGATTTATGTTAGCTGTGGTTGCTGCATTCGATCTTGAAATAGAACAGATGGATGTGAAAACTGCATTCCTTCATGGAGATTTGGAGGAAGAAATCTATATGAGGCAGCCTGAAGGTTTCACTGTTGCAGGAAAGGAGGATCTGGTATGTAAGTTAAAGAAATCATTGTATGGACTGAAACAATCACCTAGAATGTGGTACCAAAAATTTGATACTTATGTTTTAGGAATTGGTTTTGTTTGTAGCAATGCTGATCACCGTGTGTATTCAAAGAAAATTGGTAATGTAATTGTCATTATAGTTCTTTATGTTGATGACATGTTACTAATTGGAAATAGCAAGAAACTGGTCAGGGAAGTAAAGTCTCAGTTGGCATCACAATTTGACATGAAGGATCTTGGCCCTGCAAATTTTATATTGGGTATGCAAATAAAAAGAGATCGCTCTAACAGAAGGTTGTGGTTGGATCAGAAAAAGTATGTTGAGAAAGTGTTGAAAAGGTTCAATATGCAGGATTGCAAACCGGTGAAGGTACCTATTTCTTTAGGTGAAAAATTGTCTACTGAACAATGTCCAAAAACAGAAGAAGAGGTAGAGGAAATGTCACATATTCCTTATGCAAATGTCGTAGGTAGTTTAATGTATGCCATGGTTTGTACTAGAGCAGACATTGCCCATGCAGTGGGAGTCTTGAGTAGATATATGTCTAAACTTGGTAAAGAGCATTGGACTGCTGTGAAAAGGGTGTTTAGATATTTGCGTGGCACCTCTGATTTTACAATCTGCTATGAGGGTACAGGTAAAGAAAATAGACAATTGGATATAGAAGGGTTTGTTGATGCAGATTGGGTTGGAGATCTGGACAGGAGAAGATCTACTAGTGCTTATGTATTCAATTTGTTCGGAGGGGCCATTAGTTGGATGAGCAAGAGGCAGATTGTTGTTGCTCTTTCAACTACTGAAGCTGAGTATATGGCTGCCACTGATGCAAGTAAGGAAGCTGTATGGCTGCAAAGACTATGTGCTGAAATTGGGTTCTTTCAAGGAGCTGTAAAGATAAACTGTGACAGTCAGAGTGCCATATTTTTGGCAAAGAACCCTGCTTACCATTCAAGAACGAAGCACATTGATACAAAGTTCCATTTCTGTAGGGACATGCTTGAACAGAGGAAAGTGTTGCTGGAAAAGGTAGACACCAAGGAAAATGTTGCAGATGCTTTAACCAAGGCTGTAAGCACTGAAAAGTTTAGATTCTGTTCAAATGAAATGGGTCTGGCAAAGTATTCAACAAGTGGGAGAATGTTGGATATGTCTCATTCTTTGCCGGAAAAGAATTGTATGACAGGCACTACAGCGCAAAAGACGACGGGTAGGGGGGGTCCGGGGGTGCCGGAGGCACCCAAGGACCCCCGGCTACGGTAAAGGTGATTACGTAATAGGTGATGGCTCGGGGTGCGTAGGGGGACGCCCTCGGATGCGGTGAAAGAGAAAGATGCTGGAGAAGACCAGCTGAGAATAGGCGGCGGAGCCGCCTAAAATTTTTCACCTACTTTTATCGCTACTTTTCACCTACTTTTATCGCTACTTTTGGAGCGGCCCTCGGGATTCCCACGGTTGGTGGGTGGTTAGTGGGTGTGGGTGGTTTAGCCCACGGTGTTGTATCCACGGTACCCTAATACCACTTGGTGGTTTAGGGTTGTATGAGTTTCCTTATATAATTATTGTAATGCCCCATTTGAGGGACAAGAGAGAGAATAATATATCAAGGAGGATAGACTCTTGTTTGTCTGGACTAGCCCAAATCGGGTGAACCAGGGTAAATCTTGTGTGTTATATGTGCATTGAATGGTGTCATTATTTCCTTAGTTATTATTTCTGCATTATTTCTAGAATATGTTTCTGTAATTCTCTTCACTAGAATCTTAGGGCACATATTTTAAGTGGTTTGGTATGTAATATCTAATATCTTAAATACTTGGTGGATTCTGTGTTTTATTATTTGATGATCGACAGGTTTTTGGTACCTGTTGGCTCCTATCTTTGGTACAAAATTCCTATCATATTTCAAACTTAGTTGAATTTTATCTCCACTTCATACACGCAATAAATATTTGGAACTTACCCAGTGCTCAACTAGGTACATATTTTTTGGTAATTCCTAAACTTAGTGAAATTCTTTTCCCTCTGTTCTTGCAAGCTCCTAGGCAACAAATATATTGTACCCATCCACTTCTTGATTTGGTGCCAATCATTTGACATCCTCCTAAATTACCCAATTTTTGTCTCTACTTTGACCAAGAGATAAAAATCTAGTATCCATCAAATGCTAAGTTATATTTTCTATCAGGTCCCAAACTTAACCATATTTTGCTCATCTTAGTACTGTAGGCTTTTGGCTAATAGATTTTTGATACCCATATCTTGCTAGATAGGGTATACATTTTTTTATGGCCTTGAGACTTAGCCAAATTCTAATTCCTTTTATTCTCACAAGTCCTAGGTGATGAATATCTTGTACCCATATGCTACTTGGTATGGCACCAATTATTTTATGGCTTTCAAACTTAGTTGATTTTAGATTTGTTATTTGTCATTTGATGGGTTCCACTTTTGCTAAGGGGGTAAAGTTTTCATCATTTTCCATTCTTATCCAAACTTTATTTCCTTCACTTTCCATCCAACATCAGGGTCTTGGGGATCCAACCTTAGCATACCTAGGCAAAAATATCCATCTCCCTCTAGATTTGGTTGTTTGAACCTCTAATGCCATATTTTGCACTTTTTCTCAAAGTGTGCATGGGTAATGTTCAAAAGTACCCATAATATGAAAACTTGTATTACTCATATTTCTATTACAAATATCTCATACAAACTCTCTATGTAGACAATATAGACTCTATAGACAATTTAGGCTATGTAGGTAATGTTAATAATATATGCCTCTCTATGGAGTAATATATAGCCATTGTAGGATGACTCTTGGATAACTTGACTCTTCCTTTCCATATGCCAAGTCTCATGACTCTTGGCTTCTCTACTTGACACTTGCATACACATGACTCTATATTATATGCACACTTGTACTAGACTCTTCACATGACTCTTCCTAATCTAAGGATACATGTGCACACTTACATATTAGACACTTGTGCACATTTACACTCATAACACTTGCACACATATTTACATGATACTTGTGCATTTCCTACACATTATTATATTACATAAAATATTTACTCACACACTAATCTAAGACACAACCCTAATATAATATTTACAATGATGTACCAAGATGGTACATTGGCATGTACCAAATAATGTAATATTCTCCAACACCTCCATGTATTACATTATTTGGTTATTGAAGACTTTAGTCTTCAATATGGTCTTCATCCTTGAGTCTTCAATCAATATCCAAGTAGCCTTGTTGAACAAGAGATCTAATTATCTTACGAGTCAATGTTAGATCATAATTAATCCATTTTCTTTTCCTTGGTTCTCTGGATGACTTTCCTTCCTATTCTTCAAAAATTCCACACTTGAATCCACTGTTAGTAGATGCTTCAAAAATAAGAACTTGAAAAAGATAATCTAATCTGAATATTAATGCTTTTTCAAATATTCTATAGTACTTGTCCTTGTAGTAGTAGAAAATAGATGAGTGAGATTTTCTTCCATAATATTTACATGGATGAAGATTCCAATAGTATGCTTTTTCATGACCAATCCTATTGCAATAAGTACATCTTGAAGGTATTTTCACTACTTTGTTAATCTCTTTTGGAGTTTCAAATTCATTTGTTTTCTTGATAAAATAGTATAACCACTTGTGTATAACTGAAACTATTCTATATTTATTTTCTTTGTATATATGTTGTAGATGATGAAGATCTTCAACATTTCTAGAAAACTCTATTTTTGAGGTTGGATTTATAGTAACAAACCCCAATGGTATGTCTACTTGATTATTTTGAAATCTTATTGAGTCCTCAATTGTATCTCTAAGCCATTTTGGTTTTTTATGAAATAATTCTTCACTATTTTCATTGAATGTATTCTTAATAATTTCATCCATTTTTCTCAATCAATTTTCTTTGAAGTTGCCTACCTTATATCTCCCTAGGTTTTGAATGATAAATTTTTAAGTTTCTAAATTTTTTAAAAACCTATGAAGTTGAATTCCTTATATCTCCCTAATTAATTAGAAACTAGAAAATATTTTTTTTGTAAATTTAATATTCCTAAATTTGAAGTAGACTTCCTTATCTCTCCAAAATTAAATAATTTGCAAAAATTATATAAGCTTTTGTATTTCAAAAAACATTAAAAACAAGTTGTAAGATTACTGCAATGGTAAAATATTTGGCCTCTCTTTGAGAGGTCCAAGGTTCAAAACCCACTTAGTATGAGGGGACTGAAACCTCTCATAAAAACCTATGTAAACTCATTAAATTTTTTTATTAAAATTATAATTTCAAAAACTTTAATAAAACTTCTAAGATGATCTTAATAATCAAAATCTTATCACTATAACTACTTATCACTTCAAAATAATCAAAAACTTGATTAATCTAACAATAAACCTTATCACTCCTAATTAATATTAATAATGAACCTTATAAAATAATTAATTAATAATCAAACCTTATAAAATAATAATTACTCCTTATCTCTCCATATAACCTTAATCAAAAATAAAATTTCAAAATAATAATAGGCTTTCAAAAACCTAGAATATACCTTGATACCTACACACTGATGTCTTGGGAAAACTAGCACTTGGCACTTCTCCTCTCTGACCAAAGGGTGTTTCTCTGTCCTTGAAATTTGATGTTGTTCATGCAAGTGATTATTTGACCTCCTTGAAATAATGTTCCAAGTTGAATCATTTTGCTTGGCTCATGGATGTTTCATTCTTCTCAATGTGGTGCTTCACTATCTAGAGATTCTCCAATTTAGGGTGCTTTGAAATGTTCGCCTATCAATGTTACAATATCCCATCAATTTTTACCTATCAATGTTTCATTCTCCCATAACATGGCATTCAATGGTATTGACACTTTTGAGTTGCGATGGAGTTATTCTTAGGTGATATTGATTAGAATAGAACTTTGTTTTGAATGACTTTAGACTTGCAAATATCAATTGAAATAAATTTACTTTATCCTTTCAATTGCTTTGGATATAGTGAATCTTCATTATCTTTGAATGCTATCACCCTTTTGGATGATGCTTTATTGTCTAGGTGCTTGCTTAGATGGCATTTCACTATCTAGATAAATTCTTGGATGATGCTTCGCTATTCAGGTGTTCTCAAATTTGGAAGGTGCTATGGCACTGGTTTTGCTATCGATTCTTCTATTTTTATGGCTCTGTATTTGTTGTCAAGTCTTCTCTTTGCTTATAAATTTGGCTTAAATTTATTGATACTAGTTTTCCTTTCCAACTTGCTCCTTGCTCGATATCATTGATTGTGTTATAGAATACCAATACTATGGCACTAATTTTTCATGGTGCTACTTTGGCATTGGCTTGCTATGGTGCTACTATGGTGTTGGCTTGCTATGTCACTTATATGGTGCTACTATGGTGCTAGCTTGCTATGGCACTTCTATGGTGTTGCCTTGCTTATAACACTGCTATGGCGCTACCCAATTCTCTTTTTTATAGCTTGCTGATTTACCAATATTTTGATTTCTTCTATGTATATGTAGGTGATATTTGTGTCATTGGTTTATATGCTAATATATCTCCTTGAATATTGCACTAAAGAATAACACAATAATATATCTTCCTTGTTTTTTATCCTTTCACTATATTTTGCCCTGTAACTCTTTAAACTTATCCTATGTTCATCAAACTATGTTGTCTTGCGGTATTTAAACTTGTAGTCTTTCTTGTCTTCAATGATATTCAAACTTTGCAAAGATAATTACCTTCCAAAATCTATATTTATAATCTTGCTATCCATATAGACTTCTATGATGCTTTGCATTAGTTTTTTCCATGACTAAATATGTTGCCTTCTCTCTTTCACTTTAAACTAGTGGCCTCCAAGCCTTCTGTTATATTCAAGTCTTCTTGCTTGCTTTCTATATCTATAGAACAAGCTAGATTAATAGTCTCTTATCTTGCTAAGGACCAATAACTTTTCTTATAATGGACCTCTTCCAAACAGGTCTCATTCACTGTATCTTCAATATTCTATGGTACCTCTTTTCTTGGGTCTCCTATTTTTTCCATTAATGGGACCTCTTCTAATGGGTCTCCTCGATCTATCTTATGGCCTTGTCATTGAATGGTGATGATAATCCCAAATTCGATGTAAGTACTATTTATGGAGCTCTTCTAATGGGCCTCCTTAATCTCTATATTCTATTCAGACTTCTTTTCCTCAAGCCTATTCTTGAGTCTTGTTTCTTCTATCTAAAACAAGCTTCTCATAAAAATTTATCTTTCACAAAATATTTCCTTATAATACTTTTCTTAATAATGATTCATAGGTCTATATCATTCTTTTTTTATTCCTAAAACAAATTCAAGCCTTGTTGGTTCTTTTAACCTCTTCTTTAAAAACTTTTTCCTTATAACTCCTTCCTTTCTCAATAAAATATGGCCCATATTTCTCTAGTAAGGGCCACAAATCTATACAAGGACCATTTTCTATAAAAGGTCTTAAATCTCTAGTTCTTTTAACTCTATATTTTAATATTGGCCTCTCATCTTGAACCAATTTTCAAGCTCTATAGGACCTGAATCACTAAGACTTTTATCAAGGTATTTTCCCTTAATACCTAAATTCTCCGTATAAATATCAAGGCCTATATTCAAGACCCGAATCAATATTATATGCTACCTTCTATTTATAATAGTTTCATGTTATTGGTAAACTCAATCTATCTTATCAAGGTCAATATCTTAATGACCTAAAAATTTTATCAAGGTCTATCTTTGAGACCTAAAATTTTTATCAAGGTCTATCTTTGAGATCTAAAATTTTTATCAAGGTCTATCTTTGAGACCTAAAATTTTTAATAGTCTACAACTTAATCAATCCCCACTTGAGGAAAGCTTTCTACCTTCTTCTTGCACTTGAAGATGAAAGTCTTATCTATCTATTGTAGAAAACTTTTCAATTATGTAGATCAATTTTCACTACAACAATTTCTTAGGTTGTTCCTAAGAATCTAATATGACTCTCCTCCTTACTAGAGAATCCAATGTCTAAATCAGGATGGCAATATTTTGAATGATCAAATTTTTCTTGAGTTGGTTCTGCCTCAATATTCAAATCAATAATAGGGTTAGCTATTTCTCTAAATGACTAAATTTCTTTTTGAGTTGGTTTTCCAAACTATGAATCCTATTATTCACTGGTTATTATTCAACCTAGTGAAATTATTCTATAATCTTCACTTGCTATTCTTCAACCTAGTGGAAAAATTCTAGTTGAGTCCTAGTCTTTACTAATTGTTCCTACAAATGTGGAAATATTCTAGCCTTACTGATTTTAAAAACTTAAAAAATCTTGTGCAAGCAATATTTTTGTGTCTTTGATACAATAATTAGATTTTGAATATTTAATACTAATGTAAATCTCATGGGAAAATAATCATAGGATAGAATATAATGAAGTTACAATATAATGAAACCAAATAATAATGTAACAGAGATAATATGAGACAACTAATATGTATTATCAAGGCTTAATAATATATTAAATAGCATTCATTAATATGTTTAAATATGAATGTAATAGCCTAAAACATATAATATAACAATACTTACAATGTTAGTTGCTCAAATATATGTAAAATTGCATTACTTCTCTTTCTGTTATAAATATCTCATAGAAACTCTCTATGTAGACAATATAGACTTTATAGAAAATCTAGGCTATGTAGGTAATGTTAATAATATATACCTCTATGGAGTAATATATAGCCATTGTAGGATGACTCTTGGATAACTTGACTCTTCCTTTCCATATGCTAAGTCTCATGACTCTTGGATTCTCTACTTGACACTTACATACACATGACTCTATATTATATGTACACTTGGTACTAGAATATTCACATAATTATTTCTAATCTAAGGACACACATAAACATTTATAGTCATAACACTTGGACATCTATTTACATGACACTTGTGTATTTCCTACACATTATTACATTACATAAAATTTTTACTCACACACTAATCTAAGACACGACCCTAATCTAATATTTACAATGATGTACCAAGATGATACATTGGCATGTACCAAAAAATGTAATATTCTCCAAAAATGCTAAGGTCCCTAGTAGAGTAAGTCTCCCCAAAGTAGCACATCAATTCAAGGCTCATCCTAGGCTACTAGTACTACGACCTAGGGCTCTGATACCATAACTAGCCACCCGATATATATATATATATACATATACACATACACACACACACACACACACACACACACACACACACACACACACACACACACACACACACACATATATATATATATATATATATATATATATATATATATATATGTATGTGTGTGTGTATATTTAAAAAGAATAAAACACAAGCAAGGTTCTCAAGAGTCCTAATATATTTATTTCAACATTCTTAAGGCTTCACCACATTTGAGTTCAATGTCATTGTAGATGACACTCAATGGATAGGAGTGGCCAACATCCCATATTTTTTTGGGATTCACCTTACTAAACCTCATCATTTAGAAGGATGCCAAAGTGGTCCCCCCACCTTTCCTATACCCTCATCGGTATAGGACAATATGACCACAATGTAGGGATTATCCTTTAAGGCCCATAATACTTAAAGGGAATTCCTATTCCCTAACCTTACCCTAAGTCCATCTAGGTAGGTTAATCAAGCATAAGCCTTGGTGCTTAGTTACCACACCTCCATGGGCTAACTAAGGTCATTACCACTCATCTGACAATGAACATGATCACCTGAACCTACATGTTCAAGGTACCACCACTGTTATCTTGTGAATGATTCCTATAACCTCCTAGTTATGGAACACTTGATCCTCAATGTTCAAGGTGTATCAAAACATAATAATATAGCTATTGCATCATCACAACTCCTTCTAGATTCATGAGTACCTAGCTATTGCATTCTCACAACTCCTTCTAGGACTCACTTCTACCTAGTTATTGCATCACCACAACTCCTCCTAGGATTGGGTTAATTTATTTGACTTAGGTCCTAAAATAAGTTCTAAATCCATCCCAAGAACTCCCTTCTTAACCCCAAATAGAATTAAACAATAATAATAACTCTCTCTAAAATCAAATGCTTCAATTGAAATTAACATGCTTATGCTATAGCACCATATCAAACTTGAGAAATAGATTGATACATTACATTTCTAATTAAACATAAGCTTCAACATAGAGCTACCAAAACCAAAGCTAAATTGATCTAAGTGCTATTATAAATCTATGTAAAAGAAGCATTTCTTTAGAAAATAAAATCTAATAATCATAATGCTATCAAATCCACTTAAAGATCATATGAAACATCCCATCAAAAGTAGATCACAAGATAACATTTATTTACAAAAACAATAGGAACAATTGGAAAAATAAATATCATAATTCCAAAACCTCCTTTGCTTTTGTTCAAAAATCAAACTATCTCCATCTTACAAAACTGCCATACTCTAAAATAATTTTTGAAAGTTTCATCTAGACAATACAAAGCAAATATTTCTTCTTCATAACAACTTTTCTTTTCTTGGTATAACAAAGCTAATCCACCTAAGTGGTCTTTGTGCCATCTCTTTTTCATGAACTTCTTCATGAAAGGAATATTCCATGAACTTGAGGAACACTTAGGGATCAGGACAACTCTTTATGCAATGCATTTTAACATGCTCTATGTATTTGCAAGCAAACATGCACAATATATTTCAACAATCAAGAGTGGATCTCATGTTATTTACTTAACATGCTCTATGTAATTGCAAGCAAACATGCACAATACATTTAAAATAACCAAAGAGAGAATCCCATACTTCTCTCTATAATGATTTCCCTACCTACTCAAGTCTCGAAAAACCATTATAAATATTTTTCTTCTAAACCAATACCTTTCCCAAAATTTAATCAACAAACATAGCAGATCAAAGTTTTTAATTTTCTAATATTCCCATAAGGAAGAACATCAACATAAAAGGGTTATCTTACTTTATTCTAAAAATGACTTCATAAGTAAGATTCTAACAAAATAAACAATACTATCTTTCTTGTTTCAATTTTCATAAGAGATGTTCTTTTGATCCTTCTATTCTTTCTTTCATTCAATTATTATTTACATAGAACCTAAGTTTTCCATACACTTAGTTAAATATAATATAGAACCTACTTAAAAGTATTGGTAGATTATAACAAGGAAATGAATCACAAGCAAAAAGCAATCATATGACAAAGACAATCCTTCAAATGTGCTTACCAAACATGGTTCCAAGGTAAAGCATCCATCCAACATCATAAAACCAAACTAACATAAACAAAAAGGCCTAATAGAGTTAAGCATAAACTCAAGCAATAGTGACCAACATCAAAACACAATGGCTTAAATATGAACAAGGAAAATATTTATGCACATTTGTCAGTCTTCAATCCACCTCAGGTTTACTTGGCCAATGCACAAGATAAAAGGTGTCTGAGCAGATAATATAAAATCCAATAGCTATGCACCCAATGGTTACAACCAGGATGCTACAAGATAAAATTAAGCATTCTAAAAACATACATAAAGGGGCACCAAAATGGCAACAACAAACACTCTAGCAACATAACAACAAAAACTCTAGCAACATATGCCAAAGGGGCACTAAAATGGAAATGGTTCTTGTGTTGGAAACCATTCCAATGTATCAAGGAAACCATAGAGTACAATGAGCTATGAATCATAAATCCATAGTAAACAAAAAATAAATAAAAAAGGATATATCCAAAGATAAACAAGAGATAAGACACCAAAATATCAAGCTCTCAAAACCAAGGGGATAATGCAAAAATCACAACCAAAATTTAAACAAAGAGTAGGGTGAAAGTGATCACAAATTCTAAACCATCTAGCAAATATTAAAGTTACTAAACCAATGCTTCTACACCCATAAAAGCAATAGAGTACCTCTCAATGCTAGATCTGATAGACTCCTTGATTCATCCTTCCATGCTTCCTCCTTCTAGCTCCAAGAATATCTCCCCCCAAAATCCCTAAAACCCATCTAAATAATCCTTTAAATAACTTAAGGGGGGAGGGTGGTTTCTCAAGAATTGGGTGTTTGTCCATGACGGAGCCTATGGAACTAGCCACCTCTAGCTCATAACGCTCTTTAATAAACATTGATAAAAATGCTCAAGAATACTATCTATGCTTAATTAAAGCATGGTTGAGCAAGAATATTAATTCCTTTAATAATTTCAAAACTATGCAATATTATATTCCTAATGTTTTCAACATTAGTAATTCAAACAATCACATTATTTCCTTAATGTACCAACAAAGCAATTATAAGGAAATAAATCATTTTAAGCAACTATAAGAATTAATCTATTATCTCCATCCTAACCTTATTATTTCTAGCAATAAGGTATTTAGATTAATTACTTATCAATTAATATCAATTGTTAATATTAATTATTAACATTGATACTAATATTTTCAAGTATTAAGATTACCAACATATTAATACTTTATTGATTTAATCCATCAATCTATGCTTACAACATACAAGCATAAAAGCCACTCAAACAAACAATATTGCACACCATTATTTTATCCTTAAGTAGGTGGCTCTTTTAAGATAGCCAATCACTATCACCAACCTATTGAGGAGACTCATTGTGCAAGCAACTTCTTGACCCAATGGTGTGACCATACAATAAGCACAAATGCAATGCATCTACATGAAGGGTATTTTGTTACCCCTTGAGCTATCGATGAACAAGTCATCCATCATTTCCCAAAATTTCTCTCAACTCAGGTGGTTATCCCATATTAATCCACCTGTGAGAGCACCTAGTCCTACAACCACAAATACATCAACAATACCATATTTCAAGAATAGAATCAAAGTGTAAAGTGCAACTACCCATTCTTATTGACATCATGAAATAAAACTATGCATTAGACATCCACACATCAATACATAATTCATTGTCAATAATAAGTCCTTCCAAGGAGGGTTGTTACAACATAGCTATGATAGAAAGTGAGAAAATATAATATGATGTATAGCTAGTATGTAATGGCTTGGACAAGAAAAAAATAAGAGCAAATGCCAAGTTTTGAACTTGAATTCTTTCATCTATAAGCAAGATGACCAACCATTGTGCCATGTAATAAATTGAGGATAATGAAGACCACCTTCCACATAGCCCATATCTATCCATCTGTTAGAAGAAGACCTTCAAAAGAGATACTCATGGGGAATTGACTTGTTAACCTCCTTGTTGCTTCTTCAACAACTACACCAAATAAGTAGATGTGACTAATATGGAGAAGTCAGATGTCCTCATGTTGTTAGGATTTTAACTAGAGACCTTATCTAGATATAGAGAAGGCCAAACCACTTTTTAACACTTATTAGGTGTAGATATATAATATATTCTTTGAAATATATGCTTTCTTATTCAAAAGTTGCAATTTGATTCGATCTCATGATGACCTCCCAACTAAGAAAAATTCCTACCAATGCACCACTCCCTTTTTCATAGGTGAAAGATAAAGGACTTCATAGAAGTATGTGACTATAGATAAACTAAAAAGGCATTGGGATTTAGATGCCCGTCCTCCTAGATCCATGGTGCATGGTCTAATCATCATGTTGTTTGTGTTGACATGCCATATCTATTCTATAATGTGTGGATGTGTGATGGTAGGTCAAATAAAAAATATGTTTAAATACTGCATGAATGGTGCCAAACACAATGACACTAGAATTGAAAATTTAATTTTTTTTATTAAAACAAATAAAAAATATAACCTGAAATGCTTCCCTTAATTGATGATGAGATAATTTATTCTTTCACTAATGAGTGATATTGCTTCAGATTTTGCTTTGATATCATGTTGGAATTTGCAATATTTTCTAGAAACATTCTAAAAAATGCATTCATTCTACCAACAAAAAGTAAATATGAATAAAAGATAACAATAATAAATAACATAAAGAAACAAAAAGAGATGACAAGAAGTATAGGGTGGGTGCTTGTGGGCATTCCAGTATATCACATTTTATTCACATTTTAAATCCAAATGGATCCCCATTGAGGTTATTTATAGTAATACGAAATCCTCAATGATAGGTTAACCTTAGGCTAACATAAACTTAACCTTACAATAAAATAAAAAAATTACCCTTTTAAGTAATGTTATCCATAAAGGTGGATTAGCCAAAATAAGAAATGGGATCATAGGCTTACATGAACATGCCCATAGACCTATATAAATGATAAATGCTTTTAGGCTTACTTAATCACATGCTATAGCCTACATAAATGGTGCTCATAAGCACCTCTTAATAGTTTTGTCCTTGGCCTAAACAATAATAGATTACACAAATTTCAATAATTTTTCTTATGGAGTCAAAGTGAACCTTTCACACAAACTTTATCATGTAAGAATATGATTAAATCCATTTAAGGCATCATTTCATGAAGTTTCATTATTTTGACCCTCTATTTAGAAACACTTCTTGATAAGGGATATTACACATGGATTCTCTTGACCTAGAATGTGTTAAAATTTTATATTCTTCTTGGTTTTCTACCTTATATATCCCTAACTTATCTCTATTAAACTTGTTAGTATATTGAATCACCACTCCATCTATTTTCTTGGGCTTTTTTTACTCCAATTTTATATCTAACATGAATTAGAAATATAGTTTCATCATATATAATATTCTTTTAAATAATTTTTATTTCATTTAAATATTCACGTTTTGATTTATAAATTTAATTGACATCTTTGAACATTAAAAGTGGATTATGATCTGGTCAAGTAACATAACTTCCTTCAATTCACATGATAAAACATATGATATCTATTCACACTTTTTTATATCAATAAATAAAAGAGTTAAATATAAATATTTTATATATAGTGTTTTGGTTAAATCATGATATAAATCATATACAAAATATTACTTTAATTAAAATTGCACTAATGATAGTAACTCAATGGTAAGTGTTAGTCATCTAGCACTAATATAGCAATAAATATTGTATTTCATGCAATACTTAGCCTAAATGAACATAAACAACACATAAATTCAAGCCATGAAGTGAAATAAAAGAGAGTAAAAGGAAAGACCAATTAATACACAAGTAATGAAGGATTCCCTTAGGCACTCACACAATTGATCAAGATAATATAATACCAATGTTATGGATTAGGTTATTGAGGGGTCTAAATACCAAAATTTTACTAACTAATTATAGGTTATTTAACTATTGTTGACTTCATATTAATCATATAGGGTTAATAAAGGTTAACAGTAATAATGTTAAACCATGTATTTTATTGGATAATTACATAAATTTATACTAAATATTTTTCTATTTTAAAGCCTTACTACCATAGAATGTCACATGTCCCAATATAAAGAAGCCATAATATTAAAGGTCAAAATATTAATAATGAAGAGTATAATTATATATGAGCAATCTAATATGTATATCAAGGCCAATATAATAATAAAATAACATTCACTTACAATATCAAATATGAATGTAAATGGTCAAAATCATTCATGAACAAGCATGAAGAAAACTTACAATATTAATTGCTCAAAATATGTATACAAGCTTTATTCACTTTTCTATATCTTCCTCTTACAATTGGATAATTAGATACTTTTCATGGAGTATTATCTCCATAATATAGCTATAGTAATATGAATCTTCATGTACTTTACTATTGCTCTCCATATGACTACTCCCATGACCTTTGGCTTACCATCTTACCACTTGTATACTAGAATATTCACTCTCTTCTTACATGCAATCCTAATCTAAGATACTTGTGCACATCCCCACTTTACATATTTGCATATTTACATACATGATACTTGTGCACATTCTCTCAATATGTTATTGCATTCTAACTTACATGACACTTGTGTATTTACTAAAAATAGACACTTACATGGAAGAAAACTATAAATCACTCACCTAAATTATAGACTCAACCCTGTTATATTACATATTTACATTTATACCATGAAGGTACCTTGGGGGTACATTTGCATGTACCAAATAATGTAATATTCTTCAACACCCCCCTTGTATTACATTATTTGGTTATTGAATTCTTTAGTCTTCAATATTGGTATTTATATTTAATATGCATATGACCTTACATTGTGCATGAATATCTACTTATCTAGAATCTTCTTCATCATATTGAATCTTGGGTTCATCCATTGCTCATATTTGTAAGACAATATTGGACTATGCCTAATCTAATTTCATATTTTCTATGTTTCAAAAAAATCAAGCATCTTATCATTAAATTGATCTTGTGACAAATGTTCAATTATTTCTTGAGATAATCCCATTGTATCTAAGGCAAATATTCCATTCTTGATTGATCATGTAGCTTTGGTTTTGTTTTGATTCTTGATAATGCATTTTCTATGTTCATTTATATATTTGAATTCCATTGTTCTTCCTTTTTCAACTAATTGAGCAATTGATATAAGATTAGTTGATAATCCAGGAACATATAAAACATTTTCTAGCACAAAATTTGAAAATGGTATGCTACTCTTCCAATTCCTTGAACTTGATACATCTTATCATCTATGATTTTTAGTGAAATATTATCTTTGACTTCTAAGAATTCAAACCAATATAAGTTTCCAAACATATGATGACTAGCACCTGAATATATATACCAAGCATCTTTTTCTCTTTGTATTTTTTGATGAGATTCAAGTGATATTATTTCACATCTTTGATAAGAATTTTGAAGAACTATTTCATGATATTGCCTTTTGAACTCAAAAGATCATTTTTATCATAATTTTTTTTTTGAAATTTCCTCTCATATAGTATGGTCTTGCACTTTGATAGTTTCTCTTATATTAGGATGTTCCACTTTGCCATTTATCCATCTTGTTTATTTTGAATTTGAATTCCTTATAACTCCAACATTGAAATTTTAAAACTTAAATAATAAATTTACAAGTTTTAATTTTTCCTAAACCATTGATGTCACAAACCTTTTATCTCCTTACTAAGTTAAACTTGCAAAATTTTAAAATTTTGATTTTTTAAATCTTCAAAAAAAATTAAAATAGCTTCAAATATAAATTTCTTTAAATCTCTAAAAATTTTAACTCCCCAAAAATCACCCAAAAAACTTTAAATCTTCTAACTTAAATTATTCAAATAGTTCTAAATCAAATAAATCTTAAATCCAATTTGAAGTAGAATACTTTATCACTCCATGCTTTAATATTAAAAAACAAAATAGAAATATTAAATTCAAACTAAAGTATACAATCTTATATCTCCTAATAATTAAATCATATAAAAAATTATAACTCCTACTTTTAAAAAAATATATTCTAATTAAATCACTCCTCTATAATTAACTTATTAATCCAAATTAAATATATCTAAATTTATAGTTGTAATTTTTCAACAAAGGTAAGAGTGCTTACCTTATTGACTTGCTTATTTAATATCCCTTACATGCTCATCTATTCCACTGATAATGTCTCTACATTTTTCTATCATAGTATTTCAATTGAGACTCTAAATAGCCTTCAAAAATATTCCTTAGTTAGCATAGATTCAACATGTTAATCCACATGGTGATTAGAAACATTAGTAATGAACATTTCAAAAATATTGGCAATAAAACATTTGACTTCTCGATGACTACTTCTCCATGAAATGTTAGCTTTGGAACATTGGATTCTTCTTCAACGTAATATAATCTTCTCTATGATTCTTGCGAATCAATTCTAGTCTCAAAAAATTTCACTTTCCTAACCCTTGAATTCCCTTTGCTTCTTAAAGTCTTTGACCTCTTGATCTCTATGTTCTTAGTTGTGATATGAACATTGCTTAGCCCTTTTAATATCTATGTTTTTCACTATGATACAAACATTGCTTAGCTCTTTTAATTTCTACATTGTTCATTATGAGATGAATGTTTCTTTACTATTTTAATCTCACTACGAGGCAAATATTACGTTGCTCTATGGTTGTGAAGACGTTGCTTTGCTAATTCTTCATGCTTTATGAGGAATTTGCTTTCCTAATAGTGGCTCTTTACATTGCTTTCCTAGTTGTGGCTCTTCACATTTTTTTAAGATGCTCTACTAATTTTTGGACAAGCCTGTGACTTCCCTTCACATTCTAGGAAGACACTCTCCCAATATCTAGACAAGCCTATGACTACTCTTCATGTTCTATGAAGATTCTCTCTTGGTTTTTGGACAAGCCTATGATTGATTTTCACATATGAATACCTTTTCAATTGGTGCTCATATTGCTACTTTGAAGGTGCTATGTTCTATACTTGGAGAGTACTTGAATTAATTCCTTGAGGGCACTCTATTCTACACTCAATTGGTGCTCATATTCTATCTGCTAGTGGTGTTATGGCACTCACACTTTTCTTCTACTTTATAGCATAGAGGAGAGTATTCCTAGAAAGGGAGGTGAAATGGGAGGTTTTGGGATGAATTCCAAAGTTTTTTTACATCTGCCCTCCCCTTTAAATCAATTGGCATCCTCATCAACTCATTCATCTTGGCCTTGGTCAATTGATCTTATTGAAGATCCTAAAGTTGTACTCAAATAATAGTGTGATCATTATGTAACTTGGTTGCATAGTTATTGAGTTATACAACCTTTATACCATACTTTTTGGTCATCTATTCGAAGTAAACAAAAGCTATAGTAACTCCTTCTCCTATTCAGATGCACCCTTGCATAGTATTTCTTTCAACTTTATCTCAGTTTGAGCTACAATGGCAAGCTCCTCATACTTCTTCACAATGACATGATCTTACTATTACAATTCAAATGTATGGGCTAGTTGAAGTTATTCCTTAACCTAAAGAATTTTCTTATGATCCATAATTATTTCATTATAGTGTTTAGCATTATTTGCCATTTTCTCAATATTGTGGTCTTTTAGCTACAATTGTTCTTCGGATGTCTTCAATTGCTCGTTATTATTTTCCAACCACTCTTTCTAGACTACTAGCTATTCTTCCTACTGCTTTATTTGGTGGCTATTCAAGCTCAATTGCTC
The DNA here is from genome assembly GCA_028583015.1 of Wollemia nobilis. Taxonomy (NCBI): domain Eukaryota; kingdom Viridiplantae; phylum Streptophyta; class Pinopsida; order Araucariales; family Araucariaceae; genus Wollemia; species Wollemia nobilis. The sequence continues at coordinate 2,485,135 of JAQPPZ010017102.1, read as the reverse complement.
CTCCTATTTTATTTATGTACTATATTATTATAACAAATCCTCATATTCATCCAATCACTTATTTTTATCTACGGTTTGTTGGATTATAATTTGTTTCTCTTCCTCTTATATTCATAGCTTCTCATCATAGGCTTACTTCATGTCCTTCATTTTAGCTTCCACCTTCTTAAGCTTCTCCTTGACCTCATTTTTGTGGTATTATAATTCCTACTCAACTGCAACCATATCTTTTTTTTTTTTTGTGGAAAATAGATGCCACTTTCGGGTAAGACCCAAGGAGGCAGGGGTATCCTTTCCGCCAAAAATACCCAGGACTCGGACCTGGCCTACCACCTTTGACATACTCAAGGAGCAAACAAACACACAAAACCAATTTAAAAATAAGTAAATAACAACAAACATAATAAATAAAATAAAAACATGCTCCTTGATGTGTCAAAAACAAAGCACAACCAAACGCACAATAAGATAAAAGAAACCACAATACAAACCACATAGAAAAACACAAGAACCACATAACAAAACACAAACAAGAAAAAAACAACAGAACACTACAAAGACATAACCCAAAAAAAACATGAAAAATAAACACAACCAAAACCTAAAAAATAAAATAAATAAAATAAAAATAAAAATAAAAAACAACCAAAAATAGACAATAAACAAAAACAAAAAACAAGAAAACACTCACACATAAAAACACGAAATAACACAAACAAAGAGAAACCCAAGAACAAGAACGAAAAAAAAAAAAAGAACAATAACAAAAAACATAAAAAAAACAAAACAAAACAACAAAAAACAACACAAAGAAAACAAAAACAAAACAAAACAAAAGAACTCACCCACCTTAAAAAACTAAACTAAAAAAACAAAGAAGAAAAAAGAAAAAAAATGAACAAAACAATGACCTATCTAGACCAAAAGACTATTAAGGCAAGAATCAACAGAGGAAACAAAATAAAGAATAGAATGAGCTAGGGAACTAAAAAAAACTGAATGAACCAAAGAGAAGAAAAAAAACAAGAAGAAACTAGGTACCTTCAGAACTAGATCCATCCAAAGAAATGATAGAAAGAAGAGCTTCCCTAATTTGAGAAGCCCACCATATAGGAGGGTGGCCATAACAAGTAAGATCACCTTTGTCCAAAGCCCAATTAGCTAAAGCATCAGCACTCTTGTTTTGATCTCTGACCACATGATTTTAATCAACTTTCAAAAATCCCATCTAGATTAACTGAATCTTCTCAATAATTCTTTTTATTCTCCAATCCACCTTATGATTCTTAGAAGGATTCTTCAAGAGATTAATCATAAGTTGAGAGTCAGACTCAACTAACACCTTTTCCCGTCCAACCTTAGTAGCTTCCTGAAGGCCTCTGAGGATACCATACCCCTCCACAAGGTTATTAGAAAGAATACCCAAATTCTCAGCAAAAGTAAAAACCAGGGAGCCATCTGAAAGTCTACCAATTCCTCACACACTGGCTTTTCCAGGGTTCCCTCTAGAGGCTCCATCAGTATTGAATTTTCCAAAATCCTTAGGAGGAGGTTGCCAATTTCTAGTCCTATCCATCTTACTAATACACACATTCCATTTAAGTTGGTTTCCCTTAGAAGGATTAATCTTCAATATTTGCATCACTTGATCCCATCTTTGGTGGGAGTTTTGGGGGTGATTAAGGAGTTGATGGACTGATTCAACTAAGTTGGCTATGGTATTTTGCCAAATATAGTGAATATCCTTCCTATCTTGATTAAAAATTTGACTATTCCTTTCATTACAAATATTCCAAAGAAGAATGGTAGAACCCATCCAAACTAACTACCTAATAAAATGATCAACACCCTCTTGATTAGGCCAATCCCTCCAAAGTTGTTCAAAAGTGAAAAAATTGGACCACTGTAAGCCAAGTAAAGTAGCCATTCTCATCCATAGCTCAGAGGCTAAAGTACACTCAATAAAAATATGGTTGATATTTTCTACATTATCTTCACACATTTCACATCTAAAAGGGCCATGAAAACCACGCTTCATAAGTTGCTCACCAGTAAGCACCCTACGATGCAATAAAAGCCAATTAAAGAACCTCACCTTAGGCCAGAGCTTTTGAGCCCACAATTGAGAAAATATGTTAGCAAAATGGTTGGTATTATTATGGCATAAGGTCAAATAACCTTGAGTAACTGAATACTCACCCTTAGAAGTGTTGTTCCATCCAAAACAATCTTTTTCATGGGACCAAGAGAGGGATCGCATATGAAGGATGCCTTGGATATCTTGTCTTTGCCTTTCTGGGATTTGAATAGGCTAGTCCTCAATAGGGATCCAATATCTACCAACCTTTAAATTCCAAGTATGGTATCGATAGTAATTAGCCACCTTTATCCAATTAGCTCGGTGAAGCTCCTCCATCCAAGGCCTCCAATCGGAAACTGATTTATCAAAGGCTTGTGACCATCCCAAGAATCTATCCAAAAATTTGCATGTTGACCATTATGAATGATCCAAAATAATTTTTTCTTTATCAAATCCTCACCAGTCTTAAGAACTGCTAAAATGGGAGAACCCTTGGTAGGAAGTTGATAGCGAACAAGGTCTTCAAGATTTTTTTTCTCAGCATATTTAGCATGGAGATTATTGGCCCAAAGAGCATTGGGGTTATGCAACATCCTCCAATATAATTTAGTAGCTAAGGCTTTGTTGTTATTAATTGAAGATCGAAATCCTAACCCCCTTCACTCTTAGGAAGACATAAAGTATCCCATTTCACCAAGCCCTATTTTCTTTTCTCCTTAGTACCACTCCAAAGGAAACGATGACTGATTTGATCCAATTCTCGAAGAACAACCTTTGGGATATTCAAAACGGAAAGAAACATAAATAGGAATAGCTTGAAGGACTGATTTTATCAAGGTGATTCTACCCCTAGAAGAAAGCCACTTGTTGGTCCACTTTCCAATTTTATTCTTGACTTTGTCCAACAACCAATTCCAATCTTTATTTTTTTACCTTTGAATATTTATGGGAATACCTAAATAAGTGATTGGAAGAGAGGTCTTATTATATCTTAATTTATCCAAGACCATGGATTCTTGTCTAGCAGAGTAGTAAAAGAAAATAACTTTAGATTTGTCTTCATTGATCAACTGCCCAGTAGCCGTAGAAAAACAACTAATGATTTGCTTAATATTAGAAGCTTCCTTAACCGTAGCTTTACCTAAAAGAGTAGAGTCATCCACAAATTGAAGATGAGATATAGGTCTAGCTCCATGAGCAATGGTAACTCCCTCAAGGGTTTTGTTTTCCCTCTTTTTGGTTATAGTCCTACCCAAGCATTCAACAAGAATGATGAATAAATAAAGGGATAGCGGGTCACCTTGCCTAATACCTCTGGAAGATAGGAAAGACGGAGAATGCCTGCCATTGATAAGAACTAAGTAGGAAATTGAAGAGACACATCCCATAATCCAATCCATTCGCAACCATATCTTTTTGAGTTACTTCTACTTCTTTATATTGTGGTTATTTGGCCTGATATATATGTTCAAGAACCACACTCATACACTTAATCTAGTGTGTTAGGAAATTAAATTTTTAAAATATGAAAGTTATTTTTGAGGATATCCTCTGATATTTTGTATCCGATGTGTTCAGTGGATATATTTGACTCTTATATAGACCCAAGTACACCTATGGGTATGCTCTATAGTTTTTCTTCATTCCTTTCGATAAACCATCTATTCCTAACATGATTTTTACCTCACCTCTAGGTAACTTCCATGGGTGTTGTGCATGAATCTAGGCTATCCTTCTTATGTGGTCCACATTGCACACCCACTCCATGATCTTCTTTATTCTATTGAAGTTTTTCTCCCTCCACTACTTTATTTGTTTGATACAACCTATTCAAAACTACAACTAGGTACTAGCAAACATATCATAGATCTACTTCAAAAAATGGTCCACCTATTCATCTATGTTATCTCCCTCTCAATCTGAGACACCAAACTATGGAACTTCAAGAAAAAAACTTGTATGAAGCCTTCTATCCATTTCTTGTGATAGGGTCCTTTCATCCTCTTCCTCTTATGGGCATGAACATCCCCCAACTACCTTATGACCCATTACAATCTCCTCTTGTAGCATAATTTGGGCTATATGTTTACCTTCTTGTGATATGATATCCTTGTAGATTAAAGATACAACGCCAAACAGAAATAAAGAAATCACAATAAAGGAATGCAGAACAGTTGTACAAAATGAATGATTTTTATTAATCAATGGAGTTTAGAAACTCCTTTTAAGTACAACGAGGCACTGTAACCCTTTTCGTGATACAAAGTTACAATTTGTGCTAGGGTTCTCCGAAACCCTAGGCGGCACAATGTGGTGGCGTCTCCGAAGAATGTATCCTTAACCTCAACGGAATGAGTGGGCTTCGTTGTATCCTTTGGCTCGGACCACTCCGACCTTAGCAACTGCTATCAACAAATCAGATCTACCACTAGAATCCTGCACACATTAAAATTATCAAAGAGTTAGAAACTAATAAGAGGGCTCCACTGTGTGAGCCCTCGAAACATGATCTAAAACCCTAGATTTATGAAATAAAAATAAACAGAATGCAGAATTCAACAACAGATTAATACATAAAGAAAGATTACTTGCTTTAAACGAATCTATACCTTTTCCCGTTAACGCGGCGAGACCAGAGCGGCGGCGATGGATGCGACGAAAGGGTTTAGTTCAGACTTAGGGCCGTAGAAGACTCAGAAGACTCAGGATTAACAGCAATAGCCAACTCCAGACTTAGATAGGGAAGATAAGTAGGTTTAGCCGAAGAGATAGATAGGGTTTGAGCCATCAAGGTGACTCAATTTATAATCTACTCTTAGGGCACACTTTAGGGTTTTAACGACACTTTGAACGTGTGGCTAAGATTAAAGTGGATCCAAGGGTAGAGAATAAATCTAGGTTGTGAAACGGATTAAGATGGATGGACGGATGAGATTAAATGAAGGATGGACGGCTCAGATTAAATCACTTAAACTTTATTTATATATATATTAAAATATATTAAAATATTAAAATATATATATAAATATTAATTTAAATAAATTTGGGGATGAAAAATGGCGGGAAAAGTGAAATTGGGCCAAATAATGGTGGGAAAGTGTGGATTTGGGCCAAATAATGGCGGGAAGGATGGATGACTGACACGTGGTTGGCAGGAAGGTATAGATGACTTACAAGTGGCTGGATTTTGGTGTCTACAGATGCCCCTTTTTGAGCTGCTTTGTGTGAAGACACAATGTAGCACAAAAACTTAAGACACCTGAAAAGTTGGATCAGACGCAACTCTCTCTCAAGACTAAAGCACAACTTTGAAGACCAAAGAATAAAAGAATATTTAAAATTTTTCAGCTTACCCCCTCAATTGGCGAGCGAGAATGGTTCTCACAAGCCAATTGGAAGAAATTCGAAAGATAATGAACCGTTTTTGCCCCAACGGTGAAAAAAAGGGTTGGTGCATGCACCATCTGTTTATGTCCCAACAGAAAAGGGGTTGGTGTACAAACCAAGAAAAGAATATGATTGAAGACGATATGAGTGATGTGAAAGATGGACCGTTTTCTGCCCCAACGGTTATAAAGGGATTTTTGCCAAACTGTAAATTCCATGATCATGTAAGATGAATTCCACTATAGGAAAATTAGAAATTGATAACGGATGCCCCAACTCCTGTGTGTGAATCCATACTGTTGATGAAATTGCCTTGTTGGCGCCATTGATATGCAGAGATGAAAGATGCATGAAAGAGTCCAGAACTCAGAGATGCTCCTAGTGACTGTATGGATAATTCCTCGGGTCGGAACCAATCAACCTAGGTAGCCACAATCTCTAGCAAGACTTAAAATAATGACGATATGAAAGATTGTCCATGTTTAAGGCCCCATGAACTAGGCCATCAATGACACCTGTTGAGCAAATTAATCTTGGTATGAGGTCACTTGAAAAGTAGAATACCCAAAATTGATTTCCAATTTTCAAAAAGTGAAATAATTGATGATGATAAATGGTAAGTGTCCTTATGGTGGTTTAATCCTCTTACCGAATTGCATGGATTCAAATCGCTGCAATCGCCAAGGTGATAGAATATACCACTAGATACGAGGTTTACTTTAATTTGATTTGGCAAAAATATGCATGATGAAAGAAGAATGAATTTGACGATAGATCGGAAGAATTGATGAATGTGGTTAATTTTGTGAAGGTTTTGAATATTTTTAACCCAATTTGTAAAACAATGATGAATGATGCGCTTTTTGAGAGAAATGACAAAATTTGTGTCCAAAACTGTTGTAACCTTCACAAAATGTTTTATTATGATAAGAAGAATGGATGAATGCAATTTGATGAAATTTGGAGGAGGTAAGCTTCAATTTTGTAAGTTTTGTTCCTTTATTCAATACTGACACCAAACGTCGGTCTGCGTTTGTGGTTGGCAGAGACGCCCATCGGTGTTTAGGCGCTCTGCAGATGTAGGACTGCATCTGAATCCGCCATGAAATGCCCTACTGCGTTTCAGGGCACCAAAATCAGCTATTTAAATAGTTTCAGCGAGAATTTCGCTCATTTGTGCGTTCGAGCTTAAGAGAAGTGCGTCTGAGGGAGTGGAGTGAAGTGGAGTGAAAGGTTGTGTGGGAGAGTGAAGCACGCGGGAGCTATGGCGGAGATGGGAGCGGACGCGCCAGTGCAGCCAATTGAGGTATTTGTTCATTTAAGCAAGTACTTATTATGTGTTTTTTTTTTTTTTTGGAAAAATTTGTAACAAATTTTTGTTTTGTTGTTTTGCAGCTTAGGGTGTTAGAGGCACGACACCGATTCTCCCCTATCATTCCGGGGATGAGGAGGTCGTTGTCCCAGGAAGACTGGGAGATATTGGATGCAGTGGGGCTAGCGGAGGCAGCCCGGTTGGAGGTAGTTCGGGCGGATGAGGGGTACCTCTCGGCTTTGGCCGAGAGGTGGGATCCAGATCGGGGGACGTTCCAGCTCCCAACTGGAGAGATGACGGTGACGCTTGAGGATGTATACCGCATCCTCAAGGTGCCCGTGGAGGGGGCACGGGTGGAGGTTGGATGAGATAGGGCCACGGAGATGGCCAAGGTGTTTGGGGATGATTGGAGGGAGATCCGGACGGAGAGAGGGGGGATCCCATACTTGGCCATGTATACGGCCAAGGAGTTGGGAGCGGTGGAGGCTCTGACGATGTTCATGTTGGCCAACATTGTGGCCCCGAACAGCACCAGGTGTAGGTTCCCATGGAACCTGATGGGTGTAGTGAGCGAGATGCTCACTAATAGGGTAGTGTATGGCTGGGCGCCCGCTTTATTGGCGTAGGTGTAGGGAGTTGTATGAGGTTCGGAGACGGGGCCGAAAGGGCCTGGGTTGCGGTGTGGTGCTTCGGGGAGAGGGCGGGAAGGAAATGGCTGGGAGGGAGATGAGGGGAGGATGGCGGAGAGGGCCTAGGAGATGCCAGGAGAGGCTAGGGAGGTACCCCCTAGCGGGCATGAGAATGAGCTGGCACAGCTACAGCAGCAGATAGCGGAGCGCGATGCTATGCTAGCTCCCGGATGAGAGGATAGCTCGGCTGGAGCAGCAAGCGGCAGAGCGGGATGCCTTGTTAGTTGCTCAAGAGGAGAGGATGGCCCAGCTGCAGGCGGACTTGGATGGAGCGACCAGGGTGCCCCAGGATGACAGGGTGACGAGACTCCAGGCAGAGCTAGCGGAGCGGGAGCGACGGCACGGGATAGACATAGCTAGGCTTAGGTCTAGGACTCGTTACATTGAGGCTCTGGAGGACACATTGTTTAGGCATCACATTGTGTTGCCTGATCCTCCATCCTCCTCTGTCTCTAGGCGTAGTGAGTCTAGGCACACCACTAGGTCTAGGGCTCCTACTAGGTCTCGGGGGTCCTCTTTTGATGGTTAGCTTAGTGCTTAGATGCACTCTTTATGAGCCTTGGTGCTCTATTGTATATTGTAGCCTTTTGGCATTCATTGTACGAGTTTGTCCTTTATACATATATATATATACATGGCTTTTATTTATTTGGTGTTTTACTCTCTT